>JADDTR010000003.1:0-611006 GCA_015345905.1 Aotearoamyces nothofagi | reverse complement strand
CCCCCCCCCCCCCCCCCCCCCCCCCCCCCCCCCCCCCCCCCCCCCCCCCCCCCCCCCCCCCCCCCCCCCCCCCGCTTGTAGACTACGTATCGGACACCTCGCGCGGACCCGGCGCCGGCGATTAGGTTGTTTATTTATACAGTACGCAGTTTTGCCACGGCGGGCAAGGCCAGGCCAGGCAGGTACAGTAGATAGGCAGGTAGCTTCGCCGCAGCTACCCTGACTGGCAAGCGCATGTGAGGGTTTCGGGGTCGGGGGAGAATGCTTGGTTGGTTGCGACTGACTGACCGACTGACTGACTTGAACCTGATTTGATTATACGGAGGGTGGGAGAATGTGATGGGGGAAATGAGGAAGGAAAAGGGCCCATCAGGTGAGCTGATCTGAGCTGCCACAGAGTCTGGGACCGGAGTATCAGAATCAGCAAGAAAAAAGAAAGCCTGGAACACTTTCCGGTTTTGGGATTTTTGCGGCTACCGGGTGCAGGTGACGCGCAGCAGCGGGTGGATGGGATGGGATGGGATCAGGGAAGAGGCAGAGAGGCAGAGATGCGAGATGGCCAAAGTTGACCCTATGTAGGTACTTACTATGTGAGTACTACGCCCACACCTGCTGGGCTAGCACACCGCTGCGACGGCGACCTGGTCGATCTTGCGAGGAGGGATAATACTGGCAGTAGTGTCTGTAGCGGTATCTATAGTGGTGTCTACAGCGGTGTCTATACATTAGTAGTGTCTATAGCAGTATCTGCAGCGGTGTCTACATGGCTATAGTGGGTGCAGGTGTGCACGCTGTATCTGAGGTGTCGACGGAGTAAAAGAACAGAGTCAAGTGAAGAGCCCCCGCGCTACAAGGACCGGGTCCCTGACTGACTCGAGCAAAAAGGCAAGACGGGACGACGGGGCGACGGTGGGACGGTGAGACAGCGAGACAGACAGACAGACAGACCTGGCACTCGCTGGCCGGATGAAAGTCACCTGCTGGCTGCAGCTCCCTCGGCATCCCATCTCGTCTCGTCGACCCATTTTCATTCATTATGGAAGAACATGCCGTCTGCTGCTGTCCCAGTCCGTCATCCATGGCATAGACTGCAGGCCGAGTCGTGAACCGCGTGTTAAATGTTCCTTCTGGTTACAGTACCCTATGCGACCCATCTTGCCGGCAATTGATAACATAGATATAATCGTGTCGAACCGTCGGTGGTCGTCGAGGGCGAGAGGAAGAGTGAGAGCGAGAGCGAGAGCGCGAGCCAGTGGCTGCGGAGCAGAGTGCCAGAGCTGTCTTTCTAGACCGACCGTCCACGTCCACGTCCACGTCCGCGTCCGCGATCCTCGCCGTCGCACTCTCCTCTATGCCATCTGCTGAGAATCCCCACAGAAAACGGCCTTCGGATCGCGGGCCCACAAGGGACGAACGGTGGGTGATACGGTAGATGATATCCAAGAGCGGATATAGGAAATAGATGCTGTGTCTTGTATCTGCGTGTCCTCCAGAAGCAATTTACAATTTGCGTGACAGGCTGGTGCGCCGCAGCCTTTCCGAATCTGTGATGCTTCTCAGCGGCTTTCCCACTCCACCGTCGCAATCCACATCCACCATCCGCACTAGGGCGCAATCTGAACTAGAAGCGGCCAGGCACCCGACGGCCGGCGTTCGACGAACCACCGGCGCATTTCGCATCTGAGCCTTTTCTCTCCCGTCCTCCCAGCTCCCGCAGAGTTACATCTCTAATCCTCGACATTGCCTCCCACACGACCCGACGTTCTCTCTCTCTCAGCATCACCGAATACCTGCGACGTGGTTATTGCCCGGAGAAGGAGGGGCCGACATCGAGCCTCGCTGATTGCGCACGGTTCTCCAGCTGTTTCGGGCGTCTCGACGCTCGCGAACACGCCCCGCATCTTGCAACTCGTTGCGAGATCTTGTCCGACGACGGTAATGATGGATTCTTCGGCCGCCTGGGATGGGCACGATCCGACGCTCTCGTCAGGGCACCAGGACGACTTCCAGCAGTATCTGGATCTGGGAATGAATAATCTTGGTGATGGGCTGGGCTTCGATTTCCCCGAGTTTGGTTCGCAGCAGGACGGGAGTGATGCAATGGATGCTTCTATGGATGTCGACATGGGGATGATTGGGCAAAAGAACGGCATGGTGCAAAACCACATGGCAATTGACTTGGGCCATTCGACCATTCCAGGGACCCCAATCAGCAATGGGGTCGCCTCCTCGGATAGCCTTGTGCAACTCGATGCGCAGATACAGTATCTTCAACAGCAGCGCCGGCAGCAGCAACAGCGTCAATTAGAGGAGCAGCAGCAGAATTACTATGCCCAAGGTCGCATGGTTCCTCCGACGCCCAACAGCATCGAGATGCACAGTGGAGATAGCCAGTTCTATCTGCAACAGGATGCGCAGCAGCAGGCGATGTACGATAGGTACCAGCTACAGATGAAGGA
Source organism: Aotearoamyces nothofagi (assembly GCA_015345905.1). Lineage (NCBI taxonomy): Eukaryota > Fungi > Ascomycota > Leotiomycetes > Leotiales > Tympanidaceae > Aotearoamyces > Aotearoamyces nothofagi. Next base: position 608,547 of record JADDTR010000003.1, on the reverse strand, counting down.
GCAGGATGTATGTGTTCAGATGTAATTTTCCTAGGCTACAGTACTGACATGAGTTGATAGATGGCTTTTACCCCCTTGGTCTCTCCCGCGGTAACCCCGCTGGATCCTCATTTCAACATACCCGAATATACTGTACCGGGGGCATACTTCAGCCCCCTGAGCTCTCCTGCTCTTCATGCCCAGAATGAGCATAGGTCTATCTACGAGGCACGTCACAGTGATGGATCAAACACAGCTTCCCCACTTGATATGAATGTGGACTCAATGCCAGGTCCTTCCAGTGCAGCCACTATTACAAGGAAATCTACAAGGAAAGCAACATCAAAACCTCGGACGCCTCGTGCAGTTCGCCAGTCTCCTATTGTTAAGCCTCAAAGACGAAAGCAGGGGTCTAGTACGGTGATTTCGCCGCAGACTCTATTAGAGATAGCGGAGCCAGCAATACCATACCAACAATCGGCACCGCCACAGAGTTCTTCTCACTCAACGGTCAGCACGGAAAGCTCCAATGACTCAATATCGCCAGAGCACCTGTCTGATATGGCCCCACCTCCACTACCACACTCTGCCGGAAGATCGCCATATTTGGTAGGGCAAAATGGACACTCAAGCACAAGAGCGCAGCAACTAGCCTCGGGCAATGCCATGTCTCCGGCTACGCCAGCTTCTCTGATGAAGCTTGCCAAGTCGGACCAAAACCAGGCATCCCCATCATTAAGTAGTCATGGAGGTGTCGATGACCACTTGATGGAAGACTTCTTATTACCAGAAGTGGCAAACCCGCGACCACAGCTCGCCCGGATTGAAACACACTCTGATGGTCAGCTGACCCCAACACTCAGCTCGACATCTGCCCGAACTCCCGGCTTCAAACCTCTACCATCTCCCATCATTACTCGACCCACCACCGCCATTGCTACCTCAAGTCCACAACTAAAATCTGCGAACTCGTCAAATGGCTCAAATGGCAACACCCCCTCTTCACGGAAGACCCCTCAACTCGCTGTCCGTGGCGCCAAGAAACGCCACAGCGTCAACTCTGTGCAGGTGTCCCCTGCACTGAGGCCCAAAATCTCTCCAAGCATTAAGCCACTTATCCCAGGTGGCCGTTCTTCGTTCGCCGCCGACACGGCTTCCCTACTTCTTGCTTCAAAATCAAACTACCAGAATATCCTCGAAGGCACCCACTTGCCCGGCGTCTCCTACCCGAGCGAGCTCTCCACAAACCTCACCTCGAAACGTACGTCACATAAGATCGCCGAGCAAGGACGTCGAAACAGGATCAACTCTGCTCTACAGGAGATCGCAACCCTTCTTCCGAAAAGCAGCAAGGACAGCAGTGGGGAGAAGAACGGCAGCGGAGAAGCAGATGCCGATGCGGCAGACAGAGACGACGGCTTTGACGCGGCCGCAAAGAGCGCAGCTCAGCTGGCCGCCCAGAGCGCGAGCAGCAAAGCCAGCACCGTCGAACTGGCCATCGAGTACATCAAGCAACTGAAAAAAGAGGTCGAGGAGGCCAACAAGAGAGCCGAAGATGCCGAGACGCAGCTCAAACTGAAGGCTTAATGGGATTTCCAAGGCCCAAAAAAGGGAGGCAAGAGGGATGGTAAAAACATGAGAGCAGAGGCGTTTCTTCTTCTTGGGAGTTTGGGTAGGATACAACACAATACCACAATCGCGGTTCTATCGCCTGTCCTGTAGAGCAGATATTCCGTCTGGATTTAATACGGCGGGCTGGCATGGTATGCTGTATATAACAGTTTATGCAAGGAAGACATTACTCGGGGCGTTTTTTTTTTTTTTTGCTTGTTGGGGGAGCGGGGCGGCCCGGCTTGCTGGATCATGCAATGAGATACCACATTTAAGGATGTATCACGCCCAAGAGGGGAATCAAGTAGAGATTCAAGTAGAGATTCAAAGGAGTGAAACGAAAGTCAAAGTCATGTGATTGTTTGGCTTTAACGCTTGTGCATTTCTCGTGTGTGGATATATGAGCTTGTCTGATACCTGAACTCCTCTTCGGAAGGGAATCTGACAAACGAACTTTTTTGTAATGTGCGTGATGCAGTTTATTTATATCCTGCAAATGCGGGGAGTCGACTGCTATTCTCGTACCTGTGATGTATCCCGAATAAATCGACTGCCATTCTAGCACTTGTGACGCATCCCGAATACAGAGTGAGGTCCGAAGTCTGATTTACCTAGTGTGCATATGACAAAATTTCATGTTGGCAAACGGCTCGACTTCTTTTTGTACGCTGCTTAGGTGTCCGATGTGTATCTAGAGTTGTAGATGTAAAAACTCTAGTCTTGCAAGGACAGGCCAAGCAATGCCACTCTCGGGTATCTCCTGAACAGGAGTAGAGATTCGTCGTAGTGTGAATCAAGGTAATGACTGTTCTTCCAGTGCTCGACGGGAGAAGGGAATTGCCATCTTGGTCTCACTCGAGCAAGTCGACGTCCAACTGTTCCATCACACCAAGAACAAGCGTCAAGCTCTCCATGAACCCATTCACGGCGACTCGCAGCATCCTGTTTGTGCTGGCCTTATATTCTGTGCGCAGGACCGTCTTCTCTTCCCCTCGCGCCAGGCTCGCATCCTGCTCAAGCGTCGTGGCTGGCGCGATAACAGAGAAAGATCGTCTAACCAGCGGAGAGAGCTCCTGGTCGACTTGCAGCGCTTGCATGGCGGAGGACGCAAGGCGCGCAGTCGGCAGTGGCAAATCGATAACTCTGCGCGGGTAGAGATTAGTCTGCAGAGCCCGATATAGATTGAGGGGAAGGCAGGCTCACAGGGAACAAGGGAACTCGGGGTCCGTTTGGGAGGCCATGGTATCGATTCACGCAGGACGATAATCTCGGATCCTGGAGCGCATTGATCAAGGGCCGGTGCAATCTTGAAGGCGAGATTGCGCGTCATCAAGCTGAAGAGGCATTGCGAGAAAGAAATGCTGTCGTTGCCATGGCAAAACCTCGCTAGAGACCCAGCACGCTCGATTGGCCAGCTCGACGGGTAAACAATAACAGCTTAGCTCCTTCCGGACTCGTGCGATTTTCACATATCGAATACATACACAAGCTCCTCGTTTGAAGAATAATAACAGAATAACATCCTGCGACTTTTCCCTCTTCTCATGCATCTCTTTCCGAGACTTCCGTTTATCTACATTTAAAGCGTGCGGGCTATCTGTATTCAAGCGACTACCTCTTCACTGCTTATTGTGCGTATCGATAATAGCATAGCATATTTGGTCAATAAATCCTCTACATACTATTGTCACTCCATTGGCACACGACCAAATCCGACGCTTGGTCGAAGGCTATAGCAGGATCTCCTTCTTTCATCAACCAATCTGTAACGATCCCTCGAAACTTTCTCTACATCATACACAACATTACGACATCTCAAAAGTCTGTTTACAAATATAGCGCATCAAGATGTCGCCTACCACAAGCTCAAACTATGGTCAGATCATCGAGTACATCCCAGGTAAGCATCTCCGTGGTTGCTACTTCCTTTTGCTCTGTCCACAGCACGGTTTCCTCACCTGGCTCAAACCTTGACATATGCGCTCTTTGTCTTGAGCGTGCGCGTCCACCCTTCGCATACATTGTCGCATCGTTATGGCGGACTTCATGGTCTACCAGCCACAGTATATGATAGAGACACCGACAAAGGATATTACTCATGTTTTAGGATCGCTGGTCAACGTGGACCGTCCTACTATCTTCAACCGCATTATTTGTCCTCTATATTCTCTAACCTTTGTCCCAGACCGATTGTACCTAGCATCGTACACTGTTCCGCCAACACCTGCCACTCTATTCCCATACCCTTCTCAGAAACAATCAAGACGTTCTCCAAGCAAGCGATCAGCCAGAGCTGTTGACGGCCCGACTCCTGTCACCGACAAAGATCGAACTCCTCCATATTACTTCTGTGTTGACGACACCCTACTCTACAATGCTTTCCATCACGACTTCGGGCCGTTACATATCGGACACCTATATCGATTTGCTGTACAATTCCATGATATTCTGGGTGCCCCTGAAAACAGAGGAAAGCCCGTCGTGTTCTGGAGCAAGGCTGATGCGCGGAGTAAATTAACCCCACCAGTTTCTTTGAGATGCATTACTGACTAATAAACACTAGGCCGAGCAAACGCCGCATGCCTTCTTGCATGCTATATGGTCCTAATCCAGTCATGGGCTCCTCATCTTGCCCTTGCACCTATCGCCCAAGCCGACCCACCCCTCATGCCTTTCCGAGACGCCGGATACAGCCAGGCTGACTACGGTATTACCGTCCAGGATGTGGTATACGGTGTTTGGAGAGCGAAGGAGGAAGGCTTCTGCGCCCTACCACAGTTTGATCTGGAAGAGTACGAGCGATACGAGCGAGTAGACCAAGGAGATTTCAACTGGTTGACTCCCCATTTCCTGGCATTTGCTTCGCCACAGCACACACCTGTTGCGACTATCCCGGCCGATTCTCCTCTTTATGCCACTCTTCCTTCGACGCTGGATGCTGTTGATGCCCACCCAACTCTTCCTCAACCGTTCAAGAACGTTCTTAAGCATTTCTCCGAACGTGATATTGGCCTCGTAGTCAGATTGAACTCTGAGCTCTACTCGCCATCGTACTTCACCGCGCTTGGCATCGAGCATCTTGACATGATATTTGATGATGGCACGTGCCCAACCTTATCAACTGTCCGCAAATTCATCACTCTCGCCCATGAGACCATCACAGTGAAGAACAAGGGTATTGCAGTTCATTGCAAGGCTGGTCTGGGCAGAACTGGCTGTTTGATCGGCGCTTATCTGATCTACCGTTATGGCTTCACCGCCAACGAGATCATTGCATTCATGCGCTTCATGCGACCTGGTATGGTTGTCGGACCTCAACAACACTGGCTTCATCTCAACCAAGGCACGTTTCGAAAATGGTGGGAGAGAGAACAGTTCGAGTTGGAGATGCGAGCCCAGATTGAGCAAGAGATTAAAGCAAAACTTGCCGCCAAAGACCCAAGCACTCCCACAAGACACGTTCAAAAGTTTCATATCGCAAGCAGTGCCCAGGTTGCCACGCCACCAAACGGTAGCCAGAAGACCCGTAGACCATTGGGAGAGGTCGACAATGAGCGAAACAGTATCGGTGTCCAGGAAGACTGCCTACCGGCCCCTACACCCGGCCAGCCTCGGAAGACGAGCCGAATTGATCGTCATCACCCATATTCGCGCAATGTTAGCAACAATTATGGTACAACTGATGATGATCGTGTAATCCAGCGTGAGACTGAAGTGATCTCCATTCACCGCCAGTCCGCCAATGGAGACTCGGAAGATGAAGAAGAATGGCAAGTTCGCCTACGAACAAGCAGGAAGTCATCACGCTCACCTGCTCGCAGTGAGAAGCAGCGCTCGATGAGCCAAACTACTACCACAATCTACACCACAATCGACAATGATAGCAGCAATGATATTGAAAATGTCGGCGCTGGCCGCCCCAAGACTCCAGGAAGCATGAAGTCTGGTAGTGGTTCACAAACTCTTGGTATGAAGGTCCGAGGCAGCCCAAAGCGAAGCGGAGATGCTACCAGAAACGTAGCGAGCGCTGCCGGTGTTCGCAAGACTAGTGGTAGAATCGGCAGTGTAGGTGCTTCGACCTCAGGAGTACACACTACAAGAAAAGCATCTGGCATTTGAGTCAATGAACGGTCGTCTTTGGCTAGGGGAGTTGAGAGCATATTTTGGCGTTGACCTTGGTAACATAAGGGGGGGGTACAAGTTTTGCATGGCGTTTTGTTAAGAGTTGGCTTTGCGTGCATTGTTTGTTATAAGAAATGGGGGTGAGCGAAGGATTGATCAAGAATGGCTTCCTGCTAATGTGTCTTTTTTGATTTATGATTCATGAGCATGATGGTAGAGCAAGAGCAATGAAGTACATTTCATGAAATTTGATCTGATAATCATATTCCTATACGTGATTTGTTCGGCCGAGCAGCGTTTAATTTTTGCTCTACGGTTATCTTGAGCTTTGATTGGAACCGACCCTACTGATAAGTACCAGCGATGATAATCCGTGATGACAGAGAACGAAGAGATCGCATGCTCTCTAGCCGTGAGACTGACGGGTCTGTGCCCTCTCTTGGAGTGTAGTGGCCGAGATGCGTTCCTACTGAATGTTGGTGCGAGGTGTATCGGGTGGGATCTTTGTTCAAGAAAGGCGGAGGGAGATCGAGAGGCTGTTGTGGGGTTTTTTAATAGAAGACAGCTCGAAGGGTTTTATAGGTTATTAGTGATTCCCGTCTACATTGGCTAAGAATACGAGATACGGAAGGAAAGCGTTCAGCACGTGGTGAGTGCTTCTCTATGCGGGGTACCAGCAGCTTGCTCCAACGCATCGCCGAGTTGACGTCACCACTTGACTCGACGTGCTGCCAACTCTCGAAGGCATTAGATCTATATATTTGACATTGCAGAAGAAACCGCCAAGAAGGCCACACTTTGGATACTTTTTTTGTAGTCAATAATCAACGCACTTCTACGATATACAATGCCAGATCCAGCACAGATCAACCGCTCCTTGAGCAGCATCAGAACAGAACTGGAGTTTCTACGAGACTCTGGAGTCTTGTCGACCCCACAGTTTGAGTCAATTCTTGCACAGCTACCGGCAAGTTATCCTACAGCGCGGCATGAAGTTTGACATGGTATTGATACTTGGACTGGCAGGGACAAGGTGGAACACCCAGCCAATACGTTGATCCGAGATACAGCCAGGACAAGCCACAGTTCAACCCTTCACAGCTTGCTCAGCAGGCTCAAGACCCAGCAAATCCAGCCCATCCCGCTAACCCGAAGGTATTTTCTTGAGTTTGAAAATCCTGTGCCAAGGCTAAGTATGTGCAGCATCATGAGTGGGCTAAGAACTTGGCTGCCAAATTTGGCAATGCTGCAATGTTCGGTGCAGGAGCTACGTTTGGTGGTGATATGGTAAACGATGCGTTGAAAAAATTCTAAAGTGATTATGAGCGTTGGAACTCCTTGGGTGGTTGATAAAAATAAAAGGTCATAGTGCTTTGGATTGAGTGCATGGCTCTTTGCAATTGTTATGTTGGACGTTGAACTTAGATTGTAGCTGGAAGCTTGTAGCCAATGATGGAGTTTTCGCTAAAATTCAATGCGCGTGTATGTGAATTTCGCGACGCAGCCAAAAAGGTAAGGAAGCTGCATCTATTCTACCTATCAACGCGCTCTCTCCCAAGAACATACCAAAGGAGCTTCATACAGTGTATTACGACTTTTTATTGACGTTCGTTCCACTTCGCCCTCGAGGAATACCCTTTTGTTTGTTTAACCTGGATATGAGAAGCTGCGTCTCGCGCTGCGCATTGCTTCAGTCCTAACATCACAGCAAGCACGATGTCGAAACCAACCTTCAGCTTTGGAGGCGCCGGAGGCACGATGCCCTTTGGCCAGGCAGCAGGCTCAGCCACTTCGAACACAGCTACTCCAAGTTTATTCGGCCAGGCTCCATCTTCCACAACAAACGCTCAGCCGGGCAGTCTATTCGGTGGATCTAGCACACCATCCCAACCAGCATCAACTGCGAATCCTTTTGGCGGTTTGACTGCCACGGCTGATGCTCCGAAACCATCCGTTTTTGGCACTGTTGCAGGCTCCAACCCAGCTTCAGGAACCCCGACAACATTGTTCGGATCTAGTGCCAGCAACATAGGCGGCGGAAGCAGCCTTTTTGGAGCTTCAGCCAACAACAGTGCCGCATCGACAGGACAGTCTAGCAGTATATTTGGAGGAAATATAGCAGCAGCAGCTCCTTCAGCATTTGGGGGTGGGAGTGGATCTACAGGCTTCAGCTTTGGACAAAACACAAGTCAAGGCACTGCCGCGGATAAGACAGTGAGTGCACCAGCGGAGACAGGTGGCATGTTTGGAGGTGGAAGTAAACCTGCAGGACCTGGTATGTTTGGAAATGCTGCGCCTGCATCTACTTTAGCTCCACCTGGATCGACTACTCCAGCAGCTACAAAACCTACCTTCAGTTTTGGCACCTCCACGACCCCCGCCGGGCCACCTCCTGCGGATAACAATACAGGAGCCAAGCCTCCAGCATCAAGCATGTTTGGCGCACCAGCGCAGCCACCGTCGGGTGGCCTCTTTGGGAACCAGAAGCCTTTAGATTCAGCGGCAATGCCTGCACCTCTCCAACAACCTGGCGGGCTATTTGGTGGAAAAAGCACAGGGTCATCGAATCTCTTTGGAGGGGGTAGTGCTCAAGGGAATACCCAAGCCAGCTCGGGTCTTTTTAGCGGCTTGAAAACTCCCAAGCCAGCTGACTCTACTACAACCACTACGTCCAGTTCTGCGGCACCTGCAACCAAGCCGACATTCAGCTTCGCACCCCTCAACTCCACAACATCTCAGGTGCCAGCATCAACTCAAGCCTCTGCCACAACCCCAGCAATAGCTACTACAAAACCCGGTTTATTCAGCGCCCTTGGCGCATCTACTACAACGGCTCCTGCTGATTCGACACCAAAGCTAGGTCTGTTTGGAGCTGTAGGAGCTACTTCAACACCGACAACTACCTCATCAACAACCGCCCCACCACCATCTGGTGGCCTTTTCACTGGGCTTGGAAAGCCCAGCATTACAACCGATCCAGCGTCTGCAGCAGCATCAACTACAACCGCAGCGCCTAGCTTATTCGCTTCAAAGCCCACAGAAACCACTAGTACTGCTGCTCCAAGCCTTTTCGCTCCCAAGGCTGCTGAGACCACCAGTGGGACTGCACCATCATCTACAGCGACTGGGACTTCTGGAACAGCTGCTACAGCTGCTACTAGTGGTTTAGGGGCATCTACAACTGCTCCTCTGGGTGCCTCGACGGCAGGTCCTGCTCCGCAAATTTCACGTCTCAAGAACAAGACCATGGATGAGATTATAACAAGGTGGGCTTCTGATCTCTCGAAGTACCAGAAAGACTTCCAGGATCAGGCTACTAAAGTTGCATCATGGGATCGTCTGCTGGTTGAAAATGGAGACAAAATCCAGAAACTTTATACCAGCACATATGAAGCTGAACGAGCAAGTGCGGAAGTAGAGAGACAACTCACATCCGTCGAGAGCCAGCAAGATGAATTGTCGGCATGGTTAGACCGTTACGAAAGTGAGGTGGATGAAATGTTTGCTCGGCAGGTTGGACCAGGCGAAGCATTACAAGGACCAGATCAGGAGCGTGAGCGCACCTATAAGCTGGCAGAGAAGTTGATGGATAGATTGGACGAGATGGGTAAGGATCTTACGAATATGATACAAGAGATAAACGCTGCATCGGCTACTCTAAGCAAGACCAGCAAACCAGATGATCCGGTAAGTTCTTGACACTTAGCCCCATATTGAGTACTTTTACTGACACTCGAAAGCTGTCACAAATCGTCAGAGTCTTAAATGGACATCTCGCTCAGTTACAGTGGATTGACCAGAATGCTACTGCCCTGCAAGCCAAGGTGGCCGCCGCTCAGAAGGCTGGGCAGAGTATTGCGGCAAATGGTTCTGGGGAGAACAATCCTACGGATGAACTTTTTAAGTCGTACTTGGGCAGGAGGTGAGGCAAGCATTTGATAAGGATATCATTCATGTCGGCGTTTATTCGTTAGCTGTACGGATCAGTTTCTGCGAAATTTTCCGGAAGAACCGGACATTGGAGGTTGATGATCAAAGTTCAGATCTTGTATTTGAGCCATAAAGATGTACGATAGCACACTATGGCAAAACAGATAATCACGCTCAAACAGTAAGCAATGCAGCAATCTCTGGATGGCATCAGACAACCTCAATATGACTATGTATACACTCCATCCTAATCGATTCCATCGGCTCGTAATCGCATCGCAGGTTCAGCTGTGTTCGCAGTGACCTTCAGCATTGCTCGAAGATAAACCCTTCAAGTTGTGCCACAAAGCTACACTTACTTCTGCTCTCCGCCTTGTTCCTTCGTAAGTTCGTCACTACAAGCCGCAACAGTCAGCAGCTAATCCTCGGGAGTAAAGTGTGAAGGGAGCCCGCTCACATTGATGCCTCAAGCTTCTTTAGGTGTTCATGTTGATCTGCGAGCTTCTTCTTCAGCTCCAAGAGCTTTTCCTTCTCACGCATGCGGATTGCGTAGTCTTCGGATGCCTTCTCGCGCTGTTGGAAGGCATCTCTGTCACAGATAGAGTCAATCAGCCACTCATTCCACCAAATAACTTTTTGCGTGATACTGTACTTACTTGTGAGTCCCCACAGCTCTGGGAGCTCCAGTATCGCCGGCAGCCATGATCCGGGAGCTTGTGGTGAATGTTGCGCGAGACTGGAAAGTCAAGCGGCTTGCTGGTCGGGCAACCTTGAGGGCGGATTGATACAACATAATTGTGGTGTGACGATGGGAAAGAGGGGAAGTGGTTCTTAAGAGCTTCGTACCGGAAGGTCTTAGCTTGATGGTGGGTGGTGATTGAACTTGAGTGGAGTGATTGACGGTAAACCTGGATGCTGATGCAGAGATGCCGAGCTCAATGTCCATCCAGCCGGGCGAATTTCATACCTGAGGCCAAAGAATATCCGAGTCAGGTGACGGGCCTCCAATCAAGTTGTTGACAGCAAACAATGCATAAATTCAATCACATGACCGAAGACTAGAGTTTGGAAAAGGAGGGATATATGTAGGTAGGTAGACTATCAAATCTAGTAGTGGGGGTGTTAGACTGGTAGAAAGCCCGAATATAAGGTCGTGATTCGTGTCGGGATCGTAGGATGGAATAGATCTTAGAAAGCGATTGTCACAGCGAGAGGGATTTTGTTCTATGACGGCGACAGTTGGTTCCATACTAAGCTGTGCGTCAATCCGAGGTGTTAGATATGCATCTTTCCTTGGTACCGGTAATGGTCGAGATAGATCATGTGCTCACCTTGGCATTTTAAAGGCACCGCCTCACGAGCAAGCCTCGAGAACGGTCCTACAAACAGAGCAGGTCCAGCACCATAATTCCCTTACATTAATAGTGAAATGGCGAACATCATATGAGCTTTTCGGAAGGTTCGAAATTAAATATCAAGAAGAGTTGACTGGTGTAATCTGGTTGTTTTGGATAAGATCGTCCTTACCCTTTGCTGGCCTTCTCCTGCGACTTCTCCCTTCTCGCGCTAAAAGCTAGGGCCGCCTCATTCGAATCACTTCTAGCAATCCCACTTCGACCAACCTCACGTCCTGAACTATCAACAAACGACCTCCCTGCCACTCTAGATACGCTGCACACGCTGCTACACATCACCACAAGCTGTCAATCGAAACCTTCAAACTCGCCTTAATCTCTCTACAAGACCGGTGAGCAGTTCCCGCTTCCATTTCGTCATCCTGCCCTTCCTCCATTGCGTGCGTGTCTACATCCAACCCCGACCTTCCACGCCAATTGCCACGAGGACGCTTTCGCAGGTCTAGGTCCATTCCGACCGTCTGCGACGTGATTGCTTTGATATCTCGAAACGGACAGTATTGGTCAGCCGAGATCTGTCATAACCCACCGTGGGCTTTGGAGGGGCAGCGGTACAAGTTTCAGCATCAGAGCCTCGAGGTGGATGGGCACAGCAGACTCTGTCATCCTCCATGAGGTGGCGGTAATCCCACATAGATGTACTGCGCAATGCTACTCTGTGGCTTCCCGCGCCCAGACGCGTCTTCCCCAATCTGCCGACCGCGGCTGAGTGCAAGCCCAGGAAGCTTCTGGGCATCCTTTTCCATCTCGGAAACCATTTAAAAACACCGTGATTCTTGAAACTAACATTGAAATTCAATAGATCTACAAACCGCAAAGATGGGCTACGAAGATTCAGTTTATCTTGCCAAGCTTGCTGAGCAGGCTGAGCGCTACGAAGGTGAGTGTCTCTGAGATCCGTCATGATGCATCTTTTCTAACCGTTTTACCATCTTAGAAATGGTCGAAAACATGAAGACTGTCGCTTCCGCAGATCAAGAGCTCTCTGTCGAAGAGCGAAATCTCCTCTCAGTCGCTTACAAGAATGTCATCGGTGCTCGCCGTGCATCGTGGAGAATTGTCACTTCAATTGAGCAAAAGGAAGAGTCAAAGGGAAACACAAGCCAGGTCACTTTGATCAAGGAATACCGTCAAAAGATCGAGGCAGAGCTTGCCAAGATCTGCGAAGATATCCTTGAAGTTCTTGATAAACACTTGATCCCATCTTCCCAGAGCGGAGAGTCCAAGGTTTTCTACCACAAGATGTGAGTTGATATCTGAAGCTGGGGCAGGACACAACTGACAATCCTTGTCTAAAGGAAGGGTGATTACCACCGTTACCTTGCCGAGTTCGCAATTGGCGACAAGCGCAAGGAATCCGCGGACAAGTCTCTCGAGGCTTACAAGAACGCAACCGAGGTTGCCCAAACCGACCTTGCACCAACACATCCAATCCGCCTTGGTCTTGCGCTCAACTTCTCTGTTTTCTACTATGAGATTTTGAACTCGCCTGATCAGGCATGCCATTTGGCCAAGCAGGCATTTGATGATGCTATCGCTGGTAAGGATTATTCACAAGACAAAAGCATGCAATATCTAACATATAACTAGAACTGGACACCCTCAGCGAGGAGAGCTACAAGGATTCCACCTTGATCATGCAGCTCCTGAGAGACAACTTGGTAAGATTTTTATAGAATTGGAAGAGTTGTTGGATAAATACTAATCATCTCGCTTTAGACCCTCTGGACCTCATCTGAGGCGGAACCTGCTGCTGAGCCAAGTGCTGCACAGGCCGAGACCAAGGAGTCAGAGGCCGCTGCGCCTGCGGAAGCCAAGGCTGACGAGTAAATGGAAGGATTTGGCGTTTGATGTTCGGTACTTCGGGTACAAAAGGTGGGGGTGGGATGCTTTAAACACGTTTAACAGATCGGGGGTACGGGCATCGAAGAGCTTTTTGGAGTCTATTCGCACATTGCTTGCCTCTTAGACTGTAATGCATTAAGACTTCATTTGCCTGTCCTCCAACTGTCCACTACGTATTGCCCAACACTGGCATCATTTTCCATTTTCCATTTTCTGCAAGACTTGATTTTACTTGACGCGGCGGGGGACCTACTTTATCTACGTAGGTTGTGTTGTGTGTTTGTCTTTTAGACTAAGTGAAAAAAACTTGCAAATTCAACGAATTACATGATGTTATTTGACCCTTTATTCAAATTGAGAAGGTGAGGATAGTGTGATAGGAGCTAGATGATTTAATGAGAGCTGGATGATTTGATGGAAGCTAGATGATCTGTCGGGATATTTTCCTCTCGAGCTGCAAGAGCAAGAGGGAAGACCTGACGGAGCAGAGCAGGTACGCAGCAAGAATTGAAAACACATCGATATCCATCCGACGCGTCGTCGTCGTCGTCGTCGTCGTCGTCGTCCAGAAAGAGCATGCCGATACCGATACTCCCTCCCACACACACACACGCACGCACAGCCCACAGAGCCGCGCGATCCGATCCGATCCGCTCCGCCCCGGCCAGACAGGACAGGACAAGAGAAGAGAAGACATGACAGGACATGACAGGACATCCTCTGCTGTGACCATCGTCGCTTCTTGCTGCTTTGCTGTCGTCGTCGTCGTCTGCTGCCTCGCTTCGGTCTGTCTGTCGACAGTTCGACGGTTCGGTCTGTCGACAGTTCGTCGTCGCTTGCTTTGCTTTGCTTTGTCGCTGTCGCTGGTCTGGCTGGGTTGGATTGGAACGATAGGGGGGGGGGGGGGGAGATGAGAGAGAGATATATATGAAATAGAAATAGATATCTAGAAGGACAGAAGCGGAGTCGGTGGATGGGAAGGAAGAAGAGGAAAGAGGAGGGAGGAGGGAGGAAGGAGGGGGGAGAGGGGAGAGGAAGAGGGAGAGGGGGGAGAGGTGGAGGAGAGAGAGGAGAGGAAGAGGTGGGGGAGATATATATCGATCTGTGTAGTTATATACATTATATCAATATATATATACCCAACACCCCCCAACACCGCCCCCCCCCCCAATCCTCCCCTCCCCACCCCACCAAGCGACAGAGAACGAGAATAGAAGTCCGGTTCGGCACGGCACGCACGCATGGAGAGATTAGCAGTAGCAGTCTAGCACACGCACAAGCACACAAGCACAAGCACAGGGACACGGGAGTGAAAGAAAAAAAGGAAGGGGGGGTATCCGTTCATTTAGGAATATCCAGAGAGAGAAAAGCTAACCCCCCCCGTTCCAACAGAGGTCCCGGACAGAATCATCGTCAGTCGAGAAGAAGACGGAAGTATGCCCCCCAGCCCAGCCCAGTCCAGCCCATCCAGGTCCAACCCATCCAGCCCAGCCCAGCCCAGCCCCGAACCCGTCCCTACCCCGAGCCGTATGACGCCCTGAAATCCCAAGAGTGCAGACCAAAGAAAAATATATATATATATACACCTATCTCCACGTGGCGTGGATCCTCGCGCGCCTCTGCCTCTTCAGCCCGACGTCTCCGCCGCCCATCAGGCTCTTCCACCGCCTCCCCACGCTGCCCCTGTCCTTGCCCAGGCTGCGCGCGCAGTCCTGCCAGTCGCTCCGCGTCAGCTTGAGCTTCTCCAGCACCAGCTCCACCAGCATGCGGTCCTCCTCGCTCGTCCAGTCCGCGTCGCCGCTCGGGTCGCCCGCGGGCTCCGGCACCGCCTGGCTGTCGCTGGCGTCGCCTCGCGGCCCTCGCGACTCGCTCTGTAGCCCGTCAAAGTCGGTGCGGCCGAGGCCGAGAGGCAGCGCCGAGGGTGCGAGACGAGGCCGTTTCGGCGTGCTGGGACCCGCGGCGTCGACATCTACATCGACATCTACATCGACATCTACATCTGCACGGCGCTCCTCGACGACCTCCGGACCGGCAGCGTCGTCAATGTCTCTCCTCCTCTTGTTTGCGCCCCGCGGCGGGACGTTGCGCTTCGTGATCTTCTTGCGCGGGATGTGCGCCGGCCCAGCGCCGTTCTCGCCGTCGGCGGCGGGCAGCCTGCGCGACCGCAGGCGCAGCTTGAGCGAGCTGGGGAAGGGCGCGTGGGCGACGGGCGGCGACGGCAGCTGGCTGGGCGCGCTGAGCATCGACTGCAGCGCGCGGCAGGTTGCGAACAGGCCGGACTGCGTGTTGGGCGGTGGCGACGTCGGCGGCGAGGTGAAGAGAGCGGCCTGGAGGCGCGCGTGCGGTGCATTGTGGCTCGACGAGTCGCAGGACAGGGCCGAAGGGAGCAGCATGGCGGCGGGGTGGGATTCGACGAGTTGTGAGGGGGGAGGGGAGGGGAGCGAAAAGGAGGTATTTTTTATTGTTGTTGTTGTTGTTGTTGTGATGATGGGCTGGTTGAGCGGGAGAGGTAGGTAGGCTGCTGGCTGGCTGGCTGGCTTTGTTCTGCGCGCAGCGAGCGAGTGTCGCCAGATGCGACCGCCGGCCTGGCTTCAGACTTTTGCGCCGGGACTTTCTCGGATTGCGGTGCGGGCCCGCTGGGTCGAGTCTAAGCGGCGAGTGTAGAGTCTCTACAGTCTACGGCGGAGAGGTGATTGCGCTGGAGGATATATAGCGTGTGGTGTATGCGATATAGATATAGATATGTATATATATATGTATGTATATATATATGTATGTAGATATAGATATATATATATAGAGATATATATGTATATATGTATATATATGTAGAGAAGAGGCAGGCAGGGCACTGTAGGTAAGCACGTCGGCCGGTCGGTCGCCGGCAAGACGGGCGGCAACCACACCTTAAGTGGCCCTGGAGGCTGCAGTCTTGTGGTGGTTGCACATGCCGACGTGGCGTCGCGATTGGCTACGGCAGTGGCACGCCGGGTTGCGCGTGACGGGGGAGGACAAGCATAAGGGAGAGGAAGAGGGAGAGAGAGAGATAAGAGAGAAGAAGAGAAGAAGAGAAGAGAAGAAGAGAAGAAGAGAAGAAGAGAAGAGAGAGAGAGAGAGAGAGAGAGAGAGAGAGGCAACTTGCGATGCGGTATCTGATGGATGATGTCTTATTTATTCCACTGGGAGCAGCTGGCTGGGTGTCATATCCTCTCTACTCTGTACAGAGTAGACTACGTACAGTGCCGACTGTGTCTGGCTGTGTCTGCTGTATCTGTACATCTGCTGTATCTACTGTATCTGTATACCTACTGTATCTACCATGTCTACCATATCTACCGTATCTACCATGTCTGCTGTATCTACTGCATCTACAGTGCCGACTGTGTCTACTCTATCCACCTATCTATCCATCTACAGATACTGCATCCATCCACGCCATGCCTCTCTGCCCGACCCCAGCCTCTCGCCGGACTCTGCATCTGCATCTGCATCTGCTCGCTCGCACGGACAGGACTTGCGGTGTACAAAGTAGGATGTCTGCCTGCCTGCCACTACGTACAGTAAATCGACAGACAGACAGACAGCCGCTCCGCTCCGCTCGAACCTCTCTTCATCTGCCTCTGCCTCTGCCTCGCTAGCCCCTCTAGCCCCTCCAGGCCCGCACATGCCGGCCCAGCACGTCTCCCAGAGCCTGCACATGCGAGTCGTCGCCTGGTACTGGATTGTATGCAGCAGCCTGAAGGTCCAGTAGCAGGCCCGGAGTAGCCTGCACTGAGTAGCCTGGACTGAATAGCCTGCACCTGCTGCCTCTCCAGTGATAAATAGACAGCCGGGACATGCACGAGGAGCCTGGATATACTGTAGCCTGGACATGCCCGCATCTGCTGCTGTCGTAATAGACAGCCGCACCCATTCATGACCCGCGTCTGCTGTAATAAATAGTAATAGACAGCCTCGCCCATTCATGACCCGCATCTGCTGTGATAAATAGTAATAGATAGCCGCACCCATCCCACCCATATCAGCATATCTGGTATAGTTCATGCATGCAATGCAGGCTGCACATTCTCTCTTTCTTTCTTTCTTTCTTTCTTTCTCTCCCTCTCCCTCTCTCTCTTTCTTTCTTTCTCTCTCCCTCTCTCCCTCTCTTATCCTCTCTCTCTTTCTTTCTTTCTCCCTCCCTCTCGCGCCCCAGAGAGACGCCCGCAGAGCCGCTAGAGCGCATCGGGCCTGGGAAGGGAGCCGGACCGGGAGTATTGGCAGCTGCGGGGCCGGCCACATGGGGCCTGGTGCTGCGGGGCCGGCCGGCCGGTTCTCTTTCTTCTTTTGGGGCTTGACGGAGGATGGATGGTCTGTGGGTAATTTGTATTGTATTGTATTGTATTGTATATTGTATTGGTGGCTGTGGTCACATTCGGTCATGCTGTCGTTACTCATTCGCTCACTGTGATGTGTACAGTATATAGACAGTAGACACCACTACATCCCTGTACCTGTACGCTTTGTGTATATATCCTGTATCCTGGTCTGTTGCAACACGGCAGCAGGACTATACTACAGCAACAGTCTTTCCAGTGTACAAGCACTGCAGCAGTCGGCTGGTTGGTAGCCTATATACAGTGTATACTCACTGAAGAACCACTGAATACTCACTGAAGAACCACTGCATATTCACTGTATACTCACTGAAGAACCACTGAATACTCACTGAAGAACCACTGAATACTCACTGAAGAACCACTGTATACTCACTGAAGAACCACCGTAGAACCACTACTCACTACTCCCTCCTCACCGCTCACTACCCGCCCCTACAGCACCCCCCATCCACGCCCAGCAAACCCTCTCCTCTCTCCTCTCTCCTCTCTCCTCCTCCTCCTCCTCTCACGACCTCGGCAGCAGAAACGATAGATATAATATGCCGTTCATTCAGAAAGGACTATTCCATCATCATACCGTAACCTGGGCGAAGACATCATCGCCACACCACACTACATCTACATTCCTTCCTTCTCTACCATATCTCATCACCATCACCATCACATCACCGCCATGCACCGCCACTAGCCCACTAGCCCACTCCCCGTCTCCGTCTGCCCCGGTCCCTATCTTCCCATCACCTCGTCTCCGTCTGGCCCGGTCCCTATCTTCCCATCACCTCGTCTACGTCTACGTCCCGTCCCATCAGCTAGCAAAAAAAAAAAAAAAAAAAAAGGCGAACTTTCCTCTCTCTCTACCCACCCAGGCCGGCCGCCCGCCCATCTCCTCCTCCCCCCACAAACAACCACCCAACAGGACCTACCTCCTTGCGTGTAAATCCCCATCTCCCAGAGAATGATCCTCCCCCCCCCCCAAATCCCGATTCCAAACCAACCATGCCCGTCCAGCAGGAGAGATAGCAAAAGAAAAAAAAAGAAAAAAAAGGGGGAGGCAGAGCAGGGCAGAGCAGAGCAGAGCAGAGCAGAGCCCGACGCGTCGTCGCCGCCTCCTCACGCGTCAGGAAGGGTCGCGTCGTCGCCCCTTGTCTAGCGCCCGGCTTTACGCGACGACACGCGTCGAGGGCCAATCAGGTCGAGGGGGCGCTGCGGCGGGTCCGTGTGTGGGGGGCCGGGGCCCGATTGGCTGGTTCGGGGCGGTGGAGGTTGCGATGTCTGATGCGGTGCCTGATGTATTGTGGGTATATGTTCTGATGTATGTTCTGGTATATGTTCTGGTGTATTGTGGTATATTCTGGTGTATATCCTGACATATATATTCCGATATAGACGCGATGCGACCTCTTATCGGAAACAGACAGATGGCATGCTGTATCCGATAGGCTGCACAGGAGAACAAATCCCACCCCGCCCACCATCTATCCATCCTTCTATCATCTACCTATCATCTATCGCCTACCATCCTTCTACCATCCTCCTACCATCCTCCTACCATCCTCCTATTATCCATCGCCTGCTATCCATTGCCTACAGCTGAAAAACAGATATAGGTACCGATGAAAAGAAGTAAGAAGTGAAAAGTAAGAAGTGAGAAGCGGGAATGCCGTCTACGATATGTCTGCTTTGCCGTAGCTGCTGGATCTCCTCGAGGGAGTAAACTCATCACGCGGGGGTGGGGTAATTGATGAAAGGGGGGGCTTTCTTATCTAATTCACGAGTGGGTTCGGCAAAGGTGCTGGACCAGACGAGGAGGAAACAATTTATCCAGCGGGGAAGATCCCGTCAGTGAAACGGCGAGAGTCGCCAACCCAGCTACGGCTTCCGACATGCGAGCCTGACCTCCCCGCCACGCCATCACTCCGCTCTGACGAAGAAGTTCCTCTCTCCCGCGCCGGGCGCGACCGTCGCCCTCCTCAGCAGCTCGTCGCCGACGAGCAGCCTCAGCTTCTCCGCCGTGGCGGGGCTGTCGAGCACCAGGGGCTCCGCGACGCCGTTGTCTCTCCTCGCGCTCGAGAGCGCGTCGCGGAGCGCGAACAGGACGCTGGATCCCATGAAGACGGGCGGCTCGCCGATGCCCTTGCTGCTCTGGATGCTGCGCAGCCCCTTCCACCCGCCCGGCACGTCTTGGAGGAAGGAGACGTTGAATTCCTGCGGGATGTCGCTGAAGCCCGGGATCTTGTAGGTCCCGGGCCCCTTGGTGGCGAGCTGGCCGTTCTGGAACCAGAGCGTCTCTTCCATTGTGTACAGGCCTTGTCCTTGCTGTGTAGGCTACGTTAGCAGGTTCCAGGAATCGAGGCAGGGCTGAAGTTGTGTTCGGCAGCCCTGACAGGCTCGCGGGTTAACTTCTGGCCAAGGACTTACAACAAAAGCACCTTCAATCTGTCCGTAATCGATGGCAGGATTAATACTCCTTCCAATATCCATCTTGATATCCGTCCTCAGCACGGTATGATCGCCCGTCAACAGATCTAGCTCCACTTCGCTACACGCTACGCCTTGTGTAAAGTAATAGTACATGGGCTTTGGATCAACATAGTTGCCCCAGATATATCCAATCTTTGGCATCTTCCAGAACCCGTGTGCATTGAGGTTAATCCGTTCAAGATATGCTGCGTGTGCTATCGTCTTCATTGAGGCGTCGGGCCCGAATTTCGCTCGGATAGGCGCCAGACGCTCGTTCAGCTGGTCACACGCGTTCTTGACTGCCATGCCGTTAAGATCACTGCCGGACGAGGCAGCAGTTGGGGAGGCGTTGGCCGTCTGATAGGAGTCTGTTGATTGGGTGTAGACGGCGTCAACGGGAACGCCGAGTTCTTGGCTGCATATTTGTACCATCTTCGTATATAAACCTTGGCCCATCTCCGTCCCGCCTGTAGAAAGTCAGTAAAGTCTTAAGTATATCATGCGAACTGGAGATAGAGTCCAAGCTGGTAGACTCCGAGATATGTCTTATAGCCCAGAACCGGGGTTGACTCGGAGAATACGTACCGTGATGTAATAGAATACTGCCATCTGCGAATATCTTGACACTTGCATTGGCTTGGTTAAGATGGATCGCGGTGGCGAAACTGAGCCCAAATTTCGTAGGAATCATAGATATACCACGCTTCCTCCACTTATTCTTCGCGTTGAAGGCTTCAATTTTGGCCTTCCTTGCGTCGTACTTGGCTTCCTTTCGTACCTGGTCAAGCAGCATGGGAACATGCCAATCCTCGTCGATTAGTTGTAGAAATGGTGTCAGGTCTCCTTCTTTGTAAAGATTCTTCGTTCGAAGGTCTTCGACTGGAATATTGAGAGCTTCTGCCACTGCATACATGTAGCTTTCGGCGATATACATCCCTTGAGGCCCGCCGAAGCCTCGATATGCCGTGTTGCTATGGATGTTGGTTTTGGCCACATGACCTCGTAGGTGTACGTGCGGGATTTCGTAGCAGTTCTCTACATGGGTCATTGCTCTGTCCATTACTGCTCCACTCATATCTCTACGAAGAACATCAGCTGTCAGAAGTGAGCATACTTTTCGCAAGACTTACTGTGAGAAACCGCCATTGTTGTAAACGTCAGCGTCAAGAGCGATGAGTTTTCCATCATGAGTCGTGCCGATCTTCCAGGTACACTTGAAAGGATGACGCTGGCCAGTTGTCATCATATCCTCGTCTCTGTTTAGCATTGCTCTACAAGGTCTTCTTGTCTTTTTGGCTGCGACCGCTAGTATAGCAGCAAGTTGACAAGCACGCGATTCTTTCCCACCGAAAGCACCACCCATACGCTTGACCCTTGAGTTTATACGATTGCTAGGCATTCCAGTGACTCGAGAAACAAATTCTTGTACCTCCATACTGTTCATCATCAGTACTCTTCTTCAGATCGGTAGGCCGTGCTCACGTATTTTGGGTTGATGACCACACATCCATCGATCCATCTTCTTTCGAAGGAATGACAAGGGCTGCATTGGTCTCTAAGTAAAAATGCTCTTGACCACCCATTCTACTGGTACCCTCAATGATCCTATCACACTTAGCCCAAATCTCATCCATCTTATCCTGTCTTGCAAGTCCCTTTTTCAACTGCTTGCCATGTGGGAAGAAGCTATTGGCTGCGATAGCATCGTCAATGGTCAAGATACAAGGCAGATCCTCATATTCGACTTTCACAGCCTTGGAAGCAGTCTGTGCTTGGAGTGCAGTCTCCGCATATACCATACCAATCGGCTGACCTTGAGAAAAGACGTCGCCGTCAGCAAAAAAGGGTTCGTCCTTTTTTATAGAGCCCCATAAGTTGACTTCTTTTGGAATGTCGCTTTTGTCGACATAACCGAGTGCTAAGCCTTCACCTAGTGCTGGAGTCCAGTCAACTGAGAGGATCTTGGCACGAGCTTTTGTTGACAGTACCATTGCACCGAAGAGCTGGGTAGTTCAAGTGATATTAGCAGATATCTCTGAAGGTCTGTATAAAATGACGATAAAATATGGGCGTAGTAAATAGTTTAGATGTTCAAGATTATCCAGTCAATCACCGACAAGAGATTCTGCCCCCTTTACAATCTGTAATTGCGAAGTACCATTGTCTCCAGAAACATGTTGCACAGTATGACTACCGTTTGAATTAGGGTATTGAGAGTCTGAAAAGTACTAACCTCTCGCTCTTGCTTTGGCATATCATCTACATATTCAGCCTCGCCTGTGGTCTGTTTGAGAGCCGAGAGATGTGGGATTTGTTTGCCAACAACTCTCTGTTCATGTGGGTTATAATCGTCCCTGGCACCTTGGGAAATACCACGATGAATCTCGTTGACAATCGTTGAGTCAACCTCACCCAATTTAAGATCCGAGAGGACTTCATGCCAATATCTGAAAAACAAGCTGATTGCTAGCGTTCGACGGTAGGTTGCCATACCGCCAGGCACTCCAAAACGAAGGTCAAAATCGGTAGCTAATGCGGACATGGCATCGTCAAGCGTCTTTGGATCTTGCCACTCCTTTCTTAAAAGTAGTTTCATGGTCTTTGCTGCCTCTACTGTTTTAGGCGCCATTCCTCCATATGCGAGAGTGACATCTTCAACAATACCTTCACTGTCAAGTCTTACTCGGAATGCTGAAGTGACAATAGCAATATCATCATCCTTCCTCTTTGCCTGCTTATATGCCTTTGTGATTTCCCTTGCGCCAGGAGCAGCCAGAGGAATATGAATGTGTGTAATGACGGCATCAGGAGGTAACGAAGTTGTTCGATATCCGATAAAGAAGGAAGAAAGGGGAAGGGTGAAAGCACCTTTGGCCACGCTCTGTGCTGTGAGAGTGGCCTTTGAAGCTAGTAGAACTGGGTTCATATCAGAGATTGGAGAGGCCGTTGCAATGTTTCCAGCTAACGAGGCCACATTTCGAATCTGTCGTCCGGCAAAATATCTGAGCTGCTTTCTGGTAGCGTCCAAAACCTGCGCTCTTTGACCGAGCTTGGCAAAAAGAACTTTGCAGGTATCTTCAATATCCGTAAGAGGGGTGTTTGCGCGAATAACAAGCTCAGTTAGGGATAAAAGCTCCGACTCGTCCCCAGGAATTTCAATACCCTTCAATTCATCGATTTCTGACACATACACCGAGACTGCAAATGGAGTGTTTTTAAATCTGACTTCCACTTGTACTTCACTTGATCCTCCAACAAGTTTTGCAGACGGATAAGCGTTTTTGATCTCAAGAAGTTGTGGTAGGGTAACTGGACGTAGCCATATTCTCTTCGAGTCTCCATAACATATAGTGACCTTGACGGTAGAGCGGAGGGATGGAGGGAATATTAATTCCGTTTGCGGTGAGTATGGCTTGAAATCATACGTTGGATAGTTCCGAGCCTTATTAGAGACCGG
Source organism: Aotearoamyces nothofagi (assembly GCA_015345905.1). NCBI lineage: Eukaryota > Fungi > Ascomycota > Leotiomycetes > Leotiales > Tympanidaceae > Aotearoamyces > Aotearoamyces nothofagi. The sequence continues at coordinate 585,349 of JADDTR010000003.1, read as the reverse complement.
GGTATCCAACTTTGTGGTGGTCTTCAGACCTTCAAGTTCTTCCCCAACGTTGGCTTTCTCTCGTGACTTCAAAGGTTTTCCGTAAGTCGCTCCAGTGGTGGGTATCTTGCTATCGTCGATTATTTTATCCTCGTCCACACTACTGGCGCTGCTGGCAGAGCTCGTAATATCGGACTCCAAAGCTTCATCACTAGAGGATGCTGAAACTTCTGGCGAGACACTTGATCCGAGGCCAACTGCAGGTATCTTCTCATCTCTGCAGCAACCACCAGGTCTCCCACATGAGAATTGGCTCTTCCTTTTCCCACCATTAGACATCTCTGACCGATAAGGTATATCTGTTTGAGCGGGATCTAGAGGTCTAGTCTCTTGACTAGGTATGAAATCGCTGATCAGCTGGCCCTTCAGATCCTCTATTATAAAAGTTTTGGCGGCTTTTAGGATAGGTTTGTAACCGGTACAACGACAAAGGTTACCATCAAGATGGCCAGCAAGTTCGATGTCGTTCTCTGACAGGTGGAAGCATTTTGTGATTGGATTGTAAGAGTTGCGAATCAGTGCGTATAGAGACATCACGATACCTGGTGTGCAAAAGCCACATTGAGATCCATGTAGCTTTGCAATACGCTCTTGAAGAGGATGTGGATTATCCACACTTCCAATGCCTTCAATAGTGATGACATGCTTCCCGACAACACCAATAAGGGGGAAGAGGCATGCATTGACGGCCAAATGGCGAATTTTGCCTGCTTCATATGTCTGAATTACACAGGTACAAGCTCCACATCCGCCTTCACCACATCCCAACTTTGTTCCCCTCAACCCTGGTTGTGATCGAATGAAATCAAGGAGTGTATGCTCGGGATCGGGGTTATTGAGTTGTACTTTGGTACCATTGACATAGAACGAAAGGGTTGATTTTGCTCTGGTCGACTGTAGAAAAGGCAGCAGTTTGTCAAAGGCAGCATGCTCTTCTATTTCTTCAGCCATCGTACTGATAAGGATTCTATAATTATAATTAGGACGGACTGAAGATGATGAGCACAGTCTCTACAGAACGGATTTAGATAGAAAGGGCGGAACGAAAAGATGAAATAAAGATAAAGAGATGGGACTCTATCAAGACCAGACCGTATCAATTATGTAAGACGGCAATGGTGGGTTGCTTGAGCATATAATTGACAAGGCAACGGCCAATCCAATACTGTAGGTAGCAAATAAAAGAGATAGAATAGATAATCTACTGCTGTGGAGAACGGTAGACCAAAGGTAGACTAAAGAGAGCATCCAGGTTATTCCTGTTAGGCACGGCTCTAATGGAGCTGTAAAACGCATTGCTGATGTTGCCACCGGGGACCTAATCAATCGTGGTAGTTGACGATAACAGCTCTATCGTCAAGAATGGGGGAGGCTGTCGCCAATGGGGTACGGCGATAGTAGCGAGTAATGGAGGGGTAACAAGCGGCCCGTCGCTAAACTAAGCATTATCCCGCCATCAGGATCCCATTCTTGAGGATTCTCGCGTACAGCACTTCCAGCAAGCTGCTTCAGCATGGATCACCTAATTGCCCAATTGCCCACTTACCCACTTGCCCGCTTGCAACGCCCTATAAGTAGCTGTGAAACAGCAAAATGGGTCTGCACTAATGCCTCCTCATACGTGGGATTGGCGAGGAGAATTCAACGGTAGAAGCTCGGTGACATGGAACACATATGCAATATATAGCTGTTACCGCCTTTTGAAACCCTTTCAACCTCTTCGTATTTAAACATTCTCTCTTCTGTCCCCTCTATCCAATCTTCACATTATCTCAAATAGACAACATGGGTTCTGTAGATGGTTTCAAGGCGCTTGCCGAGACGGCACTCTTCAAGCCTCTCCAGCTCGGTGCTATCAAGCTTGACCATCGTGTTGTTCTTGCCCCACTAACCCGTATGAGGGCAGTGAAGGAGAGTGACGGGGTCTTTGCTCACGGCGATCTGGGCATAGAGTACTACTCTCAGCGCGCAACCAAAGGTGGGTTCCTGTTAACTGAGGCAACTCCAATATCCAGACTGGTAAGTACTTCTGTAGCCACTCACGCGACTCCTATGCCATAGCTAATTGACTTTCTCCCAGGCTGCAGGATATCCAGGAGTTCCTGGAATCTTCACTGCTGGACAAATTGCGAGCTGGAAGAAGGTGACCGACGCTGTCCACGCAAAGGGCGCCTTCATCTACTGCCAGTTATGGCACGTTGGAAGAGCAACTGTTCCATCACTGCTCGATGGTGCGGACCCTGTCAGTGCGAGTAATATTCCCATTAAAGGCCCAGCCCTCACAGGGGAGGAATACTCTGCTACACCACCAAAAGCTTTGACGGTAGAGCAGATCGCCGACATAGTCAAGGAGTATGCTGCAGCAGCCAGGAGAGCCATTGAAGCTGGGTTTGACGGTGTTGAGATCCACGCGTAAGTGATTTATCAATGCTTAATCCATCACTAGCTAATAGTATACAGTGCGAATGGCTACCTTCTTGACCAGTTCCTCCACGACAATGTCAACATCCGAACGGACGCATATGGTGGTTCGGTTGAAAACCGGGTTCGATTCATTCTTGAGGTTATAAAGGCAGTCACTTCTGCAATTGGCGCCGAAAAAACCGGAATCCGTATGAGCCCGTTCAACTATTACCAAGATACCAAGGACAGTGACCCAATGGCCCACTGGACATTCTATTCCCAGCAGATTGCTGCCCTACCAAAGGAACACCGCGTTGCATACGTTCATAGCATCGAGGCAAGATTTGACGAAGTTCTCTCGGAGACTGCAAAGCTTGAGTCCCTGGAATCTGGAACGACACTTGTGAAGTCCGCTGGTGCTGGTGCCTCCTCTGAGAAGCCTGGCTTCTCTCTCACTCCTTTCCGTCAAATCCTCCAAAATGCAGGTATCAAATTCCTCGTAGCCGGTCACTACAACCGCGATAACGCTCTAGTAGCTCTAGAGTCAGATGCCGCCGATGCTATTGTTTTTGGGAAATGGTTCATTGCCAACCCGGATCTGCCTAAACGACTTGCAGAAGGTCTCCCATTAAACCAGCCAGACCGTAGCACATTCTATGGGGCCGATCCTCCTAGTAAGGGATACATCGACTATCCTTTTTACAAAGCCTAGCTATCGAATTAGAAAAAAATAATGAAATAAAGCAGTGGGACATTACAAGGAAATAGACAATATTTTGAGCACTTTGGTTGTGCCAGATTGGTTTCTTTGAAATGACGTCGTCTTAATAGGCGGAATGCGGAATAAGCATTTTATGTACAAGTACAGTACTGTGAGTATGGAGTTAATCTCGCTGCAGGGGCCTCGATAACCTTAAATCTCATGCTGTACAACCAATGGCCATGAAATACAAAATACGAAGACAAAAGCCAAGCAGTGTGAGTGGAGCAGAACATGACTCCATGGGATCGATCCATCCGAACGATCTCTCCCAAACATTCGGTACCTCGATCATCCTGCTCCTTGCGGAGTATACACCATATATAAATACTGCATATAATATATACATGCACAGTAGCAATGATGAAGCAAATTGGTTGCCATAGCGAACCTTTGCATGTTATGTCGCATCGATAAGGTAGGGGCCACGGTTAATAACAATAAAACAACGTATGATGGTGTCAATTACCAAAGCGGTAAATGGCCAGCCGTGCGGAGAAAACATGCCGGGAAGCTCGATTGCCCCTCCCACTCCGGATACCTGAAGCGGACCATGTTGCGAGGTGTATGTCCGCGCAAGCACCCCTTCCTACCTTTGATATAATATCTATCTTGATGAAGCCTTGCAAGTATCTCTACTGTATGTACTTTTTTATACCCTCTCCTGCCTCTTACCTTTATTCTACTTTCGAATTTCGTTGAATACGGCATACGAGATACCGCGATACCGCGGTGAGAATCTTTTGAAACTCGAAAGAAACCGAGCTAGATGCGACAGATGTGGATACAACGTAGTAGTTATTGAGGCATAGAAATTAAAATAAAAAAAAACAGCTCGGGACAGTTTGTCCATACACCGGACTTTCTCGTACTTTCAATCTTCGATCACAGATCTAGTCACAGCTTCCCAGCATGACTTATATCTTCCTGAAATCTATCACAGCAAATGCAATTTTAGGTAGCTACTTGCTAGTCAACCAATATCCCCAGTGTCTTTTATTCAGACACCCGAGTTATGTTGGGACATTCCTTCAATTATTCGTTTTGCAGTTTGCGCTCTGGGCTTTTTGGGAAGTGATGTTATGGCCGAGATTCTTCAGTCCCTTGAGACATCTGCCCTCGCCGAAGGTACGGAAACACAAATCCTTACACGTTACCAGAGCGGGCGTAAATACACTTTATTTATTTGATCTGACCACTGATTTGTTCTACAGAACAATAGCATTTTCATGGGACAATGGGGTCGAATCAAAGACGAGCCTACAGGAGCACCTATGCTAGATTGGTACGTAAAAATCTAGCATTTCATCAGAGTCCCTATGCTGATTCTGATTTCCAGGATTAACTCCATCCCGAACGACGGTTTGATCAGATACCTGGGCATGTTTAACTCTGAGCGACTGCTCGTTACCTCTCCCAAAGGCCTGAGCGAAGTACTTACAACGAAGGCCTACGACTTCGAGAAACCGCGGTATGTTGCTCGTGGAATTGGACGAGTACTCGGCATTGGAGTGCTATTGGCCGAAGGGGAGACACACAAATTCCAGAGGAAGAACCTCTTGCCAGCCTTTGCGTTCAGACACATCAAGAATCTATATCCTGTGTTCTGGGAAAAGAGCAAGGAGACAGTTCTAGCGATGACCGAACTAGTAGAGAAATATTCTGCAAATGCGGACGTGTCCTCAGATGTTGAAAAAGATCCTATAACTATGAACCAGGCGGTCATGGAGGTTGGAGATTGGGCCAGTAGAGCTACTCTAGACATCATTGGTGTAGCAGGAATGGGACAGGATTTTGGCGCAATTCAAAACGCAAATACACCGCTACATAAAGCCTACGACCAGGTAACCAAACCTACCAAGCAAGCACAGTTCCTCGGCATGCTGAACCTGTTTTTGCCTACCTGGATCGTCCGAAATATTCCTATTAAACGAAATGGTGATATCGACAAGGCTGCAGAGATAATCCGGACGACATGCCGGCAACTCATCCGCATCAAGCAAGAAAAGCTCGAGAAGAAACAGCTCACAGATGTCGACATCCTATCTGTTGCACTAGAAAGTGGTGGATTTACTGAAGAAAATCTCGTCGATCAACTGATGACATTCCTTGCAGCTGGTCACCAGACTACGGCATCAGCCATGACTTGGGCTATCTACATGCTCTGCCTCTATCCCGATATTCAAACACGCCTACGCACAGAGATCCACTCCAAGCTCCCTAGCGTCTCCTCAGACAAAGAAATCTCAAGCACCGACATCGATCACATGCCTTACCTCCTCGCCGTCTGCAACGAGGTCCTCCGTTACTACGCCCCCGTCCCATTGACCATCCGCGAGGCCGTTGTCGACACCACCATCGTCGGCCAGCGAGTTCCTAAAGGCACAAAGGTCTTCCTCGTGCCATGGGCCACCAACAAGGACACGTCCCAATGGGGCGGCGATGCAGCGAAGTTCGACCCTGAGAGGTGGATGGGTGCTGGTGCAGCTAGCGGAGGAGCTTCGAGTAACTATTCCTTCTTGACCTTCTTGCACGGCCCCAGGGGTTGCATTGGGCAGGCTTTCAGTAAGGCCGAGTTCGCCTGCTTGTTGGCCGCTTGGGTGGGACGGTTCGAGTTTGAATTGAAGAATAAGGACGAGATGGACGAGAAAAATATGTTGATCAAGGGAAATGTGACGGCGAGGCCGACTAATGGGCTTTGGGTTAAGATGAGGATTGTGGAAAAGTGGTAGAACGAGAGGCATTTTTATAATTAATCAGTACTCTAAGGTAAACCTACTTGTGAATAGATTGAAAAGGGGCAACTCCTTTCATTCATCAATCACTGTTCATAATATCAAATGACAACACTTTCGCCGGTAAAGGAAAGTCCACTGCGAGCACATGCTTCATCAAAGAACCGTAAGCTTTTGAATATTTACACATTTACTAGCTCAATTGCAAGAATCTGCTGCCATCCAGTCAGGATATTCTTACCAACTCTAATAAAGGAGCAAAACGCCAACCCCATATTCTACCGTCTACTCAAAGTCTCACAATCCCAATCGTAACATGCCATAACGCATCAATATCATTCGTTAGCCCCTACTCAAACCTCCTCCTCATCGGCCGGCTCAACCCTAACTAGTATCTCCTCTAGCAGCCCCTCCAAGAAGACATCCACATCTTTCCCCATACCAACAGGTTCCTGCTTATCCCAATGATCAATTTCTTTGCAAACATGTGCTAGCTTGTAGACCAGTTTCCTCAGCTTTTCATGAGCTGCTTGCGCTCTCTGTTGCTTTGGCGTAGGAGCTGAAGAACCACTGTTCCGTAAGGCTTGCTGGAGACGGTATTGACGCCGCTTGAGAGCCTCCTCAAGAGCTGGAAATATTACATCGTTGAGGGCATCGAGTTCACCGTTGGGGCTGGAAGGTGCAGGGGAGGGCATGGATACTGGGGTCCTTGAAGATTCAGAAGACATACTGTCTCGTGACGGTTGCTCGCGAAGCTTGGATTGGAGGGATAGCAACGGCTGCTGTGATTGCGGTGACTGTCTAAGAGGAACATTTTGGCTTTGAGATACTTGAGGTGCAGATGGTAGGGGTTGCTGTTTTGCGAAACTCGTGCTGGGCTGATTGGTAACTTTATGTAACGGCGATTGAGAAGCTCCTCGAAACGGTGGAATTTCTGGAAGTTTAATGGGGCCAACCTTTGGTAAGGCCTGCTGTGCTGGAAGCCGTGACGGTATGGCCTGAGTCTCAGAGTTCTGAAATTGCATCTGTGGCAGGGTAGCCGGTGAGTTTACAATTTGCGGAGGTGTAGCGCCAAGGTTCAAAAATCCCATATCTCTCTGTAATTGCTCTTGTAATGAGCGATCATAATCAGGCGAGTCCGTAGTCTTATCGGGTGCTGTCCGCTGCATAGTCCGTGGCGTCTCTGGCATCTGAGACTGTAGTTTTATAGGTGATGGGGGCAATAGAACCTTGGCTGGCGATTGTGGATGTATAGGACGCCTTTGTGGCGATGATTGTCTAGGCTGTCCAGAGGCTGGTGAAGCTGCGGCCTTTACGGTATCCGCGTTCGAAACATAGCCGGAATCTTGCATTTTCGAAGGAGAAGTATCGCGAGGGCGCTCAGCATAATCATCACCAGCCTTTGGAGATCTCGATGATCTTGCATTCGTGGCTGACTCTCCCATAGCGCCGAGTCCCGATCGGACCGCGCCCCTGGCTGGGCGGACAGTACCGAAATCCCATAGATCTTCGTCGGCATGATTCCGTTGTTGTGGCTCCTCTCCTTCGTCTTCTGAATCCTCAGAGTCTCCTTTATGCTGCATTGCCCAACGCTCATATCGCTCAATTAGCTCAGTCAGGTATGATGTTTTCTTAGCCTTCCGTACAAATGCATGCTTGAGCAGCTCTTTCGCCGTCGGCCTATCTCTGGGGTCTCGCTGGAGACACCACTCGACAAAATCCTTAAATGCTTTCGTGAAATTGCCCTCTAATCTCGGTGGTGGATTTTTGGGGATCAGAAAGAGAACCTTCATAGGATGGATATCTGAATATGGAGGCTCTCCATTTGCCAGTTCCAATGCAGTAATGCCCAGGGACCATATATCTGCTTTATGATCATAACCCGACTGCTTGATAACTTCGGGAGCCATCCAGAATGGTGTGCCGACGAACGTGTTCTTCTTCGTCATAGTTGCTGAAAGCTGGCCAGATACACCGAAGTCTGCAAGCTTGACCTGTCCGTTAGAACCTAGTAGGACATTTGCAGCTGCAACGAGAACCTATTAGTAACGTCTTTTTCAGGAGTGAAGAAGCATACCCTTGATATCTCTGTGCAACTTTTTGTCACCATGTAGATATTCTAACCCCAACAGCAGTTCCCGTATGATGATTGATATATAGTCCTCTTGTATTGGTCCTGGCTTCATCAAGTCGCCACAACTTCCTCCAGAGCAGAACTCCATTATGATCCAAAGATCCGAGCCTTTCAGGTATGAGCCATGATACTGCGTAACGTAGGGGGAATGGAGTTCAGATAGTATGGATATTTCCTGAATGATATCCTCAACTTCATCTTCGGCATTTTCGACATCGATCACTTTAATCGCAACCGCTTGGCCGGTCCGTTTGTCAACACTGGTTCATGGTTAGCTTGCCCTCTTCCTATTTTATGATATCTCATGAAGCTTCTCACCCTTTATAGACCTTGCCAAAGCTACCGCCACCTGCCAATCGTGAGTGAGAGGTCCCTCAGCGGAAGAATTGTCCACGGTCATACCTATGCAGTTCTGCTTGGTATATAGTGTCTCGGGGTCCACAACGCCACTCATAATTCCACCAACACCTGCCATGATTTAGAAAGGACCTTTCCCAAGCAAGTCAGCCCAGGTATCGAAGTGTTGAGTTCCTCTGCCAGGTTCCGTGCAGCTGTGACCACTATCTTATCCGAGCAATCTTCTCTGCAGTGGGCCTTTCGATTACTTCCGACCAAATTTTTAGCTAACGCGTGAAAATTCCCGGAAGAAATTGACAGCTAGATTTCTAAGTAGATTGGCGCGTTCTCTTGGAATGATGATGTATCGCTGCTGGCAGAATTGTTCTAATCGTGGTATGTTGACGTGGTCGTGAACAATCTGTATTGAGAATCGAGATATCGGAGCAAGGTGGGGAACTTAGGGAACGCAAAGCTATGAAGTAGTAACTGTCGCAATGTCTTTGGTTGCAGGAGCTGTGGCCGTCTTCGAAAATGTTACTGTTTCAGGGACATGAAATTGAACTGTTGGAAATGAGATTGGCTGCGCTGGTATGCACCGACTGCGGCTGACGTTTCAATAATCTGGGGAAGGAGCAGCCCGATTGGAGGGTGGTGACCATCAGGATAGGCAATCCAAGAAATAAATTTTTGTAAAATCTCCCTTTGACACATTTTATCTACTTGAAAACGCCGAGACAATTTACATATTAATACCACTGGATTCTGTTCAATTGCTGTTCGGTCAGATAAATAGGGCCCGTTGGCATGGCATTGGAGATGCAAGGATCAATGTTCCTGCAGTGGTCATACAGATATCTGCAAATCATCAAAATTCACGCTCCAGATTGGTCCATTAGATATCATAAGGCTTAAATGTATCTAAGATGCGAATAGGTGCAATGTAATCCGATAGGCTCGAAATGCTAATAACGAATCAATTGTATGATACCACTCTAGATGCACTGGTTGACAGGCTTGAATTAGGTACCAATGAGGGAGCACCCATCTTTGACGCCAGTCGTTAATGAAGCTATCTTCAAAGCAATATGTACGCCATGGCCCTAGGTCTTAGAGCCAAGCCAGTGAATCTTGTGGGAATATGCCGTTACGCCCCGTATAATCAATCCTCTATGTATTCCACCATTACTGTTCCATTCTTCAGACCGCTATCTCCAATACTATCGTCTAACGACTCGATGAGGTCTTTCCCCATACTTTTAAGTTCGAAATCAACGCCAGCTTTGCCATCGATTGGGTCAGCCTTGAGCCACTCGTATATCCTACGGACTGGATCAGTAACAGCAAATCTTCGAATTATACGCCCGCCAGAATGGCGGAACTGGATACGAGTCGTCGTAGTAGGATCGTTGGATGGCTCCAAATGAGGTTGATCCGACGGGATCTTAGCGAATGGGGAGGCCACAGGATCTGGTTCTCTGGCACTATTATTGACAGTATCCACATCCACATCGTCTACCTCGACTTCTCTGCCCTTTCCTTTGCTTATATCGCCAATACTTTTTGTCAAATCATCTGGATCATGCTCTTTGGGTCCTGCAGAAGAATCATTGGCAAGACTGTTCTGTAATGCAAGGTCCAGCATCTGCTCTTCGGTCAATCTCTCCACATCAAGAGCAGCAGTCTTGTTGGGCTTTCGCTTTGCAACAGGATTCTTCGCTGTTGCGTTCAAGCTATAACGGTCAAGAAATTCATGTAATTGCATAAGGAAATCCATGGCTTTTGGAGCTGGAGGTCCCGACCATACTTTCATCTGCTCGCCAGTCCTCGGATCAACAATGGCAATATGAGGGTACGCCGCTGGACTGTCCCGCAAAGGAAAATAGTATTGCATGTATTGGCTTCCTCTTGGGTCATCCTTTGAGTACTGCATGAAGATAAAGTTCTCTTTGACGGTCTCCTTGATGCCCTCATGCTTCCAAATGTCACGATTCAGGGCTTGGCAGTCGAAGATTGAAGGATCCTGGACGTTGACAAGAATCCACTTCTCCTCCTCTTTACCTTGGTCACGAGCAGCATCCCAGGGCAACCTCGACATGATTTCAAATGGCGGGCGGAAAAGCTCGGCAAGCTTTGCAGCTTTTGTAGATGACTCGGATGCTCCTCCAGTCGCTTGGGCGAGACCTTCCCGGCGAACATCTGCATTTGATTCCCCCCAGATCGAAGAAGACGACGGTTGCTGATTAAAAACGCCTGGTCTTGATTGCCCTACAATCGTCAGTCTTGATGTACCTTTTGTATCATTATCATAGGACATACTTGATCTCGGCTGCTGTCGAGCCCTCATCTGTTGCAATACAGCGTCGTGAATATTATCCGTTCCCCAATCTGCTCCTGGTCCTACAAGCGTCTCAGTTGTCCGAGCGAGTGGCGCTCGCACACCTTCCGCATCGTAGTCACCCACCATATCGCCACCGGCGTAGAGTTCCTCTTGCATACGTCTCGCCATAGCCTCATCATCTTCGTAGGCTCCCGGATGACTAGACGTAGATATGTTGGTTTGAGTCGGAGCCGAAGGTGTATCGGGAGACACTAAATCATCGTCTTCCTCCATCGTAACATCCTCATCCGTATCCGAATCCAAATGAACGACTCCGGCTGAGTCTGTACGCCCAACGTTGGCAGGTCTTACTGGTGGTCTCGTTGATGTCGGAACAACTGGTACTCGTGGGGACTCTTGAGCTATAACTGAGCCAAGATCTGGAGAGTCGAAGAAAAGTTGAATGGCCTGCTGAGGATCGCCATCTGTGATGCTTAGGAAGTGTCTGGCAACTTGCGGTGTGGCACCAGTGATGGCAGTGAAGTCAGCAATGTCTTCGTCCATGATGGCAATCGTATGTAAACTGCACAAATGCAAGATGATGCTGATGAGGCGTTATCGCCAAACCTGAGTGCAGTAACTGTGAGGTCAAATAGGTTGTGGCAGGCGCAAGGTGGGGCAAGTTGTGTGGATCAGCCGCACAGAGAGTTGCCTTGTAAAGATTTTGAAAGAATGAATTTAGATGTCCATGATCATCTGGGGTAGTGCAACCTTATGTATGACTCTTCTTGAAGTTTGCACGGGATATTCCACCAACTCTGAAATAATATCGACATGTTGAACTCTCGGGTCAGGTAGACCTGATATGACGAACGTGACAGGGGTTGTAATTTAACGCTAAGCCATTCACGCGACGAAGGTAGGCTACAGTTCAGGTACGGGCTTCCTTACTTGCTTTACCTTGCAGTGCCATGAGCACACCTAGGGGATTTGACTAGATCTGACTAGATCTTTCCAGCCCACTGTTAACGATATTCCTGGTACTGTTAATAGTTATAAAATCTTGGAACGTTTGTTGGATTTAGGGCAGTTATTGTCTTTACATCCACGCAAAGACGTGTACAGATTATAAATAACTAGATCATAGAAAGAACTAGACAGAACTAGACAGAACAAGTCATATATTTCGTCAGTCATCAAAATAAATTCTATCAACCATTATAACCCATAAACTTTTCGTTTAAGACGCCTCCAATGCATATGCAATTTTCCAACTCTACGAAGGTTTTAACGGTTCCCAGCTTTCCATCCCAGCACTATCTCCTAGAAGATCTACTGGCCGGGGAGGGAGCCTTGGTCCTTCGTCGTCAACCTTAGCTGCTGCTATCTTCGCCGTAGGTCTTTTAGGTTGTGGTGGGGGAGGTGGCAAGGCTCCCGTTCCCACCCCAGCAGTAGCTCTTCTCGGAGGCGGTGGAAAATCCATCTGCACGCCTGTCATGCTTCTCAATGGCCCTGAACCAATTGAGCGCGGCCTTGATTCGGAGCTGTTTGTCTGGCCGATAGGAGAGGGTGTCGCAGAGATGCTCAAGTGCATAGGCTTCTTTGCAACGGGTGGGGCTGCTTTTCTGGATATTGAGCCTTGTGATGAAATGCTCGGCTCCCTCAAAGGCAAACTCATTTCTTTAGCATGCGCTGAGCTTACCTGTTCTAGAGGTGGAGGCAGTTTGCGGGTTGTTTCACTTGCAGGTGCCGGTTCTTTGATTGAAGATCTTGATGAATCAACTGGTTGAAAAGATTCGGTTCTACCAGAGTTCATACGTGGAACAGTTACCCAGTCCGGTTCTTCAGTTGGCGCCCAAGGGTTCGAGGGCTTTGCTGGGTTTGGTATCGCCCCTCTCTGAGGTGGTTGGATACTAGATCTCGCTGGGAGTCCATTTTCAAGCCACCATTTCCGCCGATCAGAACTCGCTGGTGGAAGACCTGGTTCAATGGGGTCATATCCTATGAGATCCTCATCATCGGTATCATCTGTGTGGGAATTGGCAATTGTGCCGCCGACGTCTGCTCTACGCTTCTCAAATATGGCGCGACTCAGAGCATCTCGGGCTTTTTCGTCGACAATACTGACGGTACATTCGAAGGTTGCATATACAGGTCGGTGGTCGGAGAACCGAAGAGGGGCGCTGTGATAGCTAGTTTGGCGGATATTGTTACCCCTGCGGAGAACCCTGTCCGTCCAGGCTGGGATTCTAGCCTTTTCTCTGCCATAATGTCAGTGCTTCGGCATTGAAGATCTATAAAGACTACTTACGACGTATCATATTCGTCGGTGCCGATGTCGAATTTATAGGTTGGCATAAACGTGATTCTCGACTCCGAGTAGTGTGGGAACGTAAGACCAGCCACCATTTGTATATTCAGCTATACAAGTTAGTAAGTGACATTCCTAGGCGTGAATGGGAACATACTTGGTCGTTTTCATATAGCGTTTGCAGATCTCCAGCTTTGATCAAAGCTTTCACCCTCTCAGCTGACATGCCAATGCGATAGTTGAAATCCCCCATCCAAATAACGGACTATCAAACATGGTTAATCTTCTGATACAGATATAGAAGAACGCTAGGACTCTTACATCATGATCATCTATTCCTCTATTCCTTAGAAACCTGAGACCATGATGTATAGTCTAACACGTGTTAGCAAATCAAGGCTGCAGAGAGCTAGGTGATTCCATACGTGAAAGTCCCTGTTCCTTTCATCGTAGTTTGCAAACCCAGCCGCTAAATGTGCAGTCACAAAACATATTTGCGTATTGGCATACTCCATTCGAATGGCAACAGCTCCCTTGTTTCCAGCCATACCTGACATTCCCGTCTTTTTGACACTACCTTCTACGTTTTTGATATTGTGCAGTACCGAGGCTCTAACAAAAATACATAATGCAGCGCCCACAAGCTGCCCACTCCTAAGAAGAACATAGTTATCACTGCCAGCCTCCCGAGCATGATTATTGAGTGCCTTCTTGACTGCTTTCTCCCATGCGTGTTTTCGTGTAGGGTCACTGTTCATGATTTGTTGGGGGCTAAGTTCAACAATTTCCTGGAATCCCACCACTACCAATTCAGGCTGTTGACAAAAATCTCCGTCTGGATATAACCACTCTGTGAGATCCTGGTCAATACCATTTGTTCGGCCATTCAGGTTATATGTACCAGCCCAAATATTGACGACCTTAGACGAAGAATATTCTGCACTACGTCTGTTCATTTCTGTATTCACGTAATCGTTGATCGGATCGTATAGGTGCACAGGGATCTGGCCAACTATTCTGCCTAATAGAATATCTATGGTATTTTGACGACCCTTATCTGCGAAGTTGTTGATGTAGAGTCGGGTTGCACTCTTTCTAGCATCAGCAATCGCACCCGCAAATGACATCTTTCCGTGCCTTGTAAAGGAGGATTTGAGGGCTCCTGTTCCTGCATATATCCTAGATAATGCGTCTCCATTGTCGGCCCATAAGCCTGAGTGCCGTATCCAGAAGTCGGGGGATGCTCGTTCTTCCCGGTGACCCAAGAATGCCTCAATCGCCATCTGGCTAATGATGGTTTGAATGAGATTCGTCCTATCAAGGCAGTCAAGACAGTTCGTTCTAAAAACGCCTTCCTGCTGAAGTACAACAACTGATCTTCGTTGAGGTCTCCTGCCAACACCGGATTCTTCCGGTGGATCTTCAACATCCTCAGACAGGTAATAAGCAAACCCTTCAGCCGACTCCTCAAGAAGGTGTCGAATTGTGCTAGCTGCCTCAAAGCCAGTTGGGCCTTTTGTTTCAGCGTGAAAGTCGAACTCTGTCTCTTTAAGTAGTTGATGATCTTGCGAGTCCTTGCCGCTGCGATTCAACGACGAGTGTCGCACGCCATATCGATACAAGCTTGTTAACTCAGCTTCGCCCGGCTTGGTCTCACTGAGTAAATTAACCACATGCACTGCGCCATAATTTTGCTCCAGATCTTGGAAATGCTTGTCAAAGGCTGGTTGGGTGCCTTCTTTCGAACGCGTGATTGAGATTTTTTGTTGACCGGGAATAAGCCCAGGTGCTTGCTCCCAGAATACAGGAATAGAGCCACGTATTTGAACATAAGAGAAGCAGATGCCACTTGGGCTCCAATATATAGTTTCCGTTTCGACGAAATTTGCAACCTTGCACGGATAGATTAGTTGGTATCGCAATGAGCATTAGAAAACATATAGATAGTATTTGAACAATACTATGGGGAGACCCAGAGACCATCTCCAGGAAGAGAGTGTGGACATACATTACCGTCATCATCAATGCCTCTACTATTAAACCTCGTTCCAGCTCTTCGACATGAGAGGCGAGAAATCAATGTTAGTGACGAAGGTAAGCCGGATCTCAACGTTCGTATAGGTGCAGATGACATAGGTATAGTAATCGTAAGTACAAAGCCCCGGATTGCAGAGGTCAAGATTCGGGATGCATCCAGTTCGTCCCTCTCGTGAGGGACCAATTGTGATCGAAATTTGACCAAAGGGCTGATCATGTAAGAATTCCATAAGAAAGATTCGTCGAGATTATCAATGTCTAATGCCGCTGCTTCTGCAGACCTGTATTTTCAGTTAGTGATAGTTCTAGCTTTACATTAATGTACTTACCGGTCCTGCAATCTGTTCGTGAGGTCAAAGTCTGTACTGTAGTAGAAGCTACCATTGCTAAGTAACTTCTGAAGCTCTACGCATGGATGTTCCAATACCGGCTCCCTTCGATTCAATGCTTGTCCATACGTATAGTCATCGGCTCGGGAAGGTTCTATACCATAAGGATCAACTTTGTCTCCAAGTATATTATCATAATCCGAGCTATTTAAGCAATAGAATTCCACTGCCCATATCTTTTCAACTGTCTCTCCTGGCCTGACCGAGGCGACCTTCGAGGCACCGGCCACAACACATAGGAATACATCACTACCGACAGTGATTAGTCCAAGTGTTCCGTGAACTGGACGAAGGCTCAGAGTTCGATAGTCACTGATGTCGACAGTTGATAGCCTCGCAAATTCTACCATGCAGCGTGAGCTTGTCGGTCCATCGCTAGATGCACGACTTTGCAAAGATTGAGTGGATGCAAGAGATCCATTGTTTACGGAGTCTGTTGTAGACGCGCTATGCCGGAAGATCAGGACGTGAGATGTTGTCACAAGAGCTATTGCCCGGCTTGGGTAATCGCGAAGGAGGACACGAATCGACATCTTTAGGTATGAAAGTGACGGTCAGTCCATTATGCCATTTTGTGAGAGATTTGTACAAAACACTTCAGCGCTCTCAGTATTTATTATCATTGCAGTTAACCCTGTACTCATCAACTACGCGGCTCACAGTTGTCACACACCGATGGCAGAATTTAAAAGGCGGTGAGAAAAGCTTACTCACGTGCAGAGCCCTAGTCCCTAGACACTTCCATGATCAATCTTCTATTGAGCCTCAATAGAATAAATAAAGGTTCCAATACATTCAGTCATCGTAGTTGCAGCACTATAAAATCATTGTCAAACTCGGATAGAGATATGGTGACAATTAGCATCTCTCGACATAAAGATCGCTGATAGAAGCAATTGTAACTCTTAAGACCAACAGGGACCTTGCGCCGGGTCCAAATCAATTGAGAGTGTTTAATGTAAAGCCGATGCCTTAATACTTTAAACTAAGCTAGTGCTCGTATAATTCTAGATCTCTTAATACTTATATACTCCAACTACTTCTAGTGCTTCAAGTGTTCCAAGCACTCCTATATTTGCACGCTTCCCGTGCTTGGTAAGAAAATTATACATGATATCTCCACACAATATATTAGCACATCGGTGTCACTATATACAGGGCCCAAACCTCTAAGTAGTATGGTCTCTACTATATAAACGGTAACATTTAAACCGGGGAAGGGCAGTAATATAGATTACCTCAGATACATAAAGAGAGAAGCCTGGTGATGAAGTTGAGAATTCAAGCCTCAGGTTTAAAGTCTCTCGCTAAGGATTTACACTAATTCATTAGCCTCCCCGACGCTTGAACGGTGTTTTTAAGCCCCTCCCCCACTATCGTAGCTTTACAGCGAATATATTTCATTTCTGTGACACAAGCTTTACGAGACAGATACTTATGAGGTCATATATGCAATAATATATTCATCTTCTTATACTTCTTGACACTTTACTTCCACGTTATCAGTACATTCTGAACCATGGTAAAGACAGGTAGGTTTAGCCCAGATATCTGTCGGTTAGGCATTCTAACAGCAGTGTAGCAATCGTCTCCGTCTATGACAAGACGGGTCTCCTTGATCTTGCCAAAGGGCTAGTTAAGCAAAATGTACGTATATTAGCTTCGGGGGGCACAGCGAAGATGATCAGAGAGTCGGGCTTTCCTGTAGAGTATGTTGCTTGTACACTCTCAATATTCCACGCGCTAACATAACTGTAGGGATGTCTCAGCTATTACACACGCACCCGAAATGCTAGCTGGACGTGTCAAGACCCTACATCCAGCTGTGCACGCTGGCATCTTAGCCCGAGACCTTGCGTCCGACGAAAAGGATCTCGCCGAGCAGAACATCAATAAAGTAGACTACGTCATCTGCAATCTATATCCATTCAAGGACACCATTGCCAAGATCAACGTCACAATCCCAGAAGCAGTAGAAGAAATTGATATTGGAGGCGTTACTCTCATCCGAGCAGCAGCAAAGAACCACACCAGAGTCACAATTCTGAGCGATCCTAGAGACTATCCAGAGTTTTTGGAAGAATTGGAGAAAGGCGAGGTCACGGCTAAAAGCAGACAGCTCTATGCATTGAAAGCATTCGAGCACACTGCAGACTACGACGCGGCTATTTCCGACTTTTTCAGAAAGCAGTATGCATCAGACGGAGTTCAACAAATAGCCCTTCGATATGGTGCGAACCCACATCAAAAGCCAGCCGCTGCGTATGTTAAGGGTGGACATATGCCATTCACGGTATTATCCGGAGCACCCGGCTATATTAATCTTTTGGATGCTCTGAATGCCTGGCCATTAGTGAAAGAATTACAGGCAGCTCTTGGGCACCCAGCCGCAGCTAGCTTTAAGCATGTTTCTCCTGCAGGAGCAGCTATCGGAGTTCCTCTCACATCGGATGAGCGAAAAGTCTACATGGTCGATGATATTGAAGGTCTTGAGAACTCTCCTTTGGCGCAAGCATATGCTCGTGCTCGTGGAGCGGATCGTATGAGCAGTTTTGGAGACATGATAGCTCTCAGCACTACAGTTGATGTCCCAACTGCAAGGATTATTTCAAGGGAAGTTTCTGACGGTGTCATTGCCCCAGCATACGAGGATGCTGCTCTTGAAATTCTCAAGAAGAAGAAGGGAGGAAAATATCTCGTCCTTCAGATAGAAGCTGACTATGTCCCGCCGGACCAGGAGGTAAGAACTGTATATGGTATTACCATGTCTCAGCACCGCAATGACATCCAGATCTCACCTAGATCTTTTGGATCAGTCATTACCCCTAAGGAATCAGGTCCTCTGCCAGATGCTGCGTTACGGGACTTGACTGTGGCTACTATCGCCTTAAAATACACGCAAAGTAATTCTGTTTGCTATGCATTGAATGGCCAAATAATTGGATTGGGCGCTGGACAGCAGTCACGCATTCATTGCACACGACTGGCTGGTGACAAAGCCGATAACTGGTGGCTACGATTTAATCCCCGTGTTTTGGGTATCAAGTGGAAGAAGGGTACAAAGAGACCAGACAAGAGCAATGCCATTGACTTGCTAGTTAGCGGAGAATTGCCTAAAGATGGACCAGAGCGCGAGTTATACGAAGCTATGTTTGAGGAAGTCCCGGAACCATTCTCGGATAATGATAGAGAAGAGTGGCTCAGCAAGTTAAATGAGGTTGCTGTTTCTAGTGACGCGTTTGTACGTGTTATGGACTCCATTTTCATATGAAAAACTAACTAATTATCCTAGTTCCCATTTATCGATAACGTGTTCAGGGCAAGCCGCTCTGGAGCCAAATATATGGCCGCCCCAACAGGCAGTCAAAATGATGGGGCCGTAATGGAGACGGCAGAGAAATTGGGTATCACGTTCGTTGAGCAGACGTTCCGTCTTTTCCACCATTAGTAGGAACAATCATTATTCAGAGACCAGAATGATTGGAAATTAGAGGGGAATAAAGTGTGCTTAGATACCCCTATAGACTAGCAGAAGATCTGGGGCAAATACTACCATGATTCAACGTCAGCTCGTCTCGTCCTATGATAGTTTTAAGAGTTTATGACCAATCAATGATAATGAACAGCCAAACCAAGCATTAAGGACGACATCCACATCATCATGGAGACACTTGTCTATAGTCTGATCTTTACAGTACCCCTTCAGCGCCGGCGTACACGCATCGAAGCACCTACTATTCAATCTTTCCTGGCCAAGCTAGCAGAAGGGGTTCTACTCTCGTTCCCACCATGTCCTAAATGTTCTACGAAGAGAGCAGGTTGAGTTGTCCATGCGAATTCTAGCTTATCGAAGCAACAATGTTGGGAAGAATATCCTTGCAAAGCTTTAAACTTTATGCTTTTCCATAGAACGACATCTGAAGAGTCCTTGTAGATCCGTCCTGCTCTGGAGCAGTTTCTGTTCTTACACTACCTGTGGTCGATAGGAACCTCTAGTCATAAAAGAGTCATGCAACTCCTGCGTTTCAGATCAGAGTGTATCTGGAAAGACAAACTGTCGAGTTTCATTATACTAGAGTCTTCCTATGCTGTGCTGGTATAAAAAACTTCTTCTCGTATCCTAATAAAGGCACCCGAGGTGTCAAGAAATACTATGCAGACGAATTCCCCGTCATGCCCTGCCGTGATGTCTAGTGAATGATCGACTTTCGACATGGTACGCCTTAAAATGCCCTCCTCGTTGCCCGCGTCCATGCACCCATGCCAATGCCATGCCGTGGTATCTTATCCTATCGCGCCCATTAAAGAACGCTGTGGTATCATGAGAAATGAAAATCAAGTGAAAGCAAGAACAATTGTATGTAAAGAAAACAGCGTCATGTCATAATAGTCGTATGTGCAGTGTGTTAGATCTGCACACTTCGGTTGTATGTGCAAGTTATCCGATGGCCTCGATCTATACCAATTCTCAGAACGGGTCCATCTCACCGAGCTTGGCCGCCTTTCGCCGTTCGTACGTTGTCGTACGCTTCGATCTCGGATCCGCAACCACCTCATCCATTGTCCTCTTCCAGTCTAGACCAACGGACATCTCATCGTACTCTTCCTCTGTATCATACATCTCCCTATAATCCTCGTGGTACATTTCTTCGTGATCGTATAGTTGCCCAAATCCACACTTCTCAAACTCCATAATCCCTCCTCTTAATGAATCGTGAATACCAACAAACAGATCTTGTCCGTCTGGTGTAAAATCAACCCCGGCAATCTCCCCATAAAAGTCAAGAGTTTGCTTCGAATTGTATGACTCCGCATCAATGACCGAAATGATATCTGCAGGTTCAGCGGCCACAAGGACTCTTTTTCCGCTACCCAAAGGCGAAAATCTCAAACTACGGACTCCAGCTGCCACCGAAGAAATAGTCTTAAGAGGTTTCCCTTCTCCATACGAATTTGTCCACATCCTTGCATCCCAGATCTTAACCAGTTTATCCTGATTCCCGGTTGCAACATGCCAGCCATTATCAGCCCATGCGCAGGCAAAGCCATAATCTATGTGGCCATCCAGCTCTTGGAGAACATCACCTGTCTCCGAGTTACAAATCATGATGTTGCGTGTATCACCAACAAGCACGCGAAGACGGTGATCGGGGCTTATAGCAGAGCAGTTTATCGCATGGTCATATTTATGTTGGGCAACGAATTGGCTTGTGGTGCAGTCAAGGATACGCAAGCCACAGTCGTTGGACGCAATAGCTGCTTGAGGTAGCCCGCTATTTCGACCAAGTTGGATCTGGATATGGTTGGTAATGCTGTTTTGATCGTCGATAATGAGTCCCTCGCTGTGTTTTGCTTCAGGCCGATCAAGCGCAACCATCGCATATTCGCCGGAGAACCCACCAGCAATGAGAATGTTATGATCAGCAGCTATTGTAGACACCTGGATGCCTGATCCAAATGCCGAGTGCATTGGCTGCACTTCAGGGTTGGTAAGATTCATTCTGACTGCCTTTAGACCAAATATGGGGTTTGCTTGGTAGACACGGAACTCGCCCGCATAACAGACGTTATTCCTGGACGTACAAGCCAAAAGGTTTCGCAATTGAAAGTGAGAAAGGTGGACCTTATGCTTGAAATCCATCCGACGAAACCTAAAATAATTTTCCTGGTTTTTAATTACTCCACGACGAAGAGTCAGTGGCTAATACATAGAATTAGTATCTGACTGCGTCGGCACATCAAGATCTAACTCACATGTGAAGGAGGAACCTTCAGGTTAGTATAGTTTTTGTATGTCACCATCCGCATTTTCCTTGCCTCGTTTCTCGACACCTCAAGCTGGTTCCAGTTGATGCCCTGAATATCGTAGTCGTCGCCGCGAAGATCTGAGCGTCGAACTTCGCTCGGCTTGAAATCCCGGAGGTCGTTTAAAACCCCAAGATGGGGGCCTCTCCTCCTTCTCCTAGGACTGCTACGTGTGGCAGCAACGCCCCAGCTATAGAGAAAGTCACCCAAAGCTAGGTTATGCTGGTCCTCCACTTGAAACGTATTAGCCTCTGAAAAGTTACTTTCGTCTAAGACTTCCTCGAAATCCTCGGCATAAAATTCGTCTTCTGGTCCATCTCCTTGAGAATAACTGGAAGGAACATCGCCACTCTGGCCATTGTGATGAATAATAAGAACATCTGTACTCGAATTGGTAGGAAATGTGAAGGGGTCTGAGGGAAAGGGAGTAGTACTGTTATCATGAGCCGCTACATGCTGCAGTGCAGATAGCGTGAGTTCACCCTGCTCTAGTCCATCCTGAAGATGTTGTAGCTGTTGTGATAGCTGTTGCGAAACCTCCGACATTGTGTTTGGTAAGTTCGAGGGGTGTCCTCCATGGGGCAGAAATTGGTCAGGGTCTTCAGTCCAAGCAGGTTCAGTCGTAGAACCTTCATCCGGTAACTCGACATGCTGTTCCCAGTCGTCCATGCTCTCGTCGCTTTGGTCGAAATTAGAACTGAATATAGTATTTGTAGCGATAGCAGCAAGATTGTATGGACCCATCACATCGGCGTCGACCATATCCATTTCGGCGTTTAGCTCCTCGGCATAGGTATTACTCATAGGGATCGAAACGATCTGAACGCCGCCATCGGAAGACGACTCGGCGTCATCGTCGCTCGCACTGTATAAGCCGAATTCGCTGTCGACTGTGGGAAATGCAGAATCGAATGCGCTGCCTGGGATAGTCGAGGTGTTGTCCTGGTAAATGAAATGATCGGCTGCTAAGGTAACGCCATTGTCGATATCAATATCGATAGGTGCGCCCGAGTCTTCAGCGAGACGGCCTGCTGAAGGATCTCCAGTCATGGCGACACCGTCCCGCATTATCGCAGACGTCGTGGGGGCTTCTGTAATGTCTGCATTCGTGAAGCCAGAATTTTGAATGGGTGCGACAGCAGAAGGGTGGTACTCGAGGTGCTTGCTTGATCGGACGGAAGAGGGTCGTCGGGCTCGGGCTGCGTACGGTATGATGCGCGCACACACGGCCGAGCAAGTGAGCTCACCGCAGTGGAGTTGAGTTGGGCGGTTTGGGCCGGGCGGCGCAGTGGGTGGTGGGGTAACCTCGCGTGGACAGGCGGAGGCGAGTGCCAGTGAGGGCCGGTGAGCGCCTGCGAGTGCAAAGACGACTTGTAGACCGACGCCCTGCGAAATGTGCTATTCACCACACCAATGCGGACAACCCTACGAGAAACAAGACGGTCAGCGAATGGCAATCTCCTGATGTGGCCCAACTCATCCCACCATTGTCATCGTGTGCGGAGTCTTTGCATGGAGGACTGGGCACGCCGATATTGGAGCTCCTGCAACACGCTCGAAGCTATGGGATCGAGAGCGAGGCTTCAGCCGGAAGAAAGCAGCTGCAGCGGAGGTGTATCACAGTAAGGATCGCACAGTCAGGATTACACAGCAACACAGCCGGCAAGCTGTGATGCCTCTGTCTTCAGTTGGGAGCAATCGAGCAGCTTCTGCGAGGACGTCGTGGGGTGGAAGCTCGGGACGGTCTCACAGCAATCGTGGAATAAAGTGTATCACATCTCATTTCCGACAGCACCGGAGTTACAGTACCGTGGATGGCCCTGACGAAAGAGCCACCGATGTGTACAGGTAAGCTGCTGACAGTTCTTGCTGCTTTTCTGGCTCGTGACTGCTAGATGAGAGCTGGAATGGCTCAGTCCATGTTGCAAGTCCCAGCCATCCGTATCTTCCTGCACTCGCCATATCTCAATGGTGCTCGATGCACTGGCGGGAGCATTGCAAGAGCCGACGGTTTCTATCACAATGGCAAGCATCTTGACGTCCAATAAGCAAATTTGACAAATAACCTGACCAGTATGCTGGAGTCGCTAGCAGGAACGTGACGAGAAAGAGGTCTGTGAGACCAAGACCAGGGGCAATAGCACGGGAAGCTGCATCCTATGTATTTGGGTCACTTGGCGCTTGCTAGCCCAACGTCAAATATGATTTCCTTCCTGATTGAGATAGAACCGCCACGTTATCGTAAGAGAGACCGTTACAGTAGTAAAAGCGAGCCTTTATTTTCTATGTTGTCTAGAGACAGCTAGCTGCCGTATTTCCACATACGACACATCAGAATGATCTGCCATTTTATCAAGGGGTTCTTTAAATCGGTGTTGTATTATTATAACAGTCCAGGTTGAAGGTTGGTCGGAAATTAATCTACTGCAATCTTATAGGTGGCCAGCTCTATAATATCATACTATTTAACAAGATATCCTTCTATACCAAAATTATAAAAATAGAAATTAGACACCATATATGCTATCGAGTGTTTTGAGCCAGGTTACATGTTAAGTACCTGATCGTCTGATGCATGCACGCTTCGAAGTCTCTAATAATTGCCAGACATGCAATCCAATGGTCATTGTTTTCGGGGAGCCGGCCCTGCCTTCAGAATAGAGGAAATCGAAGGCACGCTTCAAATACAACTGGGTCAGTAAATTTAGAGCCAGCGAAGTGAGACCACCTATAACCAATCGTTCTCCGCCCTGTAAGTGACTGGTAAGATGTGGAAGCAGAAAGGCCATGAGTGAAAATTGTGGAATGAAACACTTCTTAATTGATAATGAAGAAAAATGCGATCATTGCATTATTTGGCCACCCAGGATTCAACGGATTCTCCCCCATACTCGGTGAAGTCTGCTGGGGAGTCGGAGTCTGTATGTGAATGAAGCATACAGCAAAAAGTTGTATAACCACTGTTAATTGGTCAGTCTTGTAGAAAGGTAAAAGCACACCTTGTCATTTTTATCGAGCCCTTCTATAGAAAGCTCTGCTACTAGCAAGACTCCGGATCAAACATTGAGCTCTTCGACTCATATTGCCGACGCCGGCAATCTATCTCGCCGTTATTTCCATTTACACTACTGATTGTATATCCTTATCGTGTAGTGTATGATGGGGAAGGGCGAGATAACTGACTTTAAGTTCTTCTCGTTGAGATTGGGCTCTGCTACGCTGTCGCAAGCATACCTGGTCGATTTTGCATCTGCACCTGCATCTTACGGTTATTCAATAACGTAAACAGCCACAGGATGTATGGAGATGTCTCATCAGATATCGATGAAGCTGCGATTGTATGTGGGGGTTTCGGACTTCCTAAACGATGGTCGGAGCGAAACCGATAAGAATCACATGACGTAGTAAGCACGAAGACTACGGCGGCCATGAAAGGAGAGTACCTCGCCAAAGTTCCTCGCCAAAGTACCTCGTCACCCCGTTTCAACAGATGTGCTCCGATACCTGCCTAACCGACCCTAGCGGTCCTGTAAGCAGTCTCTAGTACGGACGACCGAGCCCTCGATCAACGAGATTCGACACAGCTTCAACAATGGAGTTCCGACCAGGAAGATGTCGTTATCGGGGTCGGCTCTGACGCGATAACGGATCCGCAGCTTCCTGTATGAGATCCTTGGATGGACAAAACCAACGGGCTAGTTGGCATCTATTTGTCTAACAGGGAGGTATTTTTCGTCTCTATGTATTTTCTTTTGCATTTGTCCTTATTCTACTTCAATTCTTTCAATGTTCTCAGCTCGATACTTCCGTAAGCATGAAAGGAAGGAAGCGAATATAGAAGTCGGCTTATTTGTTTGATGCTGCGTTTTAACCAAGGATTCAAGGCTCTTGGTCGAACTAGGAGCTATGTCGGCATTCGCTGGGGCCCCCGCCAAAGATGAAGATGACCTAAAAAGAGCTTCATCCAAGGTCGCCGCCGTCGCCAGCTCTAACTCTGCTCGTGGAGCTTCAGATGAGAAGCAAATACATACAGTTATCACCCCCAGCTCTTTGGAGAGAGACGCCGAAAAGGGAGAGAAGGTGAACAGCCAGAGTGATCATGATGTGAGAAGCGTCCATAGCTTAAGCCATCAGAGAAATGTACTCTCGTCTAAGCAGCTTCTTATAGCGTTCCCCGCCTTATCGGTTGCCTTGTTTGTGTCTTTCATGGACCAGACCTCTGTATCAACGTCAGTGCCATCAATATCTGAGGAGTTAAATGCTGGATCTTCGACATCATGGGTTGGATCGTCTTTTCTCATTGCATCAACAGCATTTCAACTCATCAATGGGCGACTATCAGACATATTTGGCAGGAAAAATTGTCTCCTCGTATCACTCGGCCTGCTCGCTATTGGAGACTTGCTCTGCGGGTTTGCGAAATCTGCAGTCATGCTGTTCGTATGCCGCGCACTTGCTGGAATTGGTGGTGGAGGTGTGAACTCGGTTGCTATGATCATCGTCAGCGATATAACAACATTACAGAGTCGGGGCAAATTTCAGGGGATACTGGGTGCTGTCATAGCACTGGCTAATGGAATAGGGCCATTTGTCGGTGGTGCTTTGGTAGAAAAAGCTAGCTGGCGTTGGGTGTTCTGGATAGCTCCGATGTTATCTGTTCCGGCGATGGTAGTAATCTGCTTCTATCTTCCTTTGAAGCATGATTCTGGAGGATACAAAGCAAAATGTAAAAAGATCGATTTTGTGGGCATAGCTCTTAATATTGCCGCTGTCTTGTTGATTCTGGTAAGTCGCTTTTCAGCATTTCCCCTTTTACTCACTGTATTGGGGTTCTAATTTTGGTGATAGATACCAGTATCCGGGGGTGGAACCACTTATATGTGGAACTCTCCAATGGTCATTTCAATGATAACTATTGGCGGAATGCTTGCAATACTGTTTGTGCTATATGAATGGAAGCTGGCCACAATTCCCATTATGCCATGTATGCAGTTTCTATCTTCTTGGTCTCGTTATCCACTGACAGATTAAGTGTATATCTGGAAATTTCCATCCTGCGCCATACTCTATGCTCAAAATTTCTTTACTGGAATATCATTTTATGGCAACTACTTTTGGCTTCCGTTAGATCGCTTCCCCGCTATCATGAATGATAGAGACTGACTGCCCTACAGCGTATATTTTCAAAGCGTACTTGGTCACGATGCTTTGACATCTGGCGCCCTGCTTCTTCCGCTTATTCTTGGCACCGCTTCCATGTCAGTCACAGGTGGTCAAATAATGGCAAAAACAGGAAGATATAAACTAATATGCTGTGCTGGATTCGCTCTTTGGACAGTTGGAGGCGGCCTGAAGTGCCTCTTCCGGCGGGACACCCACGTCTGGTTGATCATCGTGAGTGGACTCTTGGAAGGAATGGGAATAGGTTTTACACTGCAACAAAGTTCGTCTAAATGCTTCTCACTATTCATCCCTACACATGTTTCTGACCTGTGACTGTAGCATTGGTGGCAATACTTGCAAACTCGCCTGACAGAGACAGAGCTGTTGCAACAGGTCTGCGCAACTTTATTAGAACTGTTGGAGGTGCTTTTGGCTTAACAAGTACGTCCTTTATTCCTATGACTATGCTTTTAAGACTTAGATTAACTATCGTTCAGTTTCGGGAGCCATTCTGAACAACGTGCTCCGCTCCCGCCTTGCAAGCCTGTCTTTTATAACGACTTCTCTCTTGGATACTTTAGCATCTTCTACCTATGGGTTAAGTAAATTAGGCCTTAGCCAAGGAGAACAAGACCTGGTATTAACCGCATATATGGACGGCCTGCGGAATATATACATCTTATATCTAGCATGTACAGGGTTGAATTTCGGTCTGAGCGTTTTCGTTAGAAATACTAGCTTGAAGGTCAAGAAGTCCGAGGCTACGGCATTATCCGGAGAGGAGTAAAAAGGCGAGCGGTGGTACTTCCATACATAAGGATTATTGCATCTTGAGATACTTAGTTCCGTTTTGGTGCATGGCTATGGGTAAGTTGTATACGGGGGGGGTCATGGTATATTGTACAGTACACTACAATACAACAGCTCCTTACGTAGACACAGATAGATACAGGCTAGAATTTTCAACGTCGCAGTTTCTCCTACTGATGTTCCATTAAGCATAAGCAATAAGCTTTGAAACGGGCTAATCGGTGTATACGGTGCTGTGCAAGACATATGGTCGTGGGGTTTGGACAGTTACGTGTGCAGTCTACCCCTGACCGAAGCGCGCTGTTTCAACAAAACTCTCAGGCAAGGACCTCGCGGCAGATGCTGCGATTCTGTAACGCCAACGCCTGAGACAGACCTATCACGAAATCGAGAATCGAGAATCTAGAACATCAGACTGGATACCCATTAAGTCGGGATTCCAGTAAATGCTGGCCAAAGGCTAGACCACGTGCGACAAGCTACAAATTAACAAGACTTCACATACATCAGCAAAGAAGCGAGTTGGTGATACGTATCGCCAGCTCTCCCCGGCCTCGCCGGCTTACAGGCCCAAATCGGGGCCCACGGCGCTTCGATATGGAGGCGAAAGGCACACAGTAGCTCTTGGCAGTCACAAAATGTCTGATCTGCCAATGTAACACTGCAGGACAGCGTCACAACTTTGCGAGGGAACCGGCCTCTTATCATCGGATGGATATTCGAGGGTTGGAGTCGGAACGCACATCTTCTCCATCGCCAAAAAGCTTATACTTGGTAATGACCCCGTTCACCTTATGCGCTGTATTATCACCTGCGACGTTCACCAACACGACGACCTTGTTTCCATATCTCCATGCAGCACCTGCCGCGACGCCGGCATTCTTCCCTATGGCTGACGAGATACAAGACAAGACAGAATTAATCTGTTCATGCGTTTTGTTGTTGTGCTCAGCGCATTCACTACTAGTGGCGTCTCAAGATCACGGGCCGCACCAGCCATCTCCGCTGTCTCCGCCGTCTCGGTCTGAGACTGGGACTCCGGCGTCGTGGGAAGGGTCCTGGGTGGCAGGGCCTCGCAGCTTTGGAGGCACATCTGGAAATGGTATAAGATGTAGGTGCTGTGGTGTTGCCTCGAAGACCGGCTTTGCTCTACCAGTCTCCCACCGCCAGACCCGTCCGTACTCGTTAATTAGTCCATCGCAGAGCTCTGGAAGCTCTTGCTGATGCTACTTTGACCTGTGTAACTGTCCTTCCTCTATCTGTTTTTCTTCCGGCGCATACTCTTTCCATTCCATTCTTGCACATAGCTCGTTATCATCTTTCAGCATCACAGAGTTTGTTCGGCGTCAAGGTTTTGGCTATCACTTATTCGACAAGTAATAAGCCACAGGCAGCAAGCATCCTTTCTTTCACATAGATCTGGTATCTCCTCGACATCTAATTCGCCTGAGAACTTCTTCTCTGCGGCATTTATTCGCCATCACACAAGGCCACCGTCATTGTTGTCCTGCACGACCTTCTCACTATCACTCACACTCATTCCACGACTAGAAGACCCCTCATACGCGCCCAATTTATACTGCTGTAGCATTCTATCGCTCATTTCTCCCTTCTAAGACGTCGACAGCTGTCTACGAGTCAGGCGGCATATCACAACTATATCACAACTATATCACATCCATATCACATCCATATCACATCGTTCTGCTCATTCGCGCCCCAGCCACTGCGCTCGCTTAGCTTCCGATTTGGGGATCGATTGTACCTGTCTTGGCTCTCCAGGCCGGTGTCCGAGAGAGTTGCTGCATCGTAAGTGAAGGAAACCTCGATTCAAAAGTCAACTCGGCATGCCTCTGTCGCAGCCATACTGCCATCACATATGTGCGCGCCTCGTTGGCATTTTGGATTGGCATGCTGAGATTGATGCTCGGGGACCCAGGAGCTAACATTCTTGACAGCTGCCGTCTCTGACGTCTCCAGTCACTATTCTTCTAGTACAAAGTCAAGCATAAAAGCCCACTTGCTCCCATCCGGAACCGGCGCGATAAGACGGCATTTGGCAACATACGGGCCTCGTCGGAATATTTCTACTCAAGGTTTCCTAGACTCGAGACAATTTCACGTCCATTCTTGATTGACATACGTTCCTATTCCCGTATTTCTCTATTTTGCTATTAGCAATTAGGCTATTTCGGTACCTGGGGTCCGTCGTCATCAGTCCGGGCTCGCCGGGTCCTTTATAATCAGCCGGCCTTAGTACGAACATTTAGTCTCCGTCCTCCATCGATAAGGTACTTTCGAGGAATTAATCCACTTCGCAAACACCGCAATGTCCGACATGCGCTCTCCCACGTCGATCCATCCTTCCCTTACCAAACCAGACAATCTCCCTCTTCAGAAGATCGATGAGGCCGACACTCACTTCTCTGGAACTCAGCCGCCTTTGGATTGCAATCCCGCAAAGTCTACGAGTTTCGGGGATTCGCTCCTCCACAACTATACTCAGCAACTTGGACCTTTAATAACAACCGTCCGTGGCGATAATGATCCTGCCGAATCCACCTTCTCTGCTGCTACAACTGTAGGGGATAATTCACCTTGTGGCTCCACAACATCGCTGCCGGTATCTCCATTACTGCCTGTAAAGAATTCCTTCGCCGCTCACCGAAAGAACGCTCTTTCAGTCGAATCGGTTCCAAGACAAACTATTATGAAAGCTCTGGCATCTGTCGGACGCAATAATAATTACCAGAACCTCTCAATTGCATCATCGTTATCAAGCATGATTGCTTCACAGAACGGCGGGGATGATAGGCCTGGGACGGCCTCATCCCAGAAATTGTCCGCTGCTTTATCAGACCTGGCCTCAACTGCAGGCCGGAATGGCACACCATCGACTGCAAAGTTTTCGACTTTACAGTCGCCTTGCTTTTATCATCAGCGTTTTGATGATGCAGTGGATATTGATAGGGTTCTCGAAGAAATCAAAGGTGACGAGCATATGTCGCATTCTCGATTGATGCAGACAGCAACTGGCGTACGAGAAGTCTCTAAGCAATTATCGCGTCGCCCTATCAAGCGGGCCGTACGCAATGTAATGATTGTCACTAAGGCCCGGGATAATCAACTTGTCCATCTTACCAGAGAGCTAACTGAATGGCTCCTCAATACTCCACGATACGGATCTAATCTCGGCGTCAATGTATATGTCGATGCCAAGCTCCGGAACTCCAAACGTTTCGGTGCAGCACAAATCCTCGAGCAGCATCCTCAATTTCAACATATGTTGAAGTATTGGTCACCTGACCTGTGCTGGAGTCAGCCGGAAAAGTTTGACTTGGTACTTACACTTGGCGGCGATGGCACCGTACTTTACACATCATGGCTGTTCCAGCGAGTTGTACCCCCTATATTGTCTTTCAGCCTCGGAAGTCTGGGATTCTTGACTAATTTTGAGTATGAAAGATTTGAAGAACATCTTGATCGTGTTATGGGTGATGAAGGCATGAGAGTCAACCTCCGGATGCGTTTCACGTGTACAGTTTACAGAGTTGGAAAGGGACAAGAGATGGAAGAAGGAGAACAGTTCGAGGTTCTGAACGAGCTTGTCATCGACCGTGGACCATCCCCTTATGTCTCGAATCTTGAGCTATATGGAGATAATGAGCTCTTGACCGTAGTCCAAGCGGATGGTTGCATCTTCTCCACGCCGACTGGTAAATATATGAACTCATCTTACGTCTTACATGGTACTGACATTGTCTCACAGGTTCCACAGCCTATTCTCTGTCAGCGGGCGGCTCTCTGGTTCATCCTGATATCCCTGCTATCCTTCTCACTCCCATCTGTCCCCACACCCTCTCCTTCCGCCCTATGGTGCTCTCCGATACACTCCTCCTCCGCGTCTCTATCCCCCATAACTCTCGTGCAACGGCGTATTGTTCCTTCGACGGCAAAGGCCGCATTGAGCTCAAGCAAGGCGATCACGTCACAATTGCCGCCTCACAATATCCATTCCCAACTGTCGTGAGGAACAGCGCCGAGTGGTTTGACAGCGTCTCCCGAACCCTTCGCTGGAACACTCGAGGCGCAATGCAGAAAGGCTGGAATGGCGAAAATGAAAACAAAGAGGAAGAAGCGGATTGGGATATCGATACCGATAGCGGCTTCTACGGCAGCGAAGATAGCAGCATCAGTGCCAGCCCATTGCGACGGCAGATGAGTCTTCTAGGGATGTAGAGGCCAATTTGCGATGAGACAACACAGACGTTGTCATAATATGACTTAGATATGAGACGTCTTTAATAGATTTATATGACGGGAGTACAGCGAGAAAGTTATGCTTATTTTACACGCTTATTACTAGGAAGGTTGGGGTGGGGATGG
Source organism: Aotearoamyces nothofagi (assembly GCA_015345905.1). Taxonomy (NCBI): domain Eukaryota; kingdom Fungi; phylum Ascomycota; class Leotiomycetes; order Leotiales; family Tympanidaceae; genus Aotearoamyces; species Aotearoamyces nothofagi. Next base: position 553,721 of record JADDTR010000003.1, on the reverse strand, counting down.
GTCAGGTGTTTTGCGAGTACGTGTAGCCAATTAACTAGTCAATACAAATACAAAGACAGGCTGTGCCAGTCCCACTGGTGCGAGCTGGACTTCACTACCAAACCTCTCTTTGACATCCAAAGATATGCAATTGCAAGATGGGCTTTAAGACAATTTTGAAATGCAAGGTTTGCTTTCACTTATACGTGAATGATCATCTACGTAGTCAATGATTTGCAAACATGCACATATAACTTCAATCCACTAATTTCCTTCCAAAATGGGTATCTCGTACAGTAAATGCTAGATATGCGATGCTATGCTCTTCAACCTTTCATCTTAACCAAGGCGAGCTATCTTCTCTTCCAGCTCCTTCACCCACGACTCGACAACTTGTACGTTGCCCCGCGTTACCGTCTCGCCATTCTTCATGGCCTCCTCGACCTTTTCCAAGCCCTCGCGCCATCTCTTTATATCAGCTGTCATCTCCTCCTGCCGCTTGGCCACTCTCTGGAGTGCCTCGCTTGCCGTTGCTGCATCGGCATGGATCCCTCGCAACGAGCGCAACCTTTCAAGTAGAGATGGTAGTAAAGGAGCAAGATTCTCGATGGTTGCTAAGGTCCCGTATAGAGCGTTGATCTTGGCAGCCTGCTCGTCATCAACTCCTTCCTCCGTATTCGACTCGATCTCTCCACCAGCTGCACGAAGCTCGTCTTGTGCTGTTTTCGCAGACCTTCGTGCCTCATCGAGACGTTCAGCTTCTTGTGTTAGGGTTCGCACACGCCGACTTATGCTGTCGAGCAATGAGGGCGAGGCTGAAGCCAGGACGGAAACTTGTCGTTGGAGGGCTGAGAGCGTAGGTAGAATCGTTAGGGGAGCGCCTTTGGCGTCTAGTGCAGGAACAGCGGTGGAAGTAATGCCGAGAGCTTTCTCGAGAAGTGTAAGGCGGCTGTCAAAATCCGCAGCTTTGGCAAGAGCGTGAGTCTGTTGGTAATTAGGTGCGTATGTGACTGTGTATGTTGCTTCCCGTGTCTTCTGAACCTCTGTCGTCTGTGGTACTACAGCTGCAGGTGTCCGTATTGCAGTACCAAGAGCCTTTGCCAGCCTAGACCCAGCAGTTGTCCCATTGTCTCCGTGTGTCGTAGATACTTCTTCTAGCATCCTACTAAGTGACGCGACGTCATCCTGCCCATCCAGGTCCTCGCCGTCGACATCAGTAGTTTTCTTCTCAGATTTCCTCTTTCCAGCCTCCTCCTTTACTTCCTCAATCTCTCTCCTCAGTCTGGCGATTTTCCTTTCTAGGCTCTCCCCATCCTCGTCGCTCAAATCGCCCAACTCCTCTGTGCCATCATCCCGCTTCCGATACCTTCTACTACTCGCCTTGTAGCTTTTCCGCTTGCCAGTAACCCGGTCCGAGAAGTCTACATCCCGGGCATCAATTCTCGCTGGCTCAAATCGCTCTCGAGCTTCGTCGGGATGTAGTCGAGTTCTTGAAATGCCAGGGCTCTCATCATCATCGTTGGTGCCATCTTCGTCGGAATCTCTGTATTCAGAGGATGCAGACTGTGATCGAATTGTGCCTGTCTATTTTGGACATTAATTGCATGTCTGTGTTATGGGAATTATGCCTGGCTTACAGGGACTGTTGAGTTGTCGTCTGTCAGGTCGGGTGTCTCGTAGACGTCGGGCGCAGAGTCCTTAATAGTAATTAGCTAATGAAGCTATCAAATCTGTGTTACATCCTTCATACAAGATCTGGTAATGCAGCATATTTCCTGTTGAGCGACATAATTAGAGTTGCAAATATGGCACGTTCAAGTTGCAGCAGTTCTGGAAGGAGACGCGTTGAAAGTGGAAGCGAACCGCGTTTGGCTCAGTTGCCCAATTCGGGAAATCATGAGCGCAGGCACAACCGTTTGAAAATTCTCTAAAATGCCATCCTCGAAACTTTAGAACATATATCAAAGCATACAATGAATGGACTTGCTCAATTTTGGCTTCCAACATTTTTGTCAGCTTAAGAGCTCTACTCTGCTATCTACCCCTTGGTGGTCAAGCTGCGTATTAAAGTGTTAAGACCTTCACATCATCTCTCAATTTTTCGACATGCATACATTACTATTCTACGCCATAAGCCTATAGACATGGTGTGCCCTCATCCTATGTGCCATGCTCAGATGCCTCAAACTAACTCCGGCTTCGAAGCGATTGTATAAGCCCAGCATTGTAGCAATAAATCATACAAAACCAACCTATACTCCTATCAATCCACATCTGAGTCAGAATCCTCAGCATAGCCACCAATCCTCTTGGCCTTCCTGTCTCTCCTCCAAGGGCTGTCGGGTGCATTCTCTCTCTCATCTGGGCCGGGCACGCTCGGATGCTCAGCTTCGTAAACTTTTCGAAATTCTAACGCATCTCGATCCCATTTTGATGCTTTTTCATTGTAGCCCGCTAAGGCCTCCGCGTATGTCCGTTTCTGGGCTGCAGCATGGTCGTTGTATGGCTGCTTGACCGACTCTGGAGCCTCTTTCCACATTTTCGCGAGCATGGTCCGTACTTCATTAGGTGCAGGCTTGCCTTTACCAGGTCGTCGGCCATCCTCGCACTTCTTGCGTGCAATCTCAAAGTTATCCTTGCCATACAAAATATAAGGATTTGCACTGATCTTGGCTGGGCGCCATGGGCGGTCACTAAGCTTTGCATAGATGGCGTTCCATATCTCAATCTCGTAGGCTTCAAGACGGGCTTGCTTCGGATCTTTGACTTCCTGTGAAATCCGTTCAGAGGTTTTCCGTTTCAGGCTTCCAGAATTATCTTTGGGGACTATTAGAGGTTCGGGGACCAGTATTGGTCCGATCATGGCATCTAGGACTTCTGATGCAGCACGCAGGCCTGATATATACGCCCCGTGCACGGTGGCAGGATGTGTACCACATGTGTGCTCACCGGTGAAAAAAAGGTTGCCGACAGGCTTTGCCATCACTTCATAGTCGTCATGTTTGAAGTCTGGGGCAGTGTATGAATAGCTTCCCCTAGCAAACTTGTCTTGTCCCCACCTTGTAACGATAGCTTCAGTTGGCTCGGGTACAGTATGCCCGAAGACGCCTCTCAGGACCATAGTAGCTTCTGCTACTAAGACATTTTCTTCGTCTGTCTCTGTCTGGAAAGCAGCATCACCAGCCATCAGGGCAATGAGGGTGGGTACACCACTTGTCTTTGTGCAGTTAAACCATTGGAAAAAGCGACCACGATTTAAAGAATAGTCCGTTTGGTCTAAACTGGCACGATGGATAGGATCTCGAAGAACGCCAAAAATATCGCGATTCTGGTCCCAGAAAGGCTCATCGTAGACCAGAACAACTTTGTTCAATATTCCGAAGCCTAATCTCTCGATCGCGCCGGTCTTCCACTGGGGTAGTTCGGGCTCGAACGTAACACTTTGCTTCTTCAGAACACCTAGAGGGATTGATGAAACAATATGATCGGCCTCGATGACTGAACCGTCCTCACATTCAATCCTCGTAGGCCCGTCCTCTCCGTTAGCATTGTAAGTAATATGCTTGACGGCACTCTTCTTCCGTACATCCAATGACTTCGGACAGTGTAGTAGACCTCTAGCCACCTGCTGGTAGCCGCCAATGACCATTGTGTGTTTTCCTTCCCATTCGTTGCCAGCATCCACATCCCATCCGCCAAGGCTCAGCTCGCTGTAGTTGATTGCATTGCTGTATTCGAGGTTTGCTATATGCCAGTTTACAAGTCGGAGATCCAAGGGTAAAATATGAACCACGTCTCGATATTGTTGGATGGCTGCATCCATTACTGAACCAAGTGTGGCACCTTTTGTTGTAACAGCATCTTCGAGGTCAAGGTCCTGGTGGTCACCAACACCGTCTTTCAAAGGCCAACCCATTATCCGGGCTTTGTAAGCTGCTTTATACACTGCTGGGATACCTGGCTCAATATGGGCCTTCCCTGTGAGTCGGTCGGATGATACTGGCACCACCTCAACTTTATTTAACTTCATTCCCGAAGAATTGGTATCAACAATAGAAGCGGATGTCGAGCCGGACAATGAAAGAGCTGCAGTAGCATCTTCAACAGCGCTCATAGTTTTGTTGTTATCAGTAGAAGCATCTCGACACGCATCTACAAGATTCTTGTCTCCTTCGACGTTCAGTGGTTGCGGGATTTTGAACTTGTAGTCGCTTACACGGTCGAGTACATCATTGTACAGTTTTTCAGCTAGCTGGTCGCGGTTTTGGTCAACTGGTTGACCATTCGAATCATACAGGGTTGTCGTAGGCCTGAGTGCATGGTATGGTAGTGCTAGTTGCCCTCGGACAATGATGTTTAGAGGGTTACCCCGATCGAAGCCTGTGATGATCATGCCTCCCATTTCTGCCGTACATCGAGTGCCAACAGCGAGTTTTGAAGCCATGGTAGTATTGGATTTCAATCCACGGGAATACACCCGACCACCTATCCTATCTCTGCCCTCCAAGATGACTACTTTTGGTACCTCCTCACCTTTTTCTCGAAAATGATCCTCGAAGTGAGCAAAGAGTCCTTCCAGTTGTCTTGCACATCCAAGACCTGATATTCCAGCACCTATAACGGCAACTGTCTCGCGTTTTAGCTTTAGTTTGCGTGATCGCTGAGATGGAAGTCGGCTGGGAATGTTTTCTAGACATCCATAATTGATATATCCCCTGCGAACTAGCCATTCGTAACAGACATTAGCAACGTCGAACCAGCGAGCATCTTTAGCACATCCAATAGCCTCATCCCGTAAGATCCCAATTAGTGGATTTCTTGTCCACAATCGGAGGATACTGTTTCTGATGTTTAAGTATGTCGTAACTTGTGAATGGCTGAGATGGGTTCGTAGAAGTGCATGCTCCTCGACATGTAAACTGTATGGACTCAGCCGTGAAGACTCTGCAGCTGCAATGCACTGTCTAGCATATTCTGATGGCGCAATATCTGTAGGAATTGAGACCTTTGGCCTTACGTCATATGTGGATCGTGGCTTCATTTCTAATATGGGAGCATGTGATGAACTATGGGTGGTTTCTCTGGATGAATCGAAGTCTGTGGGCGATGTAGCTTTACTTGATACCGACGATATCGCTGAAGAGACATCAGATCGGTCTGTTGCCATGGACGAAGCCATCGAGCTGTTATTATTCTCGAACTTTATCCGCGAAACTCCATTGGCCGAACCTTGACGACGCTGTAATGGCCTAAATGATAATTAGTATTATCAGCAAATTTAATTATAGAATTCGCAGTTGGTCGAATGGTTATATAAGAAATCCGGAGTATGCATACCGAGAAACACCGTTAATCTTCACCCGCTTATGAGAGCCGGTACTAGGTGGCAACCCAGCAGTTTCTATCTTCGAGAGGGATATAGTGTTATTTGGTCCGTCTCTAGAAATACTAGGTGTCACATCATTTGTAATGTAGGAAATGTCTGCTAGGACATCAGATAGGACATCTGGCGCAGATACATCCTTGTCCGAATCGGCTGACTTCTCAAATATTGCCAGGTGCGAGTCCAATTCTTGTAGGCCCATCAACGTATCGTGACCAAGATCATCCTGATGATGAACTTGAGATTCGAACGTTAGACTCATTTTTGGGTCCTTGGATTTTATGAATCCGGAATGTGTTGACATATATAGACCTTCGTCGGCAACTGTGGGGTTGGCCGTGCTACTCGACGTTGTTCCCATTGATAATGATCATCCATGCATTGTCATCTATAAGCGTCTCGAGTTGCAACAGGAGATCCTCACAAACAACCTGTAAATATCCATTAGCAGTGTTCAATGGAGAGTATTATCTGCATATATGGTATATATGCCGTAGGGTTGCCACACCTGTCGCATTCGGCATTGCCCAACCTCCTCAGATATGTTCGCTTTCCAGATGCCCACAGTTATATTGGAGTAAACAATTCATGAATCACATTAATGAAATCTTTATTCGATCTCTGACGGTCTGTCGACTTATTTCGAGTCCTGGTGCTTCGATATGTCTATGAGTGCATAGAATTGAGGACCGGCCCCGGAGCAAAGTCGGATACATGCAATCACGTGATTTATAAATAAAAACCAAGTTAATCGGATCGGTCGAGTTTGAAAATGGAGTGTCCTACTTACATCACTCCTCTATAGTAAATGGCTACCGCTAAAGCTTGTTAGATGTGAGAAATTCAAGGTTTTACAGTCAAAGAATATACTAATGACTACTAGCGGTATTAAACCACTGGGAACTTCGTGTATTCATTAATAGTATTATTAGATATGATACGGCCCTGGTATCATCCACGGGTCGCCCCTTGTGCAATACTCTTCCCTAGCTGTCCAGTCTCTATAGCTGCATCCATCATCCTGTTTCCATTTATAACTGAAGTCGTACAAATGATTATTTGCTTCCGAGCTACTAATGCGTAAGTGACGATACAGTAGCAATACGGGGGGTCATGATCTTACCTTCTTCCTTTTTGGCAATGAATCTTAAGGCTGCGATTTCAGTGAAAGTTATGCCTCCTAAGAAGACGAGAAATATAGTCTTCTTTTCAGCGCTATCTGTCAGAAGCGCTCTGGCTTTGATTGCTTTATCTTCGCCCTTCTGTATCTCATCAAACATCGCCCCTCGCGCGTGTTTGACCACCTCGTCAAAGCCACGCCAACCGTGCCCTCCGCCACCCATATTTACAGCTGCAGCTCCATTGTTTGCTGATCCGCGTGTCAATGAGAGCAGGTACTGCTTTTGTATTATGCACTGAACCAAGCGCACTGAGAGGGGTGCATAGCCGCTATAAACATATGCTATATCTTTCGGATCTTGTTCATTCACCTCATCAACAATGAGGCGAAGCTGTTTCCGCAGGTATGTATAGTTCGTTTTTGTGCCGGCACTGGTGGCACCACCTGCCATGGGAATCATCAATGCTGTTGGAGAGGCTCGGGAAAGGAGTAAATGGAGCTTTTCGAGTGCATCTAGTGTCAGAATATGCTGATAACCGTATGCCTGGAGGATCAATCGTTTAAGATTGTCTAATTCTCGAGGCTTTATACCGCCGGTAATACAAGACTCCAGGCACAGGAGGCGGAGAACTTCCCTGAGTGGGGCATCTCGAGAGATGAGCTCCTCTATGGCATCATGTTGAGAAGATGGATCTGCCCCTGCTGCAAGGTTCTGCTGGACCTCTAACACTCGACTGAATTGATTTGTGCGTGTGTGCTTCATGATCTCTTCGGCAAGCCCAGTGTGGATTTTCAGGCTTTGCTGTTCAGCTTGATATCCCTTCAGATTGTTGACAAATTCTCTCAGCTCTGCTGTGGTTTTGTTGCCATGCCTGCTTTCATAATCTGTTTGTAGACGACGAGCAACTTTATTTAGTAAGCTTCCTACGATCGCAAAATTGGTATCTCGGAGTTGTTCGTATAGTTTGTCAGAAGAGTCTAATGGGATTTTCCTAGATTTTCCTTGTGCAGCTGATACCCCTACCGTCTTCGACGAGCCTTGAGGTTGCGGTGCAACGCCCACTATCGTTGAATCGACATCTGCCTGATTGTGCTGAATCCCTACTACTTCGTCGATTAATCCCTCATATGTCAATTGTGTAAGAAGTGGTGTAGCATAATCCACCTCTCGGTCGATGACAATGAGGCTCTCGATGGTTGTACTTGGCGTGAGTCCTAGTTTAGTGCCTTCACCGGTGTCTTCCCCAGCAATTGCTTCCTGGCGCATTCGAGCAAGAAGGTCTGCCAGCCTCTTTGCGTTGTCGCCTTTGCCCGTAATCCGAGGGAATAGTCCGTGCTTCTGTTGTATCAACATTAAAGCCTTTGCTAATAGAAATGTCGGTGTTGGGTCGTTTCGCAAGTAGAGATCGGCAAATGAATCATTGAGTTCCAGTGATAGTAGATCTTTTTCAAGCGGAATGAAATACATGGGAAATTCGACTATATTGGTGTCACCTAAAACGCCAGCTTCTTCGAGAATTTTGTCAGAAACGAGTGTCCGCCGCGGGACCCAAAATATAGAGAACTCATGACCAGTTTGACTCTCGCGTTGCAGTCGTTTGATGTGGTCTGTAGTAATGTCAGTACTTCCTAGCTAGCATTTTGCACATAATAACGAAGAGAAGTAATAGGAGTATGAAGTACGAAGTACGTAGGTGGCCAATTTAGGAGATCAGAACTGGTCTAATAAAGTTGAACAGTCATCTACAGTCTACTCTGAGAGCCCAGTGAAGAACAAGAGTCCAGAAATGAAACAGAACAAAAGGAAATATATTGGAATGATTAAGCACATACATACCAGCTATCGACTGAGTATGCCGAGCACTCTCCCCTCGTGCTATGAAAACAACATTCTGTTGACTAGTATCCGCATTGCCATTTTCCAGGAAGAACACCTTGTCTACTCCATAGTCTTGCAGTGTTGAAAACTTTACAAAAAGTCCGATTGGCCCAGCCAAGTCCTTTTCAAGGATCAAGTTCTTCTTTCCTCGGACCTATTTGGGGGATCAGATGTTTGCACGTTACGCGTCAACGGAGAGGTAGGCCTTACTTACGCCTTCGAGTAGATCCAACAAATCTTTACGCGCCTTATCCTTGATCAGGTCAGTATCAAACCCAGCATGAGGAGCCATAACGAGCTCTACATGCGGGTTGAGGCACGATTACTCTGTTCGCGTGGTGAATGACAGCTTTGAGCTCAAGATAGCAAGGACCGGCGAAACGTTAATGCGATACTAAACGCCGGTACATCAAAAAGGGATTCTTTATACCTGAAATGAACAGTCAAAAGAGCTTCATAGTTGATTTACTTTTTAATAGACTAGCAGAGTCTATACCCTGAGTCTGTGATTAGCTGTAATTGTTTTATTATGTTGTTACTTTCACTATTCAGTAAATGCATGATTAAAGCAGATTATAAGAATATTTATTTTACGACAGATCAACTGCTGCTTGCTAGTTCTCAGTTCAATAGGCACGTATCTATCCACCATCGTGCAGATTGGCCAGGTGGGACCTAGAAATGTCTGTTATCTATCGTCGCATGCTAATGCTGCTGGGCTGGCTATCATCATCATGACTCGCGGCTAGTCGCAAACGCGTGTTCAGAGCATCCGGCTACGAGGCTGACCTGTCAGGCTGTAGCCTGCTTTTCTTTTTTTTTTGTAGCGTCGAGCCTCGATCTGTAAGCAATACGTTGATGTGAATAAGTCGCACGTCCACATTATCTAGGCCTGCTACATTTGTGCGTGCGGAAAGGGGCGGTTGATTGAGTGTGAGCTCAGGTCAACATGGCTTCATAGACCTTGGGTCCTACTATCTAGACACGGTGCTCCTGCACGCAAAGCATGCAGAGCCAAATATATCCATTCCACATACATACTGGAGCGTTTGGGTAGTGGAGAACAGTTTACGGAGGAAGATCTAATTCTTCGCCATGACCCCAATGTGATGAATCAGACTGCGCAGGACGGCACGGCAACGGTTCCGTCCAAGAGGCCGCCGTGGCCAACTGAGGTGTTCGTGTTGTCTTTAAAGGTCCAACCAATTGTTCCTGTGCTTGCTACTGACTCGAAGGTTTCGAAACAACTACTTGTCTGTTTAGGGGCTAGAATGATGGATTTGGGGCACCCGTGCAGCGAGCTTATGCGCTACATGCGCCAAAGCCCCGTCACTGTGATAGCCAACAGGGCACAGACGGAGCGTATGTGCTCAGTCTTGCAGCTCGCAACCTTCAGGGACACTGCTATGACGGCTCAGCTCACTCACTTATCCAACATAATGAGGGGTAAATACTGCAATGGCAATGTCCTCCTGTAAGGTACTGCTATATACGAGTACGAGTGCCTATTGTGCATTTACAAGGACTGCCGGCCGACTCCTTGCTCCCGACAGTGTTTCCGGAAACAGGAATCGCGGTCAGAGACCGTGGTAGGGCGGAAGATCCTACTGTATTGCGCCAGGTTGATAATCAATTGGCGATAGAGGGACAGCAAGGGATCGTGCATTGAAACGAGCTACAACGGCCATTACAGGAATGTAATATACACTGCACATAGCACATACGGAAGTAGCAAATACATCGCAGATACTTCCTGTAGATGTACCGGGCACAGGAAATGACCCGTGTACCTACATACCCACAGTACCCACTTGCAAATGCAGCGTCTCGTCTTGAGCAGTTGGTCGCAACAATGCATGCAGTGTGGCGGAATACGTCCATGGGTCGCAGCGGATGTTTGCAGATCAAGTCTTGTCAAAGCCCGCAACGCGAACTCCTGGCTGCGCTGAAGATGTTTGATTTGTCGACTCTTCCAGCAACGCTGCCAACCGCGCCCGGGGCTGCCGAAGAATCGCCCTTTTGGAAGGGATTCCATCTAGCGATACCGTATACACAGTAGCCAGCATGCACTCGGCACGGGAGAGAACGGAAAGGGAAGACCTGGGATGCTTGGAGACGAATAGGGCCTTGGTGTTGTCAAAACCTGACAACGCGGTGTGTAGTACTGTAGTAGCATTGCAGGCTGTACTTCGTGCATACAGTAGTCGGCTTTATGGCAGCCCTGGCTCCAACAATTTAACTGGAATAGGTACGGTAGGTACCTGCCTTTACCCCGGCTCGTGGCGAACGATATTGCAAATCTCTAACCCCTGAGGCTTACGAGCATTCATGACGGCCACGACGCGACCGGAGTTCAGATGCAACTCCCTCAACTCAGTCTTGTGACCAGTAGGATTTACGGAAGCCGTCACGTCATATATTATTAGAATTTGCTCCGCCACAGATCTTCAACCGGGCATGTCTGACTGTCCGACCTGTTCTCCTCCATATCCGTGCTATCTTCCCCATTATTGATTCAGATCCGACACATCTCGAAAAAGCAGCCACATGCTACACAGCAGCATGACGAGCCTGCGAGCTAAGGTACGGAATTGAGGTAAGGCATGCTGTGCATAAGGTAACGAAGGATACACTGGACAGGACAGGACAGTACCGTACCGTACCGTACAGTATATCTGAACGAACTATATGATGTACAGTACGCGTACCCTAGAGTACGCCTGTATGATGGCTCAGCGCTGTTCAGCTCACTCACTCGCTAACACACCCACTTTGCTGTTGTCGGTTAGGTGTTATTAATGAGTTACCGGTATTGCAAGTTGCGTTGTCGATGAGCTTCGCACTGTGTCGCGTCTACCCTCATAAGCCCCCGGAGCCCCCGGGCACCGACACGTGCCCACTCACATCGCAGCATGGCAGGTATTTGGTACAGGCTCTGACTGCCTATGGATGGCTATTACTGGCCATCACCACTGCAGTTATCCTTACACGTCTCCCTAGACAGACGAGCCTTTTTTTTTCGCGAGATGTCCGGTGGGTCATGTACGAGTGTGCGCAGCAGCTTAGAGTTGCTTAGGGAGGGGCCTTAGTATCGGAGGTTACAATCGTCACTCGGAGAGTGCTTACCAGTTTGGCGAGCTGACTACCTACCTTAATGTACCTCGCTGCTCGCGGCCCCCATAAGGAAGAATGCCCACTACGTCAAATTTGACAGTTTTCGGGGTTCGATATCAAAACTAGCAGTCCATCTGTCAAAGATGCAAGGTGCCATGCGCCACCCATTCTAGAAGTAATAGCCACCTTACTGTTGGCCAGGGCTGCTCTTGGGTTATGATCGCACTGAGACGGCTTTGTAAGGGTGAATTATCAAGTATTGTGCACGGAGAATTGGATTTGGCAGAGCCCTGTACCTGTCTGCACCTTTGTACGATATAGTACGGACCTCGCATTTAATCCGGCTAACGCTAAGTCTAAGCCCAGACTAGCCCCACGCTAGCCGGTTGCTAAGTGGTGAACCTTGTGTTCCTACTCCGTCTTTGGTCTGAAGCCTGAGAGCCATCGAACGGGCCATTTCACAACACCAACATCCAACATCTCACCTTCTTGTGGTTCAATACCAGTGCAGCGTTCTGTTAACGGCCTCTGCTCTGGTCACTTGGACCGTCCACTCCTTTGCACATTCACAGCCATCCTCATGCTGATATAATCTGTCATCATAAGTCTCACGCAGGTCGTAATCCTTCTAAGACCTGAGACACCAATTTCTGATCGTGAGGCCTTCTCGGATGTACGTAAGGAACCTCAACTCGCTTTTCTAGATCTCTTTTGCCGACCTCAGTCCTATGGCGAAAAGATTATCAGGATCAAAAGCACTAACATTTGCCTATAGATTTTCCAGAAGTCTTGCCGCCCATGATCGAGTCGCTTCCTTTTTAATCCGACGAACTCGACGACTCGACCAGCGTTTCAAAGCTACGTTCTACCTGCAAGCAATACGGGTCTTTATATGACCACCTCGAACTTATTCCGTAGAGAACTTCATGATATTGATCTAGCTGTTCAAAATCCGACCGGCCGCTGTGTGCGGCTGTCACAAGCATGGCAACTGTTACGGCTCTCGGACGGAACGGTATTCATGGAAGTGTCTCCTTCACACAAGAGGAAATCATGTCTACAAATCAATCATATGCTTTAGGCTGCCACGATGGACTATCACCACATTCGCCATTGTTCCCTCAGCATTCTGAGATGTTAAGTAGCTCTGGCCCTACTCCAAACCCACCTTTCGTCTTTCCAGCACGACCGTCCCCTTCATCTGAATTCTCGACATTTTCTCGATCTACAGGCCGGCGGCCCATGTCTGCATTTGAACTTACAGGTGGACCGGCCGGACTAAATCGTGACTTCAAAATGGGAGCAGGCAGATCTCTACCACCACCACTACCTAGTTTTTCTTTCAACCCCACAGGAGCTACGAACACAGAAACCTCAAATTCCAGTCCGCCTCAATCACAACAATCACAGTCTTCAGGTAGACTTATTCCATCCAGGCCTGGTGGGCACCGAAGAGGCGGAAGTGAGTTCATTGGTGGTGATGGTATTACTGGAACCGGTGGCCTGATGAGTACAAGCCCTACCAATGGAGACGGGTCCCTTCTTGCTCCAAAAACCCCAACCTCTCTTGGTTCGTCTGCTGGCAGACGGGGCCATGCTCATCGCCGGTCTGCAGCTATCTCTTGCCACGATCTATCTATGATAACAAAGCCAACTACCCCAACTCTTCCAACCCTTGGCGGAAGCGCACCCACTAGTCCTTCAGACGAGCTTCAGCAAATGAGCTTCCCAAGTTCTCTAGAACTGGTTTTACAAAACGGGGGAACTCCACCAATAACACCAACTGAGAACGCCGGTTTAATCAATTCTTCAGATTCTTCTCCGATACGCACTTCGAATCGAAATCGTGTTGGTTTTTCTGATACTCTCGAATTCATACCGCGGCCCCTGTCATTGATATCGAGCGACACATCGAGTACAACAACTATGCATCTTGGCCACTCAGTATCTGGAAGTATTTCTTCTATTATGTCGGCTAGCGTTGTTAGCCCACTTGCGAAGGGCCAAAGTGGCCTTCCCAGTCCAGCGTCCAGCCACAGGAGTGATGAAGCTCGTCCAAACACTGCGGGTGCTGTTTTCGGCAGCCCGGTTGATGTCAATCGATTCGATACTGATAAACACAGCCCATTGTGCCGTAACTCAATACCATTCACTCCCGCGGAATCAAATAATGTTGATGGTCCCCCTACACCGAGATCGCTAACCAAGAAGTACTTCTTTTTCGGATACGAATCGGCACCTGGGGATGTTTCTCCATCTAGATCCCGCCCTGTTAGTGCAGCCTCTTCAGACAAGTCACACAATATTACCGGTTCCTCTGTGCCGTCGTCACCTTTCTATCCCTCAGATGGCGCCGCAATGTCGGCAGAAGCACCGTCTGAAACTCCCCGGAAGTCATCTATTTCGCGAAAGAGCGGCAAGAAACAGAAGAAGGTGAAATCATGGGCGGGATCAATATTATCCCGCAAGCCACGGCCACGGAGTCAGAAGCAGAAGGCTTTAAGTCGAAGATCGCCAACTCCTCCACTCCGATCATTTCAGCCGACTCCAGAACCCGATGCTGACCCGTCAATATCAGTCTCTACCCCAACACCTTTCACATCTGTTGTCCTTCAGACAGATTTTGCAAACTGGAAACCTAGACACATCATGCCGCAAGATGATGATGCCATAAGCCCTATCATTGATCTTGATGCTGCTTTAGGTCCTTTCAATACCCCAACAGGCCGCGATTCGGACTGGGAAGCGTCACAAAGAAACCCGGGTTCCATGAAGCGTGCAATGCACAGTGCGACTGGAATGAAAGGGTTCCAAGGTCCAGGAATGCATTACCATAGACGTGCTGAAAGTGCACCCGAGATGGTTGCTTTCGATAATCCACGATTTCACATCCATCATATTGGAAGCAAGTCAACCATGGAGGACGTTTTCGAAGAGGATGAAGAGGAAGACGATTGGGAGGAGATCAAGACAATATCGCATAAAGGATCGAAGATTAAAGTTGGAGACTGTGAGACTTCTAATTTGGGTATCGACATCAAGGTTGTGGATGCCGAGAAGACAAGCAATGGTAGCACCATGGATTGGTCTACAGCAAGCACCCCATGGCAGAGGAGCTTAAAATCAAAGAACAGCGGTATAAGTGATAATGAACGGAAACAAGGCGATACTAGTATGAATTCTACGGAATCGGCGAGCACTTTCTACGACGAGTCCACCACAGAATATTGTGCAATCCCCATAGGATCTGTGGACGATTTCGTTACCACAAGACCTGCATCAAGTTCAAAATCATCATTCTCATCTATGACTCCTCCTCTACGGCCGCATGCTGCAAAAGACCTTTCTCCCGTTGACGTTCAATCTATTGCACTACAGCAACCACCGTATCTGACTCCAACAAGTCCAAGCTCAACCTTCCACTCACCCTTTCCTTCGCCACGATCGCCAATGTCATATGACGCACAAAAAATGTCGACTGCGCCATCATCGGTCACTGATGCCCCAAGTTTTCAATCACTATGGCTTGGAGAACCGGGTCCTGAGCTTCGTATGTCATCCGACGATGTCCCTTCTTTAACCAGCAGCAATTCAACAACACCCAGAGACAGCATGGCGAATCCAGCATTCGGCAATCCTCAGTTTCGTGGCGGCCAACGATCGGTATCTCTCTCTGCACCATCTACCTCGCGGAAGAGATCCAGTATAGCCAGCTTGTCTCGTATTCTCCACAGCTCTCATGGTGAGAAGAGCAAGCTGTCTATCGAAGAACGCCCCCCGGGATCACCCGAGAAGAAGGAAAAGGGAAGCAAGGGCAAGCGTTTAGGCCGAATGATGCAGTTCTGGAGATCGAAGGACGAATTGCCGTCGTGATGCGATTACAACTCCTGACTGAACACTACTGAAATACTGCAGTTGACGAGACCTCGCGTCGACTAGTCAGACACAATGCGGTGCCTATAACACCACTTTACGAACGGAGCTTTAAGCTCGATATAATGTTGATGGTTTAGATGAGGCATGGTTGGGTTTTATGTGCATACTTTTTCTTCTACGAAACAGTTCACCATTTTTCGTGGACTGTGTTTCTCCCTTGCTCTAGTGCAATTTCAGCGATTCGTGCATTGTCATATTTGCTTTTTATTCGCGCCATGCGAGGACATACAAGAGGCAAAAATAGCTTCGAAATCGCGCATATATTTCTGGAATTTCTTCCCACTTGGAAAGATCTTCAAATCTAAGAGGTCTAGTTTAGGACCGGTATTCCTTCTGCCTCACATTTTAATAACAAGCTGGAGTAGCCGCCTAACGTTTCTTCTAAGTTCGTTGCATTCTGTTCTAGATCTTTAGTTCAGGCGTAATTGGTGCTTGGAAGGATGCTAGTACTGTCGTATGGTAGACTGGGAGGTTTTCGTTTCAATGTTCTGGCGGCAGATATGCCACCTAAACTTTGCATTTCCATAGGAACAAGGGTGGGAGACAATAAGGAGTCTCTCTGCTTGCTATCTCATCATTTCAACTGTTCTTTGCAGAGCTGAAAGAGGTTTGGGAGATCTGGAGGTCTACATGGCGAAATTGGTGGACCTGAGAGCAAGCGACGAGTGCTTAGTTAGCTTAGCAATAGAGTCGCATGTATGCACTCAAAGAGTACAATGCAAGATAAATATATATCTATCACATAAATTGATCGTCAAGTAGCAATATGTACTGTACTGTATATCTTTGAACGTGAGTCTTATATGGATAATTTCAGAAATGGCTAGCCTCACGACTCGGCAACAGCCGTAGCAGCTCAGCCTCAGCCTCGGCTCTAGCATCATCACCACGCGGCTCAGAAGCTCGACCCAAAGCTCCAGGGGCTCCAACCAGTGCCAGACTCCAGGCCTCTACAACAACTATCCTTCTACATTTCCATCTGCCTGAATACACGCTCCAACACGGCACCCACCATGTCCTCGAAACCCAGCAGCCGCCGCTCCCCCCCGGCCTCCAAACCCTCCTCGCGCAGCACCGCGGCCAAGCGGCTAATCCAAGAGCTCTCGCAGCAGCGCGCCAGCGGCAGCGACGCGGACGGGCCGATCGAGCGGCTGGGCCCGGTCGACGAGGACGACCTGTTCCACTGGGAAGCGGTCATCACGGGCAAGGGGCTCGGCGGCGGCTACGACGGCGGGCGCTGGCTGCTGGACGTGCTGGTGCCGCCGAACTATCCCCTGGTGCCGCCGGCTGTGCGGTTCGCGACGCGCATATGTGCTGCGAATGTCAAGTTTGAGGTACGTCTTGCGTGTGTGTGTGTGTGTGTTTTCCGCGTCTGCTCTGGATGGCTGGTGAGCTGGACGCCGGGGCCGTGGTGCGGGGACTCGTGTGTGCGAGTGAGGGCTGGCTGATTGATTGACTGGCTCGACCTGGCTGGCTGGCTGGCTGACTTGGTTGATTTGCGCAGACGGGAGAGATATGTCTTGATTTGCTGAAAGAGGCGTGGACGCCGGCGTACACGCTGAAGCTGACGGTCGAGGCCATCTGGCAGATGCTGGCCAATCCGGGCATCGATAGCCCGCTGAATGTGGATGTGGCGGCTCTGCTGAGGCAGGGCGATCGCGTGGGCGCCGAGGGGCTGGTGAGGTTCTATAATACGGAGAGGGAGGGGAGGTGGGCTGGGAGGTAGGTGATGGGGTGGGTGTGGGGGGGCGGTTGCGTGGGGATATTCAGGCGGACGAAGCCGCGTTGCGGATACACGGAACACGACAGATTGTTTAAGCAAGAGCTTGCATAGCAAACGTTAGAGAGCTAGGCGTTTATGGTGTATTATTCTAAGTACTGGGGTATGACGGCTTCACAGCATGGCAACGAAATTGATCAGGAGAAGCTTTTCGCTAGACAGAAGCGGACGGACTCAAATAATGATATATGGTACTATGGACGCATGATGCGTCAGACTCTTCTATAATATACACAATTCTGACGATTGTAAACCTGGTATGCCCTCAGATCAGACGATGCTATGCACAAAACGCCGAAGTAGAACTCGGAAAACTGGTCTTTGGTGTGCCTTCCTCGTTTAGTAAAAGAACTATTGCACAATTCAAATTTAGATCCAAGGCAATCTCAGACTGCCTTCACTCGTTATAGTGGTATACCTGCGTTTCCAGTAAGTTCATGTTCTAGGGAGAGTACGTGTCAATAGAAGGCCTTACCTTGTAATTCGGCAAACCGGTGGAATGCCAGCCTAACCTGCTCGCCATTTTGGCAAATCCCTCGGTCTCAATCAAGTGATAGAATGGAAATGGTGGGAACATAGCACCGTCGCGATGGACATCCGCTTTCACCAGCAGCGCTGTTCCGCCAACACCGTCAAGGGGGACACGTTCAGCAGGATCTCCTCCTTCGCTATACATATAGGCCATCAAGGTCCTATATGTCGCCATCTCTGCGTAGCCTTCTAAGAGGATTTCATCTGGCCCCAGTTGTTCGCCCAGCTTTTTAGCAGTATCGCTGTCTTGCCAGCTGTTGAAGTCATATGGCCTCTCCACCACTTCCTTCGTCTTGGGATCCGTATACCGTTGGAAGCAGTTGGGGACAATTATTGGTTGATCATGTGACGCAAGATCCTGGATCAACGTAGCTGGCGTCTCAATAATATCTGAATCTAGCCACAGAACCCATGATGTTGAGGGACCAAGTGTGGTGAAAAGAAGAGAATTTCTTGCACGCGACATTGCAGCTCGGCGAATTTTCTGATTTTCCATCTTGTGTCTCTCTGCTTCATCCTGAGAGGTCAATGGGGGATCGAAATCCTGCCGTTCGATAATTATACTGGCAAAACGTTTCTTTTCCGGACCCGAGGTCTGTGTCTTTGTGATTTGTTCCTGAAGAGCAGCGGTCGCTGCATTACCTTCTCGATTCTTGGGAATGATAAAGGCTAGAGTGATGAGCTCATGTGGGTAGTCGAGCTTCAGAAGATTGTCCCAGTAGCCTTGGTAGAATCGAGCCAGGGGAGTGAGGATGAGGACAGTCTCGCTGTTCCCAATTGGGTCGGAGGTCGATGTAACATTATTAAGGTGATAATGTACCACGGGTGGCGGTACTCGCTTGCCATCTGACTTTGCAGATGCTTTTCGGAAAGGAGAAGTCGGTGGTGAAAGAGGATTCGATGCCGCGCTGGCTTTTCGTAATCTCGAAGATGCTGCGTCCTGACTTGAAGGAGATAGCAGAAACGTAATCAGTATTATACAGCACACCACGCCCGCGACAAGCACGAGCGGATTTGTGCGCCTACGAATCGGGCCCATGGCGACGTCGTTGCGGATTGTCCTATGTCGGCCGTCTTGTCATCTTTTGAGGCACATCTGTCAGTTGAAGGACTTTGTATCGGGCAGAATTGGATTGGGGGGCGCGACAGAGGACAGGTTACGCGCGATGTCGCAGATCGCAGACTTACCAGACGTCCCGACCAGGGGGGGTTCTCGCCTCAACAGGTCTGTGCAAGAGCAAGACGGCGGATGACTTGCGGTTGTCGAGAAGTCCAAGTCCTCCAGGAGTTTACAGTCACAGGGGAAGAATAAGTTTCAGAGGCCCCGTTTCAAAGGGCTCCTCGCGAATCGTGGGCAACGGGATTACGGGAGACGCCAAAGTTGGCCTGAGGCCTCAGGCAGGGGAGCAGACGCGCCTGACGCAGAGCACCAGCACCAGAGACGGACAAGCCGGCCAGCGACGGCGCTTGTCCAAGGGGCAGAGCTAAGATTACCTAATCAGCCCCGGCGGGCTTTGATAAGGGATTAAGGTACAGATCGATCTGCTGGAGAAGGGGATGGAGCTGGAGATGAAGCTGGAGATGAAGCTGGAGCTGGCGCTGGAGAAGCTGCGCCGGACCTATGGAACAGGTGAAGGCAGCTCTGTCCTCTACAGCGCTGTCCTACCCTGCCCTGATACAGCAATGGGGATTCTACTAAGAACGCACGGAGCAGAGCAGAACGGCCCAGGACATTACCTCATTTCGTCTCAAATTGGCTGCCGTGAGATCAGCGAGTTCTGCCTCGGGATTCCATTGCCCGGTCTTTTTTAATGAAGGAGCGTTATTCTGGATTTTGGCGCCTTCTTAATAAATCACCGTTAGGGGGGGGGCACGTTTCCACGCCCCTATCAGGCTGCTTATTACCACTTGTCGCCCGTCAGGAGCCTGCTCCTTGATTGGCTTGTTTGGACCAGCCAGACTCCAACGTCTACCTTACCTGTGCTCCTTGGTAGCAAGCAGCTGTGTTTTGGGCACTTGTACCTGCATTGACGGCTCGCCGTTGAACTCCAAGAAGGGGGAGCTGCAAGGGGCCAGCGGATAGTTGCGCTGCATGCCGCAATCACATGATATGACGGATCGGCTGCTTCGCAAGGGCGTTACAGCGTATCGTGCACTGCGGTGACCGTCACGGCAGTGTATTCAACCACTATCGACTCCCTGCACTCCCTGTACTCGCTATGCTCGCTGCGGGTACAGGCCGGACTGTGAGATCCTTCACTACGCCTAGCTACGCTATCAGAAGGCTCAGTTGGATCACTCGATCACACAGGAGACTGATCGCCCTTGAAGCAACTGAGGAGCCTCCCTACGCATATACGTATTCCATTGCTCTAGTAGGCGCCTCCTTGATCCAGGCTGGCGGAGTAAGAGAGTAAGAGAGCGATAGGACATACATGCTCGTTGCAGCAATGCCTGGCGGCGCGGAAGAAGGGAGCAATGGCGATGATCCATGCCGTGCATAGATGATCGATGCTGCACGCAGGCTCCGGAAGGACTGCGGGACTGTACAGTAGCAAGGGAGCGCAATGCTACAGGCCAAGGCCAGCCCGTAACTCGTAATGAAGATGCACGCCCGCTGCCCGTTTGCACGATGAAACGTCGCCAAAAGGCGTCGGGGGGGCGATGGTTGACAGCGGCCACAGCTACTCGGTCCCCGAAGAATGCAGCATTACTGTATCCGTATCCGTTCTGATTTGCTTTGCTCTGCTTTGCCCTGCGCACGAGAGTTCCAGGTTGCAGGCGATGATACACCAGCAAAGACACGTCCAATGGCGCGAGGAGGAGGGTCGCAGGAGGTGACATCAGATAAGCAAAGGCAATACGAAAAATGACGAAATGTGAGATATATATATATATGTGTGTGTGTGTGTATGTGTGTGCTAAGCCGTACGTGATTGGAAAATGGTAGACTCGTTGCCACAAACATACAAACGCCGGGCTGGGTGGCTTCTGACTCTGTGGTCGCGAGTCGCAGTCACATTGCCTGCCCACTGTCCCACTGTGGTTTACTCTGTAGAGCCTGTAGAGCCTGTAGAGCCCGTAACGAGCAGCGAACCCGCGGACAAAGGTCCGTGAACACCCCAAAAAGTATGAGAATTGCAGAACATCAATCAACTCAACTCTGCGTCAATAATCATTTAGAATAGCTATCCATTTAGACTGCTCCTAAATGAGACTGTCAATCCAATCCTGATCTCGTTTTTCCTATTGTTCTATCTACCGCTCCAATGCGTGGGCAGATTTTGGTGATGCTCTCGCTCGCTGTTCTGCCTGTCCGTGGGTTCGCAACTCATAGCGAGTACAGCCTGTAGAGCCTGGGACGGGGAGCGAGGGAAGCCTGTAGGGCCTGTGATGCCTCTAACGGGTAGGGCCTGTACAGCCTGTAGAGCCTGGAACGGGTAGCGAGTAAAGCCTGTAGAGCCTGGAACGCGACACGGGTACAGCCTGTAGAGCTGGAACGGGTAGCGAGTAAAGCCTGTAGGGCCTGGAAGGGGTGGCAGATGAGGCCTGTAGAGCTGGAACGGGTCGCAAGTACAGCCTGTAGAGCCTGGAAGGGGTCGCAGATGAGGCCTGTAGAGCCTGGAACAGGTCACGACAAAGCCCATATAGGCTGTAGTGGCTATAGTGGAGAGCGCCTGTTCCGCCTGTTCAGCCTGTTCAGCCCGCAAAACCTGTCACGCCGCCCAGTGGCCGCCAACGCTCGTCGTGACCCCTCAGCGCCCATCCTCATTGGCCCGGCTCGGCTGAATTTCGTCTTGGGACCCTTCGTTTTGGGCCTTGCGGGCGTTTTCAGCGACACCTTAACGACGCATCGCATACTCTTGCAACAACCACATGCCAGACAATAAGAGAACACGCGCGCTGCAAGTCATGCCTATCGTCGGCGAACTGCCCTCTTCGACCGTCTACGACTTTCCGTAACAGAAGACAGCTGTGAAGAGCTGAGCGGCAGCACACATACAAGACATAAACTGCATCCGTTCTTTGCGCCCAGCTTGGCGGTAAGGGCAAGAGGGGAAGTGCAACCCGGCTCTGGGTGCTCATGTCCTGAACTCACCTCCTGCGATCTATCTATGATTGCTGCGCACATCCTCGAAACCTGGGAGATTCAACTGCAACACCACACCCGCCTGACTCATCCACGCCGACTCGAGTTTCTATGCCCTCGACCACCGGCAACCTCGCCCGCTGCCGATCCCTGATACATCTGCTGGGCGTCTTGATGAGATACTCATCTCATGTCTTTTCCTGGTCTTCAGTAACCTGACCTCACATCTACTGGGATATAAAATGGAACCCGTCCCGGAAACTGAACGAATGAAGGAATTCGCAACACCACCAGTTCCCACTCTTCGCCTCCACGAAGCTCCAGTACACGACGGCCAAAGTGACGAGCATTCGCAATTGAGTTTTAAACCTCCCAATATCCGTCGGTCTACGGATCCCACGCCTTCCTCGCCACGATCGTCTGGATGGCCCTCTCCAACACTAGCCTATCGACCTCGAAATACATCACCGTTCTCTTCTGGACATCAGAGATCAAGGTCTACGAATAATACTTTAGCACCTATCATGTGGAGGACACAATCGATGCCTAGGGTAGATGGAGCCGGACATCTGCATATGTCCTCTCCAAAGCGCCCTTCAAGCCCAGTGAGCTCTCCAAATCACCGTCGAACGCCGAGAAAACCAGTAGATGAAGTCTTTCCTGTATTCCCGAGTCATGCACGGAACGATGTTGGTGAAAGCCCCATCGTGATCCAGGAGGAGGATGAGACATTCACGGAATCGCCACGCAGTAATTCGCCAACAATGGGATTGATACCAGGCAATACCTTTCCAAGGCTCCGCCGCCCAGCTTCGCCGCTACGGAACCTGTCTCTTCAGAATTCAACAAGCGGCGGGACGACTCCATCTACACCATCATCCATCTCTTCTTCGTCCTCATTGCAGAGTAACAAGTTTAGCGACTCATTTGCCTTGGCTTACAGTTACAATGGCTCATATACACCTTCGTCTGTACCTTCAACACCTAGTTCTATCAGGTCAAGAAGTCCGAGCATTTCCAGCTTGGAAACAATCCCTGACTCTCCCGATGCTGAAGAAGCTGCTCTTGAGGCTGAAAGGATTGCTCAGCTAAAGGCCGCTGCTGATGCCGCTGACGGGGACGAGGCAGCCATGGAAGCCAAGAGGCAACTCAATCTAGATACGGCCGTAGGAAGAGGGAGGACACTAGGTATATCCTATGGAGCACGTGATAAAAGGAAAAGATGGAGCGTATGTGGTGCTGAGAGAAGGGGTGACCTGGATCTGGAAACGATCTGGGAAGATTAATGGCCATTGAGACCTTCACGTGGTATGAATCACCTAGGGTTATGTTCCAGTTGAGATGTTAGAGACGGCAAACTTTTATTAAGAATGCATGTGGCTGTCAATGATACATCCTAAGCATGCATTTCCGCAGCCACTCGGCGAGCATTAAAACAGTCTCTCACGGTTTCACTGGCAGAGGGAGTTTAGAGATGCTCTGGTGGTATACTAAGAGTCTCTTCTACACAATGCAAATGCAATTACGAATTGGTGTCTTCGCTCCCTGTGTAGTGAGATGTACGTACGATACCCCTCTGTATTTCATAGTTGATTACTGAGCTGCGATAAAATCGGACGGCGTGCTCAAGGAGCTGTCTATACAAATTGATTACCTTGATTACAGGTATGAAAGCGACTAAATTTTCATCGCAATCAAACTATTATGTCTCTTGTGAGAAGTTCCGGCAGGGCAGTGTATTAATTGCTGTTGGCCGCTGTCAAAATCGTTAATTGCTTGTTTCCTTGCGGTCGCCTTGCTTGCCACCTTACCTGGCTTCGCCTCCCTTGCGGTGCGACCTCGTCGAAGCTATCCACAACCCTCCCTCAATACCCCTTTGCAATATTAATCGAGAAATGGGTTACAGAATTGAGCATTATAAGATGGAGGAGTCTTTCGCATATGGCTTGCAATTACTCAGCTTCAGTACAATCAAGTCACTCCTTCTTTTGCATCCACGCTCCTTTTCAGCAATTGTCACTCTTTCACAACAATTCTCACGATGCAACTCATCACAGTCCTTGGCGCAGCTGCGCTCTTGTCTACTTCAGTTTTTGCTGCTCCTCAGAACAACCAGAGCCCTAGAGAAGCGGTATATTACCTTCCAATCCCAACTGTTGTGGTATTGTACTGATAAATTCTTATAGCTTCAAAAGCGTTGGTGGTGGGATCAGGGCGATGTGAAGAAGCACGGCCACCATGGACATGGACAGAAATCATCGTCTAATTCCTCAGCAATAACATCCACTGTCACCATGCAGGCGTCAGCAACCGGAGATTCGTCCGCACAGGGAGCAAATGTGACCACAACCAAGAAGATCATAGTCGCCACCGGCACTGGCTATGACCCATCGGCGACTGCAAGCTTAAGCTTCTCCAAGTCAGCAGGAGGATACAACTCGTCAACCTGGTCTCCATACTCTCCTACTGGAACAGGGGTATCAAGCTACGGCTTCTCATCCACATCCTCGCTTTGCACAACTCCAGCCGTGAGCACCGCATACGTCACCGTCAATGCTACCAGCACAACATACATCTCCCCATTCAGCGCCAACAGCACCTCAGGCTATGCTTCCGGCACCGGTGCTTCCAGTGGCTTCCCATCCTCAACAAAGAACAGCTCCGTCTCCACCTGGTCCAGCGGCACCGGCTACTCGACTGGCGTCCCATCATCATCAGCATCCGCCTCTGCCATCTACATCAACTCCACCAGTGCTGCACTTCCCGTAAACACCACTTCTACAGTCACAGTCCCACTCAGCACCGGCTACACCACTGGTGTCATTACAGTCACGGCCAACGTCACAAAGACGAAGGCTTGGGCGACCTCGACCATCAGCTCCAGCAACAGCACCATCACTTCCGCGTCAGCATCAACCACGCTCTCTCCATCATGGATCCCCGCGAGTGAGATGATATCGTCCAGCTCCGCGTACAACCTCTACCCCTCCTCCTCCCTCGTCGCCACGACGGTGCTCTCAGGCACCGCCGTCCCCACCGGAACCCCCGTCTCCAACGCCCTCCTCTGCGGCGTCCACGGCAACCCCGTCGGCGACTACTTCCTCGGCCAGCTCGTCGAGTCCTCGTCCGACGTCGCCATCACGCTCACCACGTGCCTGGGACTCTGCGGCGCCACCTGGGGCTACAACATGGGCTGCGAGTCCATCGACTTCTACTACAACAACGCCGGCGCCGCCCGCTGCGACCTCTACGGCGGCAGCGTCTCCCAGAGCATCGACGAGATCGACAACAGCGTCGCCAAGACCTGGTACGACCTCGGCTGCACCCTGACCGACTAGTCGTCTCGCACGCAGGCAGGCTGCCTCCCTCTCCCTCTCTCTCTCTCTCTCAACCCCATCCTCAGCATATACCGCGCGAGACAGGAACAGAAGAGAGAGGACGGGCGGGGGCTCACGAGAAAAAGAGAAGTTATACGACATGATTACGATATCGGGCTTAATAATGGAAAAAAGGGAGGGGTTTGGGGGAACTTTTTGATGACGACTTACACGAAAACATTGGGAACCGAGGACGAGCACGACCGGCTGCTGCTGCTGCTGCTGCTGCTGCGAGCCGTCTGGGGGGGAACATCTCTTGCATTTTTTTTTTTGGATCTTTAGATTTTTCCTTTGTTTTTTTTAGATGCCTTTTCCCCTTTGGTTCTATGGCTACTGCTGCCAGTACTGCACTGCACTGCGCTATTTTTTTTATGATGGATGATCGACCCGGGCTACGCTGAGGAAGTTTAGAACACAAAACAAATATTATTATCACAGCACGCACTCGCTCCTTTGACCTTTTGTCTGGATCCGAAGCCGTGACTCGTGACTCGTGCTCTCTTTCCTCGGTTGATGGAGTGATGTAGGATATCTGGAACGGTTGCCGGTATGTGATGTGACGTGTCAATATCACGTTGGTCTGTTAGCATGTCATCAATTGGCAGTGTGTACTACTGGTCTGATTCTGCATATACATACAAAAAATACTACCAATTTAACGTGCTAATGAGATCCCTATTATGAATTTATGAGCACGCAGCATGCTCCCTCATCTAAATTTGAGATCACGAAGTCGAAGGAGATGGCCGCCGATACTTAAGTCTCTCCACTCGAAAACCACGCTGTAATATCGACGTTATAATTTCATTTCTTGTATTCTATTCTACTGTGCCTCTAAGATCCTAAGACGCCTATAACCTAACACATACCTGGCCATTAGACCGACATTTCGCCATCCAAGCCATCCCCGTTATGCTTCGCTCTTCAAGCAATAATCTTACCCTCGGAGCCTTCATCTACAGCCTCGACAGCCTTTTTGTTATCTGCTTCAAGTAATAGTTTCGCAACTAGCTGCTCGCCCTTTAGTGCCTCGTTCTCATCGCCTGCAACTTTACTATCCAAGGCGAGTTTGCTCTGACCGAGGGCATAAATTTGCTCCTCAATAGTGCCCTTAGTGACCAGCCTCACAACTTCTACATCCCTTGTTTGCCCTACACGATGTGCTCTGTTCTCGGCCTGGACATCGTCCTGCGGGTTGAATGAGCTGTCAAATATAATGACCTTGTTGGCAAACATTAGATTCACACCAGTTCCACCGGCGCCTGTGCTGAGTAGGAAAGCCGTGATTGTCGGATCGTCGCGGAAGTTGTCAATAATTGTCTGGCGCTCATTGACTCTTGTAGCGCCATCGAAACGAGTAAATTGGATACGTGCTGTCTCCAGCACAGCTTCGAGGATGTCTAGGACGAGAACAAATTGAGAGAATATGAGAACTCGATCACCTTTGGCCTTGTATTCATCAAGTAGCCGGACTAGAGCTTGGACTTTACCGCTGTTCATCCAGCTAAGGTCCGGTACATCGAACTTTCTAATACATGGGTACAACTTGCACCAGATATGCAGGTAGAAGTCAGAGAAAGCTTTCATTTCCATGAGAATCTTGTCCGGAGGAGTCGCAAACTCGCCAGGTTCATACTTCTTTAGAAGATTCAGCATTTTTTCCAACTTGTCGTCCGTAAAATGGCGTCTGAACAGCATAGGATGAATGGCTGCTTTCCTCAATTGCATCAAGGGATTATTCTCGCCGTCATTTGGTGTTTTGATCCCATCCAAACGTTGCTGTACTCTCTCGTAAGCCTTAGCACGAAGGCCATCGTAGATCTGAGCTTGTAAGGGATGTGAATCGCAGTACTCGACCCGGCATATCTTTGACGGCATATGTTTCAACACCTGATTCTTCTTGCGCCGAAGCACGAACGGTGTGAGCATAGACTTTGCGCGGGCCGTACGCTGGCTTGATAGGAGAGCAGCATGGTCAGCATCTCGCGTTGATGCTTTGTGCTTGAAAATAAAGTCCAGCTCATCCTGGCGTTCTCTGAAAATCTCAGGGAGGATGAAGCCCAAGAGAGCCGCAAGCTCCATTAAGTTGTTCTGAAGCGGTGTCCCAGTGAGTAGCAGACGGAATTGAGCTGGGATTCTGATTAAGCCCTGATATTTCAGAGACTTAGGATTTTTTAGCACATGACCCTCGTCGTAGACACAAGCCTAAATTAGGTTAGAAGATAACATTATAACCCTTTTGCAGTTTACTTACGTTGGGCTTCAGACGCCTCATGAACTTGTTGTCCTCTTTCTTTGCCGCAAATTCGTAAGTGGACACGACTACATTGACATCAACCCGTTGGTAAAGGATGCGATCGGCAGCCTCTGCTCGTTCTGCTTGGCTACCTTTGAAAAAAGTTAGTAACAATGTTAAGATGTGTATCTAATGGTTTCTTCGATATTCTCGCTGAAAGTCATGAAGAATAAAACCGTACCGTAATATGGCTCGACCACAAGCCCAGGGGAAAAGTGTGCAAATTCTCTCAACCAATTCTCAAGTGTCGATGGGGGGACGATCACAAGATGAGGTCCAGTCTCGCCAATCATCACCAGATGGGACAGGAAGGCGATCACTTGACAAGTCTTACCCAAACCCATATCATCAGCCAGAATGCAGCTCAGCTTGTGTTTATACAGCAATGCTAACCAATTCAAGCCCACAAGTTGGTAGTCCTTTAATGTGATATCGTCGCTCATGATTGAAGGCTTCTTGAGAAAGTTCAATTGGCGGTTTTTTCGAGAAACAATTTTGACATCATCATCGCCAGCGTCTCCGTTAATTGAAGTGCTTTTACTGCTTGGTGTGCCAAGGCCCGAGTCATTTTCATCGTCCAAAGATACCATCTCCAGCTCGCCACCTTTCGCAGCCCCGAACATGTCAAATCCCCACGTGGTCATCTCCTCAGTGAGTGGCTTGCCAAGCTGTTCGCACTTAGCCACTAAAGCGTCAACGGCCTCATATCCGGACATCATATTTACAGCGGTCTGAACAATCTTCTCTCCAATAGGTGCTTTTGTGCTCTTTTTGCCAGTCTTCGTCACCTTAGCGTCCGATACTCGTCGGGCAGTATCAAGACTCTTAAATGGCCGTTTTGATAGCATCATGGCCGCAACTTCTTCCTTGATATTTGTGAGATCTATAAGCTCGCTTATTTCACACTTGTTTAAGAATCTTAAAACCCGTCCATCTAGTTCAGGATCCTCCTCTGTCTCGGCCTGCGAGGCAATGCCTGAGTCGTACGAGTCATGATCGGAATGAACAGTTACTGGTATGGCCGGCTTTGGAGATTCGGGTGGGGCTGCGGGTGATGAAGGGTGCCGTCGTCCTTGCATCAGCTTCCTCTTTGGCTTCGGGGGAGTGGTAGCCACGGCTGGCACAAACGGTACCGGTTTCTTCTGGTGCTGGGTAGACGAATATCGTTCTTGAATAGATTTAATGGGAGCATTCAGCTGACGCTTCATTTGGGGCTCTGGCTGGACCTGCTCAGTTTCGTCATCTGAGATCAGATCAATGGTCGAGGCTTCAAACAGCATTTCCGTGGCTTCCTTGACGTTGCCTTTCGTCTGTAGAAGCGAATTTCTTGCCATCATGACTGTAATTCGCAGTGGATCAAGTTGCCGAATCCTTTGAATCTTCCGTCGCATGTCCATATCTGGTATGTCATCAAGTAACATATCCATCTGAATGGGAATAGCTCTCTCTGGCCGAGTTTGCGTCAGATGTTTAGAAATATGAGATGCAGTAGTCGCAGGGCCTCTGTTTCGTGGGTCATTGGCACTCCCTGTAAGACCATGTGTCTTCTCTACCGGTTTATATGAAGAGCTCGCCAAAATATTATTAAAAAGGGCCTTGCCACTCAAGTCTTTTCCATTCGATGATCCAAGGTTTGCTCCACTCCCCCCAAACGAGCTTTTATTGCTCCTCGGTTTGATCGTGGAAGGCTTAATATTAGCTGGTGACAAGCCATCATCATCAGAGCTTCCTCCTTGATATTGGGGTCCGTCATCATCGCTGATATCAATATAAACTGGCTTATTCACTGACAATGTTTCGATGCCATTTGGAGCCCTAAATGCAGTCCCAGCCGGTGCCATTGCATTTGCAAGCCGCCCCCCATTAGACACTCTCTGGGGAGGTTTGGGGCTTGCTGGCTGTAGCCGGAAAGGGGAAGAGGCAGGTATTTGAACATCTCCAGATTTTACTGAGCTCGGGCTGGAAGGGAGATTGGGCCGATCAATAATCTGCGTAGGCTGGGTGGAGTGCTTCGTCGCAGGAGTGGTTATGCCTTCGAAGAGGTCATCTCCACTATCTGCTGCAGAGTTATAACCAGTTGAGTTGCCGGTCGATTGGTAGCCTCCAGATGTCTTCTGCCGCTTAACCGCAGGGGATTCTGGCACGATCGCAAGATTCGTGGATTTCATTCCAAGATGTGCCATCTTAAGAGTAGTGAATCGGCGCTAAGAGTGTCGATAGTTGTAGGTTCATGCGAGACCTTTTGTCAATGATTAGCAAGAACGGGGTACCACTGTAATATCTAAGAGATACAAAACAATTCACCGCTGCCATTTGCATAGAGTGAAAGAAAGAGATGTACGAACCATTCACGCCCGTTCCTCACTTTCACCCTCTATTCACACTTCTAAAGGTTGTTTTGGATTGTTCTTCGAATAACAGCACTGCATGACAGTTCGGTGGAAACGATATCAAGAAATATCCTTCTAGGGCAATCCTACTGCTGTGAGAACAAAAGAAGGGTAGTTGATAAAGAGGAATGGACCGCCATTTTTATATCTTAGAGACGGATTGATGGATTTGCCGCAAATTGACGCTAGATATAGATTGTACTTGTACGCAGTAGTAGCGCGCCGCGCTTTACGCGAACCTTATCGCGCGGTTCGATCACGGTGTCAGCACACCTGATCGGAATTCTCCAGGTGTACATTTTACGCCCACCACTCCCCCAAAGCAACATCAAGCAAGATGGCGGCCAGGAATATTGCCTCATCGGAAAAGAAAGTGCTCGGGAAAGATGATAGCAATGATCTTAGCCCCTCTGCTGGTGAAAAGTCTAACATCGCCCCTGCAGTCCCTTTGTACGTATTTTTTGTGCCATCTCGTCTCTGTCCTGCATGCCTTGCTAATCGTATTGTTTAGACACGTCATAGTAAAGTTGTTGGCTTTTACACTGGCTATGGTTGTGGGTCCCATAGGGACGTATTTCTTGACCTTGAATAAAGTCTTTGGTGGTAAGTCTAAATGCTCCGTGCCACTCTCAACAACCAGCTCATCATGTGACCTGAATATTGACATTTGTTATTAAAAGGGAATTCGACATTTGCAGGTGCTACAGCGGCAATCATGGCTAACGTCGTGCTTGTGGCCTATGTTGTAGTGGCAATGAAGGAGGATCAGAGCGAGGCTATTCAGGCAGCAGAGAAGGAAAAGAAGGCACGCTAGGATAACCTCTTGGGTTGCATTGCTGGCGTTTACATAGTAACTAAGTGGATTAGCGGTTTCCGGACCATTATCAGGAGCATATGTGCTCAAATAGTCGAAGGCATTAGAGTTCAAGCAGGTACATTATAACATTCATTTGCCTTTACATTGACGCCGCATCCTATATATATATTATCCATCCCGGAAACCAACCCCATACCGTGAGCCTAAGTCTGCTCTGAGAACCATAGCACAATTATAGCAAATGAAGCGATTCCATTAGTGGTGGAATATAGCGATGCCTCAAAGGCATTCAAGTGATCAAAAAGTCCAGTCCAGACGCCGAGTATGCCGCTCAATTATCTTATCCCACAAAAGCAGAAAACAATCTCATCGTCAATCGTGTCTTAAGACCCGAGATCGTTCCCATTCTCAACCGCGCGAACACGTCCTATAGGTACAAACAAAAAGAGGTTTAGGACTTGTGAAATCGCTTGCCGAACCAGCTTTTTCGCTTATCGCCTCCTTGTGGAGGAGGCTCATACGTTGATGGGCCAGTATTGCTAGATGAAGAGCCAAGCTTGATGGGCACGCGAGGCGGAGCTGCGTTTTGACTTGGGTAGCCTCCATTGGCGGCGGGTGTTTCGCCGCTGTGCCCATAAGAGTTTGAGCCGTAGTTCTGCATCTGGGGCCGCGATCCACCATATTGTCCGTAGGACTCTGGAATGCGGTCAAGTGAGCTGTTCTCACTGCTCGGGTCGGTGGAGTATCCCAAAGGTTCACCCGAGCTTCCACTGCCTGAAGTTACCGTCTCGTAAGATGCTTGGTTTCCATAGTTAGGATATGCACCCGACCCGTTATTGAGCGAGGAGTCTGTATTGGTTCGAGGGTACCTGGCGCGCGTGGGATAATATCCATTGCTCGGCCCATTATTTTCATAATAGCTGTCAGATTTCGGCACACCACCCGGGGTCCCTCTGTTTTCCATATAACTATCAGGTCGGGAGCCTCGTCCTCCGTAATAATTGTCTTGAGGATACCTTGGTGTCATTGTACCTGCGTTACTCCCTGTAATTATCGCTTGTCAGCCCAAATATCTATGATCTGGCACGTGCACCGTGTTTCTGATCTGTACAGCCTAGAAGACGATCAAGTGATCGCGAGGCTAGGCTAGGCCTCGTTAAAGCTCTACCCACTGAACTCCGATAATGTCGGGGTGGACTCAGGTGGCGGAGCTTTTTAGCTATGCACTCACTGTGCAGCTTGTTTTTGAAACATCCCACAGAACGCGCGGCGTCGGATGTGAAAATCCTAGACGATTTACATCCACGCAATTGATGAAGAGACATCGGAAAAGGAAAAAAGAAAGTGTCGAGAAAGGGTTCTGATCGCATCATATTTATGGTTTTGCTAGATATGAGGTTGTGTATTGAGGATAAGAAACAAGCATCGCGACGTACCTCCATAATAGCTGCCTCGGCGGTTGCCCACAGTAGATACTGAATCCGAAGAGTCTGTCAAATGTCGTCAGCACAGGATATTGTGGCCTCATATAAAATAATTTGTATGAGGGAGCCTTACCGCTGCGCATGTATGACTTACGTGAATAATTCCCATCAATCGCTGCCTCGAATGCCCTGATAGTGTCAAGGGGTCGCTCCCATCTGCTGCGCGTAGGATTCGAACGGTCGGGATCAGCTATATGGAGTCGTGGAGTCAGCTTTGAATAGTTTCTCGTAGGTGCCAGTGGGGTATCACGAACCGATGGGCTGGCCATTCGAATCTAAGTGTTGAATCGCTCGAAGGGGAGCTAATTGCGATGCAGTACCAGAGGCAACGGCAGCTGGTTGGAGAAAGGTCAGTGATTGAAACATCGATGATATCGCAAGATGCCCTTCAATGGGTTATACTAACACGGCTCAGCTTCCTCCATCGCGAGTCGCGGATCCGCCTTTGAAGTAAGTCTCGTGGACTCTTTCTCTTTATGCGTCTCGTGAAGGTCGACCTTTCCAGAGCTACCAGCACTCTTCTGGGATTTGTGGCTGTGGAAACTGAATGATGTTTTTGATCTTGGGCTTTCAGGTCCGTGTGGTGAATACTGCTGCTGCTGCTGCTGCTGTTGATATTGCGACTGGTATGGTTGTTGGTATTGCTGTTCGTAAGACGATTGATGCTGGCCCGGCGCTGAAGGCAGCGGATGGCCCGTTTGAAGTGAAGTCATATTTGCTGCACCACGGTGGATCTCAGATTGCAGTAGGCGGCTTATCGAAATTACTGAGACACGGTGACAAGGTATAGAATAAAGCGAAGGTTGGTATCGTGGAAAATCGATAACAAAAAACGATGGAGGTTGGCGATAGCGTAAGGGTAGGTAGCTACGGTACTTAAACCCCCCCTTTGGTCAAATAGGGTTCAATTTGAATCAAGGTATCAACTGAGAATCTGCGATGACTGGGCGATCGATCGCCAGTGGGCTGACTGGAATAGAAACGTGCTGACGCTCGGGGAATCTGTTTTGATTTCGACGAGGAATGCTGAAGCGATTGTACAGTACTGCCGTATTGGGAGGCCTGGCTGATGCAATTACCGTGAAGAATTATTATTATTGACTGACAAGAAAATGCACTGTAACGATAGATATTCGGCGATGAGAAACGTAGGAGGGATGGTGAGGCGGAAAATACGGATTATCACAATCATATACTTGTGCTAAGTTTACGGGTTATGTAGGCTTCGTACGCATTTCACTGTGGGGGAAGGGATTAGCAATGTTAGGGTGGCAGCATGACGAATTACGTGGGTTGCAAGATCTTTTCAGCGCCCATGGGCCTGTCTAAGGTGCGTACGTCCCTAAGGTAGGTACCTATGGCCCAAGAAGTACTACTGCGGTAGGTGCTAGAGTCCCTAAGGTGCCTAAGGTCGGTAGGTAGGCATGGTAGCTACCCTACGCCGCCCGAATTACAGTGTGCGCAAGCTTACATTTCTGCTCTCTGGAACTATACTGTACGGTACTTTGCATTGCACGTATCCGGATGCATCCATAGCGAGCGCTGGGCAGGGCGAAAGGGCTCGGGCGGGCGCGCCGGCATGGGAAATGCCATCATCTGCTTGTGCCTCTGGCTCGTAAACTTTATGTACCCAGGGACGTTTCCCTGGCACGCTTCCCTCTAGGGCGTTTCCCTCCAGGACGACACAGCAGACAGTTACGGCACGACAGTACGTACACTCCGGGCCACTGCCATCCCGTATCTCGGGGCTTAGCCAGCGTGTTGGTCTCCGCCGCGCGCTGCCACGCTGCCACGCTGCGCACGCTGCCATGCTTGCCTGCAGGCCATGTCACGGCCGCATTTATCCTTCCCTCTCCCCACTACACCTACCTGGGCAACCCAAGTGCCGACTACCGCTGAGTGTAGACACGGGTGTGTCCAAGAAGCCCCAAGCTTCGAGGCTAAAGGCCCACACGAGAGCATGGAGCGCTGCCGTTCGAATAAATAATGCGGCAATCGTTCTTTTATCGATACGCCAAGCCAGGGAAGGATCAGAGGAGCCGGGTCCACTCTGGCCTGTCCGTCCGTTTTCCGTCCCTCCTTGCCGGCATCCAACTGTTATTTTTGGCAAAAAAGACGAGCTTCCGTACGATTGAACAGCCCTAGCTCCGTTCTTTTCTTTCAACGTCAAACAGTGGAGCAGGGACGATGGTGCGCATGCGCGAGCACCAAAAGTTCCTACTTATTTACGCTTTACGGTTTATACTTTACAGTTTACGGACGTGCTGAAGAATGGGGATCGTTTTTGCCGCCTTTGATGCCTCTTGTGTGTACAGCATTCAGCTGCAGAAACTCTCAACCATGTTCCCGGATGCGCGTCCCTGGCGTACAGTAC
This sequence comes from Aotearoamyces nothofagi, assembly GCA_015345905.1. Taxonomy (NCBI): domain Eukaryota; kingdom Fungi; phylum Ascomycota; class Leotiomycetes; order Leotiales; family Tympanidaceae; genus Aotearoamyces; species Aotearoamyces nothofagi. Next base: position 519,171 of record JADDTR010000003.1, on the reverse strand, counting down.
GTACCTGGTTGCTGAGAAAACAGGTTACCTTGGCATTCTTCGGCCGCTCGGCGACTCGGTTCACCGTGGATAACTCGACAACTGGGCGCAGCACTCCGCACACTTTATGTACGGCGCACTAAATTATGCTTTATCGAACTAACCCTTCTTCACCGTGGTTTACGAGAAGTCATAAATCGGGGGAGCGTCTGGATACAAGCGCTGTCAGAGTTTCCTGTAGCTGCTCCATTACAAACCGGCTTGATCGGAGTTGGCGGCATGAAGTGCATAGCCCGCTGGCTGTGAAGTGTCCAATCACCTGATATTGTCTTGCAGTATGGTATACTTGAGTATAGATGATTTCTAAGAAACGGAGATCCCTTGTATACAAGAATGATTGTGGTGGTCTGAGACGGACCTGCCTCTCCAATGAAACAGTCAAATTGAACTCTGATGCATTGGGGACAAACACCATTGTCCGTCTACTGGAGTGCCGGTTAAGAATCCTGTCTCGAGTCAAATATTGAAGATATGGTACACTCCACATCTGTGGACTATGATCTACCATAGGGGTGGTTGAAACCCTTCCTTCTTCCGACACATATGCTGATCGACCCGAAGGTCGTGATCATCTTTCTAAAACTCGTGCAAACCAATCTGTACAGTTATGCCACGACTTTACGCGTCTCTGCTTTCACTGGTATACAGTCTGCTCAGAGCGGCCGATCTAACCTGCGCCTCTTTAAATCAGGCCTACGCTTGAAATATAGAGGACTTTGATATATGGAATAATGTGAGCATCCGTGGGTTTGGTTTTAGAATGGTGACTTAACATAACCTCGATGGAACCAACTCAAGCACAGAAAGGTGAGAAAACTACCCCATCTAGCACACCAGAGCACTTAGTAGTAGATAACCAGAACGAAATTATATGCAAAGTCCATATATTGATAACGAATATACCCCCCGAGTTGACCTCTATACTTGGAAATCGGAGGACAATTGATGATATAGATCCTTGGAATAATGAGGCTGGGCTTTCAAAGAGTACGGGATTCGAGTCACTATTCATATCACTATATCCTTCAGGCACATGTAGGCTAGCAGATGCGGTCTCCACACTCCATCATGCTGGTATTTTGCTTTATTTGTTTGCTACTAGCAAGATGTGCACTGAATCCCTGCCCGTTTGCAGTATCCGAATTCTGGCATATCATTCAATGTCATCCATTCTAACAACTACAATCCATCTGCTTATATCGAGGAAGGGTACAACATGACTCTGACCGATGCGCCGAAAGACTTAGGAGGAAGGTTGCGTCTAAATTGTGCTCTTACTACACCGGAGTTGCCTTTATAGATAGTCAGTTAAATCATCTATAATATCGTCTTTGACTCAGACATACCGTGTGGCCTGGTGACCTTGCCCCAGATGACTCTAATCTTGGATCCTCTAACCTCCTTTGACGCACGGTAGACAAAAGCGATCTTCTTTCCGAGGTAGAAGCTATGATAATATCAGCACCAGTCTTTTCACACATAGATTTCGAACATACGTCGCAGCCTTGGTATCATCCACACCCTCGATCTTGATCAAGCTCGTACCTGGGCTTGTGTTGCGCTTGCCACGTTGGTAGCTCAGATGGCGGCCCCTAAAAGAGAAGGTCAGCTTTTATACCCATTTAGAACCCATCTACGTCTTCATAGTGCTTCTATGAGTAAGTCTGCTCCCATGTTGATTCTTGACTCGTCCTCGCCGTGGGTTTAATTTAGAGCAATGTACTCACTTGACATAAACTAAATTGTAAATGTCAGCAAGTCTATCCATTTGAAGTAACGAGACAGCCTCTGGTAGCCCCATTTAGCGAATCTGCAAATGCGAGAAGCTCTGCATGCTTCGCACATCACAATTCTCCACGGGGTTTGAGGCCATCCTATGTATTGGGTTGCACTCACGGCGGTGTCCTGCTTCGGTAGGCATCTTGGCTGAGGACTCTCGACTGTCGCTAGAATCGAGAGGTGTAGTTAGATGTATTGGCGACTCGTCCTATTGAAAAGACTTCGCTGGATCGTTAGGTATTGTCGATTTGGCGGTGGTCGTTGACGTTTGGCTTCTTTCCGGATTCGCGCGTTCGAAGTTCCTCAGGGCAGCAAACCCTTTTCGCTAAATTTAAGCGCAAATTTCTCGCTGTTGCGTGGGCTGACATAAGCAGACCGGCAAATTACCCTGTCCCGTGATTGCTGCGCTTATCGCAAATCCGGCGGCGAATAAAGTCACAGGACCATTACTGAGGTGACGGTACGAATACGGCAGTGAGTAAATATCTGAAGCCTGAAACAATTCGCGTCTTGCTGTCCATAGAATTCCTACCGCCTAACATAGCTGGCCAAGAACAAATAAAGCTATCTTCTATGTAGACTGAGGGCTTTGAAAGGCATTCACAACTTCTAGAGCAAAGCACAGAAAATCGCAAGTTTTATTATTAATCACAACGAACCGAGGCTTTACTTCTAGAATTCAGTTCTTAGGACGATGAGAAACCTTATCAGATCACAGTACGGTATAATTAACGTCTTTCTTTAGGAGTAACGTAGTTATGGGCCTGGAACAATATGGGCTCTGATTATTAAGGCAGGAGAAGGGGCCATGCAAGCTTGCTTTATCATCAGGACGTCAGAGTTGCTTATCTCCGGCATGTCTGGCCCCACCACTCTGCTTTGAACAAAATGTGAAAGCAATATTTCGGAGACATAGTCGAGTATTTGCAGTATTTGTAGAGATAAATAGGCAATAATGATATGTTGATATTTTATACTTCGCTCTTTATTACTCACGACGTGCCTTGTATAGTATGATAAATCAATTTTCAAAAGTTGCGGTTTCGGAGGCCGGATAAATTGCATGGTAGCTTCGTCATTGATGGCAAGTCCGTAGCTGCCGCTCGCCGTAGCTGTACAGTGATGAGTTGGGGAGCTTAGTAGTGCACCTAGCGATTTGTTGTAAGCTCCTCCCCAAAACCAGCCAGCCAGCTCATGATCATCTACCTACTTAGCCAACATCTTATATATCGTCTTGACGGATTGTGAGCACACTACAAATTGTCGCATTATCAATTCTATTCAATACAATGGCCGACACAGTCATTAAACCAGAAGAGCCTCTGCATGCTGGGTAAGTCACTCCTATCGCTCTATCGCTCTACGTCACTCGGAAGCGCGTATATTCAACAAACGCTGTCCCTGCTCAATGGAGAATCCATAAGCTTTAGCATTGTGTAATGAGATCTTGATATCTCTCCAAGGCGACTTGTGCTTCTGATGGGTTTAAACACCGTCATAAACCACACGTAGGGCCCGAGCTAATACTCTGCCTCTTTCTTAGCAACATCGAGCTCAAGGATAACACGGTCATCGTGGTTCTAGGTGCATCTGGAGACCTGGCAAAGAAGAAGACTGTGAGGCCCCTAGATGATTAATACGGACTGTGCTAAAATATGTGAACATAGTTCCCAGCCCTCTTTGGCCTTGTAAGTTATACCCTGCTAGATTAACCTGAATTTTGATTTGAAGCTCATACATTATAGTATCGCAATCAATTCATGCCAAAGGACATTAAGATTGTCGGATATGCCAGAACAAAGATGGACCGCGAGGAGTTCCTCAAGCGAGTCAAGTCATATATCAAGACACCTACGAAGGATTTAGAGCAGCAATTACATGACTTCTGTGAAATATGCACATATGTCTCGGGTCAATACGACAAGGACGAGTCATTCATTGAGCTTCGAAAACACGTCGAAGAGCTTGAAAAGGGCAGGAAAGAACAGAACAGGATCTTTTATATGGCTTTGCCACCAAGCGTCTTCACAATTGTTTCCCAACACCTGAAGAAGAACTGCTACCCCAAAAGTGGTATTGCAAGAATCATTGTGAGTTGAATAATACCCTTTTTATTTTTTCCCTGAGCTTACCAACATATGCAAATAGGTCGAGAAGCCATTCGGCAAGGATCTAGAAAGCTCCCGAGAGCTGCAGCAGGCATTGGAGGTCAACTGGAAAGAAGAAGAGATATTTCGTATCGATCATTACCTAGGCAAGGAGATGGTGAAGAATATCCTAATATTGCGATTCGGAAACGAGTTCTTCGGTGCCACGTGGAACCGCAACCATATTGACAACGTGCAAATCTCCTTCAAGGAGCCATTTGGCACCGAGGGACGTGGAGGATACTTTGACGAATTCGGTATCATCCGAGATGTCATGCAGAATCATCTCTTGCAGGTTTTGACTCTACTCGCAATGGAACGCCCAATTTCATTCTCCGCAGAGGATATCCGGGATGAGAAGGTCCGTGTGCTACGAGCTATTCCTGCGATTGAGCCCAAGAACGTCATTATCGGACAATATGGCAAGTCGCTGGATGGAAACAAGCCTTCGTATAAGGAAGACGATACTGTACCAAAGGGTTCTAGATGTCCAACATTCTGTGCTATGGTGGCATACATCAAGAACGAGCGATGGGATGGTGTGCCTTTCATTCTAAAGGCCGGAAAGGCCCTAAACGAGCAAAAGACTGAGATCCGAATCCAGTTCAAGGATGTCACATCGGGTATCTTTAAGGATATCCCACGAAACGAGCTAGTCATGCGTATCCAGCCTAACGAGAGTGTCTACATCAAGATGAACTCGAAGCTTCCAGGCTTAAGTATGCAGACTGTTGTTACAGAACTTGACCTAACATATCGCCGCCGATTCTCCGATCTCAAAATCCCTGAGGCATACGAGTCTTTGATTCTTGATGCGATGAAGGGCGATCACTCCAACTTCGTCCGTGACGATGAGCTTGATGCTAGCTGGAGAGTGTTCACGCCACTTCTACACTATCTCGATGACAACAAAGAAATCATTCCTATGGAATACCCATATGGTAAGCTGAGTCCCAAAAGATTAAATTTCTTCTATTTTAACACATGAAAGGTTCCCGCGGTCCGGCCGTCCTCGACGATTTCACTTCCTCTTATGGTTACAAGTTCAGTGACGCCGCCGGCTACCAGTGGCCAACCACCCAAACAGCACCCAACAAGCTATAAATATGCATTAGGCGTATGATGATTTAGATACTAGATAGAACGAAGACATGTTAAATGACCATCTCAATAAAAGTGTGATGAACCCATATCGTGAGCGCGTCTGGTGTACTTTACTACCCTTATTTGGAGGTCTTTGCATGGTCTGGTTGGGTCCGTTGCCTACGTCTATTGGTCTAGTCTCCCCTCTCTTTCTCACAGATACACACACTTACCGATTCCGGGCGTTTTGCACGTAATAGGGTCGTAGCCTTCGGGCGGCAATGATCAGATAAATAGGAGATTAGAGGCGGTTTACGTTGAATATTTCCCATTTTTCCCTATTCTTAGTAGATCGTAAGAGCTTTTGACGGATATTATACATGTATGCTAACAATTGCTGAACAGGCTACGGCTGCCGCTTTAGAATTCTTATTTGCGGCTCCATCCTCGGCCCAATCCACCAGCCCTTCGTAACCCCTCTCCTCACGGCCTCTCTAGCCAGTCCATAGGCGCCCAGCTTCTCAGCCTCGCCAAGCAGGGTATCCAGGGCCGCAGTCCCGTTGTTCTGCTCGCCGGTCTCGGCATCCGCTGCACTCCGCTTCATCCTTTCCCATAGGCTGCCGCGGGTCTGCTCGTCGCCGGGTCGGAGCACTTCGATGCCCGCGTACCCATAGATCGTGTCCACGATCTCCCACTTCCCAATCACGGTCTCTGGGCGTGCAGCGAGGACATAGTCGAACTGCTGCCAGAAGGACGGGTCGAGTAGTTTGTCTGGCGACTCTGTCTTGTCGTACTGGTAGAGGACCGGGCTCCTTGCCTCGGCTGCAGAGTTGGGACCTCCGAGAGAGGAGAGATAGGCTGCAAACGGTGGGCTTTGGGCATTCTGCTCAAAACGTGATACGCCGGTCATGCACGAAAGAACGTCCATATGTACGTTGATGCTGGAGGCGGGCACGTCTTTGGCAACGATCTGATGGAGCTTCCACAGGGCTTCGCCGCCGGGGTAGTTCAGTGACGAGATGCCGAGCATGAGTGCGGAGGCAGCAAAACTTGCGAGAACAGAAAGAACGAGAGCCACGGAGAGCACCTGGTTGAGCAGGGTGCGGGAACGACGGGTGAAAATGTACGATGCGGAGGTGGCGGCGCAGGCTGTCAGGGGTGGTACGACGTAGATGATGAAGCGAGCTTCTTTATGGGGTTGCAGGCTGTAGAGCGCAACGAAAGCGAACGACGGTATGAGAAGGCTGGATGCAGCACGCCGGGTAGCTGGGAGGTAACTCGCGACTGGGATGAGGAGAAGAAGGATCAGGGGGTTGAGGAGGAGTTTTGGAAGGAACGAGGTAAAGTATGCGTGGAAAGGCGAGGTGCCCCAGTCGGCGGATTTGCCCTGTATGGCATTGTAGAAGAACCCGGCGAGTTCGGGCCAGACAGGCCGCTGCCAGAAGTAGGAGTCTATGGGGATAGAAAGTCCGAGGGCGACGATTGCGCTGAATAGGCCGGCGGGAATGACGGCTTGTAAGGAGACATCACGGAGATACAGGAGGTAGAGGAGGTTGGTAGCAAGGAGCAGTGCAAGCTCAGCACGAAATACGACGCCTGCAACAACGAGGAGGTATATAGCGACGCGGTAGCGCTTTATGACTGCCTCTGGACTGGCAGAGGCCGTAGTAGGTATGGGGAGGAACTCGCGCAGCGCCAGCGTGCCTAGAGTTACTCAGCAACGTGATCACACAGTATATTGCCAGGTTTCAAGCTTACTGAGTCCGAATGCAAACATATTCGGCAGCGTCCTCGATGCATAGTACACGACATGGAACTGCGATGCCTGTAGCAGGAGGTACCACCTCCCCGCCCCTGTCCCGAAGGCCCTATCCACCCCATCTTTGTATCTCAGCAGCGCGGCGGCATTGAAGAGACCCAGCACAGCCCTGATGGTAAACTGGCCATATTCGGACCCTACCAGAGACAGGACCGGTCTGCTGACCCCGGCGAGCACAACGGCGCCCACGAACGTCCTGGGCACGGCACCAGGGAACTCGAAGTGGTCGTATCGAGCCCGCAATCTCGGTCCGATGTCGTGCGTCGGCGTGCCGTAGGCCAGGATGTCGTGCGTGGCTTGGAGGTTGAAGGACTCTTCTACCTTCGTGTAGGGTGCTGCGAGAAGATGAAGTACAACCAGCCCCGGAAGGAGGACGGCGAGCAAGATGTCTGGCACGAGGCTATTCTTAGCAAGCACAGCACGCGCGGCTTCCGCGCCCAGGGTTCGCAGCACGTACCAAAAGTCTTCATCGCGTTCTCATTCTTGCTCCCGAGCAGAGATGCGGTGGGTTGGGGAGGAGCGCGTACGAGCCCGGCCTTGTGTTGGTCCTCTCGAGGCCCTGGCAGACAGGACTGACACTTGCAGCGCAAGGCTGTCGCGTCGTGTGGGGAACCCGCTGGCAAGGGAGCCGGAAGATGCCGCGAATTATCTTTCGAGACCACAGGGGCCGCAGAGAGACCGACGGAGGTGCCAGAGGCTACTTGCTTGACTGATCTACGCGCACGATTGAAGGCGCACAGAAGTCCACGCCGCATCACCATCATCCGGCCTTCCCCATTCACTCGTTATCAGACCCTTCTCTGTCGTGCACCGGCCGCCAAGATGATCTTCTTCGGCCTCGGTGGCCTCTTCTACAGTACGTCTCCTCTCCCACCCACCGAACCGTGTCGAAGCCCCTCCCCTCTCCCTCTCCCTCTTCTCCTCTCCCACCCCATCAGCCAGAGCGAAGCGCTAAACCGTCCTACAGTCTCCGTCCTCCTCACGAACGCCATCGCCATCCTCTCGGAAGACCGCTTCCTCGCACGCATCGGCTGGTCTGCAGCCTCGCCGTCGGAGCCCTCGTTCGGACAGGGCGCCGCCGGAGACGCGAGCGTCAAACTGAAGATTGTGAACCTGATTGCGAGCGTGAGGACGCTGATGCGCAGTAAGTTTGGAGCCCTCTTTTTTTTATACTCATCTACGCTACAGAAGTTACGGGCTTCAGCGAGGCCTGGCCGTGATGGAAGTGCAGGGCGGAGCATGGCAGGCCTGCCGATTTCCAGCCCATTGAGGGCTCAGCGGACATGATCCCAGGCCTCTCACTACTATACCCCATGCACGCCCCTGATACAATCAAAGGTCCTAAGACGAATGAACCAGAAAGCCAGAACAGAACGTTGACTAACAGACGCCATTATAGTACCCCTTATAGCGATCAACACGCTGGTGATATTCTACGAGCTCATACTGGGATAAGATTGGGGGAGACGATAGCACGTTAGCAGGACACGAGTCCGCGGATGAATTTGGGTGTATCGGTTGTTTGTAAAATGGGGGGCGTGGTGTCGTATTTACTTACACATTACAGTATGCATCGGCGTCGAGGGTATTGGGGCGGAGGCGATCAGCCTTGGCTGGCGATAAGAAAGCATATACCAATACTCTTTGAGAGGACAGGACACACAATAGAGGCATGAAAGATGCAGATGATGATTGACATGATAGTCAAAACTCAATATCACATTGTCTATGTCCTCGACCATTCGAGGAAATGGTGATGGTTGTTAATATGCAAGAAAGACTGCTATCCTCCAATCGAGTTCGACTTTTTGGAAGTCGAACAATGCGCCGTTATGCTTTGATACAAGTGTGCTATGAACCGTAACAAAACGCCCAGGACTGATGCAGAGATACCCTAACCAGAAAATCGGGATTTCAGTCACGTCTGTCCAAATATGCAGCCATTTAGTGGCATAACTCCCCAAATCCACGACAAACTCTGGCATATCCAACCGAGATCGCCACAGATATCCACCGCGTATGCCAGACGTGATCGCTTATACACAAAGTTTAGGTCGAAAACAGATTTGACCTCTTCCGTCCCAGACTGAAACCGAAGCGCTCCTTCGTCGTCTTGTCATGCCTTTCTGGCGTATGTGGTTCAGCCTCGCCTTCAGCCGCTATATCGCTACCCTTCCCGGCATCACCCTGCTTGAAAAAGCTCCGTGGTTTGCGACTGATACTCTTACTTCCCTTATTACTCCTGCTTAAACTCAACCCGGTCATCAAGCCGTTTTCTTTTTTCTCCAGAGGAACTCCTGCCGCAGCTGCATCTCTCCGTCGTTTTTCTTCGTCGTCAACTGCAGAATATTTACTGGCAGCAATGGCAGATTTGATTTCGTCTGCCAGGGTCTTTTGGTATTCCCGGCGCCCGGATTCGACGTGTTTTCTCCGTTTCTCCTCCATTTTAGTCTTTTCCTTCTCGGCAGCCTTTCGTGCCTTCTCGGCCTCTTTGCCTTCCTTCTTTTCTCGTTCTCGCTGCTCCTTAGTCTTGCTCTCCATTTTCCCGGTATCCAGCTGAGGAGATGTATGATTCATCATATGATTTCCTAAATTCATAAGAGTCGTTGAGGATGGCCTTCTCAATACTGGTGCCGTCATAGCATGATCGAGGCTTACAAACCCCTCGTGCTCTCTTGTGGGTGTGTTTGGGATGGAGGCTTGCCTTAAACCGGAGCCATGATGGGTACCGTTGAGCTGCGGATGGCCAAGAGCAATACCAGCTTCTTGGGATGCAAGTGCCACTTCTGCAAGCCCTTCTGCTTCTTGCTCCTTCTGCACAGCTTCGAGCGTCGTTTCCTGGTAGAAAAGAACGTAGGCACAGGCCATTCCAGGCTTGTCGCCAAAGAAATTACGCACATAATGTTTATCTACCGGTTCAACCATCTCATCGTCGAATAACAACCAGCCTCTATCTTGAGTCTTAATTATTGAGACGTAGTGTCCATGATATGCATTGCCTCCAATATGAACGACGACGGCATAGAGCTCGTAGAGTCTGTCTGGGTCCTCTGCATCATCGGTCGTGTTGAACATCCGCAGATGATACGGATAGACAACCCTGTGGAATAGTTTTTGCAGTCGTGTCATGTCCTCGGTGTACTTGAATCTCTTCAAATGCAGCGTCAAAATCTTCGGGAGGCGCTTGATTTTCATGCGTTTCTCAGCTTCCTGTAGGCCACCACAATTGTCACAATGGAACTTATTCCTCTCACAGAGCATTTCTTGGGCAGAGAATTTCCGCAGGCAGGAGGTTACAGAGGAATGGTCCTCCAGATCGATCGACAAATCTAAGAAGGTTTCGTCCCGTTGCGATGCTGTTTCGCATGTCAAGCATTTTGTCTCGGAAGTTAAAACTCCCTCGAAGATCTCATGAACCCAGCCAGTCCCAGGTGATCGTGTGCCGGTGCCGTTGGTAAGTCCCATGGCAGATGCCGCATTAGCTACCGCTGACACCATCGACTGTGACAGATCGTTCTCATCCCGTCGCGGCTCCAGGTCCCTTATACGCTTCGCATCCTCCTCCACATTAGAAATAACAGCATTAAGTACTAATCCATAAAATTCATGAGCGTCCTGGTGCATGGAGGTCCGGAACATCTCATTCTCGCGCTTGAAGATTTCCAGAAACCGTTGGGGGCTGAGAACACCGGTCCTGGATGGATTAGCTATAAGAGCCATGAACATGTCCTTTAGAGCCGTAAAGGTCGATTCCTCCATTCCATATTGGCTTGCATTTTCGTATGTCAATTCTAATATAGGCCCGTTCAACATTGCGTGCTTCTTTTTGTATTCTGGAGAATCCGGTTTATCCTCCGGTCGAGTACCTGGTATTCCTGTTGGCGGTGCTCCCGAGTTAATAGCCGCTCTTCGCTTGAGAGCTTCAGACGCCGATATGCCTTTCGGCTTCCCCGGCGACGTTGCAGCACCATTAATGACTCTGATTGGAGTGGCAGGATTGGGGCCATGGCCATTAGGAGTGTCGAGTGGTGAATAGGGCGGGTACCTGACAACGTGTTCCCGAAACGGTACCGAATAGTATAAAGCTTGAACGATCGAATTGCAGTAACTACAGCCCAGTTAGAATTAAAAGCAACCATGTAGAGCATTGCACCAAGATATACCATGTGTTTCCAAACTTTTCGAGGGAATCTTAGTCAGTTATCAAGTTTCTAAAAGGAACAGGGAATGGTGTTGTCTCGTACGTTCTCCATGCCAAAGAATTTGTCACTTCCATCCGGTCGTATGGGGCCAGCATGCTGCAGCATTTTCTCCAGAGGTGTCATCTCCCCCGTCCCCTCTATCTTCTTTGAGCCATTCGAGCCTACGCCCGGACTCGCCGCTCCCTGTTCCAAAAGGCATAGTCAGCAGTCTGCCCAAGATCTGGTGTTGTCCGGCACCGCGAGAAGAGGTGCCGTCTGACAAATACACTGTGCAGTATGGAAGATGAGATGGGTCAATATGGAGAGAGAATGACGAACACTAGAAGCTCCCTTGAACTTTCCAAACAAGCCAGCCATTATGACGGTTCCAAGGGTCGCGTGGGAGTGCTGGAGTGGCCCCCGTGGGCGGCCGCGGGGCGCAGAGCGACGTCACACAGAGGTGAGCGCGGATGTTGGCAGCTCAGGTTGTGCTCATCGATCATCTATGTAACGGCTGGGCGGGAGGTTATGGTCGAAGGAATTGTAGGAAAGGAAAGGTCGAAGGGCGGGAATCGAAAAGGCAGGTCGAATTGGCTTGTCCGGGGAGAATCGTGATCGTGGCCGTGCGGCGTAGCGGGGGTGGAGTGAGAAAAGATGGCAGCCTCGAGATCCGAGTCGACTTGGGGGAGCTCCGTGATGCGCGGGCAGCCGTGGCAGGTGAGCAAGATTGGGCGGCACTTGGTGTCGTCGGAATAAGCAGTCGGATTATTATATACAATGGGGTCTGGGTATAGTCGGGTGGAGGAGGGAGGAGGGAGAGGGCAGCAAGAGGCAGCGGAGCAGGACGATGGATGAGGTAGGGCCTACCTCTGGACTCTCAGACGGGCTCGATCGAGGTGTCGCGGCCGAGTTTAGTCCTCTGTAGGTCCACGCAGCGCTAAACGGTCGGGGATCCCAGGCAGCATTTCGTGCAGGCGAGTCGCTAAGAATTGATAATTGATCTTGCACAGAGCCGATCAAGGCATTCGGTCGTCGCCATGGGATTGTACAGGACAGGACAGGACAGGACAGGACAGGACAGGACGTCCAAGACTCCTTATCCCGAAGCACCTACCCGAGCAAGGAGGTTGCAAGTCCTGCTCGCAGGGTTTTCGTCCGAGATGGCCATCAGTCGAATCACCAACCTGTCCTGCGCTGCAGTCAGTCCCCTCCTCACTCTCCACCCCAAGTGCTGTACGGTACACGATCACATCACGCACTGCCCGGCCTCCAACGGATCAGATGGATGGTAAGCACCACCGCAAGGGCAGCTGTACCGAGCACGCATACGTAGTGGGTTGTGCGTGTCCGGTATATGCGGACTGGGCACCGCAGGGGGACCACGGATCTGTCTGTATGCGCAGGTACTGGGACTAAGGCACAGCATCACAGCGCAGAGTACAGTAGTGCACAGTATTACAGTATACAGTATACAGTATACAGTATACAGTATTGCAGGATAGAGTATATAGAGGATATAGCATGTACAGGATAGAGCATGTACAGGACATAGCATATACAGATGTCGTATGCAACGCAACCCCATCCCATCCCGTCCCAGCCCATCCCAGCCCAGCCCGCCCCCGTCTGCAGGCCCTCCCTCGCCTGGTCTTTCTCGCCTTTTGCCTCCCTCTCCTCTCCTCTCCTCTCCTCTCTCTCCCCCCTCCCGCCGGCTGCGCCGCTTCGGCAGGGAGATCCCTAGCAGGCACTTCCGCCCGGTCTGATCCCTGTGGGCCTGCTGCACCCGCTCTGGCCCAATCGCCCTTTGGGACAAGGCCCGCGCCGCGGCTGACACGCAGGCAATTGGCGGAGAGCCTGGGTGTGGCGGCAGCAGGGCGGGCTCGCCGGTGGGAAGAATCCTCTGCGTGTAGAGCCGTGGCGCCGTGGAGTCGTGGAGTCGTGGAATCGTGGAATCGTGGAATCGTGGAACCGCACAGTGGCGCCGTAGAACCTTCCTGCCCGTCCTGCAGCAGGGCGGCCCAGGCGACGTGCGAGGGAGGCGGGCGGGTGCCGTGCAGCGCAGCGCAGCGCAGCGCAGTGCAGGTGTGGGTGTTGGAATCGCCGTCGCGGCCAGGGCTCTCCCTCCACCGCGCCGATGGCATTGGTTCCCAAGACCCGTCAAACCACGATCGGATTCCAGCAGCCATCCATTCCATTCCAGCAGCTCGACTCTTTCCCGCCAGTGATTACTATGGGGTCGGCTGGTGGGTTGGTGGGTTGGTGGGTTCGTTGGCTAGTGGGTTGGTGCACTGGACGGTATGGCATGTACTGTACAGTGCATCAATCACTACAGTACAGTACTGTACCTACGTAGCTACAGCACTATACTATACTATACAGTGCAAGTACGGTACCGTACGGGGCTGCCAGCACAAAGTCGGTCAAGCCCGTCAAGCCCGTCAAGTCCGTCAAGTCGGTACTGAGGGCGGATCGCATAGTTCGACAGTGGCCTGCCCCTCGCTCACTCCACTCGCTCCACCCACTCTCACTCCGGCCTGCCTGTTTTCCATCCGGGCGCCCAGAACCGCCCCAATCCTCCGGAATGACGGCGCAAGAGTGGGAGCTGGGAGTGTTGGAAGCTGGGAGTGGGAGTGTGGGTGCGAGTGAGAGTAGAGATACAAAGAAGATGCTGACACGGGGCCACAGGAGTGAGTTTGGTGTAGTGGTAGGTGGTAGCAGTACTGTAAATAAAGGTAAATCAGGTAGGTCAGGTAGTAGGCGGTAGTAGTAGTAGCAGTAGTAGTAGTAGTAGCATACACGCTCGCCCCTTTTCCAGATGTGCTACAGTACAGTGTGGTACGGTATGCAAGTGCTACAGCTACAACCACAACCACAACTACAACCACACTCCGTATGGCTTCCACGGCACAGTACGCCGCATACCTCTCCACCAGGAACGCACCCTTTTTTCGTTTTTCTTTCCCTTTCCCTTTCTCTTCCTCTCAGAGAGAGAGAGAGAGAGAGAGAGGGAAGCCGGCTGACGACGACAGGCGATCAGCGGCCCCTGGGATCGTCGCCTCTGCTAACCAACGACCTTGACTGAAGGTAGAAAGAAAGCGCCAGCTCGTCTCGTTTAGAGAGGTCTGGGCAGTCTGGGCAGTTTTGGGCAGTTTGGGCAGCCGGGCCAGTTTTGGGCAATCGAGAAATCCAACAGCCCGCCCGCCCAGCCCGACACCAGCATACGACACCCAGCATACGATGCCAGCCTGGCCACGGGATGGGCCTGTGGATAAATGCGTCGTGGATAGAATGTGTCGCTTGTACAGTACGGTATGCATGCACGGTGCAGCAGGTGGGTAGCATGTATCATCATGTATCATCATGTATCATCATGTACTGTACATGTACTGTACTGTACTTGTACTGTACATGTCATGTCATGGGCCGTGGGCCGTCGTACTGCACTGTGACTGTGCTGCAGGCAGAGCATCCCGCAGGCTTCTCGAAGCCCGCCCGGGCGATCTATCTCGCGCTGCGACTCTGCCGCACAGGCACGGGACAAACCAACTCCCCATGCACAACACCACCGCCACCTCCACCTCCTCCCTCCACCGCGTCCTGTCCTCGCCATCCAGAGCAGTAGCAGCCGTCGCCCGGCCCAGCCCGAACGTTTCTTTTATTTCTGCTCTTCTTCCTCTTCCTCTTCCTCTTCTTCTTATTCTTCTTCCTCTTCCCTGGCTCCCTCGCCTCGTAACGCCGCACTGTATCCCGCTTTCCCGCTTTCCCGCTTTCCCGCCTGCGCGTTGTGCGTTGTGCGCTGTGCGTGCGCTGTGCGTGCCCGGACCTGACCTCTGCGGTGCCTTCTGGATCCCCCGGCCCGCTCGAATCATGGCCCCGCTCGCTGTCTGGCCAGTTGCGTTGTTTGCCGAAGTTCAGCCCGAGCCAGCGCCTTGGCGGGCCATCCGGCCAGTCTTGTCTCGCCCGTGCTGTCTCTCGATCGATATGCTCGTGACGGCCTGTTGTACCCTGCCCGCACTCGCACGCCCTACACTCGTCGTTCTGTCCTGTTCCTGTTCCTGTCCCTGTTCCTGTTCCTGTTCCTTTTCCTGTCCCTGTCTCTCTCGGTGGAGAAGGCAGGCCTCCTGCCACCCTCCCCCCCCCCCCAGATCGTGATGCTGCATCTTTTGTCTCACTACACTACCTACTGTACTACTGTACATCACCACGTGGCCCGAGATCGGCTCTCGGCTTCTCCAGAGACCTGGGCCTGGGCCTGGGCCAGCGCCGACTGAAATGTGGGGTTGGAGAGGCACTCCATGCTGCCATGCGACCCAACGAAGGCCGCCGTTGTAAAGCCAATTCCGCATGGCGTGTATATAGGCCTATAATAGGCCTATAATCGGCCTGATGGCTTCCAGTATCATGTCTGCACTCTACCACAGAACATCACCATGTTAAATGTTCCCAAGTCACGCGATAGCCCGACACGAACAAAGCTGAACATTGGCTACCTGCAGACCAAAACCCTATAAGATTTCCAGTTTCAAAAATATTATGTAGTGGAAGGTTCCCCATATCATAGCCTAGCTGCCAGTAATCTGTGGAATACAAAGATGGGCAAGTAGTATCCCTTCCTTTCCGTAAACGCCATATCCCATCACCATGGCATGCCACGCCCGTTCCAAAAATGCTTCATGAATACCGCACCCTATGTACGCAAATTCACAAGTACTTCAGTTTCCTCGTCGCATATGCCGCGCCGAGCGTCGACAATGCACCGATGAACAAGCATACCGCAATTGCATTCGGGCCATCGGTGCCGTGGTGTTCCTCTGGGTCCGCATCATGCGCCAGCTCTGGGCTCTTGCCAGGCTCCAGGATCGAGAAGACGATCATGGAAATAAATGTGCCGACAAATTGCGGCAAAGTCGTGTAGATGTTTAAGATCCCAAAATAAATACCAGAGAGTTCACCAGTTGAGGCGACAGCGTCGTCAGAGTCGTGCTCGAGATGGAGGAGTGAGGGAGACGATGGCCGTTCGAGCTCAATCGAATCATCATCGTTAGATAGACGACGATACCTTGCTGATCCGTATGGAGTTCCGCCACCGAGGCGGTTCACCTCAACTCCAAGGAAAGCATAGGGTGCCCAACATGCAAGAACCCACGGTCTGATACAATTAGTAAAGAAGTATGTAGTGGGAGAGGGGAACCTACAATCCACAGAAAGCTACAAGTGTCGTGGCAAAGCGAAAAGAAGCTGCGAACGGAGCCAGGATCATGGCCCCGGCAAACATAAAATGGCCAGCAAACCAAGCTGTAAGTAAGTCGGGCTTGTACTTGTTAAATTTTGTAAGGATTCCAGCAATACCAAGAGGAGGTCGGGGTGTGTAGCCTTCTTCGTCGGGGGATCGGACAAAAAGAGGCATGAGGAACGCCCCAGAGAACGTTACAATAGAAAATACTACCAAAGACATACTCCCTATACGTCCAATATCTCCCAGCGCGTCCTTAGACTCTTTCATATCCTGAGGTGCATCGTATCTGAAATACGTCTCCCCAACCCATGTACTACTATAAAAGAGAAATGGAAACCAGCCTATCCATGACCAAAACTGAGCCCAGCAGATTGCCTGTATCCGCACAGGTAAGTGCATTGTGGTCCAGATGATCTGGCGGATGATCTTGATCCCACCAGTTTTGGCGTCGGATTCCTTGCCAGATATCAAGATTCTCTCCGTGACAGCCCATGATGTGATTCCCACGGTAAAAAGGAGTCCGAACGAAGCAATTACTGCCAATTTCTTAAACTGAGTATCGCCAAAGGATGTTCCAAATACTGAGACAAGATTTATAGTTCCAGCAGCATAACCCACCAAGTGACCAACAGCCACCATACGACTCGCTTAGTATTGTCAATATATATGTCATAGACTTGGCGTATAAAGAGACTCACCCCATGCTGATCCGAGTTGCTGCTTGGGTATAGGTAGTGTATCGACAATCAGACTCCGACAACAAGATTGTACTGGATGTCTTGTCAGCTCTTCTCTCTAATCGGCTGTACATAGGACATACCAGCATTAATGGCGAAGTCTACAGCATATATGCTCAGTATTGCTACAGCAATTGTCCAAGTCTTCGCTGTGTCCACGTCTTTGATAAATATGCTAACAATTTCCTTCGTCCATGCCATGATGATGAGACAAATCGCAACGATGGCTGAGCCCACTACCATGAATGGTCTCCGCCTTCCGTATTTGGACTTCGATCTATCCGCAATGACACCAACAATGGGTTGCATTATCAGGCCGGACAGAGGACCGGCGATCCAGACAAGGGAAGTTCGACTTTTCGTAAGACCGAGTGCAAGAAGATATGGGGTACAATCTAGAGATAATGATTTAGTATTGTAAACATTTCAGCTAAATTACGCCTCTTACAGGTCATTTCAATGCCCCATGTGAACCTGAAATCCCAGTCAGCAATGGCCTGGCATCCAAGACGTCAATGTAGCGAAGCATACTGAAGCCCGATCAATGATGCTGTCAAAAACGCCATGCGCATAGATTCCGTTGAGCCCTTGATGGCTGGTTGGCCTGCCCATGATGCCATTTCTCCGTCCTCATCTGCCTCCTTCGCCGCGTCCACGTCCTCTCGCCGTCGCGCGCCGGAAATTGGATCAGCCAGTTGGTTAGAGCTTTCCTCCGTCGGTTCTGCAGATTCCAAATCAACACCATCTTTCATCATAGGAGTCATTTTGCTGCCATCGTGTAGTTGCCAAGATCTTACCAGTATTGAGTCTAAAACGGACTGTAAGTGAAATTATAAGGCTTACGTGGTAAGGAAGGCGCGTTTCTGTGAGCTTTAGCAACCGGGAATTTATTATTGGCGTCACGCAGCTGGAGGCGTACGTAGTTAGAGGATGTGGCTTGATGGGTACAATGGACACAGGGGTACGCTACGAAGCTCGGACCGGGCGCCAATGGGGCCCCATAATCTTTGCCGCGATTCGGTACATCAATATTTGCATCCCAACATGAAGCCCCGAATAACATTTTTGGGTGGAGGTACTTCAACGAAGTAATGTATGAGCTAGAAGTGTTTCTTGTCAATGAATGTCTAGCAGGGTGTTTTACAATATTTAAAGTAATTGCTATGACATAATACATACTCAAATCTATTATTTCAAATCCTTTATTCACAGGAGAGATATTATATTTGAACAAAACAATTAATCATTACTTTCCTCCTTGTCCGAGGCTCATACTACCATACATAGACGATATAGACCTACGAAAGACCTTATTGCCAATTAAGAAGGACAATTAAGTATTAGGAAGATGTCATGATGGTCGACATTGGCAGTAACTCCTGTACTATGGTAGAGAAAAATAGATTACACAGGTCCTCGTACATCTTAACAAATACAATTTGGAGCTACATGATACCTCTTGGATTATCGCACGTAAGTTTGTAGCAGTCATAATGTCGGATTTAATAATGAGCTAATTTATCATTCGCTGATATATTACTTTTCTACTCCCGAAGCCCTGCGAGTATTTCCCCATGATGATCATGACGGGTGTCGACATAGTCCTACCACGGACCATGAATGATATTCTAGATCCAAGCTAGGGAAGTTAGAGAAGACTTCCGTTCTCAAAAATGTCTGGATCGGATCCGAGCATTTGCTTTGTTGGCTTGAGTTGCCATCGGCCAACTCTGTCTCTCTCTTTCCCTCTGTTCATTGATGCCATTACAGATCGGCCAACTCCTTCCATTTCTCAGGTACAGACTTCGGACAATGACGCGCCTGTCGTCCTCTCTGGCATAATTTTTAAAGTCATGACCTCAATAATCGGCATGACTTGGCCTGAACATCGCTTACAAATAACGGTGCGGGTATGCAATAGGAGTATCATGTCCTCCACTGCAAGTCGGCTTCTACTTTGTTCTGCAGCGTCGACTTGACAAATCCGATCATGCCTTCGCTAGGTCGATCACCTTCATCACGCATCTCATCAACATCCTCCGCTGTCTCGGACCCACAGCACACCTGCTCCGCAAATAAGTAAACCTCATCCCACTGCTTCAGGGTGAAATCTCCCTCGCTCTCAGCCACAAGAAGATCGCCTTGGGATGTAAACCCTAATACATGTACTGAAGAGGCTTGCTGTATCTCGAGAAGCGAAGGGTTCTGAATTATAACTGATTTCTTCTTGCTCTCAGTGAGAGCTAATATAGTCGAGGTCATAGTCATCGCAAGTGGTATGGCCGCAGAGAGGAGCGCTAGTACTGAAGTCTGAAGTAAGGCTGGAAGTGTGGGAAGATTCTGCGGTATAGCTGTTCAGTCCAAGTCTTAATCTTCAAAGCTAGGTTGACTTACAGAAGAGGTTTGATTTAGCTTAGAGGTTGTCGTCTCAATTTCTGGCGTACTTGTAACTTGCAAGGTGACCTGAATCAACGTCCTTGGAAAGTTGTGAATGAGGATTATTTGGCGGAGTGTAGACTGTAGGATCGATTCAAGATGACGCTCACGCGTTCCTAGAACTTATTAGTTATTTCACGGTGTGTGCAAGCGCTAGTTCACACACCTCCGACCCCAGCTGCAGGTCGTACAATAACATCTATTGCTGCTTCTTCTGGGAGCTCATCCCGTCGTTGCACTTCAATTGGCCCGTTGACAGCTCCGATGATGGTGTACCCATTCTGAGAAAATGTAGCAGATCCATCGGTGTGATGTAGGTGCGAGAGCGTAGCGCTGGGTTCTGTAGAGGCAACCATAATGAAGTTGTTGTATGCAGAAGGCGGGGTGGGGTGGTTTTGCTGCCAGAACTTTTTGACGGCTCTGCGAAAATTACACTAAATTGCGGCAGCTCCCGCCGCAGTAGCGCTCGATGCCTGACGTAGCCTTATTGAAACCCGCCGTGCCCGCCCGTCTTCCACCATTTCGAAACAAGCATCAACCACAGCCTTCAGTATGCCTTCGAGCACTCCAGACGTTCCCTCTAGCAACATGCTTTCTTCTAAAGTGCCAGATCTTTCAAGCAGGCTCCCAAAACTACAACCACGCCGTCGACCACAACCGCCTTCAAACCCTCTCCCTGTACCACAAACGCCTGCTTTGCCTCCCCCACCCGATTTAACAAACCTGACATATATGCGACCAACGAGACGCATTTTATCCTCTAAAAACCATGACCTCTTTCTGTCATCGCCTACATACAACCTCCTTCTAGCCTTTGTCTTCGGCCTGACAGACTCAGTCGCTGACACACCCATTTCGGCGGCCTCGAAGGACGAGTTGAGTCCATCCATAAAACAGCTCTTACAGACACTCGACAATGTTGAAGATACCGTTAGACGGAGCCCACCAGATGATCAAGGCGATTCGCGATTTGGTAACAGAGGTTTCCGTGACTTTCTCGACTTGGCCGAAAAGGAACATACAAAATGGCACCAACAACTTGGCATCACGTCACCTGAAGCTATCTCAGAAGTATCCACCTACTTCCTGCAATCATTCGGCAATCGAACGCGGATAGATTATGGCTCGGGGCATGAGCTCAACTTCATAGTCTGGCTACTATGTCTTTACCAACTCCAAATCCTCAAAGCGT
Organism: Aotearoamyces nothofagi; assembly: GCA_015345905.1. Classification (NCBI taxonomy): domain Eukaryota; kingdom Fungi; phylum Ascomycota; class Leotiomycetes; order Leotiales; family Tympanidaceae; genus Aotearoamyces; species Aotearoamyces nothofagi. The sequence continues at coordinate 498,522 of JADDTR010000003.1, read as the reverse complement.
CGGACTTTCGTCATATCGTCCTGCTGGTATTCACACGTTACCTCGATCTTATGAGAGTTGTTCAATCAACATACTATCTTGAGCCAGCCGGTTCACATGGTGTCTGGGGTCTCGATGACTACCAATTTTTACCGTTTCTTTTCGGTTCTTCCCAGCTTCTTCATCATCCGTTTATCCGGCCGCTCTCCATACACCAAAACCTCATACTTGAAGAATATGGCAAAGATTACATGTATCTTGGACAAGTGAATTTTGTTAATAGTGTTAAGAATGTTGAGGGACTCCGCTGGCACAGCCCTATGCTCGACGATATCTCATCCGCAAAGAATTGGGGTAAGGTTGAAGATGGCATGCGGAGAATGTTTGTCGCGGAAGTTCTTAAAAAGCTACCAGTAATGCAACATTTCCTATTTGGATCTCTAGTCCCAGCAGCTGAGGAGATGATCAATGAAGAGGAAGTTGGTGTCCCTAGCGAAGAGGAGGGGAATCAAGACGACGAAGTAATTGTTATGAAAGATGGTATGAAACACGTGCACCAAATGAACTCCTGGGGTGATTGTTGCGGTATCAAAGTGCCGAGCAGTATTGCTGCAGCACAGGAAATGAGGAAGAGGATGGGTTCTAGTGGTGAGGGACTGAGGAGAATACCTTTTGATTAGAATATAATGCGTAGCAAAATACTATATTAGAGCTATCCAGTCTGATTATTCCAAACTTTAGAATATGGTGATACCTCAAAATAGCCTGTAGGCTGTATTGGGAGGTATGTAATTCCTCACTTATCTAACGCTTCTCAAATGTGTTGTATCAAGTCAGGCAAGTATATATGTATACTCACTCCTGCTACGGATATCGAGTGTATAGACACAAACAGCTTAAGTCTTAGCAATTATAAGGTTTTAGACGCTCTCTCCAACCATTATTGGGAATTTATATCTCACAGAAACCGACGGATTTCCATCATAAAATTTCAATATTCAAATATCTTTTGACACGTTACCTTATTGATCAAAGTATCAATGACTCTTCCTACGTTAGAACTCCCATGAAGTCCCTTCCAACACTCTCGCGGGCGCTTTTCAAGCTGACCTAGAGAATGCTGCATAAGGTACATCGACCTTCGTGTTTGCGAATATTTTTCTCTGCGGCCAGTTCTTTGCAGCGTTTTCCTCTGTAATCTCCAAAAAGATACCCGACTCAGACAATGCGCCGAAGTGTCCATCCAATAACTGTATCCTAGGGCCATCTCCTTCTACAGCCAGGCTTATATCCTCTGTTTGAGAAATGACATCAATTGTAGATGGGATACAACCGATGATAGTAGATAGTGATGAATTTTTAGGAGAGCTAGTCTTGCTTGAACTAGGTGAACCATCCTCGGTGACTCTTGGAAGTTCATTTTGTGGAAAGTTGTGGGCGATTAGGAACTGGACATGCGATCCAGGCTTGGCAATATCACCAAGTGCTTGTGTTTGATCGTCCCTGCCCATTGAGCCGTCGATGTCAAAATCGAATCTTGCATCTGTTGACTTAGCCAAGGAGGTTTCCGGGTCAAGAGATAAAAGCCCTTGCTTGATACCCCAACCACCACCCCCACTTACTATTAGGTATTAGACGGCAAGTAGGGAAATTTTCATAGGGGGTACATACAAACACGATGTATACTGGCACCACGATTTATCCACTCCCAAATATAGCCATTATCAGATGAGTTACTTGTCCAATGACTTCGAATACTCTCTATATCTTCTCGTGAAGATTGCGAAAAGTCGGCGCGGTATTTGGCAAGGACTGCTTCAGGTATGACTAGTGCCCAAACAGCGACAGTTTGTTTGTTGAGTTTTCTTGCATCAAGATATGCATTGACGCTTGCTTCTAATTCTTGCGATGCAGGGTTGAGTTTTCCGTCTTCACCATTGACTTGTCTTACAATGTTCCCAAGACCAGATGCCATACGCCTTATTGGTGTTAGTGGTGTCAAATGTGTTCCCAGAGAGATAGCCAATCTATCATCTATTGGATGAGGACAAATATTTTGTGATTGCCTCTCGATATGTTCTATTTTCTCAAAAACTTGTGAGGGGCCTGATCTCCGCCATCTTGAAGCCAGCAGGGTTGAGAGTCTACCATTTCGGAACATGGTGTTTGCCAACGGGACAGTTAAATAAAGCGAACGATGGTCCTCTATTTTACTACCACTTCCTTTCTGCTGCATGGAAAATACAATGCTAGATGGGAGGCGTTCATTATTGACCGGTGCATTTCTTTCTCTTAACCTTAGGGGTCTGTGAGGCTGCTCGACATTTGGAAAGATTGACATTTGCCTTCCAATTAGAAATGCAAAGCCTTCCACGCTTTGCCCACATCCGTCGGTTTGCAGGGCTGACATGGAAGGTAGGCCATCAACGACGGCGAGCAGAGTGCTGACATCTTGATTGAAGCCCTCGTCTTTTGTGTATGCAAAGATGAGCCTAAGAAGTTTGGGAATGAAGATGCTATCTTCAAGCCACGATGCGAAAGCTGGGGAAGCGAGAATAGCAATGGCGGCTCCATACTGTGGAATCGTAGAGTTCCCAAGCGCGATTGGTGGTGGAAGTTTGTCAAAGACATGTTGGAACTTCTTGGTGGTGTAAGCAAGCATGTAATAGTAAAACTTTGGGGCGTCTTACAGTTGTGCTCGGTGATGTACTTGTAATCATGAACTGCAACTTTCGATCTCCCACTTGAGGTTCATTCGCAGACGATATACCATTCGAAATGAAACGCATTGAAGAGCCCAATCTGTGTCCAAGTCCTGTGGCCAAGTGCCATCGTAATCTTGTAGATTGTATGTCTATTGCTGGCAGACATAAATAGCGGTTTCTACATAATTTATCCATTCCTCTCATCGAGTTATTCGACCTCTCAAGTACTCAATACGTATCTGACTTCTTTGAAGGCATGTTGGTCATTCAACAAATGGATGCATATATACACATACAGAGATCTCGAACATTGAGATCATGGACTTCGTACTTCGTACTTAGTAGTTGCAGGGCGTGCAGGGGTATGTATTGGGGCTCGTGGGGCTCTAATGTTTAAAAGTTAAGCGAAGACATTCGACGTCAGATCTCTCGGTTGCAGAGAGCTTCGTCGGGCTCTTTACCCAAGTCGAAAATAAACAACTGTCCATTAATATTCTCAGGCGGATTTGAGCCCATATATAATTGCACCTCCAACACCTCCAAACTCCTTTTATAATGGACCGCAGTCTAGATGAAATTGTCTCTGAGCATCAAGTAGGTACGGAGTGGAAGGCATATCATCAGCCTTGCTCCACACAATTCCTATTCCAACACGCCCTTTACTGATGCATATTCTGGTACAGAAGAACGCACCCCGCGGGCCAAGACGTGGAGGTCGGAGGAATGATCGAAATGATTTCCCTCGTGATGGCATAAGAAAGGTTGTAAACACCATACCCTCCGAGATACCACGCGTTCATCATTGGCTAATCAGCAAGCCTCAACACAGGTTCAGACAGCTCCTCCCTCCTCCTGAACACCTTTTGTGCCTCTTCAAAATGCATCGCAGACTTCAACGTGCTCGGCATCTTCAATGGCAGCAAAGAGAAGTGAATCATTGAAGATATAGCTAACCCAAGCTCTTCTCGTTTTCGCACAGTCAATCCGAGATGAACCTAGAAACCTTGACTCGTAAGTCTGGCCATTCTTAGATTGTATGCAGTGCTAATTTATGTGTAGTGAGTGGGTACACGACAAGTATGACGATAATAGTGAGCCCATCCACGAATCTCTGTCACATTGATCCTTACATTTAACCAGCCACGCGACGTCCCGCTCGATTAGCCAGACGAAGGTCTCCAGAGGCAACCTAGTACGTGGAAAATACACTTTATTTACAAGACCTCATGGCTGACGTGGCATATTATAGCGATGCCGCGAGCGCAAAACTCCGCGTGGAGAACCTACATTATGATCTTACCGAGGATGATTTGGATGTAGGTTATGTTTGTTAAAGCATATGGTATCCGTATCTCATTCTGTTTAGGATCTGTTCAATCGAATTGGTCCCGTTGCCAAGCTTGAGCTCCGCTATGATCGAGCTGGTCGCTCGGAGGGCACGGCTTATGTGACATATGAACTTGTCCAGGACGCCAAACGTGCCATTCGAGAGTACGATGGTGCTAACGCAAATGGTAAGTGTAGCAACACAACATTGTTTCTACACGCATTAATTCTAATAACAAAAAGGACAACCTATTCGGTTGGTATCTGTTCCCAACGGCCCGGGCCGACCCCGAAATCCTTTTGATACTGCTATTGCGCCATCTCGATCGCTAGCTGAGCGTATCACTGTAGCTCCAGGTGGACGGTCTCGATCATTCTCTCCTGTTCGCCATACTAATGTTAGCGGACCTGCTCCGGCCAATGTTGATCGCTATGTGCCTAGTCGAGGACACCGATCACGTAGCCCGTTGCCACGTCGCCGGGATGGACGTCCTCCTGGTGCTAGGAGAGAAAGAGGCGAGAGGGGTGGCAGAGGACGGGATGGTGCAGGAAGAGAGCGTAGGCCTAAAAAGACCCAAGAGGAGCTTGATGCTGAGATGGAGGATTACTGGGGAGCAGGGGCAAAGGAGAATGGCAATGCTGCTGAAGCTGCTGTACCTGCTGAGGCCGAAGGAGATGTTGAAATGATTGAGTGAGATGCACATGTTTTGTAAAATTATATTTACGGGTCTGTGTCCTTGGTTGTAGAACTTAAAATTTCAGCTAGCTACTATTTTTTGGAATACTGCATCGGTCATATTATCTGTTGCGTGCTTTGTATGGCTCATTAAAGCTACCTTCAGCCATTAAAAGTAAAGGTGTGCTAAAGTTTATTCTAATTTCTTCTTCTTCTTTTGGAGACCCTCTCCGACTGCGAGTGCGACGTCCTCTATCGTCCTACCACGTTTTCTCCTCTCTGTCTTCTCTAACCCCAAAATTGATTCATATGCTACGCTTTTATACACACCTGCAACTCCCTGAAAGAGATCGCGTTCAAACCCACCCTCCTCAGCCATCGTATCCCCTATCTCTTCCATCTCCCGCACCCACCTATAGGCCTTTGGCGGCATTCCCACAACCCCTCTTTCGGCTCTCTGAAGCGCTGCCGGGATATAATGGCTCATCTCCCTTTTCAACTCTTCCAGTACACCGAGTTGTGATGCGGTCGTAAAACTTTGAATAGCGAGAGCAGTGAAGCCTTTAGTTGTGCTAGCATAGCACATCTTGAGACCCGATGCTGATCCAATAGTGTCAGCTATATGTCTGATATTCAGAGTCTCAGCAAGATGGGCTCCAGAAATAGGTGCATCTGGTAGCTTGTGCTGCCCAGAGACGGGGATGCTCGGTCGAGCCCATTCTAATGCCGCTGATGGTGGGTTGATCGACACCGTGTTTGTCGCAGTTGTGTCGTCTTTCCGTTTTGGAGGGCCCCCAATGACGCAACCGTCGAGTGGCAGCACTGAGGCGGGGTCTTGGAATAGAGCTGCAATTTCACGTGCACTACGAGGAGAGACGGCGTTCAAGTCTAAGAAGTACAGGGGATTTTCCCGCATAACCTGGGATTCTTTAAGGGCACTGACGACTCTTTGCGCGGTGGCAAGTGCATCTTTTGGTGGGACAATGGATATAATATAATCAGAGACCTGAACGAGGTCTACATCGCTAGACAATGCCTCGATTTGACCTTCTTGGGCCCGAACTTCGGTATCTTTGCTATAAGAGCTTTATCAGCACTCACTCAGCACTCACTGAACAATAACAAACAAAAGACAACATCTCATCAGCATGCTCACAACAGCCAGCCCCGCTACGGGATCAAGGTTATCCAAGCAAACAAAAGACTGACATTTTAAAGCACACATGTATTCACAGAAAAGGCAAAGCATGACGGATAAACTAATTGGAAAACAAAGACTCAATCACATCTGTAGGCATACCTTCGTCCCGTGATATTGGTAACAACGCGGTAATTATGAGCGACAAGCAACTTTGCGATCCCCAACCCCATTTCACCGATTGAGAGAATCCCCACGGTAGCCAGTGTCGACGACATGGCGAGTTAAAAAGAAACTGTTCTTATTGGAAACTACTAGAATATTTGCAGAGGTGTAGTCAAAAGAAAGTAAGGAAATATGGGCGCCTAGGACGAGTGGGAGATGATGACATCCGCATGCCAGTTCTGTCTGCCCCCACTCCCCGGTGTGCCCCTTCTACATATGCGGCCCTACCGTTATCCTACCCCAGGCGAGCAATGCAGCGATACTCTACGCGTTCTCTAATCTTCATAGCAGCTCCTAATAGCCGTGTCAGTAATACAGAGTCTAGAGAGTAGTTGATAAATGATAGTTGATTAATTGAACAATTGAACAATTGAATCCGAACTCTAATAGTGGCCACAACTACTGGTTCACTGCTATAGTTGTATATTTTAATATTTGCAATCTAGTTTGTAATATACCAACACACCAATAGATATGCACCACAAGTAATTACCAAACAGTATACTAAAAACTTTTTGTACGACTATATATTTTGTGCTATATGCTATAGGCCATAACACTTTAGAATAATCCCTATACAATCCTATGCTAGAACATATTATATACACACAAATATATACTCATCAATAACTTTACTTTCTTGAGGTAGCAATTGCCTCATAGATTTGGTAAAGGTAGCCGGCCAGCCCACCAACTCAGTAGCGTGAGAGCGCATAAACGAGGCTTCTAGCCTCAGGCTGCGTACAGAGGTACAAGTACAATCGACAGAGTTGCCAGCTAGTCACATGATTGCTACTTGTGATCTTGTGCGGTACCGAAGCAAGCGCGCATCTGGGGCATACAAAAGAAGTTTCTTCTCGCTCCTTCATCCTGGTCACGAACAACGCAAAATATCACCATTCTCTTTAAAAGCATTTGTGTGTGAGAGCCCGTCCTTGTTGATGTGTGGCTCCATGACCTACGGAAATCGTCAAGAGAAATGCAGAGCAGACACGTTCGCGGCCGATCTTGGGTGCAGTGCTCTCTCAACATCTTTTGATGCCATAGAGAGGGGTGCAATGATTAGCTGTACATATCCCTTCTATTAGTATTGTGTGCTTTTGATGGCAGATGCTTGGGACCTGGTGGTGACGATGGCTGTTGTACTCGGGCATCGGAACGACGGACAGAGCAGCAGCGGTGTCCCTGTCTCTGCAGGACAACGCTTTGCGAAAATCACGACCTGGCTGGCAGATTCAGATTCAGTTCGACGGCCGATTTGCTCCGAGTACTGCTAGTTATCATCACAGTATTGTGTGGACGCTGATTGTTTCCCAAGATTGTTTCAAGTGACATATAGTGATGCTTTGTGTATACATAACTTGCCCAGCGTTGGTAAACAAGTCAAATATGGCGTAGATGCTTATCACTTGATGTTTTCGAACTGCGTGGACATATGTGCACCTATTCCTATCTGCAGCACGCCTTTCAGGATTTCAGATTACTGTTCCCACAGAAATGGGGTAATTTTGGCCTCATGGAGTCGTCGCGGTGGGCGGCTCGCAGGGCTACTCCCCTTTAGCTGGGGCTTACGGCGAGTCGCGATTGTTCACCCCCCAAGCACGTTAACGTACTCCATACAAAAAGGAAGCTTGGCTGATCTTAATCTTGAAATTTCTTGGCGGTCTGCCAGCTTGCCAGCCTGCCCCACTCTCGGTCGCTCTCAAGCAGATGTAAAAATAGAAAGCCTCTGTCTGCGTGCGCGTGCCGTGAGTAAAGGAGGCCTTATGATTACAGTATTGTCCCAATGGGCCCAGCCCTCCTCCAACCGCAATTGGCGGCAATTCCTCGCAGAAGACATGGGGTACCTTATCAGCCGGGGGAAGAGGACATGGGCTTGTCACACGCGATATTACTATACATTGGCAGTAACGTAGGACTAAGGCGCCCTGCAGGCCTTAACTGGCCGAGCGCGGCCCCTGATGAAGCGCTTCCTGGCACGCCCGGGTCTCAATATTCCAGCAATTTCGTACCGTTACCGCGCTCGCGCCAATCAGCTGCCTGCTGAATGTGTGCCCCTAGAATCGCAGTGCATACAGCTTGCGTGGCCGGCAGGCCGGTCTGGTGGAGCGCTTGCCTACCTTAGGCAGAAGAAGGCTTGTTCCTTGATCGTCTCTGTTCTCGTCGCCTAGAGAGCAATAATAATGCAGCTATCTGAGACCAGCAGATAGTCTGTATCGCCACTGTGAATGATATGTTACCATTACCTTATTGTTGATATTGGCATCTCGCTCAGTGAAACCATATCCCGGCAGCTCAATCTCACCGCCTGCATTGCTGTTCTCGTGTGCCAATTTGAATACACGAGCCTCGTTTCTAGCGACGGAAACGATGAATGATGGCTTCCTGGAGAAGGGCATATCCTGTGCGCTGCTGCGATTAGTAGAGGAGATTGCTGTGCCCTTCGGAGGTTGATAGATAGTTTCCGCCGTTGCTGTGCGGCATAGATTGTGTTGTTTGTGGAAAAAGACCAGGGCACGTGCAGGGTAGCTATCAACCTCATCTCCGCCGGTGGGTCTGGGCAGATTCTACTGACATGGGCCCGGGCTGTCTATCACAGGAGACTTGGTACATATATGAGTGCTCGTCGTGCCAGTCCAGTCTTTCCTCCTCATCCACGATCAACTTACATTCTTTTAAGTCCAACTCCAGAAACTCTCTCCAACTCAAGTCTTTCGTTACTTGAACCACTCCAACTACCTTCTCCAACCAAACCAAACACAACCAAACCAAACAAACCCCCAACAGTCAAAATGCAGTTCAACGTTATCGCCCTTGTCCTCGCCACCATGGCCTCAGCCGCTGCCGCCACATCGTAAGCTCAATCGCTGGACGACTCTGGGTTGTCTCTGTACTGACCTCGATCTTCTAGAACCGTCACCGTGTACGCGTGCTCCACATCCAGCGCTGTCTCATCCGGTGTTGCTAGCGCCACCGTTGCATCCATTGCCTCCACCGGTGTCAGCACCGCCGCAACTTCCACCGGAAGCCCAATCACCTACGCAACTGGTGCCGCATCCATTAACGGTGCATCCGCGCTCGGCATGATCGTTGCTGGAGGTGTTGCTCTCGTATGTGTTCCCCAACCATCCAATATAGCAGGTCGACTGACACGATCTCTAGTTCCTATAAGCGTTTTGTCCATCAGCTGGGCTCCTAAGGGAATGCTCATCATGATCTCAGCGACGGCGTTCTAATCTTTAATTCGGCCATGACGACCTTCGATTCTTGCCCGTAATGATACCCTGCACTGCGCTCTGCTGGATAGTGGTGGTTAGTGCGCTGGCTTAACAGAGCGGGGCGTCAGTTGAAGAGATCTTCTGGCGCCGAACTCTTGTATATATAAACTTAGTTGAGAGCAACCACATATCACCATAAGGCCAAATTCGTATTGCAACCAATTGATCAACGTGACTAGTAGATGAGTAGTTTGGTAGATGGCCTATATCTGAGTCGCAAGGCTGCTTTGATTACCCTCCCATGAAAACGGGCAAAATTGAAGCTTAATATAATCTAGCACCCGAAGGTGGGCGGGCTGCCTGAATGGTCTGAATTGGAGTTTCCTTGAATGTGCGAAGACTGAGCATTGATATAAACAAAACAGTGCAAAGAAAATCCACAATTGACAGAAATTGAAAAGGAGTTGAGCGCTTCATCTGCTCATGGCAAGAATGATAACAATTGCAATTGCTCATATTTTGTTCTCTGCTATGTTTGGCAGCCTATTAGAGCAATGATTCACATGTACAAGAAGAATCGAAATTGAATTTATACTCACATTTTCTTGATAAAATTATAGATGATATCATCTAAGTTGTGATGAAGAATAATGGCTGTTTGCGCCCCTTGATTCAGATACGAGTTGATTGTTTGCCTACCAATGGCACGTGATCTGGGAGTGACGATTCGCGAGAGCTCCAAGAGCCAGCTACCTGTTCCTAAATAAGAAGTCCACTTTCATCAACCGCGCATTCACTTCAACTCTACCACCGACACCCAGACTCTCTGCTACATCCAAGAGAGCTCTTGGGATCGTCACACTAAATTCCTCTTTACATCTTTCTTCTGCTTTGTTGCCCACGTTGAGTACAGTTCTAAGCAACAGCGCGCCGTCAGCGCAAACAACTACGATGGCACCTCTTCCCATCAAGTTTCAGGAACTCCTGATGGTATGCCGTGCTTCCATTTCTGAGAATCAACTCAAACTGACTGTTCTTTTAGTTGACCAGCGTTGGTGTTGAAGTAAGTCCGAATCTCCATAGTTGTGTCAACAACAGACACGGCGTTTACTGCTGTGAACATTAGACCGACTGACATCTACCCCATTAGCCTGGTTCAATTGGATTCAACTCATGTGTAAGTACTCCTATCCACTAATAGCTTCTTTCTGGACTGTGGGCTAATCTGAACTTAACAGACCCTGGAATCCGACTCCTTCATCTGCGTCCGGGAAAAGAAGAACGAAGCTGCATCACCCGAAGTCATAATTATCGACCTGAAGCAAGCTAATAATGTTACTCGGCGATCCATTAAGGCAGATAGTGCCATTATGCACTGGACTAAGCAAGTCATCGCTCTCAAGGCCCAGTCACGGACACTACAGATCTTCGACCTTGCCCAGAAGACGAAGTTGAAGTCAGCAACAATGAACGAGGATGTCGTGTTCTGGAAATGGTTCAGCGAGACAACTTTGGGTCTGGTGACAGACAGCGCCGTCTACCACTGGGAAGTTTTCGACCCTACTCAGGCAGCCCCCGTTGAGGTCTTCAAGCGTAATCCTAATCTACAAGTGAGATTCCTAACCTAGCTGCAGCCGAAGCTTGCTGGTGCTGATTCAATTTTTAGGGTTGCCAAATAATTAACTACAGAGTTAGCGATGATTCGAAATGGATGGTTGTTGTTGGTATTTCACAACAGCAGGGTAGAGTGGTTGGCGCAATGCAGCTATACTCGAAGGATCGTGGCATTAGCCAGGCTATTGAAGGACATGCAGCAGCATTTGGTACCTTAAGACTGGAAGGTGCACCTGCAGATACCAAAGTCTTCACCTTTGCAGTCCGTACCGCCACTGGCGCGAAATTACACATCGTCGAGGTTGACCACCAAGCTGCAAATCCGGCTTTCCCTAAAAAGGCGGTGGATGTATACTTCCCTGCAGAGGCTGTGAATGACTTCCCAGTTGCTATGCAGGTATCTGCAAAATACAGTATCATCTACCTGGTCACAAAATATGGCTTCATCCACCTATACGACTTGGAGACGGGCACATGCATATTCATGAATCGCATCTCGAGCGAGACGATCTTCATTACTGTTCCGGATTCAGAATCAGCTGGTATCATTGGCGTTAACCGAAAGGGACAAGTTCTCTCTGTCGCTGTCGACGAAACTACTATCATACCATACCTTCTTCAGAATCCAGCAAACTCAGGCCTGGCAGTGAAATTGGCTTCGCGTGCCGGCTTACCTGGTGCTGATAATCTCTATGCTAGCCAGTTCGACCAACTTATGAGTGCCGGTAACTATGTTGAGGCGGCCAAGATTGCTGCGAACTCGCCTCGCGGTTTCCTCCGGACCCCCCAGACAATTGATCGGTTCAAGGCTCTTCCGGCTCAACCAGGTCAGCTATCTATTATCCTACAATACTTTGGTATGCTCCTGGATAAAGGCACTCTTAACAAGCATGAGACACTGGAACTGGTCCGCCCTGTTCTCGCCCAAAACCGGAAACACCTTATCGAGAAGTGGATGAAGGAGAATAAATTAGATTCTTCTGAAGAGCTTGGTGACATTGTCCGGCCCCATGATCTCACCCTAGCTCTAAGCATATACTTGCGGGCCAATGTTCCACAGAAGGTTGTGGCAGCATTTGCTGAGACTGGCCAATTTGACAAGATCCTTCCTTACGCCAGCCAAGTTGGCTATCAACCAGACTATGTACAGTTACTTCAGCATATTGTCCGTGCCAACCCCGAGAAAGGTGCTGAGTTCGCAACCCAGCTCGCCAACAATGAAGGTGGCTCATTGGTGGACATTGAGCGTGTCGTTGATGTTTTCCAATCCCAAGGGATGATTCAACCTGCGACGGCCTTCTTGCTCGATGCGTTAAAGGATAACAACCCCGAGCAAGGCCATCTGCAGACTCGACTCCTCGAGATGAATCTCATTAATGCGCCCCAAGTCGCCGATGCGATCCTCGGCAATGACATGTTCTCACATTACGACAAGGCTCGTATCGCACAATTGTGTGAGCAGGCCGGCCTTTTTCAACGTGCTTTGGAGCACTACGATGATCCGGTTGCAGTGAAGCGTGTAATCGTTAACATTGTAGCGACCCCCAACTTTAGTCAAGACTGGCTCACTACTTTCTTCGGCCGTTTCTCTGTTGAGCAATCACTAGATTGCTTGGACGCCATGCTAAAGACTAACATCCGTCAAAATCTTCAGGCTGTCGTGCACATCGCCACAAAATACTCCGACCTTCTGGGCGCCACCCGACTAATTGACCTCTTCGAGAAGTATAAGACTGCCGAAGGTCTCTTCTACTACCTTGGCAGTATTGTCAATCTTAGTGAGGACCCGGATGTCAACTTTAAGTACATTGAGGCTGCGACAAAGATGGGCCAATTCAACGAAGTTGAGCGTATCTGCCGAGATAGCAACCATTACAACCCCGAGAAGGTCAAAAACTTCCTGAAAGAGGCTAAGCTGACCGAGCAGCTGCCGCTTATTATCGTCTGCGATCGATTTAACTTCATCCACGACCTTGTGTTATACCTTTATCAAAATCAACAATTCAAGTCAATTGAAGTTTATGTCCAGCGTGTAAACCCAGCGAGAACACCTGCCGTTGTCGGCGGCTTACTGGATGTTGACTGCGATGAGTCTGTCATCAAGAATCTGCTCCAGACTGTCGACCCTGCATCAGTTCCAATCGACGAGCTTGTTACCGAAGTTGAGACTCGTAACCGCCTAAAGCTACTCCTGCCATTCCTCGAGGCCACTCTAGCTGCTGGAAACCAACAACAAGCCGTCTACAACGCGCTGGCAAAAATCTACATCGACAGCAACAACAACCCAGAGAAGTTCCTTAAGGAGAACGATCAATATGATTCACTCACAGTCGGTAAATACTGTGAGAAGCGTGATCCCAATCTTGCGTTTATTGCATACCGCAAGGGCCAGAACGATTTGGAGCTTGTCAACATCACCAATGAAAATTCGATGTTCAAAGCCCAGGCTAGATACCTTCTTGAACGTGCCGATCCGGAGTTATGGTCTTTCGTACTTAGCGCTAATAATGTTCACCGTCGATCACTTGTCGATCAGGTCATTTCAACTGCCGTTCCAGAGTCTACGGAGCCTGAAAAGGTATCTGTTGCTGTAGCCTCATTCTTGGCTGCTGATTTACCAGTGGAACTTATTGAGTTGTTGGAAAAGATTGTTCTTGAGCCTTCCCCGTTTAGTGACAACGAAAATCTGCAGAATCTTCTCATCCTCACAGCTACGAAGGCTGATAAGGGGCGTGTTATGGATTACATTCATCAACTCAATGCTTACAATGCCCCCGACATTGCCAATATATGTATTGAGGTTGGATTATTTGAGGAGGCCTTCGAAGTCTATAAGAAGATCAACGACCACACCAGTGCAGCCAATGTTCTTGTCGAACATATTGTTAGTATCGACCGTGCTCAAGAATATGCTGAACGTGTAGAGCTTCCAGAAGTTTGGAGCCGAGTTGCCAAGGCTCAATTGGACGGACTTCGAGTGAGTGATAGTATTGAATCTTACATCCGTGCTCAGGACCCCAGCAACTATAGCGAAGTCATCGAGATTGCAACTCATGCCGGCAAGGATGTGGACCTTATTAAGTACCTTCAGATGGCACGCAAAACGCTACGTGAGCCGCCGATCGATACTGCATTAGCTTTCGCCTACGCTCGTACGGACCAGCTCGGCGAGTTGGAAGATTTCTTGCGTGCCACCAACGTTGCTGACATCGAAGAATCTGGTGACAAGGCTTATGCTGAAGGTTATCATAATGCGGCGAAGATTTTCTTCACAAGCATCTCCAACTGGGCGAAGCTTGCTACTACCCTAGTTCACCTTGAAGAGTACCAAGCTGCTGTTGAATGCGCCCGCAAGGCCAACAATATTAAAGTCTGGAAACAAGTCAATGCCGCTTGTGTGGACAAAAAGGAGTTCAGACTTGCCCAGATCTGCGGCCTCAATCTGATTGTTGATGCTGAAGAGTTACAAGGTCTGGTTAAGCAATATGAGCAAAATGGCTATTTCGATGAGCTCATTGCTCTCCTCGAGCAAGGTCTCGGTCTTGAGCGCGCTCACATGGGCATGTTCACAGAACTTGGTATTGCACTGTCTAAATATCACCCAGACCGTGTAATGGAGCATTTAAAGCTATTCTGGAGCCGTATCAACATCCCAAAGATGATCCGGGCTTCCGAAGAGGCTCATTTATGGCCAGAGCTGGTCTTCCTTTACTGCCACTATGATGAATGGGACAATGCTGCGTTGGCTATGATGGAACGTGCTTCTGATGCTTGGGAGCACCATTCATTCAAGGACATCGTGGTAAAGGTCGCTAATCTTGAGATCTACTACCGCGCTTTGAATTTCTACCTCCAAGAGCAGCCATCGCTCCTCACCGACCTTCTACAGGCTTTGACGCCAAGGATCGACGTCAACCGTGTAGTAAAGATGTTTGAAAAGTCTGATAACATCCCTCTCATCAAACCTTTCCTACTCAACGTCCAACCGCAGAACAAAAAGACTGTCAACAATGCTATTAATGATCTACTTATCGAGGAAGAGGACTATAAGACTTTACGGGACTCTGTTGAAAATTATGATAACTACGATCCTGTCGAGCTTGCCCAGCGTCTCGAACGCCACGAGCTCGTCTTTTTCCGACAGATTGCCTCCAACATCTACCGCAAAAACAAACGTTGGGATAAATCAATTGCGTTATCTAAGCAAGATAAGCTTTTCAAGGATGCTATTGAGACAGCTGCCATTTCTGGCAAGTCTGACGTAGTTGAGGAGCTCCTCCGATATGTATGTTTCTACCTAATCTGTTTTGATGCAAAAAGACTAACAAATCACCAGTTTGTCGATATTGGTAGCCGAGAATGCTATGTCGGTATACTCTATGCGTGCTACGATCTGATCCGCCTCGATGTTGTCATGGAACTTTCATGGCGCAATGGTCTGACTGACTTTACAATGCCGTTCATGATCAATTACCTATCCCAGCAAGCTTCGACTATCGAAACTCTAAAGAAGGACAACGAAGAGCGTAAGGCACGCGAGAAGTCTCAGGTACAAGACCAGGATAACACCCCAATCCTCGGGGGTTCACGACTCATGCTCACTCAAGGATCTACTGGTGTCAGAGGCCCGTCTCCAACACCATTTGTCCAGACCAACGGTTTTGCACCGCAACCGACTGGCTACACTGGCTTCTAGATGATATGACGTCTTTCATGTGGGGTATACATATTGAAGGTAGTCTTGGGGGGAAGGATTCTTTACTATGTGCTCTGAGCGGTCTGTTATACGGTTTCATCTTGCGATTTATGATGTATTCGTATGCTTGCTTGTATCCACCTTTGAGTGCGCTTCCATATAGGGGATGCACCTTGGTAGAAAATTGTATCTTGATAGGTGAGCCGTTTTCTGCTTGCTTGTGCAACTAGATTTCTCTTGCTGTCTGGCACCAAAAATGGCTCTTTCACACATGGCTGTCTGACCCTGACTGCACGTAGCAAGAATAGAAAAACGTATTTCCCATTAGACATACTATACACGGACGCACTAGCGGAATATTTTCGTGACTTTGTTCTTTATTAATTGTATTCCCTTGGGCCGAGGTCGGCTGAGATGCGCGTGTAGCCGTCTCGGCCTAACAACTAGCGAGATTTGTGACGCATTAACCGGTCCTCAACTGTTAAGAGCGAACGAGTAAAATTTTGTTCCTGAAATTATTGCCTTACAGCTATGGCTCAATTTTTGAATGACTCCCACGGTCCGCGCTGCCACCCCGCCAAGAGCGATTGCACATCTCATACTGTTACCGATACCGCTGTTGAATTATGAGAACCTTAAAAATCCTGCCCCTGTTTGCGACAAAAAATGCTGTTATGAATGTCTACTACAGTAGTCTTATAATTATAGCTCCACATGCAAATAAGAATATGTAAACTGGACTGAAAGCTGTGATGCTATCTTGTCCGGCATCTTCTCGATTTTTAACTCGCCGCCGCTTACGACGGGAGCACTGATAAGAGCTTCCGTGGCTCCTCATTCGTTGCCGACGCGAGACGACAAGGATAGCTGTTACCTGTGAAAGCACCCCGCGGTCGGTGCTAGCAAGTAAAGAATCACAAGCCTGCCTGACACAATCCTTCTCAATCCTTCCTCCTCAACAGCATCCTCATCATACCCTCTCTACAATACATATCTACTCATCGTCCTACCACATATATATATCCGCGGAGCCACGAATCCCTCGATCGAGCCTCTTGGTGCTCTGGTCTTGCTCGTAAGACTTAACTGACTCAGAAAGCTATCACTGGCCCTACCTGCCCCGCAGCTTGCAAGCGTCGCCATTGAGATTTTACATAGCTCGAGTTGCCTAGTATGGCTGATCACGGTGAAAATGGAGGCTACAGCGAAGTGTTTGAAGAGGGCATGGACACCAGACAGGCTCAGACGGTCCACCGGATCCGTGCCAACTCCAGCATTATGCAATTGAAGAAAATCCTTGGTAAGTCTCCACAGGTACTCAAGCTACTCGGAGTCTTGAAGGCCATGTATGACTGCTAACACTCAGTTTCTGTGTTGCGTAGTTGCAAATCGTGGAGAAATCCGTAAGTACTGATAGTCCCGCAAGACTGATTCTGCATCAAGCTGACCTTATCATAGCTATTCGTGTATGTTTATCTAGATTATAAGCTCAAGAAGGTTGCTAACCAGATTTATGTTAATCTAGATCTTTCGTACAGTGAGTGCCTTTTTAATTTGTCCTGCTATATGCAATGCTGGATAGCTTTTGTTTATTGGCCGCTTGATGACATTTTTGCTAATATGTATCATCTATTAGGCCCACGAACTTTCACTTCAGACTGTCGCAGTTTTCAGGTATAACATATTCGAACACCTGTCTATTATCAGGACTGACGCTAGCTAGTTATGAGGATCGTCTTAGCATGCACAGGCAGAGTACGAAGACATGTTTCCTGATAGGCGTACCATTCGGCTGATACAAATGTGTTTCGCAGAAGCTGATGAGGCCTATGTCATCGGCAAGCGCGGTCAATACACACCGGTTGCAGCGTACTTGGCAGGCGACGAGATTATCAAGATTGCTCTGCAGCACGGCGTCAATATGATCCATCCCGGTATGTTCATAGTTTATGAAATCGGATACCCACCCGCTAATCCTGCCAGGTTATGGCTTCTTGTCCGAAAATGCAGAGTTCGCTCGAAACGTTGAAAAGGCGGGCTTGATTGTGAGTTGAATATCTAAATGACGGGCGAAATGCAATTACTAACCAGTGGCCTAAACTAGTTTGTTGGTCCCTCCCCTAAAGTTATCGATAGCCTCGGAGACAAGGTTTCCGCCCGAAAACTGGCATTGAGGGCGAACGTTCCTGTCGTACCTGGTACAGAAGAAGCCGTAGAAAGGTTCGAGGATGTCAAGAAATTCACAGACGAGTATGGCTTCCCGATTATCATCAAGGCCGCTTTTGGTGGCGGTGGACGTGGTATGCGAGTTGTTCGAGACCAGGCGACCCTGAAGGACAACTTTGAGCGTGCCACATCCGAAGCCAAGTCCGCCTTTGGTAATGGTACTGTATTTGTGGAGCGATTTCTTGATAAGCCGAAGCACATTGAAGTACAACTTCTAGGAGACAACCACGGAAATATTGTGCACTTGTACGAGCGTGACTGCTCTGTACAGCGAAGACATCAGAAAGTGGTAGAGTTAGCTCCTGCCAAAGATCTTCCCGCTGACGTGCGAGATGCTATTCTTAATGACGCAGTCAAGCTGGCTAAGTCGGTTAACTATCGCAACGCTGGTACCGCTGAGTTCCTCGTGGACCAGCAGAATCGGTATTACTTTATCGAGATCAACCCTCGTATCCAGGTTGAACACACAATCACAGAGGAGATTACCGGCATTGATATCATTGCTGCACAAATCCAAATTGCTGCTGGTGCTACACTCGCCCAACTCGGTTTGACGCAGGATCGCATCTCCACCAGAGGGTTTGCAATTCAGTGCCGTATTACAACGGAGGACCCGGCAAAGAACTTTCAGCCAGACACTGGCAAGATTGAAGTGTACCGTTCGGCTGGTGGAAATGGGGTCCGTTTGGACGGAGGCAATGGCTTTGCAGGAGCCATCATTACCCCCCATTACGATTCCATGTTGGTAAAGTGCACGTGCCATGGCTCAACTTACGAGATTGTCCGCCGGAAGATGCTCCGCGCTCTTGTGGAATTCCGCATTCGTGGTGTAAAAACCAACATCCCTTTCCTGGCATCTCTTCTTACGCATCCAACTTTCATTGAAGGGAACTGCTGGACTACCTTCATTGATGATACGCCCGAGCTCTTCGATCTTGTTGGCTCTCAGAACCGTGCCCAAAAGCTACTAGCTTACCTAGGCGATATTGCTGTGAACGGAAGCAGCATCAAGGGGCAAATTGGTGAGCCGAAATTCAAGGGCGAGATCATTATGCCAGAGCTCTTTGATGAACATGACAAGAAGATCGATGTTTTGACCCCCTGCGAGGATGGCTGGAGAAACATCATTGTTGAGGAAGGCCCAGAGGCATTTGCGAAGGCTGTCCGCGCAAACAAAGGCTGCTTGATTATGGACACAACCTGGCGTGACGCCCATCAGTCTCTCCTAGCTACTCGTGTCCGAACGGTTGATCTATTAAACATTGCAAAGGAGACTAGCTACGCCTACAGCAATGCCTACAGTCTTGAATGCTGGGGTGGTGCTACCTTCGATGTCGCAATGCGCTTCCTTTATGAAGATCCATGGGACAGACTTCGTAAGATGAGAAAACTTATTCCAAACATTCCTTTCCAGATGTTACTTCGTGGCGCAAACGGAGTTGCATACTCGTCACTCCCGGACAACGCCATCTACCATTTCTGTGAACAGGCCAAGAAGCATGGCGTAGACATCTTCCGAGTCTTTGACGCCCTCAATGACATCGACCAACTCGAGGTCGGTATCAAGGCTGTTCAAAATGCTGGTGGTGTAGTTGAAGGAACCATGTGCTATAGTGGAGACATGCTGAACCCAAAGAAGAAATACAACCTACAATACTACATGGATCTTGTTGCAAAACTTGTAGATCTCGGAATCCATATCCTGGGTATCAAGGATATGGCTGGCGTTCTCAAGCCAAGAGCCGCAACGCTGTTGGTTGGTGCCATCCGAAAGAAATACCCTGATCTTCCCATCCATGTCCACACTCACGATTCGGCTGGTACCGGTGTCGCATCAATGATTGCCTGTGCGAACGCAGGAGCAGATGTTGTGGATACTGCTACAGACAGCCTGTCAGGCATGACTTCTCAGCCCAGCATTGGCGCTGTGCTGTCATCACTTGAGGGCACTGATCTTGACCCAGGCTTTAATGTGCACCATATCCGTGCTATTGATACTTATTGGGCACAACTGCGCCTACTTTACTCTCCTTTTGAAGCTGGTCTCACTGGCCCGGATCCAGAAGTATACGAGCATGAAATTCCAGGTGGTCAACTTACCAACATGATGTTTCAAGCCTCTCAGCTTGGTCTTGGTGCACAATGGGCAGAAACTAAGAAAGCTTATGAGCATGCAAATGATCTCCTTGGCGATATCGTTAAAGTTACTCCAACATCGAAGGTTGTAGGAGACTTAGCTCAGTTCATGGTCTCCAACAAGCTCAGTTTTGATGATGTGCAGAAGAAAGCAGGAGAACTTGACTTCCCCGGCTCCGTTCTTGAGTTCTTTGAAGGTCTGATGGGTCAGCCATACGGTGGTTTCCCAGAACCTCTTCGAACTAACGCTCTTCGCGGCCGTCCTAAGCTTGACAAGCGCCCAGGTTTGACACTGCCCCCTGCTGATCTCGCAAAGATCAAGAAGGATATTTACTCTAAATGGGGTAGTGTCACTGAGTGCGATGTTGCTAGCTATGCCATGTATCCAAAGGTATTTGAAGATTACCGTCAGTTCATTCAGAAATTCGGAGACCTCAGCGTTTTACCAACAAAGTATTTCCTTTCCAAGCCAGAGATCGGCGAAGAGTTCAACGTTGAGCTCGAGAAGGGCAAAGTCCTCATCTTGAAGCTGCTTGCCATTGGTCCCCTGTCAGATACCACCGGTCAGCGAGAGGTGTTCTACGAGATGAACGGAGAAGTACGACAAGTCACCGTCGAGGATAACAAGGCAGCGGTCGACAATACCAGCAGACCAAAGGCAGATGCTGCAGATTCCAGCCAAGTTGGAGCTCCAATGAGCGGCGTTGTAAGTTTATTGGCACAATCGACTGGAATACTACTAATTCAGTTTGCAGGTTGTTGAAGTTAGAGTCAAGGAAGGTGGAGAAGTCAAGAAGGGTGATCCAATCGCGTATGTATATTCCGTCTCAAGACTATTGTCTCAGCCTACTTTGGAAATATTTTGCTAATTCTTTCTTTGAAATATCCAGCGTCCTTTCGGCAATGAAGATGGAAATGGTCATCAGTGCTCCTCATCATGGTAAAGTTTCAAGCTTGCAGGTCAGGGAGGGTGATTCGGTCGATGGATCGGATCTTATTTGCAAGATTGCCAAATAGAAGAGAGGTGCGTGACGGATTCTAGTTAGCAGGGTGTCTACTTGTTTGCTTCAGGTTGTCGAGCATGTAAAATTCAAAACAAAGCAACAGTAGGTATCGTCCATAGGTTATTCTTACTGGTATTATTGCCTCAGCCAGACAATTCACATGGCAGCGGCTGCGCTCGATAGTGATGCTCACATTCCCCGCGTGCCCCGCAATATGAAAGCAGCTTCACCTACTACGGAGGTGGACTAGCGCCAAGGCTAATAATATGCACCAACATAAGACATTTCGATCTGTGTACCAGGCATGTAGAGTGTATTTTGATAGGACAGTGATACTAGAGTGCATGTCAAATGCGAATCCACCAATGGGGCCTGTCATGAGACTGACTCACGCCTGATTGCCTGTCCTTTGATTGGCTTTTCCGAGGGAAAGTGAACGACAGATGCAGGCAGGGGTTCCAACATTGGCTGTATCGGTGTATGTCATTGGCCAAATCGTGAGGGGTTCGGTTGGGGTCAGGCCACTGCGGATTTGTCAGATGCGGGGTGGTTACTGCTGGCCAATGGCAGTTATGTAAGGCGGCTGATGATGAATGGGGGAGTATGAGGAACACCGTAGGCAAGGTTCCCGGGAATCATCAACGGGCGTCAGGCGGCTGCAATGGCGGCTGCAAGAGATCGGAAGGACCACTAGTGGATATGGTGACATGGCATGACATAGCCAGACCTGACTTGCTCGCACCTTATATTAAGTGCTTGCCTTCGCCCCTCGCACGGCTGAGCTTCCCCCCGATATATCAATCATCTCGAAAGATACCCACACCGCAAAACACAAACACTCCATACAGGCTACAGAAGGACATCCGTTCCACAGCAGAGCAGCAATGACATCTTCAGGCACCACACCAGCGCTGGATTCAAAAGCCAGCGACGCTAGACGCGTATGACCCTCTGAACCCCCCATCTCTATACCAGACTTCTATCGGACAGGGGGAAGGAAAAGAACAGAAGAGCATGCGCTGGCTGACACGATGATTGCATCACAACAGCCATCCCAAGGAAGCACGCAGTTTGCAGGCCTTATCAGCCAGAAGCGCAACCCAGACGCCACCGCAGCAGCCAGACGCGAGAGCTTCAACGACCAGAAGCCGACGGCGGGATTTGTGGGGAAGCTGTGGAACAAGTATGTTGCCGGGAAAGATGAACATTGAGAGTAGCGAGCTGCCGTTCACATGCTGACGACTGCGTCATTGTAGCTTCGTCAATGGTCCTCCAACGACTAAGTAGGAGGTGGAGGATGGATTGGATATCTGAGCAGAATGAATGGAGCTTTGCTGTTGCAGTTGATATAATATGATGGGATTGTTGAGGTGTGGTTTGTAACCTGCCTACAAGATGGAGTTTGTGGGCGACGTAGGTATGTGTCTATAATACTGCAGGTCTGTAGTCTTCAGACATGTTTGGATATAGAGTTGGAGAAGTATTTATTTGAACACAGTTGCTTTATAAAGCACTTTCTAAAAAATCTTTTATGCCAATTAAACATAATAACCTCCAATCTATAGTATTGCCTTTTGATCAGGTTTCTAGGCTTCGTCAGTAAAGCCGGAAAAGGGAGAACTACAAACCCTGGTTATCTATATCATCCGTATGCCATATAATAGTTAAAACTGTCAACAACGGATCTCTTGGTTTTAGTTCTGGCATCGATGAAGAGCACAGCGAAATGTGATAAGTGAATTATAGAAAGGGCGGTTTAACCTTAACCTTAACCTTAACAGTAATAGATGCTAACTGCAAACTTCCTGCTCAGCCTTCTTCTTGTGCTCGTAGGATATGGGAACCCATTTTTAGGGGATGTTCTGTTCGCCTAGAATCGGCAAGTTGTATCACAACTGAAGAACTTTGTTGACGACGAAAAGGGTGATTCTTGCTGACTGACAGAGACTCTAGCAACATCACCTCTGCAGATCGCAGTTGGACTGACAAGCTATTTGTGGCATAGCTTACGACCAATAATATGCGTCCTGTTTTTCTCAGACGTTCCTATACAACTAGTCAGCACCGGAGTACTTCCTGTATAACTTCAACAAGGTCTTCGTATCAGGGACACAGATCCTCCCGTTATGGCTAAAGGACAAAGACCTACACAATACTAGCACGATCATATGCTTGACTGTCCCTAGAGCCAAACGGATACGGGAGAAGGCCTAAAACAGACTTGTCCGTCTACTCCAGTCGTTGCGGAGAGCTCCAATCCTACAAAGTCTTGGCGCTCGATCACTCCCCACACGGAGAGACTGTGGGACAAACCTGGAGCAATCGGAATTCTCTATCCGAATCCTGTACTACTACACCCCATACCTGCAACAGGTTTGTATCTTGCGTGCTCGGTTGCCAGTCTACAAATCACTTCCTGCCAGAATCGGCCAAGGTTTGATCACCGCACTATGCGCGGGACGGATCGGGGATGTGAAACGCAGAACCCAAGAGCGTCGAGTGGGGCTGTGCCATTGGTGGCCTTTGCTTTACTTTCTCCCGAGAACTCGTGCGTGGGCGGGACACATCATTGTCATGTATAGACTAGTCGATCCTTTCAATCGTTGGATTTATCGCTGGAGGAGAGCATAAGGAAATTTAGTATCGTTGTCGAGGCCTCTTTGATCTGGCTTTTCTTGGGGCTTTAACAGTGACGGGTTATGGAGGATCATTGGTTAAACATATAGCGTAGCTTGCAAATTCCATATACCATGTACGCTTGAAACACCTGGCTATGAATGGCTGAGCAGTTGAATCGGCACTAGACCTCAAAACCTGCTTAACCCCCATCAAATGTGGAGAAACTCCATGTGCTTCCTGCTACCAACGTCGGACGCAAGAGTCTATCCTTTGCCGCCGTACAGTACATTCCTTGCATCTCTCCTTTTGTTTCCCTCCATTTTTGTCGTCACTAACGCGGCGTCCCATGACAAAGCCAAAGCCCCAAATTCAGCCAGAGCTGGCTTGAGAAACCATCAGCCATGGCATCTTGGACTCGCATGTGAAGGAACCCGGAGTTGAAATCTTATCCTTGGATCCAATCATTATCGTAATGGGGAAGAAAAAAAAAGGAAAGAAAGATGTTGAATTGCTGTATCCCTGGTGAAGCTCTGCTCGATACCTCTGAATAGTTGATTCGGAGTAGACTGCTAGTAGGTACTAGATAGAATGGTAATCGAATCATGGAGGTGAAAGTTGTTGACGAGTAAAAGCGAAAGACCGTCCTTTCCGTTTAAATGCCGGTAACCGGCTACATCTCTGTGCTTGACATTCATGGTTGATCAATGATAGTAGTTCTGGGGGACGGTGATCCGTAGAGGACACAGATTTCCAACTAGCTGGCTATCTTCATGGATTGCATAAAGGACAGCAGCCGGGAAGGACAATATATCGTTCATGAGGTCCACGAGGGCAAGACTGGTCCTTCTTGCCGTCAGTAGATGTCCCAACGAAGTGAGCACCTGGGTCGTGGCAGGACGAATAGATGAAGTAGTTGTTGGTGTAGTCACACATGTTGACCGGCTTGGCTGGAAAAGGCCTCCGAAGAGACGGCTAGGAGGGAAAGTCGGAGTTAAGCTGACAGACTGACAAGTTGTAGATGTAGATAAGAGGCAAGTTGTGCGAGAGCCTAGGAAGCTCTAAGTATGGAGATAGCAAGGCTCCGAATGGATGTAGAAATAGGAGAGATGTTGAGACGACGTCGTGCGTGCTAGTATGCTTTTATAGGACAAAGCGAGGCGTCTTGTGGTGAGCTCGTTAGGTATTGGATTAGCAGGTACCTGCAAGCGCAGCTGCGGTTCTATGTGTATATATGCAGCAATACTCAATTTGGAGAGGACGTCGTAGATCAAGTAGATCGCTATTTCTTTCCTTCTTGTGCCATTGTGCCACTGTGCTGCCGTGCCACCTACCGTACTATCCACCTACTACTGTACCGCCTGCCGTGCCGCTGTGCTACCATGCGACTGTGACAGTGACACCAAAGCCCGAGCGAAAGCATGCCAAGTTGGTCGTGCCGTCCGAGCTGGATCCAATTGGTGACACAGACAGACAATAATAGGCAAGCAAGTCTCCGTGATACAGTAGAGGAAAGTCCAAAGTATATACCAGCCGGCCAGGGCAGAAGAGGGAGGAGGCATGGACCGGCTGGGGCGACTCGACTGGGGGCAGCAGAAACAATTTGAGGCTTGAACCTGGCCAGGAAGAGGAGAGAAGCTGCCATGGATGATGGACCATGGAACGCTGCACGCCTGGGACTCCATGATCTCCCCAAGGACCAGGCGCCACCCCTCAAGCACACTGCGTCCTTGGTCTTATACCTCGGCCTCGTTGCCGACGATGCAACTATTGTCTGAGCCATTATCCACACCGTAGCAAAGCAGCCGGCGTACAGCCATTTCTCTCAGAGGCAAGCACGGCAAGATAGCTGCTTCCAGTACGTGTGAAGCAAGACAGGGCGTGAAAAAGGCACTTACTGTACAGGCATGGTTCACTGGCAGTAACCCGGCAGGCCAGACTGCTCAAAGGGATGTATCGAAATGTCAAAGCACACAGTGCACGCACACATAACGAGAACGACTTGCTGTTTCGAGTATCCGCGTACAGTAGGTAGATGCAGCATCATTATGCATACAAGAAGTAGGAAGCAGGGTAACTGTACATCCATTAATCACACGGCAGCAGCAAGCAGTACTCGGTACAAGACACGCGAATACCGTTCAACGGGTATCAACGATGGTCGCTGGGCAGGTTGGCCCAGCGCACGGCATGGATGGACGCCGCATCTCAACAGGCTGCACGAAGTGAAGCATATTGCTCGAGCACGCGGAGGCGACGACGTGCCCAACGCACACGTACAGTCCTGGACTGGACTCCGGAAGTTCTGGCAAGCTCCAGTGCTTAAGCTGTAGCCCTGTGCGGTGCGAAGCCCTAGTGCTTAGCCCTAAGGTAGGGATGCATAACATAAGGTAAGTAGCCGGACAACCCTGCACGGAGGAACCCTGCTGCCGGCTGCCTATTTCAGCCTCGTGCCTCGTTGCGCCGTCTAGTTTTTGCTTCTCGCTCCAGCACATGAAATGAAGTACGGAGGCGAGACAGGTCCTGAGACTGTTTGTTGAGCCGATCAGCAGGTTTCAGCATCATTATTCCTGTTCAGCGGGCGAACTTTTCACCACCTCCACCACCCTACCACACCTGTAACGCGGCCTTATAGCGCCCAATCCCGCCCGACGTCAAAACATCATGCCTACAGATTATCTACCTACCTTGCCTTATAGTTATTAGCTACCTGCCTAGGAGTCTTACGTGTCCGTGCTGTGTAAGCTCCAGCCAAAGGGTTCCTAGAACTCTAAGTTGGCGCGGCGGTGGAGTGCGGTGGAGTGCGGCGGAGTGCCTTAGGCAGTGGAGCTATGCAGGAGCTATGCAGGAGCTATGCAGGAGCTATGCAGGAGCTACTCGAGGACCTCTCTTGCTGCCTAAGGCACACACCCACTGTGCTTACTCTTACACAGGTAGGTCGGTTAGCTGCCTAACTTGCCGAGGAAACAGCGAGCAAGCGTAGGTGCTATTGGAGGTAATGGACGACCTACATACCAGGCTATCGCGGTCGCCTGGATCACGGGCCCGCCCTTGATCAACACACTGAACCTCGAACATCTAGCAAGGCATCCCATACAGCACAATGGCACAGTTGGCCAGGGTACGAATTCCGATCGGCAGACCGGCCGAGTTACAACTACAGTACAGTACCTTATTCTCCGAAGACCACAATAACGCAAGCCCCGGCCGGAGCCTCGGGCCCGTTGGGACCACGTATTGCAGGCATTCATACATTACGTGGGAGCATTGCTTTGGACCGCCGGCAATGCCATCATCCATCACTCCTCAGTGCTGAGATGGTCGCGAAAGCCCACACAACAAGCAATCCTGAGCTGTTTTTACCCCTTGACTGCGCAGGCTGGAAGGTCTGGCTCCCCACTGTCCGCTTCGCGGCTCGTAAGATGTGCCCACTGGCCACAGCCCACAGCCCACAGCTCGCTGACCACCGGACCCACCGGGCCCGCCGGCCCACCGACCGTCGACCACTGGCTACGTCAGGACAGGCCGCCAGCTCTACGGCCCCCCACCGGGTAGCACCCGCTTGCTGCGCAGTTC
Organism: Aotearoamyces nothofagi; assembly: GCA_015345905.1. NCBI lineage: Eukaryota > Fungi > Ascomycota > Leotiomycetes > Leotiales > Tympanidaceae > Aotearoamyces > Aotearoamyces nothofagi. The sequence goes on along the minus strand of JADDTR010000003.1, from coordinate 471,387 downwards.
GGCCAGTATAGGCATCCTTCGTCGGTGGGCACGTAGGTGGGCACGTGGTTAGGACCCTTACGAGGCCCTGCTTGGGAAGGGCCATCCGTGCTAGGCTGCTAGGCACGTGCCTAGCGACCTTGATAGCGGAGACGATAGGAGACGCCGCCTTGCAGAAGAAATTCTTGCAGAAGAAATTCTTGCATTTCAACTCCAAAGCAGCAAGGCTTGCAGCTTTGGCTTGCAACTCCAATCCTGCAAGCCGTCCTAGAGCTTGCCACCTCCTTGCAAGAAGACAAGTGCGTCCAATCTGGTGCCCGGCTTCCCAGGTCGGCCCCGACAACACCTCCCCGCCCGGTAGTGAGCATCGGAAGTATCGAAAAGACTTTCCCGGATCTCACAGTCCGCATTCCGCATCGCGCATCGGAGACCCGCCGAAATATGCATATTATCACGTGGTCGTGGAGGACTGCACTGTTGCACAGTATGCCCATCGCTCTGCCCCAGTCCGCCCTATTTTTCGAAATCACACAACAGCAGATCTGCCGTCCTGTAACCATGGAATACCCTGCCATCTAGGTCTAGATAGAGTACGTCTGCGCTGATGCTAGACATCTAGGCCTTGCTCTGCGCGTCTTGGATCTTTGGGGCAAGACTAGGCCAGGCCACTGCTTCGCAACTCTGGGGAACGCACGGCGGCACGCGAAACGGCCAACATCAGTGCGCCCGCGTACTGCGTAGGGAATGGGTCTCTCCCCCTCCTTAAATGCCCAAGCCAGTGAGCCCTACACTCTCTGTGTGTAAGGTAAGGTATGTCCAGTACAGTAAGTATAGCTTTCTCGGATGGCTATGTGCCAGGTCAGAGACAGATGCAACGAGTGAGGTAGCTTCGCGCCAGCGCGCGTCTAAGCGGTAGACTGGGTGCCTGTCCTTTTAAGTCCTGCAACGCCGTCAGGTCAGTGCTTCTCTAATGCCTGTCTTGTTTCGGATATGGCTGGCCACGCATGGGCGGCATGGTCAAAGCGCTTGCGCCAGTGGCGCAAGTGTGGATGCCGACCCGACTGGCAGTAACGGCCGGTACGGACTGTACCGACGGTACCTTGCTTCCCATGCTGTAGCGATGCATTGTGTCGATTCCCGGCGATCGAAAGAATGCACGGGAAAAAAACTCAATATGGAACATATTCGGGATTTCGGGATTTAATTGATGTCACGGTTGTACCCGAGTCTTCGGCACGACTTAGGGGGGCTCTAGCTGGGCTAGACTGGAATATCACGTCTGCTCCTGGCGCGAGTGATGGACCACAAATGGATCACGCCCTCTCAACTCGAACGATTGCGGTCACACATTGGACTATTATTAGCACATAGTCACCGCAGAATAGTCGCCACCGAGTCTGGCAGCGTCGTGTCCCAGGTGCATCGCCGAGCCTTGGCACAAGAACATGTCCGCACTCGTACCTCCTCGAGAGATTCCCAGAGATGCTCTCGAGACATCCAGGAGTACTCGGAGCTGCTCAGAGCTATCCAGACATCACTCAGGGATACATATCAGAGTGTGGCCCGTGCGTCTTGCTAGACAGAGATTTTGGCGACAAGTGCCATGTCAGGCCATTTGCCGCCTCGGTGCTATTACCGCAGCAACAGAGTTATGCATTTGGGATAACGCTTCGGAGGATTCTCCTAGCACGAGCCGGCGGCGTTGCCTCTTGGCAGAGATCGGCTAGCAACGTCGGCTCTCCTGCAATGGTGGCTAAAAAACCTGGAACTTGCACTAATTGCCTAGTTGGTCGACAATTGCACTCCATCGAGGGCGACAGCAGAATGCTGTGGACCCTCTCTGTCTTTGGGTCTGTCTTTGGGGCTGCGAGGGGTGCCCCAAGTATTCTGTTCCGTAACACATGAGATTATTGACGCTCTCCTGGTCCCGTGACCGCAAGACTTCCCCTGAGCATGAGCTCGACCATCGCTTTTAATGGATGAACAGAGGAGATACCTGGGGTATCGGAATGGAATCTGCTCCCAAAACGGACTTGGGTATCGAGACGGTCACAGTAACATGGCAGACGCATATAATTACAATTGGTTAATAGATAAAATGATGTTGATCTAATATTAAAATATTATTATAGAAACAAAGTATTTTCATGGCAATCCAGTACGCAACGTGGACTGTGATTTGCTTGCACGTCTCCTCTCTCTCGAGAGTCTCGAGACAGACTCGCATGCCATATCAATCCCCCAAGAACCATTTTTTCCCATTTCGATTCCAAATCTACCCGTCCCTCATTATAAAAGGAGAGCAAATGCGACAACAAGTCCACCGGCGGCAACGGTCATGCCAGCAGCGTTCTGGAGACCAGAGTTGACAGAGACGGTGGTGGAGGTGGAGGTTGAAGCCTTGGTGGTGGTGGAGTTGCTTGAGCTGGTGGTGTTGCTGGAGGCAACAACGGCGGCAGCGGAAGCGGAAGCAGAGGCAGAGGCGGCAACTGCTGCTGCTGATGATGCGGCAGAGGTGGCGGCCTCAGCGGCGGCAGTGGTAGCAGCGGCAGAGGTGGCGGCCTCAGCTGCTGCGGTGGTGGCAGCGGCCTCGGTGGTGGCAGCCTCTGCGGTGGTGGCAGCGGCAGTGGTAGCGGCCTCAGCGACAGTGGTGGCAGCGGCGGTGGTGGCAGCAGCCTCGGTGGTGGCAGCAGCGACAGTGGTGGCAGCGGCAGTGGTGGCAGCGGCGGTGGTGGCAGCGGCGGTGGTGACAGTTGAAGAGCAGACGGCCTCATCAGCTGAGACAGTGACACCAGCAGCTAAGCAGATCTCCTCGGCGAATTCGATGGTGGTGGTGATATCATCAGAGTCACACTCGGCGAATAGACAACATGCGATCTCTCCAATGAAGTCAGAGCTGGCACACATGCAAGAGATATCGAGACTTGAGCAGTCTCCAATGGTGCTTCCGGTGGTGAATAGAGCAACACAGGTTGTCTGCAACAGCCAGTCAGCATCTGGAGTATCGAGCCATGCGCCTATGGCTTTCTCTCGAGGATTGATGAGGACTTACGGCACAAGATGGGAGGGACAGAGCACGGGCGTACTGGGCACCAACAACGGCTGCTGCCGCGACGAATACACTGGATCTCATATTTGCTGATTTGGAAAACCTGAAAAGGATGATATGTATAAAGAGGGTGAGAATTAAAATGATAATCAAAAGTCGATTGGGTGGATGTCGATAGCAGTGGTTGGATGGAATCTTGGGGGACAGGAATGGCAGTGGTATTTATACCACATGAAGCCGCACACGTCTGGACTCCACCATCTGGCCCTCTTTCAGGGAAATCAGCTGTACGTAAGTTGTGGAGGCGTGGCCTTAGTCCCCAATTTCAAACATGATGCTTATTTGATTTGTTGGATGCTAGGCCGTGCTGGTAGGAGGTCCTGATGAGCCCTAGCGTGCTGCTACGGGTAGCCTCGAATATAGGCAATTTCCATCCTTGGGGAGTGAGGGTTTGTGGTCTCGAGATGATGGGAAAGGGCGGCCACACAAACAGCTGCTATTGTGATTATTATCGTGATAATTATTATCCTCACTGCTGCTGCTGCTCTGACTATCCTTGCTCCTCTGCTGATTCTTGTATTCCTGCCATCGCCGTCGCCATCGCCATCGCCATCACCACCACCATCGCCATTACCGCCGTTGTCGTCGCTACCATCGTCATCCTCGTTATTGCTGTATCGTCACGACCACCATGATTCCCCTATCATCGTTGCTATTGTGATTAAACTTGACCTAAGGCCCCCGATGCTGCTTCACCAGGACCAAAGACAATCAGCATAGTCCCACACCGGGCCTAGAAGGCCTGGCACCAGCAGAATTTTTTTATCTCGCTGAGCCTGGGCGTCGTACCATGCGCCCATCGGACGGTTGTCGTCGAGCCTGTCCGGGAGGAAGCACATCTGCCCATCAGACGGTCGCGTTTGGAGCTGGTCATGTTGCAGTCATAATCTGCCCATCTGGTATCAGGTCGCGTCGGCGCTCGTCACGTTATAATGATAATCCGGCCGTCCCAAAGCGGTTACGCCGGCAGAGGCCGAGGGCAGTGCACGCCCGTTGCGGAGGCCGCTGTCGCCCGTTGCGGAGTCCGTGTCGCGCAGGAGGGCGGCGGTGGGAGGCATCCAGCGGCTTAGCGACCCCTCCTAACGCCCGCCCGCTCCGCCAATGGCATCGCACGACTCGCGCGTCGCCCCGGCGTACGTAACTGCCCAGCGCCAGTTATCGCACGGCTGGCGGACGTGGTGCGCCCAAGGCGGCTAGCGCGCCTGCCGGCAGGCTGATGTATCGTGTCTGAAGTCAGGGACCGTGGCAGCCTTAGCTGTCTACGGGTAGGCCAGCCTCGCGGCTATGTGGCATCGGCAGTTGCGTGGATAGCTCGTTTCGCCCTTGGCACCATTCTTGGCATATGTCCCTCTCGAGCGGATCTGGTAGGCTGGCAGCCTAGCAGCCTGGCAGTCTGGCAGCCGCTGCATTGTATATATCATCCCCCTCGATGGCATAGCTGCGTTTGTCTGTACTTTTAAGCAACTTTGCCATAGTACGCGCCGTGCCATAGTACGTGCCACCGATCCAAGATGGGATTCTGGATATTGGAAGACCGGGTGATGGAACATGTTCCAGGTGCGTGTAGAGTGTGGGCGGCTGCTTGGGAGCCCGTATTGACCAGTTCCAGGGACGACCAAGTACTTCAACGATCCCAACAAGCCGCAAGCCGCGACAGATGCCACCGAGGGCTTGAAGTGTGACAGGTCTGGGCCAGTTCCTATCATTCTCGTCCCTCAGCCAAGTGATGATCCGAATGATCCTCTGGTACGTTCAGCTCAAGCCGCCATCATGAAGGGCCTTTTTGACTAACACCCGCCCAGAACTGGCCGTTATGGAAGCGTGACTTGATTCTTGTCATCCTATGCATAATTTCAATCTTTGCAACGGCGCTCGGGTCTATCATGGCGTGCAACAGCGTAGATCTCATTCTCATTTTTAGAAGATCACTTACAGACATTGCTCTGCTTACGGGATATTATCTTCTGGGAGTGGGAGTTGCCGGTGTGCTGTTCATCGCATCTGCAAGAATATGGGGAAAGAGGCATCTGTTCATCCTAGGAACTGTGATTCTTGTAATTTCAAGCGCTTGGGGAGGTGGAAGTGGCACAAATTATAGGTCTCTGTTATGGGCCAGAATCATGCAGGGCGTTGGAACGGCACCATTTGAGGCTCTGGTCAATGCATCTGTTGGAGATCTGTATTTCGTCCATGTAAGTTTCATGACTGCGTCCCGTGTCGATGAGAGCTGACAAGTCCTGTAGCAACGTGGATCACGCATGGCCCTTAGCAACCTCTGTGTCTTCGGAGGAGCATTCTTCACCCCAGTAGTGGTTGGAAAAATATCCGACACGATCGGATGGAAATGGTCGTACTACTTTGTGGCCATATTCTGTGCTCTCTGCCTACCATTCATCATATTCTTCGTTCCCGAGCCAAGTTTCCGTCGCTCTGCGACTTTTAATATTGATATGGCGTCTTCAGACGACGTTCGTGTCTACCCCAACAAGGAGGCTAAACAGTCCAATGAGACGAACACGTCTCCCAAGAACTCCTTGTCTGCTGCACCTGGTACGGTCGACGCTGTTGGCAACGATGCCACAGAAAAAGGAACTGTCAATGCCGAAGGCAGAAATATTAACATTCCAGAGAAGGTAACTTACCGACAATCACTGGCGCTTTTCAATGGCCGCAAGACAGATGAAAGCTTCTTCAAGCTTCTAATTCGCCCGTTTCCCCTTTTCTTCCATCCGGCGATTCTATGGGGATGCTTGATCCAAGGAGCTCTCTGTGGTTGGACAGTCTTCATTGGTGTCATTATCGCAGCAGTTTTCGAAACTTCGCCGCTGTTTTGGAGCGAAGTGCAAGTCGGCTACGCATACATGGGTCCCTTTGTCGGCGCTCTGCTTGGCTTCGCAGTTGCTGGAGCTCTGGCAGATTGGAGCGCAAAGTTCCTGACACGCCACAATGGCAACGTTTACGAACCGGAATTTCGCATTTACCTCGTTATCCTACAGTTTGCTGTCGGCTGTGCGGGACTCTATGGATTTGGTATCACCAGTGCAAACCTGTCGGACTATAACTGGTTTTGGCCAGTCTTCTTCTACGGCTTGGAGGTCATGGGAATGGTTATTGGAGCCGTAGCTAGCGCATTGTACATTGTTGACGCCCACCGTATGTTGTCCCACGAATATATTTTCAGGTACTTCTGCTAACTCATGTACAGGAGATATTGCTATCGAGGCATTCACTTGTATGATGATCTTCAAGAACGTCTTATGTTTTGGCTTGACGTTCAGTGCATACAACTGGATTGTCGATTTTGGAACGTACAACACATTCATGGTCATATCTTCCGTCCAGGTTGTGGTTTGCCTACTGAGCATCCCTATGTGTATGTTACACCCTCCTGCGGCCTTTTGTCCTCCAGTGCTAACATTCTCCCCTTCAGATATTTTCGGAAAGCGGAATCGGAGTTTCTTCCACCGACATGATATCTTAAAGATGACCGGATTGTACTAGTCTAATCTGTGGAACCCTTGAAGATCCTGGATAAGTTGACTTTTTGGCTACTTATACTCGTTTAATAAATTAATGTTTAATATAATGAAGGCTGCTGCGTGCTAGCTGAGACCGTGATTTGTATAGTTTCAGATGTCGGCAGAGAGATACTGGTAGACACTACGGTCACATGCACTTCTCACTTCTAACGAGCACAGGTAATAACGTCATAAATCGGGATAGGCTATCATTTTGGTAATCTCACCTCCCGAGCGGCGGCGGTTATGAAGCCGTTACCTGTTACCCTATTAGCTCGTACATACCCGCCCGTAATGGAGGTCGGAGGTTGAAGCTCGAGCCCGGAGCGTGCGCTTCGTGTCTCGCAGCCGCACCAACAGCCCCCGGCCCCGCGGCCCCTCGCAGAAACAAAAGAACCCGAAGTGCCGGGACAGCACGCACCTGAAGGACCGCCCAGCGAAGAAGGCAGCGCGCGCGCGCGCGCAGCACCCCCGACGGCCCACTGCATGGCGGTACATCACAACTCTGCACGGCAAGCCAGGACCGAGGCCGGCGTTCGAGGAGGGGATGCGCGAGAGCATCGAGGCCGCCCCCGCGTGGGCAAAGGCCTTCAGCCGCCTAGGGCGTACCGTACCGGCGGACCAGAAACAGCCGCCCGTTAGGGCTGGACGCGGGGACTGGTGGCGACTGATAAAATTCCCCGCGCAGAGGCATCACGTGCAGAAGACGGGGGTGCGATGATATGCTCTGCCAGCAGCCTCCCACCGAAAAGCATGTCACGTGTGGACGCATGTAAAACCTGGATGTCCTTTCCCGGTTGATGTCACGAGTGGGTAGCTGAAGTGGTAATGTAATCACGATTGACTGGTTGACTGACTGATGGACTGGCTGATGGATTGATTCGATCGTCGGATCGCTGGCTCGTGGACAGGCCGGCCCGTTGATGAAAGAGAGGCAGGCACCCCCGGATATATAATCCAAAACAGGAGATCTGTGGAATCGGCACCCGGGATCGCGAGGCTTGCCGCAACAGGCAAAAATAACCAGCAAAGGCGGAGAGGGGGAGGGGGGAGGAGATAAGGGGATAGATAAGAGGATAAGGGGACCTCTGGCGATAAAGAATAGAGAGAGGGACGGCGTCGCGAGAGGCAGCTCTGCGCCCACTCCGCAATTCTGTGCCGGCGGCCAGCGGCCAGCGACCAGCGACCAGATACATATATGCTGTACCGAAGAGCCTGATAGATGGCTGATGGCCGATGGCAGATGGCAGATAGCAGATAGCAGATAGATCGCAGCGGTCGCAGGCCCGTTACTGGGTGCGTTGCCACCCACTGCGTCCACCGCCCATCCCACCGCCCAATCTATCTGCACACCCACAGTACCACCTCCCTTACCCTACCGTCTTGCAGTATCCGTACAGCGACGCTGCCGCTGCAGCCGCGGCAAAGCTCACGGCAATGCAATGCTGTAGCTATGGGAATGAATGTGCTCACGGCCGAGGGACATGCTGCGCTGCGCTATATTACTGTATAACACGTATTATTATACGGAAGAATGTCCATGCTATGCACTTCAAGCAGCATTCGCAATTCGCATCCGTTCTATCCAAAAGCACCCCCCCCCCCCCGCTTGCGCATTGCGCCATGGCGCCCCGACGCCCCGAGCCACCACCACGCACACCCCTCCAGCGTCTAGGTTAGGTGGGCACCCCTCTACCCTTCCTTAGGGCACCTGAGGTACCTTACCTACCTACAGTGCCTCATGTGTCTTTCACCGTTGCGTCAGACTCGCAACTGGCGACTCGCGACTGCTAACTCTCCTTGTCCCTCGCTCCCCTTCCCCTTCCCCTTCCTTCCAACATACCTTCCTTACCTTAGCTGTGCCTGTCCCCACCCCCGAATTCTTTTACCTCTTCGAGTCTCGACTGCCACTGCCACTGCCCCATCCCAGCCTTGTTTTTGACGTATGCAGCGTTGGGGTCCCCTGTACCCGATCCAGCCTGTTTTCATATCTCTGTGTGCGACATGTCGGGGCTTGCGCGATAAGCCTTTTTTTATATCCTATATACGCTCCCACCTGCTCTAATCTGCTTGCTTGCTCGTTCCTGCCTCCGTATGCTCTCGTGGCTTGCTTTTCCTTTTCGAGTCTTTATTATACCCATCTATCGAATGATTCTGTAACGCGCCATTCGCGCATTCACGCCGAGTCTTAAGAAGCCCGCGGCTCCTCCGTCTGGGATCGTGGTTCCCCCTCATTATATATAGAAACCCGGCGTAGTATCCAACTCTCCATTCAACGGCTGGTTGCTTTAAAAGTGTTGCTCAATAGTCCTTTGGTTATCATCAATATAGCATTCTCCAGTATCATGCCGAGTCTCTGGATCTTGGCCCTTGGCCTCTCGTTTATCCTGACCACAGTTTCTCTACTGGTATCAAACAAACGGCAGCGGGAGGCTGTTTTGAATCGTCTGCATTTTCAGCGACGCCGTACATCAGGTTCTAATACACCACCTCGTTCTCTATCTCCCAAGGAGAAGCCACTGGCCGCGTCGGCCGGCGGACCTCCGGACTATACCCATAGCTTCCCACCTTCACGCCGTTCGGTCCTGTCTCAACTTGCAGAAAACGTATCAGCAGCGAACAAGAAGATTCTCATCGGCCCCGAGCCGCCGAAGGACTTCTTGAGGGACCACTCGCTCCCGACATCGCGATCCTACGGCCTCGACAATGAAACACCAAAATACACACCGACGGGATTTTCCACGGCCGAGATCAGGGCAATGGGCGATTTTCCTGCTTATGATATCTTGAGTGGCGTACCTCTCCCGGAACCATACGAGAACTTTGAATTGGAGAAGGCTCTACCAAGACCGTACAGGCCGTTTCGATGGCAATATCACCAGACCATGGGTTAGTTTCTCGCACCCCTTTGAAGTCTAAATCATGATAGAACTAAAAGTTTACAGCATTTTGGAAATTGGAACCGAACTGGTGGCTCGAGCTGGAGAACTCATATGTTTCTCGTATCCAAGAGCGACGCGGACTCTTCCAGAAACATGGCAACAAGGTACTGGATTACCTCCCAGGCTCCGAGCTTGCCTGCAAAGAGCTCATGGAGATGTCGCTACAATTTTACTGCGCGCGATACCCACAATATTTCTCCCTCTCGGAAGACAAGACTATATTCCATAACCGGATCCTTAGAGAGGATACAGACCTCAAAAGATTCCACCCTCTGCACGTCCTGATGAACAACGTGCCTGAAGACTACGCCATCGCACTCCGTAACGAGGAGGACGGCATGTACTATTTCCGAGCCGGCGTCATCTGCAGCTCTCTGGGCTGGAACGTAAGTACCAAGATCGGCATGAACCTGCAGCAGATCCACGTTCCGATTCCGGATTACAAGGAGAAGATGTCGTTCAGCATGGACCGCTACTTTAGCAAAATGCCCACTGATACACCAATCCAGCGTGGCAGCTGGGGTCTCGAGATAGGATGCCCCTTATTCATGCCGCCCGGAGACCCCCACGAGAAGTTGCGCGAGATGCAGAGCGCGGACCTGAAGGTTGAGGACTGCAACCTACGGGTCGATTGGCAGACTCTGCGAAGACTCCCGCTCAGTGCGGCGGTCGTGTTTAACTACAAGGCCGTTTTCACACCCGTGACGGAGTTCCGGGACGAGCCTTACATCCCTGCGCTGCTGTTGAAGCTGCTCAAGGAGGGCAAGAAGAATCTCATGGAGTACAAGGGTACCTGGCACGTGGAGCACGTGTGCATACCCGCGCTGGAGCAATATGCAGAGGAGCAGCGGCAGAAGGGCTGGGTGAAGGCGGAAAGCCCCGAGGATCAGGAGTGGAAGGAGACGACGCTGGCCGAGGCACCTTATTTCCCTGGCTGGGAGGAGAAGTGGCATCGTCAGCAGGGATTTTAGAGTAAATGTAGCGTGGGTCTTCTGCTGGGTTAATAATATATATGATTGAAAGCTTTGTATATGCACAAGTGCCACTGTCCCGAGCCTTGAGTCTTGAGTTCTGATTCCCGAGTCTTGAGTTCTGAGTCCTGATTCCTGGAATGTGATGCATAACCTAGAAGCGGGAAATGCTCTCTCGGCGCAGGACTAACGAGAGCTGAATGATACAGCAGGACAAAGGAGGGGAAGGATGATTACGAGACGAGAGACGTCCTGATCCCCGACTCACGTGATGCTTGATATAGCTATGCATTGTAGTGGTAGAGAGAGCGAGGGTAGACTGGGCTCGGTGATAGGCTGGCTTGCACGTGAAGTCAGAGGCAGAGGGGAGACCCGTGGGACCCCGTAGAAGACTGTTGGAGACTGTTGGGGAAGAGAGGCCTGAGGCTGTAAAAATATACAGTAGGATGAGGGAGCGGGGATCAGGGTACCGGCTGGTGCTTGGCACTTGGCACAGGACGGCGGATGACACGAGCATCAGACGACGGACGCACAGGGCGGGCGGGGACGGGATGGGATGGGATTTGACGTCCCTGTATCCGTAAGGGTCCGTAATACAGTGCAGCACAGCAGCTCGAGCCGAACGGTCTGGGCCCCGAGGACTCGAGTACCCGTCTCCCGTACTCGAGTTCAGGAGCTGTAGGACTCCTGGAAGTGCAAACTGCTGTAGTTGCGTGCCAATTGTGATTCATCCACGAGTCACGAGCAGCGAGTAGCGACTCCGGGTACCTACCGTTGGCCCGGCCTCTCGTGGCTCGTCACCAGCGACCCGGCAGCCCGGTGCACGTGACCAGCATCGGAACAGGCCCGACACCCGATTGTCGACATCTCGATGGTGGCGTCGCGCGACTCGGGGGCACGGGGATGCGATTGGAGCGGAGGGAAGAGCCGTGGTGACAGCGCGCCGGACGGGATGTTTTCCTTCTGGCGCAGAGTAAGATTGGCTGGGAGGGGGGCGCGGAGGCATCTGAGCAGTGGAGTCTCCTGCAGAGGGGGCAAGGGATATCTGATCGGGGGCGTGGAGTCGTGGCGGGTGCTGAAGAAGGAGAATTCGGATTTCCGGGTGCATGGGTGCGGTGGTGCAGCGTAGGAGTGCGCAGTGCAGTGTACAGCAGAGTAGAGTAGGGGAGAGGAGAGGAGATGAGAGGAGAGAGAGGAGCAGACGGGGCGAGTCGTCGATATGGGCATATGGGGAAAACGCGGGGATGGATATGATATCATGGCAATTGGGACAGAGGGAGGGAGGGAGGACGGGCGGCTGCCAGGGCGGTCAGGGCGGTCAGGAGGCAGTCACCGGGCAGCGGAGAGAGAGAGGCGAGAGAGGCGCGTGACAGGACAGGCCTGGCCCGCGGAGGCCGCCGGAGGCTGGCGGAGGCTGGTTCCTCAGGCCGGCGGAGGCGTCTCCCTCTCCCTCAGGCCGCTGCCCCTCCTCTCCCTCGCGCTGCCTCAGGCCCCCGCCGGCTCCCTCTCGCCCTGCCGTTCTTGCGCTGTGCCACCGGCCGGCCGACGGGTGCCGCGTCACGTGCGCCCGGCACCGGACCAATCTCCTGCAACCGCGAGATGACGTCGGCACGCCCGGCTGGCGACTGGCGACTGGCGACTGGCGACTGGCGACTGGCGAGTGTGGCGACTGGCGGGCGCGCGAGTGGCGATGGGCAGCGCAGCGCAGCAGGCAGCATTATCGCCGTCCCAGCCCCAGCGAGTAACGAGTCGACGACACACGACATGGCCTCTCTGGCCGCCCGCCTGCTCGCCGTCGTCGTCGCGCCTGCGTCGCCGCCGCAGAACCGCACCCGCGACCGCGACAGCGACGGCGACATCGTCGAGCCCGCGGCTGGCGCGCGCAATAGACGCTCGCCGACTGATTAGATGGCCCTGACGACGGCCGCCAGCCAGCGCGGCCCTCTGGCCATCTCGTCGATTGAGCCCACGGTCGTGGACCCCGTCGACCCCGTCGACCCCTTCGATCGCGCGGGTCTGCAGGCAGCCCAGCAGCCCCAGGAGCCACGGCCGTCTCCATCTGAGAACCATCAGCAAAGCTCAGCAAGCCGAGTCTCCAGAGCCGGCCTCGAAGCCCGACTCCGCGACAAGAAAGGCCGGAATCGAGTTCCTGTCCAATTGGCACGCAAAAACTCGGTTTGCGCCAGCGCAGACCAGCAATATCATGACCACCTCCAGGACGACCGTCTGGCCCTCTACCCTCTAGATTCCGTCTGCTCGACAGCCGCCTGGAAACACCGCCGAGCTCGGTCGCCTATCTGGATCCTCATCGACACTCGCCCATCGTCGCCGTCGCCGTCGTCGCCGTCGCCGTCGCCCATCGCCCATCGCCCATCGCCCTCGCCCTCGCCCTTGCCGTCGCCCTTGCCATCGGCTCCCTCTCTCCATTCGCCACGCGCCGCCGCCTCACCACCGCGCATCGTGCTCGTGTGTCCTGGGCGATACAGGTACGACCGGCCCACACCTTGCCGACTCCTCCTCTGCGCTGCCTGGGCCATCCGCTCTTATGTCTCTTTTGAACCTATTATGAGGGAGGACGCCGTCGTATTTACTTTACCATCCTGCTTCTACCCAACCGCCCGCCGCCCACCTCAAGGCCACCCCGAGAGGACGCACGGAAGAGGCAAACAACAGACAGATCGCCTGAACGTATACGGAGGTTCGATAGCAGCACGCCCACGCAACATGAACCCTGACTCGGCATCAAGTGCCAGTTCCGGGGCTCCCTCGAACCAGAGGAAAGAAAGGGGCGCCATCGCCGCGCAGGTGAGCCTCGACGTTCTTTCGCAGCATTGCCAGATGCTGCTCACTATGCCATCCGATGATCTTGCGATGGCCCGCCCTCCAGTGTTTTGCTCCGACTGACCATTGCTCTTGAAAAGGCCTGCGATACCTGTCGTTCAAGGAAGCAGAAATGCGACGAACAGCGCCCTAAGTGTGGCTTATGCTCGCGAATGAAGCTCGAGTGCAGGTACAGGGAACCTCAGCCCACCAAGTAAGTACAGTGGAGTCTCCTGTCTGCCTCCTCCCCCACGCCCACCCCAGGCATCACGCCATGTAGGATGTGTCCGGCTAAGTGCTGTTCTTTAGGAAAGACAAGACCCTGGTGGAGATCCTAGATCGTCTCAAGAGCCTGGAAGGTAAAGTTGACCGTCTACCTACCCGTCCGTTGCCGCCCTCCGGCTTTGGGCCTGCCCAAGCCTCTCCGGCAAGTCAATCGTTGTTCACGCCAGATATCGGTACCAGTTCATACACTGCAAGCTCGTCCAGACCTTCGCAGCAACCAAGTCCGGTCGGCGGCATTGGGAAGAGTCAACCATACAGGCATGCCTCTGCAGCTCACAAGATGCTTACGTGGCCTGCCATTCAAGATCTGTTACTGCAGGCCCTGCCATCAAACATCGGAGACCTTCGCAGTCTCGAGGCAGAGGGTTCAGCATTCATAGTTAGGATGCAAAAGGGAACCCCTAACTTGCCTCTGGACGAAGGCCTGGTGGAGCGAGCTTTCATTGGCATGCAGATGCAGGCAACCAGGACATCTGGTGGAGCCAGAGTTACATTTCCAGACCTAACAAAGGATGTTATGATGACATTGGCAAAGGCCTACTTTGACACTTTCAATTTTATATACCCTTTCATGGATAGGCAGAATTTTATTTCGGATACGCTGATCAAGGTATATACTGAGGGCTTCAACGGCGATACCGACTCCGTCATTGCCCTTCTCGTGTTTGCTCTGGGAGAGCTGGCTATCGAAGGAGGGCGTGGCCGGCCGATTGCACACTATAGGGGTCGACCTAGCGGATTACGTGGTGGCAGTGTTCAAAGACCACCCGGACTCGCACTTTTTAATGAGGCGAGAAAGCGGATTGGGTTTGTCCTGACGGAGTGCGATCTTGAGAATGTTCAGATATTCTCCTTGGCAGCGTACGTAGCATCCCCTAAATGTCTCTCTTGGAAACCTGCTTACACCTTTAAAAGGCTGTATTATGAGTCGTGCTCGCGCCATGTAGTAAGTTCACACCAGAACATCATTTTGGACCGCCACTTATATCTAGATAGGACTTCTGGAGGCTTACAGTGTCCGCATCGTTGGCTTGCCAGGTATTGGTCACGTGGTATGATCTTCCTAGGCCTGTAACAGTATAGAATGAACGATCTTCCTGACAAGTCTTAATAGTTATCCAATTGACTGGGATTCGCACAGGGGGGAGCTTATCAAGAGAGTGTTTTGGCATTGTGCAATTATGGAAACGTAGGTCATCAAACATGAAAATATGGCCTCTCCGCTGACAACAACACTATTTAGTGGGCTGCATCTTGAACTTGACCTGCCACTAACTGGCATTATTGCTCTCGAAGAACGCGTGGGCCTACCAAGTTTCAACGGCCCTTTCTGCGAAGCAGACCATATTGGGAATCAGTCTTCGCATTTCGAAAACCACTATGCGTCGCAAATCGCTCTGAGAAGACTTTGTGCTAATCTGCATAATGATATCAACGACTGTATGCATCTCCGTATTGTATTTTAGAGCCTGCCTGAAATAATTTTCGGGACGGCCAAGCCTTTTATCATTTGCCAGTCCCCGAGCACTGCTGACCAAAGACTAGCGATGAGCAACCCGGACACCCCAGCCACGTCAAGCGATGACTTCAATGGCCCAACTGCCGCGGCTCTAAAGCAACTTTCCGGAACCCTTGATCAGTGGCGTGGCATGCTTCCACTTGAGCTTCAGTGGCCCGAAGATGATCCTACGTCGTTTCCTAAACCAACACAAACACCGCGAAATTTTAATCAACCCCTAGACCCTGTACTAGCTAATGCTATCCACGAGCAAAGCGATATCCCGCTCTTCTCTACCGATTTAGACCGAGAACCCGTCTACTACCCATACGCCTACGACATCCAAGTTGCATTGCTGAGGACCCGATACTATTATGCCAAGTACATGGTTTATAGACCGTTCGTCTATAAGGCATTGCACTTTCCTGAGCAGATGTCCCAGGAAGATGCCGAAGGAGTTGCCGATTGCCTGAAGGTATGCTTTCCTTACCACTAGCCATCTTTATCAAGAGTCAATCACCTCTACAGGCAAGCTGACGTGTAGTAGTCCTGTCTCATGTGGCCGCTCACACTCTCCCCAACGTCTCGCCACAAACGTCTAATTCCTTACTTATTCTGTTGGTCTCAGAATTTCCTTGGAATTCTCCTTATTCTCCATATGACTCGCATCTCTCCAATACTCCAACAAATACGCCAGCAGTTTTGTGGCCCTCGCTTTGACGCTGACGCTGAGCAGAGTATTGCCATGATGCTCGATTGGATCAGAGATTTGAAGACGAGTGATCCGATCGCATTATGGTGCTACAACATCCTGCAAGGCATCTATCCCTTGGACTGATCCCCCGTTGTAACTGTTCGAGAAGGCTTTGGAAGGAAGTATGGAGCTGAATTACGACCTTGAATGCATTATGCTAGTAGTAGGCTGGGAGATTCGCAGATTTTGATTCTGGCATGGCGTTATATAAAGCGACACTTTGCTAGATTTAGATGCATACTTTCACAAGGTGGAGTATAGGAGGGATTGGCTCTGAACCAAAAAATAAGGGGACGGTGGATGAAAATGGTAAAATAACATGTTTGCGTATTGCATAGTTTTCTGGCTGTAAGTTACAACGCAGCTCCAAATTTAACAAAGTGTCAACATCCTCATTGTCCTCTATGAAAGCAATGCCTCTAAATTGTATCACGAAGATACTACTCAACCATAACTAATATCAAAGCTTGGCTGCCTCCTTTCTCCCAGTCTTTGCACCTTTTGGTATCTCACCACTAAGCACTATGTTTGGATACTGCATCTCGCCATCCATTCCCGACAGGCCCGGCGCTCTCCAGTCACCGCCATCTACAACAAGTACAGCTCCATTAACGTAATTGCCCGCGTCCCCAAACAAAAACACAGTAGCATCCGCGATTTCCTTCACTGATCCGTACCTCCCCAACGGCACCATCCTTTGCGACCTTTCCCGTTCCGAGTCGCCAACCAACCTCTCCATGCCCTCTGTTCCAGAAATAGGCCCTGGGGCAATAATGTTACTTGTGACGCCCCGCGGGCCGAGTTCGAGGGCTGCGCTCGACGAGAGGGCGTCGACAGCCGCCTTTGCAGCCATGACGTGTGCTTGCAATGGCGTCCCAGCGTAGTGCAGCGTTGCGGATACGAAGACAATGCGCCCGCCGGTCGAGGAGCTGGTGCCGGTGTTGGGATGGTTCGCCGCCGAGCTGATCAGGTGGGGAAGGGTTGCTTTGAGCGTGTTGTACGAGCCCAGCACGTCGATGTCAATCACTGATTTGAAGGCGTTCGCAGAGAGCCCGGTGATGGGAGCCAAGAAGTTCCCTGCGGCTCCAGCACTGTGTTGCATTCTTTCGTTAGCACCGTCCCTCTCTCTCGTGTGTTGTAAATAGAAGATAGGAAAGCCGTCGCTCACATTACAAAGTCGATGCCACCCAGATTTTCCACACACTGATCTACGGCTCCCTGCAGACTGTCCACGCTACGCACATCTATCGCCCCTATGCCGATGACTTTTGATCCCTCTCGAGCAGTTGTGATATCTTTCGCCATAGACTCGGTTTTCTCGACATTGCGGCCAATGATGCACGCATTAGCTCCCAGGGCAACAAGAGCTCGTACTTGAGCACTGCAGATCGTGCCAGCGCCACCGGTGCAGAAGACGACCTTGTTATCTCGGCAGTATCAGTATACATTTGTGATGCAATTGCAGGGCCGTGCATGCTCACCGAAGATGCCATCGCGCCAGACGGAGGATAAGTACGCTGAGCGAGGGACTGGCATTGCGGATGGTGGGCAGGCGGTGTTGGGAGATCTAGATGTTACTGTCTAAGTCATGACCCTTTGGAAATATATCAGCCTGCTGACATAAATGCATGAACCTCTATCGGCCGTAAACCTCCTCGAGCTTGGGACGGCCGGAGAGCAAACCTGGGGTGCTGGGGTAAGCCTCGGCGTAGCCTGACCGACCAGGCGCAAAGCAAGCGATGATTAAGGATGCCGCCAATCAACGAACATGCCATTGGCGACGTCAGCGACGACTCCCAGCGACCTGCGTCTCTCACAGTTCGGAAGCTGCTGCCTTGCAAACATATCCAGAACGAGGCCGCGTTCCTGATCTGCTATCATCATCATGTCTGCCAGGCCGGTTGCACCCTTCAAGCTGTTTGGGACCATTTCCCTCGGCCTCCTCACGGTAAGCTCCCGCTCATCCCCTTTTCCAGCCCCCTCCGACAACCAGCTGGAATGCAATTCTTGCAATCACTACGTGAGAGTATGAGCTGATACTATGGATATGCAATATAGGGCATGTCGTATACGATATACACGAATGCTATCCCGGCACTCTTTACCCTGCCTTCTGCTACCGTAGCCACAAGCGCCTTCGCGAGGCTCACTACCCGGGCCCTCACTGATATACGCACTCTCGCTGGGTTCTCGACAGCCTGTTTCCTGTCAGCATATGCGCTGTCGCCACGGGGATATCGCCATCCGTATTTGCTCTGGACGTCACTCATCGTCGCCACGAGCGGCTCGTTCGACTATATCTTCAAGCCTGCCGGCATAACTCCGCTGGAGAGCCTGGCCGAGAGGGCAGAGTACAAGCGGGAAGCGAAGGGAAAGCGCAAGATGGAGGCTAGCTACGAGGTCTTGGGCGACAACAACAGCGAGGGAACGGGGATGAGCAGTGAGGGAGAGGGCGAAGAGGATATTAATGGCGAGGAGATTAGAAGCGAGATGGTGAGCTTCAAGAGGAGCCAGGCCCTCCGGTTCTACCTATCCGGGCTTGCGTTTGCCATGAGCATTGTTGGACTTTGGGGAGACGGCGGATGGTAAGACGCAGATTTTACGATGCTATATGAAAAGGGCGTGTGTACGTGGGTTCCGGAGTTACATTATGCAGGGCGTAATAGAAATGCACATGATTAGTGAAGGATGACTAGGCACGAGAACAGTCCTATTTCCTTCTGAGCGCGAAGCTTCGTGGAGGCTTCACTGTATACAACCTCTTGTCGTCTAGGAAGACTCCAAAACACATTATCAAATCAAGACTTCTTTCGTTGGACATCTCGCAGCGTCTCCTGGATCATGATGGCTGTGATTTGATAAGGCTACTTCTTTGTACGAGTGAATGCAGGAACGCATGACGTGGAGCTGTTGACTCAGGCGCGATCCTTAGATTCACCAAGATCCTCTCGATAATCACCCAGCAGTTTCGAGAATTATGACTTCTTTTAAATGATTCACCAAGATCCTCTCGATAATAACCCAATTGTTTCGAGAGCTGTATCTCTTCTTTCAACCAACTCTAAGACTAGTGCGTCACTCTTACATGTTCCCACACGATCGTCCAACGCCTATTCTTTCTTCACAGATATTGATATAAATGAAGATCACTGTAGCTAGTCTACTCTCATAGGACCATATCTTGAAAGCTTACACCGTGGAGCGAAAGTCAATTTCTCGGGGAGGCTTCTTAGTCGAACAGCTTTTCGACGCTTACTCTGAAGACGCGCTTCTCTGGTAATTAACTTTCTGCGACAACTACCTATTAATACAGAGCAGAAGAATCGAAGAGCTGGGCACGTTGGTATTGGTATTGACATTGACATTGCTACTGATACGAGGAAGTACCTAGCTGCATAGGATGCCGGGTTCGAGAATGAGCTCCCCTCGCGACTCCGCTCGCGACCAAATGGAATCATCGCCCTTGTCCTCTCCACTAAGCTACCCAGATAGTTACACACTTGGATCTTCATCTCCGTATCTTAACTTAACGTCCAGCCCTCCTCGCCAGGCCAACTCAACGCCAGCTATTACGAACTCTGATATCCACACAAAATTCGCACCGGTATACATACACACGGCAAAATGTGACCTCTGCAACGAGAGGAACAGATCTGTTCTGCAGAGATGCTCAACTTGCAATATGCAGATTTGCCAGCGGTGCATGTATGCCGACGGTGGAGACGGACACCACATCCCGCAGGACGGAGAGCTAGACTGGACTGAGCTTGGAGCCCAGGCCGGTTCAAGGCCTAGGAGGGATGCAAAGATACGATTAAGAAGTGACTCCATGCCAAACCATCGTCTGGCTACAAAGCCCGCTTCGAAACAACCACAGCCAGGGTCTATTAGGGGCGGACGAGTAGAGAAGTCAAGGGGTGTTTCGACCACCCGAATAGGAGTGGCAAACGAAGCCCGGAAAACTCGATCCCAGATTGCTCCAGAAAATCGTATCGCTGAAGAGGCCATGGGTGGGCTCTTCGTGGAGAAGGACGATGCGGTAGGTATGGAAGATACGGACGTGGAAGACACGGATATGGGAGACACGGATATGGGAGACACGGATATGGGAGACACGGACACGGAAGATGGGAATGCCTCCCAAGCTATACGGAGACGATATTTGGGCCGAGGCAGAAGTACAACCATCAAGAAAAAATCGGAAGCAGTTGCTATGCTGATGACTCCGGAGTCGAACACTGACACGAGAATGGATAAAGGAAAGCGAAAAGCAGAAGAAACGTCCTTCTCACCGCGCCTTGCCAATTCTTTAGTAGCTTCATATGTCTCTTCCTACCAGCAAGATACTCCGGATCCGGAAGTAACATTGATAGAAGCATTTCGACAGGCATCCCAGACGAACGAAATCATTTTGCAATTGAAAAAAGAAGGGAAAATGGAAGAAGTTAAAGAAACCTTAGAAGCAGCTATGATTCTCGTCCAGATAGCTCGCGAGAATCGATGGCTTGGGGTGAGTTGAATTGACTTGGATTACGGATGGGAAGAAGCAGAGGGCTGCCATGACTGTAAATCGGCGTGATAGTTACCAGTAACATCGAGACTGGACTTGTGGGTGATGAAGCACTGTTATTCCTGGGCTTTACAGAGGACACTAGCGTTGAGTTATCCTTGAGGTCGTTGCGTCCGTAGATGAACGGGTAGCGGAATGAAAAGGAGTAAATTCGATCAGATAAGCATGCAATACGTCGGGTGCGCAGAAGCAATTCTGGTCCGGCTTCTTCGGGCCAGTCAGGACAGACAAGATATATCCGAGCCAGCGGCCAGGAATCCGACGGATTGATAGATCACCACCCAGTTGTAATAATGGCACGGAGGAGGATATAAGTGTGGCCTCTTGGTCTCTGGAGGAGTTTGTAGGGGCTTCTAGGAGCCGTTTGGGATGCCGAGGTGCACCACCACCAACTGTCTCCATATATAAGTTAGCGGCGACCGTGCTGGCTGTACATGGATCCCCTGTGTCTGCATCTCAAACTTCAAAACGTGCGGCCACAACCCCCCGAAGAAGCATCTCATGTAAATCCAGCCTCGTGCCACTCACGCCAATGATCCGATACTTGTTCCCATAACGTTCTTCGACACCTGAAACTACCGAAACGCCACCCACAGCCATCGCAAACCTACGGATACGCGTGAGCAGCATCCCCCCGTTGACACGCATGAGCCGCCGCATTTGAATGTACGGACGACGGTCTTCTAGGAACTTTAGCAGAAGGAGGTGTGAACGGCGACTGGTATGCAGACAGCTAAGCTGAGAGCTGAATCGCAAGGTCGGAAAGCTAAGGTACATAAATCCCTCTTGGGCATCAATCAGCTGATCCGGCAGAGACACACTTGTCTCACTCCCTGGCGATGCATGTACTGACAATCTGGTGAATAGCTTGCCAGTTCATACCAAGAGCTGTTGGAGTAAGCTGCCCTTTGCTCTGCCTCTGATGGGCGAATACTGACATACCGTTCTCTTAGGGAGTTCTCGTCGAAAGAGCTGCGATCAGTTGGAAACTATACACTTGGGCGGCTTATTGGGAAGGGGTCGTTTGGAAAAGTATACCTAGCTTCACATAAGCTCACAAATGGCTCCAAAGTGCGCGAAGGTTTCCGGTGCATTTGGCATAAATGGCTGACGGAAGACATAGGTTGTGTTGAAGTCCGCGAAGAAGGATGACTCGAACCTTGCGCGCGAAATCCACCATCATCGGCAGTTCCTGCATCCTCATATTGCCCGCCTGTACGAGGTTATAGTTACTGAATCGCTGGTATGGCTTGTGCTGGAGTACTGTCCAGGTAGGCTAAGCAGGTTGGGAGCTACATGTAATCATGGCTAATGATTTATTCTAGGCGACGAGTTGTACAACTACCTCCTCAAGAATGGCGCGTTACCGGTGGACAAGGTCCAGAAGATCTTTACCCAACTAGTGGGAGCAGTGACATACGTACATAATCTGTCTTGTGTTCATCGCGATCTCAAGCTCGAAAATATCCTTCTCGACAAGAACGAAAACGTCAAGCTATGCGACTTCGGCTTCACCAGAGAGTATGAGGGGAAGGCAAGCTATCTTCAGACTTTTTGTGGGACAATAGCATACAGCGCTCCGGAAATGTTAAAGGGGGAGAAATATGCCGGCGAGAAGGTTGATGTTTGGAGCTTAGGAGTGATCCTGTATGCGCTCTTGTGCGGAGAGCTGCCATTCGATGACGACGATGACAATGTTATGAGAACGAAGATATTGGGCGGAGAACCGAAATGGCCCGAGCATTTGACAGCAGATGCACGATCACTGATCGGTATCCTGTTGTCCAAACGGCCATTATTACGCCCGGCTCTTTCTGATATACTGGCACATCCATTCCTTGCAGAGCACGCTCCCCAGCAGCAGGCCATTCTCAAGCTCCAGCAACCAGCACCTTTCACCACAGAGTTAGAAAAGGACACGTTAGAGCGGATGCGTAGTGCTGGCGTGGACATAGATCAGGTCATTGAGAATGTTCTCGCAAGAAGATGCGACGCTTTAAGTGGATGGTGGGCCCTGCTGCTTGAAAAAGAGGAGCGCAAGCAAAAAAGGAGGGAAAGAAAACGGAAAGAGAAAGAAGCAGAGGCTCGTGCATCGAGACGATTGAGCGCTGCCAGTAGTCGTCTCGAACGTCTAGCTCCAACTCTTCATCAGGTCAATGAGGAAGGAGACCACAAACTCATCCTTTCTGATCCGCCAAAGGGCAGAGGAAGAAAAGAGAGACGGAGCGCACATTATCCTGATATCCCCTTTACCGACCTTCCCGGCTTGCCAGAGAATGCGCAATTAGATTCTCCAGGGAAGATTGAAGCTCCTCCGCCAATTGAGAAGGACTCTATACGATCTGCGAGTTCCTCAAGACACCGTCCTATTCCACCACCAAAAGAAGGCATAGTACGGGGGGCTCGAAGTCGTGGCAGCACACTGCAACTTGTCACACCAAATTCTGATCTACTTTCGGAGGATGTTGCCAAGCGCATGAGGCGAAGACACCAGCATCCATTCATTAATCAACTGGCTCACTGGAAGCATTGGATTTTGGACTCGGCCAAACGTGCGAAATCGCCTGGTCATAGAACTAGTACTTCCACACCAAATCTCCAATCAAAAACCGTAGAAGGTTCTCGCAATAGCACCAAAGATGCTGGCCAACGGCCTGTAACATCAAAGACTGCAACACTACAACCACAGCTCAACACGCCTAGTCCGAGATCATATCCACCGGCTCCACGAGTTTATAGTACCCCAGGCAAGCGCACTTCACTCTCCCCTGCACCTCTGACACCACATTCTTCCTTTCGCCGCACTGGTAGTGGCCTTCGAGGTCGCAAATCAACCTCGTCTTCGGTTTCTTCCATTCGCAGCATTCATCATCACCGCCATTCCCATTCCAAAGCTTCCTCTACATCCTCAAATGGCTCCGACGCAGTCAACAAAACCCCTCTTGCTACTCGCTCCCCACACCACTCCGTCAAAGTCCTCCCAGCAACCCCAACAATCTCCGCATTTCCATCCAACATACGCGTTGTGCGGCAGCCACCCATATCATCCTTTAATTTGAATGAAGCCATTAACTGGAACACCAACGCTAACTCTGGAGGACTGGTATTTGCAAAACGAAAGAGAAGCTTGTTCAAAGGACCTACACTCAATATTGGATTCTCTGGGGGCGGAGGTAGTGGGTCAGATACAGGATCGAAGAAGGGAAGCCATTCTCGCAGTACCAGCCTGACTGGGAGAAGAAGTGGCGAGATCATTGAAGAGGAAGACGAGGATGACATTGAAGAGGTCGATACATTCAGCCCCGTCACGGAACAGGACATAGAAGACTCAGTCTTTGAGGCCGACGAGATACCCCCATCGCCTACAAAAAAATAAGTTGGTGTCGCGACATCCTTTTGCTACTTCTTGTAGACGTTATATTAGCGTTTGGTTTCAAGGCATCGCGTTGTTGTGATAAATGGGGACTTTCTTCTCAAAAGGACATAGGGATTGGAGTTTTTTTTTGCATCTTCTTATAGAACATATATTGTTCGAGGACATAGGGCTATATAGGGCGCTATCAAAGCGTAGAACTAACTGTAATAGCATACTGTTGTCATATTGCCCTCTGTGCCACTGTGTTTGCTAGTCGTGAGATCAGATGGTCATGATATGATTTAATATTTGGCTATACTCAAACTACATCTCTACGGATGATATAGAAGTGCAAACCCATTCAACAGATGCGACGTTTCTTTGTGGTTTGTATCAACGCGGCCAAATTGATACGTCGTGCTTGCAAGTAGAACAAGTGGTGTTGTTTCAACCCGGCACACGAATAAACGTATCGCATCGCTTTCTTCCAGGCCGTTCTATATGAATCACTATCAAGATGATCCGCAAACAGCTGGATATGCCGCTGATGAATTGGCATTTTTTCATCAAGGCTACTAAGTACTTAATCATTATATAGTGATACTTATCTCTAAACCAGCCCATTAACAAGATCATAATATAAAGCTCCGCTCGATCCTTCGTGAAAAGCTAGCTTTCCCTTTCTCAACTCGCAAAGTTGGGATCATATGTCCTATACAATTACAGTCCCCGCAACCTCATGAAGGGGAGTGAGTAAGCATTGTTATTCCAGCACTAGAGATATACACGCAACAGTCCTCAGCGCCGGGTATGCTCGGTCTGTCTTAAGCAGTTCGGGCTGCCATCTACAGTATGGCACTTGTCGGATCTTCTTCAAGCTTCAAGCCGGATGGTCAACACGAGCAAGCTGGCATATGCAGCGACACTCAGCAGCGTCAAAATGACAACGGCATTCCCACTCGTCCTGAACCTCTTCCTATCCAGGCCATCCTCGCCGACCTCGCTGAAGAACTGGCGGTTGCCAGCCCACCTCCTGTAGAGACTGAGCAGCATGACACCGACGCCATAGACGGCAAACAGCGCGCCGATGCTGTAGAACTCGGCCGTGAAGATCTTCAAGACGACGAGCGCGAAGGAGAACTGCGACAGGGCCGTGCGGACGTACGCGCCCTCGAAGGTGCGCTGCGCGGCGCGGATCTCGACGAGCCTGCGAGCGACGCCCGGGTTAGCTGGGCTGGCCGTACGTCTGCAGAGCGGCGGGGGGCATTGCGGGGTGGGGAGGGGGGGGGGGACATGCTCCTGCGCGGTGAGCACGACCGAGCGCGCCCGGTGGAGGCGCAGATGGTACGCGTCTCCTGGGTGAGGCTGGGACGTGTCAGTGGAGGAAGGACGGCGCGGATCCGGGGGCTGGGCGAGGTTACCTCGAACATGGAAGGCATGGCTTCTTGCAGGAGGACTGGTGAGGTTGCGGGATGGTTTGCGCGCGGAGGCCCGCATCACGGTACGGTACGGGAACGGAACCACCGCGTAATGGCGTCAGACTTCGAGCCTTGGACTTGAGGCCGCACAACCTTAAATCTAGAGCTTCTTTCGAATCGAACGCACAGCTGGGACAAGGCGTCGTATTACGGCTTTAATACCACGACAAAAACTTTAATTAGGCTTCCAAAATTGGTACGATGATAGAACTGCATTTTGTGAACCTCCTGTGAAAGTTTCGGGAATGCCGAAAAGTTGTCTTGTAGTCCTTCTTTGCCATGAAGACCTACGTATATATCTTTGGTGTTTGCAGGCGTAGAAGTAGCCTCGCGTGCCTCGATACACAACCAGCATGATGCCAACCTGTCGGAAAGAACTCATCATATAGCAGCCTTATTTTCGTCACTACTATTCAGCAACTACCGAAAGTGATTTGCCAACGGAATCTTGAAATTTGCACTCAGTAGAAGCTATATGTTTCAATGCCTGTAGGCAACCATTGCAACAAGCACCTTCAAAAGTTCCAATTACATCCTAAACTCCTCCCGAGACCTCCAGTAGCTAAAAGTGCAAAAGGCCTCTCCAAAGTTCGGCTACTTCGTGTTCTTTGCCTGGGCGCTCGTTGAACGCTCTACTATACCATGTAAACCCTAATTCCATATATGGCCCTAACCCATAAATGCATTGCATTCCCCTTTCCGTCGCGTGCCCTTTCTCATCATCATTTGTCTTTGTTTAAAACCGTTTCCTAAGTTTTCTTTCCAATTGTTATCGCCCCTCTTGAGTCGTCCCTGGGTAGTATATACTATGATATTGATCTCCATGACCATACGCACTCGAAGGCAACACGTCTGCTGTACCAACCTGTGGATGCGATGGCACGGCAGATCCTTGACCATACCAGCCAGAATAGCCATCACTACCTGAGGATATCGGAGATTTAGCATATCCATATGGCTGCCAGCCCTGGGCAATCGAAAATGGAGGAAGTGGCGGCACAGAAGTGTGAGCACTTGGATCATTGGATGCTATGGACGTGTTCGTAGTAGTCGATGAGCTTGTCGATGGAGTTAATGGAGGCAAGTACCCGTCAGAATGTTGGGAATTTTGTCGCGGTACGAAATCATCACGGCCACTTGCCTGCGTTGCAGGTGGGAAGTTGGGATATGCTGAAGGATGAGGTAGACCTTCGAGGTTTCCAAAAGACATTGAGCGCTGAGGAATAGACGACCAGCCGATTTCCTTAGGGCTTTGCTCCGTGGCTGAAGTAGGCCAAGTTGACTGGTGTTGAAGTTGCACATTCGGGAACGGCGAAAATGCTGATGTTAATGGTTGCTCACGCCAATAAGACACAGGGACATCGGCAGGAGCCTTTGACATAGGAGCAGAATCAGCCGATATCCAGTTTGGAGCAGGGTGGCTATATTCATTTGGTCGTGTGAAAACGGGCACTAAGGTGCGTAAGAGAGCGTACATATAAGGATGCGGAGAAAGAAACAAACCATTATTTTCAGGGGAAAAGCTGTCAGCCTTTGGCTTCTTCATTTGGGAGGTGCCAAGGTCTTGTATTGGTGGTATAATTAAATACTGGTGGCCGTTGTGCATTTCTGACGAATGACTTTGTTGGTGTGATGGAGAAGATGAATCAGAGGCGCCCCCGTGAGTCTGGGAGTCTTGTCGATGACGAAAATCCGTATTTTGCTGTTCCACAGGGAAGAAGTTGCATTCTTTCTTCAATCTGATGCAATTTGAGCAGCGATTTTGAGCGTCTCCAACCGCAGGGATACATCTAATCTTCCTTCGACGGCAGTGACCTGAGGACGCAGATCAGTAAGTCTCATCATTTACCTCCAGAAGGAAAGGAGTGCAGACGCCCTAAAGCTCAACATAGCACTTACCGCATGCAACTGAAGTACGATGATATCCAAGTTTATTTCGACGTTTCTCTGCAGACAGCGCCAGAGCTGCGGCATCTGATGTTACTTGATCACGAACACTGGGAGTCGACGTTGAACGCTTCATCTTGGTACTTTTCTGCTGCAACGGTGTACTGTGGTTTCGTATAGGCGATTTGTTCTTCAAGGAAGACGGCGAATGTGGTGGTGGAGCAAGGTCCGGTAGATGAAAGCTAGTGGATATTCCTAAATCGGGACGCGTAGTAGGAAGAGAAGGATATTGATATGACATTACAGATGTCATTAATTCTGGAACTGAGAGTATGAACCCAGCTAGGTGTCCAAAGTTCTAACTGGAAATTCTCGAGTATGTTTGAGTGCGAAGCTCCACTGCCATCAGTCGTTGCGGAGCTGTCAGGGACGGGGCTATCTTATGTAACCACAGATCGACAACCACAAAGTCTAGTAGCAACCTTTAGAAGGTGGAGGTTTGGCGGAGCAGGTGTTACTGTCGCAGTTTGCAGTTCGAGTCTTTGTGTTGGATCCGGAAGACGGGCATTTGGTTAGACCAAGTCAGAACAGAATGAATTCACTTTTCGACCCAAAATCCAGATCGTTATCCGCCGTGAACCGATTGCGGGAGTTCAGAACATCACAGAATAATACGGAGGCCAATGGTAACAGTGGCCAGGATGCTAGGGACCTGGAGTGACTTGGAGCGTTTCTAGATTCTTTGAGGGACAACAAGATGCAGGAGCGTCTGCAGAGTCCTTAATGTGCTTGGAATTGGAGACAGGACCAAGGTTATGCGAAGTGCCAAAATTGCAGCGGGAGACGGGAGCTGCTGTCTGGCGCTGTCTGGTCTGTGGATAAGCAGGAGCCAGTACTAGTACCAGACCCCAACGACCATTCATAGGTCAACACCACAAGCCTTGATGTCGACGGGGAGCCAAGGTGCAGCTCTGCTTTACCTTACGCCACAATAATGAAGCTGCTGAAGCCAAGTAAGTCAGCCTGCGCGTCTGGACGGAGAAGCTATGTGGCCGTAGATTTGCGCCGAGCCAGGCTGGGGAGCGTTAGGCAGACCACAGACCACAGACCACAGGCTGTAGATATCAGATTGCAGATGGTATAATCGTAGACAGTACAGCCGTAGACAGTACAGTCGTAGACAGTAAGATCGAGATTCAAGAATGATCAAATGAGTTTCTTGCCAGCTCGTAGTAGTAAAGCACAGGTAGACCCGCAGACCCACAGCCCATCAGATCTAATCTCACAACAGCCTTCTCATTTACTATGTATACCACCCATACTAGTCCGCTAGCATGCTAGGACGTATACATGGGCATGACGATATTGCATGATAATGCAGTTAGATTGTATGATGACAGTGGTGGCAAAGAATGGGAGAAATATGAGAGGGACATATCTGAACGGCGAACTTGGCCAGGCGTTTACCACCTACTGTACTGCCTGCTAGTCGAGGACTGCTGCTGCTACTGCTACTGCTGCTACTGCTGCTGCTCCTCCTGCTACTGCTCCTGCTGCTCTCCCATCGTGGCTCCTACAGCTCCGTAATTAGATGGGAAAGGTACTGCCCGCACGGGGCGGACCCATCTGCCTCCTAACTCCATATCTCGTTTATGACTACTGAAAGCTTCGGCCAACATGCTGGAGGCCCAGGGCTAGGAGCTAGGGGCTAGGGGCTAGGAGCCAGCGACAGGGCGATGCCACAATATTAGTGACAGGCAGTTACAGTACGCTCGTTAGTGGCAGGCGGTGGCAGGCGGTGGCAGGCGGTGGCAGGCTGTGGCAGGCTGTGCTAGGGCGAGATAGGCTGCTGTAGATGCCTGGGATGCAGGAGGGACGACCTTCACTGTGCAAGCTAGTCGCTGCCCCCCCGGAAGTCGATTAAACGACGGCTCCTCCAGCACTAAAGGGGGCAGGCAGGGCTAGGGAGGTCATGGCTTGGCAGCCCCAGGCTCCAAGCTCCCAGCTTCATCCTTAGCCGGCGTACGCATGCTTATGTTGAGATCGATCTTCCTCGACTCCTGGTACTGCATGTGTAGCAGGTCCGGAGGCACATCCAGTGCCCGGCACAGTGTGTAAAGCATCTTCCGCTGCCCGAGGTGCCGGCGGGGTGCTATACAGCAGCAAGCCAGCACTGGTGTGCGGACGTGGCCGACTCGTCCTACGACAACCGCAATGCGCCGACTGTATTGCGGGTAGAGTACATGCCTACAGGGTGTCTGGATCTTGCCATCTTTCTTCACGACTCCGGAACCTAGCAGTTGTTGGGTTTAGCATGTGTAGCAAGCCCCAAGCTCCAAGCGCCCTCAACGAGGCGTTCGGGGCGTCGGGGAGGGGGGCCATCGACAGCGATCCACAGAGATCCACAAGACAATCCTCACTAGAAGTGCTCTGTAAAAACACTTGTGAGGTCCCTAGAACATGGCATACATGGCATACATGGCATACATGGCACACGGACATGGCATACCTGCCACACTCCCTAGGTGGGAGCTAGCACGCTAGCTCACTGTCCGTACAGTAGGTATGTTGATAGAACACATCAAGGTCAGTATGCTAAGGTAAGTTTGGGACGTCAAACTTTGGGTTTCAAGCCAGCGCTCACTTGCTTACTGAGTCTAGTCTCTATCCTCACTGTACGGGCAGATGTTCTCGCACTCAAACTCGAAACCCGAACGCTGCACCACCTCAATGCGGAGTGTCTCTATCAGTCGGTTGGCCTGTATCTGCGTCCCTCGATTGGCTGTTTGCCCTCGTGGGCATCCCTGTGTCACTGTGTTCACGCCCCTCGGGCCTCCAGTTTTTGACAACTGAGGCTGTACGACTCAAGCGTAGCATGGCTAGATAGCCGATGCAATGGCTGCTTAAGCAGAGACTTATAGCAAAATGTCGAACGTCGAATAAACCAGGTCCTCTCACTATTGCTGTCGTTTGTCTCGCTCTCGTCATGCTTCTCCCAACCTATCGCCTTCTTAAGCCTTAGCAGCTGTACTGTAGTAACGACATGCTGAGTACGGTGCGTATCAACTATCACAGCTACATCAGGGCGCTCGGACTTCAGCTCGCAACAGTCCGGGATCGTCATTGGCGGGCAATATATATTACTGGCGCCCAGGATCAAAAAATGCCAGAATATTAGTCGATATCCGGATGGCGAGTAAGGTGCTTAAGATAGATTATTATTGGCGAGTGGGAGAGACGAAGAGCATCTATACCGAAAGTGACAGCGCCCCGCGTAGCTATCGCGACTGGCCAACCCCTGTACGGGCCCAAGCACAGATCGGATAAAGCGTGAAAGTACACAGTTTGTAACATCATACTCCGTAACTTCCAGCCTTCCAGCCTTCCTACCATGCGCTCCTTGTGTGGTGTTCTTTGCTCTTCAAACCTAGGCATTGCTCCTTCGTGGCCGCCGCCGTCATGCTCTGGTATGCCTACGTGTCTGGGGGTCTGGGCATCTTTGCCCGGATTACTTGCCCGTCTTGGGAGATTAACAAAATTTATGTGAGTCTAGAGCTTCAAAGAATTTCCGGACTCACATCCCAAGAACTGCTATTTACGAACGATACGCTTATCTCAGTCTCGGCTTCAGGTGCAAGTCGCGGCGATGATTCCATTCAGCTATCTCCGGTGTGCTTGTGCTGGCTGAATGGCAGGCATGATAGGCAAGAAAAAGAACATGTGCACTCTACTACACTCTATCGTCAACATGATCTAGTGTCAAGGTCATGTACTGTGCATAGCGCGTCCACGGCCTTCGCTGGCAATCAAAGGATGTTAACACCAGCTTTATTTTTGAGGCTTCCACACAGTGTTAATACTAGACTGACATCATACTCCATCCTCGGTTGTTTTTCTCTACTGCAGAATCCAGTTTATTTCGCCAGTGCACTGTCCATTCCCCAGCATTTAGAGCAATCCACGCACACTGCCGATCTAACTTCAACCGGACCTCCCTGTCATTATTTCATACTGTATAGGCAACACCGGAGAGTGCTTGTATGGTGCTTCGTAAGCCAGATGGGAAAAGAAGCAGCGTTATCTCTTTTGGGAGATTGCAAGCGAATGATATGAAGATCTATATCATCCATGGCCTTGGGATTTTGCCATTTCTCGCTCCTACTACCATACTTAATATCTGTAATAATGACGGCGCTCGAGGCTCAAGTAGGTGCGGCAGCGCCACCGCACCTCTATCATTGCCTACTTACGCATCGCAACGGTAGCGTTTCGAGGTCGCTGGGTCGGCCGGCCGGCATTAATGTCTCACCGGCCGCCGTCGAGTTTAAGATAGGCTGGTGTCTCGTACCGAGCACGGTATTCTCATAGCACCTTAGTCCCTTACCCGCTTCAACCAGCTTTTGGGATGATTGACGGATCTCCGGCATGATGTAGCGTACCTACGCACAGTACAGTACGGCAGTTCACAGGGTATTACTGCAGTGGCGTACGAGAACGCCTATCACTCTCCCTCACGGATCACGCCCCTACTCGATGCAGAAGACGTCAGGGAGTCCGAGAGCCTCGAAATGCCCATACGGAACCAGCAATCACTGACACACATGACACATACAGACCAAGGCTATCAAGAGCTACTGTAATTACTTATTGCCTATTTATGCTTATAATTGGTGGTGATTGGTAGTGATTGGTGGGTAAATGCTAACATACTTACTGCTAGTACTACTACTAGCCACAATACGAAGAAGAGGAGGAAGAGCCTGGAGGACAGGTCATCGAGCCCTTGGTTTTCACTGCTTCACTGGCAACAGGCGTTCGACATCAGGCGTCATGGGCGTCGATACTGCTATACGTAAATACACGTACGGAGCACAGTAGCCGTACACCACCATCAACCAAGTATTGCCACATTAGAACAGTGTCTATGGAATATTACGCATGCCAGCCCGCCAGAACACGCTCGGCGCTCCCGCCAACCTTGCAGGATGCACGCAGGCAGCCTTTTTAACACGTGTAGAGCAGGCCTACCGCGCCGCAGATTTATCAATCTCTCCTCCCTGTCCACGCCTGTGCCTGCTTTCTCGCTTCTCGCTTCTCGCTTCTTCACCATCAGTGATTGTTGTACGGAAGTAAGTCGGAGCTTGTCGTATTGAGCGTAAGCACGATTCCGAAGTGCCAGAGCAAAATGCGCTGTGTTGCACAGGGTGCCAGAGCGACAGAGCACGTTCCATTCATTAGTAGATGTCGCCAAGCAGCAGCAGCACGATCCGCACCTCAGCATCTCATTCTGGGCACGTCAGCGCACCCGCATCAGCACACCAATAAACAATACCTCGACCGCCATCCACCGTTCACCGTTCACGCGCCGTCCCCTCCTATGAGCAGACGAGTCCCACAGCGCACCCAAGCACCCTAATCTCCCTTAACATCCTGGCCCATCTTCTCTGTACCGTGCAGACAGCACTGCACAGTGTTATTCAGGGCCTGGAACTCGGAGAGACTACTCGGATTCGACAACAACGACATACTACGTGCACGAAGCAGTCCAATAGTTCAGCACTCCTTCCCTAGATGCGAGTAGTGCATCTGTCATGATCTGCTGGGCACTGCTGGGTAAACCGGAGCGCGATCCCGGAAATCATTCCGTCATGGGTCGCCCGGGCGTATTGTCTGATATAGGATGAAGGTCCGGAACATGCTTGAGGAGCATCTCCATTTCCAATGCGAACAGCTGGGCGGCGATGACATTGATCGGAGTGGGGATATGTACAGTATGTACTGTCCTGCTGTCGGTTAGGAGACAGTATTCTCACTACACTCACCACTACGCCCGCTACGCTATATATAATACGTCGGCGGCATACTGTTACA
Organism: Aotearoamyces nothofagi; assembly: GCA_015345905.1. NCBI lineage: Eukaryota > Fungi > Ascomycota > Leotiomycetes > Leotiales > Tympanidaceae > Aotearoamyces > Aotearoamyces nothofagi. Next base: position 438,350 of record JADDTR010000003.1, on the reverse strand, counting down.
GGAGGCTACAGTATCGATAAAATTCTCCGAGGAGGCTCTCACTGTGGCCGCATCCTTTGATTGACCCGCTCATGCCATATACAGCAGCTACGAGTGCCCCAACTTAATAGCTAAGCATGCCGAGGTGGGTAATAGGCAATGGGTAGGGAGGGATGGAGGAACGTATGGCACGGACACAACCCTGCTTCCGGGCCCAGTCCAGCAAGACATCATTACAGTACGCGGTATTTCCGCCAGGCGCTAAGTACAGCACAGTGCTGGAGGCAAGGTAGTACGGTAATACGGCAGCACGGTACTGTATAATAGGTAATGAAGGAGCAACAGTCACGTCACAGGCTTACTGTATACACAGTCGACGTCCGTGGCACCGCTGGAGCCAATGTCGGGGGGGCCAATAGTTGGCCGAGGCACCACGCCAGGGCGCGCCAGAGCATCCCCCCACAAACTTGCGTCGGCGATCTTGGGTCTGCGACCTTAGGGGAGCCCGAGCCCCGTTCGGGCATGGTGCCGCGGGTGTGATGCCCCGCCGTACAGATTACGGATAGACATAGTGACCGCGTCCACTTTTCCTCTCCTCCCCGTTCCGTCCTTCGCTCTGTTCCTCTTTTCCTCATCCTGGCAAGCCACGAGCTCCAGGCGGATGAAAGGCGATCATCCCGATCACTGACGGGCGCAGGAAGATCCATGGCATCTCCGGAGCAGCATGCATAACACGCAAATGCAGAAGATGCAGAACGCAACGCAGCACGCATCCAGAATGCAGGCCGCGAAGGCGCCAGGAAACAACAGCGACGAGCCAGTAATGAATACTCGAGTGGATGCTAGATGCTGGATGCATTGCATGCGAGTAAGATAAGCTGCCTTCTTGGGATTCCCAGAGTATTTTCAAGGGGTCGGATCAGACATGCATGGCATGAATAACCCCTTCGGTACGGAGTACCTTGCTATATTTTGAAGTTGCGCCTTCACGATTCGATTCCCGGTGAGGATCGATGACATACAAGACAAGACGAGTTGTGTGTCTTGCTGTTTCACCTTTGAGTTGAACCACAGTATTTGTACTGTACGTACGTACGGTACAGTGCTACGTACTCCATGGAATTGCTACATCGTCTAGATAAGCTTTCCGGTAGGTCTTCCTCCACTTCCCTCTTCCCGTCTCTACTTCTCAGCCTCCCATCTACACCCTGGAAACGAGTAGGGAGGGAGGAGAGCTGCGCCGCCGCAGGGTACGTGGCAAGAGGCTCGCACGAAGTGTTGGTTTTTATTTACATTTTTAACGATCCCGGTCGTGCTGTGGCCCTCTTGGGAAGAAGGAAAACGGTCTCCACTTTTTAACAGCTTCTTGACCCGCTGCAACTCGGTATTTACCGGTTATTACTAGAAGAGACTGGTTCATATCAGCACATATTATTGTTATTGTTCTGTGCGATACGTCCTACAAATCTAGAGAGGCTAGAAATATATGTAGGGTACATTACCTAAGGTAGAATCTACCTACCTATATATACATGCATGCATGTAGGTATATGTACGTAAGTTTTTTTTCTTTTTCAAATTAGGGCTACTAACTATTATTTGCAGAAGCTAGGAACGATGCCACTGGGATGTAGGTACCTAGCTACGGACACAGGTACCCGTCGTGAAAGATCGCCTTTGCACACATATCACCATGCGTATTCTCGATCTATAGTGGCATGGCATATCTGGCAATAAGGCGACAATGAGAGTGCGAGAGATATCCGTGGCTACGGAACAAGGTACGTACGGTAAGTTGCTCCGAAATACAGCTTCCGTGCAGACGTGCTTTCCCTGGTTGTCAAGGTAGCATGGCACGGTGACAGTAGTACGTACTTGTACGTAACGCGGTATTCAGGCAAACCAGCGGGGGCATAAAAGCCTGCAATATGGAGCTACGTAAGGTACAGATACCTTATGTGCACGTATTAACGTTAAATTATCATTATTTTCTACAAGGATACTAATATATATAGTACAGTTTAGTACAATGCCGGATGTTATAATTCAATTTATTAGCATTATCAGCGATGGTTTACGAAGCTAAGCAAGTTAGGTAGTGTAGCTTACGGCGTGGAATACGGAGTTCGGATAGAACGGCTCTGCGTGAGTCGTTTGGCCCCTCTGTTAGATTGCAACGGTACGGATACAGCACAAAGTGCTTGCCTTATGGCAGTAGGTACGGGTCCTTACTACCTGAGCACCCTGTACGTATATATGTACGCGCTCGGCGTCCTCCTGCACACATCTAATTTCGATCTCCGGCTGAAACAGACTCCACACATCATAAAGTACCGAGTTGGGTAGGGGTATATTACTCTATACATTGTCCATGTACACTGCGAAGAGTGATATTGGATCATATGACAGACAAACAGCCAACACTAACACGATTTCACATGCAAGCTGCAGGTCAAGTCTTATCGAGATAGATGTCCGTGTTATCGCAACTCGACACGTCCGGAGACGGCTGTCATACTACACGCGGCGCTGATAGGCAAACGGCACACAGACAGCCCGGCTGTACTCGAGTCCAGGTAGGCGTTGTTAATTCATATCGATGCATCCACATTCTGTGATGTACAAGTACCTACCTACAGCATACTGATTGATATACCTAACGGGACTCTGCTCCGGGATCGCCTTGATGGTACAGTGCAGTGCAGTGCAGTATCCTAGTACAGTACAGTCCCTACCTACCTTAGTGCCATTGGTTTCTGTACGAGCAGTTAAGATACTCAAGCATGTGCTTGTCATGTACCTGTCCCGAGTACTTGATCTGCATCGTTTGCCGTGCTGTTCGGGAACACCCAGCCCTAGGTATAGTACATATATGGCCTGCTTATCCACATGCATATGTATCAAATTATATACGGATACAGTGCATGCTCGAGTCTCAAGGGCATGTCCTGTATGGTACGGGATACTTGCCTCATTATCTTCAACAGCCTTCTCAACATCTATCATCCCCATGTACAACATCACGGGACAGTGTTTCGTTATCTTCAACAGCCTTCCCAACATCGAACCATATCTCATTTCCCGTATATCATGCCCCATGCAGAATATCCTTCTTTTCCCCCACAAGTGCAGAGAGATGTCCGAGCTCTTTTCGGCTTCGTTCAGCGCTTGATTGGTTAGATGTTTTTCTTTTTTTCTCCTTTTGCATTTCTACTGTCTCGAATCCAGGTCCATCATCACTCACTCACTCATTCATCATTCATGCCTAGAGAGTGAGTATATTCCTACTATTATTAGCACCCCGAAGTCTCCAACATGCCCATGTTCCGTGCTATACATCTACACACAGCCCACCAAGCGCCTTTCCCACCCAACAAGCCACCCAGCCAACCACACACACATGCACGCCGAGCTCCAGTCTCCGATCTGATCCTCCCCCCTTCATCCCCGGCCGCCCTACGACCAATCAACCCCCCAGCGCCATGCTCGATACCCGCTCGCGCCAAACAGCCCAGCTCGCCCAGTGCAAGCCACAGTGGATATCCAGCCTGGGATGCTGGGCAGGCAACATGGCAGGCAACATGGCAGGCAACATGGCAGGCAACATGGCAGGCAACATGGCAGGCAACATGGCAGGCAATATGGGCAGAAAGCCCACCCGACGCCAAGGCCCGTCGTCGCTTTCCACTTTCCGCAATGAGATCTGCCTGTCGCGCATCACGCTGACGGATGGACCTATTTGTGTCGCCCAGGCAGGTCAAAGCCACCTCTGGCACCCATTCGGGCGCGCTATCTGTAACACAAGGCGTGTCACCCTTTTTTCCTGTCTCTGCTACCTCGATAGCGGGGCTCGGTTATGTGCAAGAGGCCCTTTTTCCCCCTTCGCATTCTGAAGAGGGGCTAATTAATTGATAGACGACGGTTACTCAAAATATCGATAGACAACGCTGTTCTTTTAACCATGTATGCCCGCAAAATTTATAACATGACGTTCACATGTGACATGCCTTGTTTATAATTCATATGTATTCGTTCAAAACCGTCTATAACTGCGTGAAAGAAAACCATTCCCCCTATCCTAAAACCCGAACTCCATCTATCTAACCACATATCATCCCGACGTACTCCATCACTTTCGTGTTCGCTCATTTATTTGGAAGAAAGGTGTCCAGGGGTATATGTATACACGCACAGAGATAGAACAAGAAAATAGCAAGGGAACCCCGGCCGTTCGGCATATCATAAAAGGAATGTGGAAACCCCAGTAATGAGGTCTCAACAATGATAATTATTTCCGCTCCGCGACGCCGGCGGGTAGGAGTGATTAATGTCCCGGCTCCCGGCTCCTGGTTGTCCGATCTGCTGTAAATGTAGAAACTCCGAGCCTCCGTTTTGTGGACTGGAAGAAAACGATGCTGCACTACCAGCTGAGCTATTGTGATTTCTGATATTGCTAACAGGTGTTGGGGCATTCTTCCAGCCTTCACCTGTTGAGTCACTCATTCCTGTAAATGCATACTGTCCCGTGGAGTCGGCCATGGCAAGCATGTTGCCATGTGCTGAGTATGCTGAAATCTGCTGTGGATGGTGGCATGTTGTAGAGAAGCTGATGGGCATTGCTTCAGGAGTGAGGCTGTGGCTTTGGGTGTGGCTAAACGGTGAGAATTGTTGCTGCTGCTGCGGAGCAGTGTAAGTAGGGTCGGGAGATGGGGAATGATTCGAGGTTGGGTAAGAAGTGTAACTTTGCTGTTGCGGTAATGTGCTGTTATAAGACTGGCTGTTCACTGTTGTGAAATCCCCATGTTGGTCATGCAAGGGGCTGTGCTCCATTGGAGTATAGTTACGCGACTGCGGGTTACTGAGATGTGCGTCCATAGTATCAAAGTTATTAAATGTATTAATAACGTCGTCATCAAACATGAGGCCTTGTTGCTGCTGTTGCGGAGTAATCGGTGCATGAACGTTAAATCCCATTGAGGCGGTGGAGGTGAAAGGTTGAGAGAAGATAGATTCGTTGAATTGCGGTATCATGGCCGTAGTTGGCGAGCTCTGGTACATTGGAGTTGATAAAAATGCTATTGACTGCATGTTTGGCGGTATACCATTGCCACTGCTGTAGAACGTTGGACTCCCAGAAGGTTGCCTGTTCATTGGCGATAGGGCCTGACGGATGGGCAAAGCTTCTACAGGACTAATAACCGTATCGGCATCGACCTGAGAGTCCTTGACGAGTCTCAGAACAGGAAGGCTGATATGCTCCATATGTTTTGCCAGGTGAACTGTCAGCTTTTTCCAGCTAGTAAGAACTTTTCCACAGAACTTGCATGGCTCATCTTGTGGCCTATTTGTAGTCTCGTGGTGGCAGTTTCTCACCATGAGCCAAATTGGCTCGTCGCTGCCACGTGCCTTCTTAATTGCGGCCTTCGTTTTAGAGGTAGGTTCTGTTAGTTTATGCTCGCGGACCAGATGCTGGAGAAAGTTGTCTTTGCGATAGCACTTATGTGTGCAGTCATCAACCTGGCATGTCCACCACTCGAGATGGCGATGACGTTCATTCTCATGTCGGACCCAGTCGGCCTTTCGTTTGAACGATTTCGGTTCCTTGCAACTTGAATAGGTACAGGTAAAAGGCTGCACATCTTCATGTACATGTTTAGTCCAGTCAGAGGGTTTGGTGAACTTTTTAACTCGAAAGCACAACTGACACTCAAACTCGGCGGGAAGGCTTTTTGCTAAGGGCATGGGTACACCCTGTGGGAAGCTCTCTGCCGTGAGCTGGCCTTCTGGATTCGGGTCGCTATCAGAACCGTCTCCAATAATTTGAAGGTCACCATTGCTATGACTGTCTTCGCGAGGTTTTCCTTTTGTGCCAAAGTATGTAACAGGACCGCCAAAAGACATGCAATGTTGGCCGGCATTGCAAGAGCCATTAAGCATAGCACCGGAATGTTCGACGCGCCATTTCAAAAGCGCCTTGTATCGTACAACTTGCTGGTGGGCAATCCGATCAATAAGGTAGGTGTCATTCATGTCTGGATTTAGTTCTAAAACGTGGTTATGAAATCCAGCAAAATTGGGAGTGATAGGTGTTTGTATGTCGAAGTCCATGCCCATATCCCCTTCATCCACAGCATCCTCATCATCTTCTTCTTCGGCTTCGAAATCGCTGTGCTCCTGGGGTTTAGTGTCTTCTATTATGGGGTTTATATCCTCATTTTCCACTGGTGGCGAAGCTAATGTTGGCAGTGGAGGTCCACCTTGTGCTCTCCAAAGACCTGCAATACCTGCCTGGCTAGGGTCGTCATGCAAGTCGCTTCTACTTCTTGCACGCCGAATTGCTTTGCCCACGAACCCAAACGAGTTTTTTGGTGACATTGCCATGGTTGCACTAGCGGATCCATTTCGGAAATGATACTGTCCCGGGCCAGGAGAATTGCCCAAGTTCGTGTTAAGTCGGGGTGATGCTGGCCGGGTCCGGCTAGGTAACCGCGGGGGAGGTGCCAGGCTACTTGCACTTGCACTCTCTTTCCTACCACCCGGTGTAGCCTCTGGTCTCCCTCGCTCATCTTTATCGCTGCGAGTACGTTTAAGCTTATTTGAATCGCTCTTCTTACGAACGATATTCGATAGTTTTCCAAATGACTCTTCGAAGATCCCTGGCTTCTTCTCTTGTGCTCTGCCGATTGATAGCCTTTTTAACAAGCCGCCATTCTTGAAAGATTCAATATCCGCGACACTGGGGTCGCTACGCCGGCGTGTTCCCCATGTTGCAGAGCGAGAAATTATCGAGAACCCGTCTGCAGCCTTGTTCCATTTGGCGATCACCTCGTTAGCGTTTGTGGTTGGAGTGGCCATCTTGATTGCATTTGGGTATGCTGCAGCATCGTTGAAATGACGTGACAGTTTCATCAGTTCTAATTCATCCGGGTTGAGTCCTAACGCTCCGGGGTTATAGTAAACTTGTCCTTCGATAAGCCTGTTCTCATGTTCGCTCTCAGAGTCTGAGACAGGCCTAATCCCCTGGCCTTCTTCGGGGTCCTTCGTGTGTAATGGAGTAGCTCGGAGATCAGGGAACCCAAACCCCAGCCCAACGTGTCCAAGAGGTGCCCCGGCGCTTTTAGCTCTCCTCCTTACGCCAGCAATTGGCGCAGATAAGTTATAAGAGGCCGGTTTTTGTTCCTCATCATCGGTATCGGTACTATTCCCTGCTTGTGATCTCCATTCTTCAACCTCACGGTTCTTCGCTTCGACACGATCTTTCTCATCTTGATCATTGAAGTTGAAAACTTCAACATTTGATATCGATTTCCGCCTCTCAGGATCAACACCTTTTCGTCCGACGGCTTCCTCAATATCCCAGCTACCTCTCATGCCATGATAGGTAGCCAGCCGAGATGTGCTCGACCCTTGAGCGGTTTGGATAGTATTTAGGTTGGATTTATTGAAGTCACGATATGCTGATGTGGGATCTTCACTCATATCTTTCTGATGCTCCGATTCGTCCCAGTGAGTCAATGTTACTCTAGGACTATGGCCTAGGTGAGGCATTGCACTGGAACTACTTTCCTCGGCACTTGTATGGCTGCTTCTGCTCATGTCTGAAGTGGGTTGAAGATCTGTCCTATTTATAGGATTATTATTGACTGACATTGTTGGCTGTGACGTGTTTCTCAATCCATTCGAGAGCTCGAATGATGGCGAGGCTGCTCCTGTACTATATTTGTTTGGTGCGCTTTTAGGAGAAGAGGTGTTCGTTGAGATAGTGTGATCTGGACTTATAGGGTAGGTGGAGGTGGTTATGGGTTCGTTGGGCTGTGTATTCTCAAGATGTGCCTGTGGTAGATACGCCTCGATCGGAAGCTCTGTGGTCGGCAACGGTATGTCGTCAATAATGGAATTCAAATCAATGTCTTGCCCTCCAGCATCAAAGTTGACACCGTAGAATTCGTCAACGGTATACTGGCTATAATCGCTATAGCCGCCTTGCTCTGAGGTCAGCTCGGCAGCCGTGCTGAAGCTTCCAGGACTTGAAGAATTGCTGTATGGCTGAAGGACAGAGTACGGTGATAGATGACTAGCATCGCCAGGCGTGGTGCTCATTTGGGTTGGGAAATGCGTGGAGGAGTCGGCTAGGTCATAGAGCCGATGGGGGTCAATAGAAGAGGGAGAAGAGGAGGTGACTGTTGAAGACATGGCTAGTGTCGGGCTAAGTATGCGCAGCAGGTCTGATATCATAGAAGGCCCTGGAGGAGCGTCGCATGAGCTGAGCGGGATTATGAAAGGTTGCTGGCTGGGATGGACATGTTGCAGCCTTGGGGAGTCGCACGGCGGTTCACTTCGGATGGAATGGTGCACTTCAGGAAGAGGACAAAATAAGACTTTTGCCGAGCTAGTCACCTGGCTCAGATATGCGCTGCATGAAGAGGCAGCAGGATAGAATAGACAGGCGTTTCTTGGAGGAAGTAGTAGAGAGAGGGTAGAAGAACGGGGAGCTGATGATCGCGAGGAGAGCGGAGTCGGGCGGGCGTCTCAATGCGCGCTTAGTGTGAGATAAGCCTTACCGCCTTGGACGGGGCGTGGACGGGCAATGAACTAGGGCTGGTGATGATGGCGATGATGGCGATGATGGCGATGATGGCGATGAGTGAGGGGGGTTGTAATTAGGGCAAGGACACGGCGCCCACAGCAATGGCAAGGAAGAGCTGCGGAAACTGCAGGCTCACTTCACCGTATGGGACCAGCCTGGGCTGGGCACCTGGACACCTGGACACCTGGACAGGACGTACTGGCCGAGAGTCGTGAGAGAGAGCCGCACCCAGATGAGGCACCCGTAGCACTGCCCGGCAAGGCAGATCCATAGGCTCACTTAGGGTGCGAGCCGGTGCTGTTCGGCGTGAGCACAGCCTGCGCCAGCATTCAGCCTTCGGGGTGCGGGGTGGCGGTGCAGCGCTTGGGAGCCCCATATGGAGGATCGGTGCCTCGGATTAGATGCGTCGTCCCAGCACAGCAGTAAGAAGCAGGACATGGTGGCCGCGGGAGACCTGTCGGCAGCAGAGCAGGGCTACTGCGGGAGGCATTAAGCTGTGCAATGCAATTGACGGTGCCCCTAATGGCAATTGAAGCTTAATTGCCGTCGCAAACCAAGCAAGCGCCCGTACCCGTCCCGTTCTCGAGCTGGCATGCAACAGAACCTTATTGCCGAAGCTGGGTACTGGGGCAGTGAAGCGGGCATCGAACGGGCAGCGGGAGGCGGGCACGGCGGGTAAGGTTAGCACGGGCAGGTGCTGTACCTGCGGCGTCGTAGGGACGGAATTTAGCGACTGCGCCCGCCAAACTCTCGTGCCTGGCGTGTCGGCGTGCCAGCCAGCCAGCCTTAGGTACTGTACAGTGCAATACAAGTACAGCAGGCGGGCAGCGAGGTGAAGGTGCGGTAGGGGGCGGTAGGGTGCGGTAAGGTGCCTATTGGAATCGGGAGGAGAGTCGCAGCCCGGCTATGCTATATGCTATGCCGTGCTATGTTAGACAGACCCAAGGCCATCAAGGTAATAAGAATAGCAACGAAGCCTCACGCCAAGATCGACATCGGATTACCAAAACCCCATGCTGATCATGGCGAACAGCACTAGATCCCGCCATGTACTGTATGAAATGCTTAGCTGGCGTCGGAAGTGCATGCAGAAGTCGTTTTGTTGCACGCTAAAACAACTTCAGCGTCCAGTTCTCTCTATCGTCCGATCTGATATCTCTTGAAGTGTGTGTACGCGTGTATGCGTGATATTATCTAGATGCCAGGCACCCGGGGATTTATTATCTCTTTCATACAGCACCGGCTCTAACGTCATGCCTCCTCAGCAGCGGGTCATTCCTCAACCGCTCCAATGCCTTAGTTTCCAGATGCACAGCAACATCTACTCCATCGTCCGCCCAATGTTTCTTCCGAGTCTCAGTCCTAGCAGCTTCCATCACGACAACAATGCCATCCAATGGGTCCACTACCGCGTCTACGTACCTCAAAGTACCATACTGCTGAGGCTGGAGAGAAATTGGCCACCGTAGCGTCGATGATTGACAGAGGGCGGCTCCGGATCCTCTTCTCCCGAACTTGGGGAAAGACTCTCATGGCCTCGGTGATTTCTTCGCCCATAGCTGGGTAATTGCTACCGTATGAACAAAAGGAGAAATCCCTCACAAGCAGAAGCAACAGAAACTAAGTAGAAGTTGTATGATATTGTCCATGAATTAAAGAAATCCAGAATCTATATGCTTTCCTCGGCTGGAGACTTATACCTTCCCGAGTTCATATCGTACATAGCACCGAGGGGCGTATTGATGAAATGTAGGGTCGGAAACCTACTCTGCCGCCCAGGAGTTGCGGTTCTTAAATAGGCATCTTCGCTATTATTTCCACATACCTAAAGTGGACAAGACTGGTCCGTAGAGGGGAACATTTGACGACTCGCATGTATCACGTGATACCATGGACAACCATCCATATATGGAGTAGAGTAGGGTATCGCAAGAATTTACCTGACCTTAAGTTGTATCCGTTCCTCGTATTGGCGGGGCTCCAAGGTGCTCACTAGCTGTGCAGAGGTGCTGTTTTCTCCACACTGCCGCGTCCCGCGCGGCGTCGATAACATCATATTGTCCTCAATGGCGAAATCGTACCAATTCGGCAGTGATCTTAGCCTCCTACACCTACGTACTCCCTGTCTCCACGTCGACATGCCGTCAAATTGCGAAAGCAAAATCGAGTATCAAAGCCGAGCTGCATGAAACGACTGACTTAAGTCCTTTCTTGCTTATGATAGGACGAGTAAACTCGAGGCTCGCCTCTCTCCAAGGTCTCAGGTAGTTCCTATCTCTAAGCAATTCAACTCTTAGGTGATCCGCAATCGCGACAGTATAATATACTATCCCCCCCCCTGAATAATCTTGTGAATCCATATTTTTCAGATCGCCAACGGTTAATTGGCGAGTACCCTTGATCTCATAAGGCAATTGGTTAATATCCCCAGTTGATACTCTCGCCGATGACCTTGAAAACCACCCTGGCTCACAAGATTATTCAGGGGGGGGGATAGTAGATATAATATAGATTAGCAACATGGTTGACCTCTGATGCTGCATCAGTTTGGCACCAGATGTGGGCTATCTATCAACCATGCTTAAGAGGGGGCATCTTCCAAGCCGGGGTCGCTTCTTCTGCCGTGTTCATTTAAGATGCCCAGAAGTCTGCATATTGGACCTCTTCGTTGTCTTCATTCTGCAGTACTATCTGCAGCAGGATCCATTATACCATGCAAAGAACGGCAGATTCAGAGCCCGAGAAGGCCGTACTTGCTGGGGTACGTGGAAATACCACAGATGATGATACTTCTCCAGTCGGGTCACGAAAGAATCTGGACGAAAGCTATGAGGTTTATGAGCAGAACCGTGGCATGCACATTGATCCGGCCGAAGCAAAAAAGGTCTTGAAAAAGATTGATCTGCGAATTGTCCCCATCTTGTTTGTCACATATATGCTCCAGTATCTCGACAAGAATGCTATCAATTTCGCCAGCGTATACGGTCTTCAGGATGGAACGAACCTCCATGGGCAGGATTATAGCTGGCTGAGTCAGTAGCTTCTTTGATGTTATAGAAACATCGCTAATAATCTAGGTTCTATCTTCTACTTTGGCTATCTTTTTTCGCAATTTCCCTCTGGCTATCTTCTTCAACGCCTCCCCGTTGGCAAGGTCTTGAGCTACACAACGATTGCTTGGGTATGTCACTACAATCCTTGCTTTGAACTTGGTTATTGAAGAACACATAGGGCGTAATCCTTATTACGACTCCTGCCTGCACGAACTTTGCTGGTATTGCAAGCAACCGTTTTCTTCTTGGGGCGGTCGAGGCGACTGTCAATCCGGGGTTCGTTCTCATAATGTCTATGTGGTGTACGTAGCTCTCAAAGCGCAAATGTTTGATGAAATATGAGGCATGATGTTCTTTTTGAGAGGAATGGCACTATAGACCTCTAGACATGTTTTGTCACTCATTTTCGCTGTGCTTTTGGGGAATATCTGCTTAGATTTTGTAGACACGAGTGCGGAGCAACCACTACGACTCGAAATATACTACTGCACGAATGGCATTGCCACAATGTTTGGTGGGCTTATCGGATATGCAGTTGGACATATTACGACAGGCGCGTTGGAGCGGTGGATGTACGTTTTCGTACGTAACTTCTGCTCTCTCATTATAACATCTCATCATCTCCTTCAAACTTACTGATAGCTCAGATCATTTTTGGCGCCTGCTCTATTGCATGGGGTATCGTCTCTCTCATAGTACTCCCTGATCTACCAAGCACTGCAAAATTCCTCAATCCAACCGAGAGGGCCGTTGCCGTGGATAGAGTTGCCGGAAATAGGCAGGGTATCAAGAATCAATATTTCAAGAAGGAGCAAGCATGGCAAGCTGCACGCGACCCGAAGACGTGGATTCTGTTTATTATGGCAACCGCAGCTCAAGTAAGTGGCATCCGTAATATTCGATGATAGTACCTAACGGTACGTAGGTCCCTAATTCGGCATTGACAAGTTTTGCCTCGATCATTGTGTCAAGTTTTGGATTTAGTAAGTTGAGCCAAGTGTTACAAGCTAAGTAATGTTTTACAGGACTGACGGAATTCTCCAGATACGTTGGGGTCACAATATCTCCAGATTCCTGGCGGATTTGTCCAGTTTGCTGCACTTATTACTGGAGGATTTGTATGCACTCACTTCCCCCGCAATTCCAGATGCATCACGATGATAGTTGCCAATAGCATCTGCATTCTTGGTGCAGCGCTACTTGTTGGACTCCCCTCTAAGAACAAGGTTCGTTATGATGTTGATAATTCGTCTTCTTTCACTGACACATCGCTATAGTGGGGAAGGCTTGTGGCTTTGTGGTTATGCTACTTCCAAGGCCTCGGATTCAGTATTTCCCTCACGATGGTATCCTCCAATATTGCCGGCTACACAAAGAAGCAGATCACTGCTGCTGTTCTCTTCACAGGCTATTGTGTAGGCAACATCATCGGCCCTCAAACCTTCATTGCCTCTGAAAAGCCCGGCTATCACTCTGCTTATATTGCGATGCTGGTTGGGTACTCGGTTAAGCTCGCCATGGTGGTCGTCTTATACATCTTCATGTGGAGCAGCAACAAGCAGAGAGACGCAGAGCAGGCGGCTAGAGGAGAGCTCAGCGAGGAGGACGAGAAGAATGCGATTGAGAGCGGAATGCACGATGTGACGGAACTGGACAACAGAGGCTTCAGGTATATTTTGTAGAAGAGCTGATGAGAAAGCATCATCACACAACGACTGTCTTGGGTATAATACTTTATAAATAATGAAGAGAAGGTCGTTGAAGTGAGGCGCGGAGAGACCTCCACTGTCACACGAATCCCGGCGGGTTTTATGATTGATTAAAACTCAACAAAAACTCCTTTTCACTTATCAGGAACATGCCAGAATTCAAATGGAGGTAGGGTGTTTAAATGTCTCTTAGCTCATGGTCTTGTTTCTACTGTTGCATATTGCAATCAGATCATATCAAAGAGTACAGTGATGTCTAGATCCCCCATAGGCTTTCTCAAGAAGCGCCTAAGCTTTTTCTGATGCTCTCCTCCTCAGGAACAGGAGTCGCGCCTCTGCTCGAGAATAGATCACCCAGAGTCCTATCCTTAATCAAGCACTCGCCGTTTTCCAGATCATCATAAGTGCTAACCCACCATTCCAAGTCTGCCTTGTCTCTTCCTTTCTCTACATAGTACCGAACGTACTCTTCGCGAGTCACGATTTTCAAGCTAACCTCTGTCCCTTTGATATCAGACACGATCTTTGCAATGTCCTTCAAAGTCAGTGGTGGCAAGGGCGAAGAGAGGTAGAACGTCTTCCCGACATACTTTGCCGATGGATCAGCAAGCACCAAGGCAGTCCCGTACCCCACGTCTGCAATCGAAGTCCAGCTTATGGGGCCGTCGCCGGCCACGACGATCTCGTCGCGAGGGTCGTTTTGGAGGTCATAATGGCCAAAATACAGCGGCCAGGACTCGTTGTACAGCCCTTCTCTGATGACGGTGAACTTGGTATCGGTCAGCCCGTGAAGGAAAGCCTCGGTGCGGTGGTGGGCTCGCATGACGCCCGCTTTCGAATTGTCGCCGAAGGCCAGAGAGCTGTAGTAGATGTGCCCGACACCTGCCTCCCGAGCGGCGTTGATGGCGGCGAGGTGATGCTTCTCTCGGCCCTGGCCACTCGGAGCATTGTTGTGATCCATGGGGATCCTTGGAGACGAGACTATGAAAACCTTAGAGCAGCCGGAGAAGGCGGCCACCATGGAAGCCGGGTCGTCGAAATTGCATGCTCGGATCTGTGCTCCTTTCGCCTTGAGATCCTCCCACCGCGCATCCTGCGGGCTTGAAGACGTGCAAATAACTAGTTCACTCGCGGGAATAAGGTTGTGCTCGAGGATCGCCCGGAGCACTGCTCCTCCAAGCTTTCCCGTGCATCCTGTCAAAGCAAGCATGATGATATGAATTTCAAAAAAAAAAAAAAGCCCGAAGCTGTTTTGTGCAGACGATGTGACCTCAGAGAGAGTTGTAAATATTTAGAAGCCAGAAGTGTTGTATAGGAATTTGTAGAGTAGCTATATGGTTTTACTTAAATAAATATCGACCACTGTGGTTGGTAAGCAGTCAGTCGCTGGCGTAACTTCATGGGCGTTTGTAAGCCGCCGCTAACACCGAATTCAGGTGTTGAGTAATCTGAGACACAATATTGTTATACATCGTGCACGATTTTTTTGGACACTTCAGTTAAAATGCAGGTTTATAAGCCAGACCATGTCAAGTATCCTAGTCATGAAAGACTAGATTCGGAGTTTGGTGATTGGATCATATCACGTGATGGCCCCAAGTACGTTAGTTCCTAATTAGAACGTAATACTTAACTCATATCTCCCAAAATGAATAATTCCGTAAATCTATAATATTTGGATCACCAAGTTGATTAGTGAGATATTCCCAATACTATACGATAATTAGGTTATATTCCCCATTTATTACAGGTAGGTCAATAGCGTGCGGAAGAGGATTGTTATTGTAGAGTGCGTTTATCCTGCTGATCCGCTGCTACTATTGATTACAAGACACAGAACAAGCCAACTCGAATCCAGTTGCCCCCGTCGTATAACATATGATCCTACTGGCAAACAGACTCCGGGGTATCAAAAGTCCAAACGCCGATATCGCTCCATAACACCAACAGTGGTAAGCTTCCCAAGCGACCTCTTTTAGTGTACATGCACATCAATCGATGTCGACTCATCAGGATCCAAATCGGCATCGCCTGCCAGGCTTTCGGGGTCGAGCTTATCCCCATCAAAGTACAATGATATCTCCTTGTCCGCCGGAATACCCCTTTCGTTCCTGTAGGCGTGTATTATTCTTGCGATAGCCGTCGTCGGCTTGACTACTAGCCCGTAGGGTTCTAGGTCTTTGCCTTTCAACATGATCTTCAGCTTAGGGCCTTCGTCCGCTTTGTGCGTTGCTGGGGATGGCTCATCCTCTTCCAAAGGATCTCGCTGTTGACGTTTCCTCTCAATTGCTTTAAGTTGCTCCATTTCTTGGAATGCTTCTTCTGTCCATGCCTCCAGATGTAACCGTCCATCGTGGTCGAAACCTTCCCCATCCAGGCGCAATTGTCCGGTTGGCGTGGTCTTCAGTCCCATTGCTTTACATGTTGTGACATCGAAGAGTCGTTTCCCCCGCCATGTCAAAAATATTAGAGCCTTAGCAGATTCCTCCATAGGCTGGCCATCAATGGCCTGCTTTTCACACCACGCAAGCCGTGCATCTTTTATTCTTTGAGAAAGTTTCCTCCTGACAAGAAGTGGCTTTGTACCATCAATACGTGAATCAATCAAGATCTGGACAATTGGGTCAGGAGCCGGCTTAACGGTAGAGCGAAGTACATCAGCAGATTCGGAGTTGGTAGTTCCATCATCATTAGACGCTTCTGGGGTGCCTCTCGACTTTGCTAGGTTAATATGTTCAAGCAAACGTTGCTTTGCACTTTCCCTAGCCCTTGCCACTAGTTCAGGGAACATTTCTTCCTCGGAAAGTTGAAGATCGTCATCAACAGGTGTCACAATCGGCTTCGTCTTGACATCCCCGTCATCTGAGTCTGTTTGAGCGGACTTGGTTTCATCTTCGCTATCACTGAGGGAGATCACAACTTGCTGTATTGCCTTGTGACTCTTGGCGCGTGTTCTTGATGGCCATTTATCTGGCTTATGGTGTTTTGAATCTGGTGATAGAGAAGCATCTGATTTGGCCTTAGTTGACGTAGATCGTGATCGTCTACTTGCTGATGTTGCTTCATTCGAGTCTCTACATAAAGGCCAAGAGTTAGAGAAAGACTACCGTTACTAGTAATATGTACACACCTCTGCGCCCCTTGAAGGAGTCTCTTTGTGAGATCATCATCACTCGAGCTTGCCACAGCCTCGTTTTCCTCTGCTTCTGTAGAGATCCTCCTCCTCTTTTCCTCCTGTCTTGTATGATCTGCTCGCTCAATACTATCCTTGGAGCGCTTTCGCTCAAGTTTCTCCAGCCGTCTTTTCTTTTCTTCTGCGATCCTCTCTGGCCAGAGCTCCTTGGACCGACTAAAGAACTCGATGGCCTCGGCCTCTTCTACGGGTTTTGCATAGGCCGACTTTTTAAATAGCGAACGTTTTGGTGGTGCTGGCACAGAGCTGCTCTCTTCGGTATCTGAGGCCATCGTAGCAGGGAGACTTAGCCTGCGTCAGAGGTGCGGATATTAATATTCAAATGCCAAAAAGCTGTGGTACGCGATCGTAAATCATTAACGGGGTGATCGGCCTTAGCTTCGAGATTGCCGGCGCTAGCTTCGAATGTTCCTCAATGCGAAGCTCACGTCTGCAAGGAACATCTTGCGCCAACCTCAATAATCCCACGACACTCGACCACCTGCCTCTCGTCATAACCAGAAGCTCATATTAAAGATGGAGAACGGACTTGCAACACAAGGAGAGGGCAAGGATCCCTCGGGTTTCCTCAGTGAGATCATTGGCAATCCAGTCACTGTCAAACTCAATTCTGGCGTCGTCTACAAGGGTGAGATCTGATCAACAGGAACCCCTATGGATGGCAGCTAACATTGATGTCTATAGGAGAGCTTCAGTCAGTTGATGGATATATGAATATTGCGCTGGAAAAGTGCGAGGAGCACGTCAACGGGGTCAAGAAGAGGAGCTACGGAGATGCATTTGTGCGAGGGAACAACGGTGCGTCTACACACGAGAACATGAGGTTGCACGTACTCGTACTAATCTGTTGCCCCTAGTGATGTACATTTCGGCAGACGCGTGAGGAATGACATGATATCAGGGAAACATAGACATGGCATTGCGGGGTGTTTCAGGCGTCGAGAGGGATATCAGATCGGATGGGAATACTGCCAAATTTGGCACAACAGTACCAGAAGAAAACTATCACGATTTTTGCATTATCAACACTCTCTTGGATACACATTTATGATTATATGTCTACGGTAATTCCCGATGATTATGAATCTCAATCCTCTCTCATCAACTAAACTCTAGATGTCCACGCAAAATAGGTAAGGCCATGTAGTTCTACCTCCCCTTTGCTGTTTTTCTCCGCATCGTCGACTGCATCGAGGACCTTGTTCTTCACCTTTTCCTTCTCCACAGGTGACAGATTCGCAATCTGGCTTAGCGTAAGATATCTGTTCCACACGGCCTCCGGAGTCAACCACACTGCCCATTTAACGGAGTCTTCTCCGAGAGGGAGTGAAAATTGAGGGAAATGCTGGGTGAAGGTGTCACGAAGGGTCTCCAGGGGTCCAGAATCAAGCTGATTATCAAACACCTCCCTCCACTTCTGATCGCGAAAGCGAGGATGGCCGTCATCCAGGGCTGTAAAGATATCCTTCAAGCTCTGCTCCCATTTGGACGACGCAGGCCAATTCTGTGGTGCATTATCTAGTTCGCCATTAAAACCCAGCAGCCACAATTGATTGGGTGAATCGGCTTACAATCCTCGATATTCCATATCACTCCGAACGTCGATCCCGGGCGTAAAACACGATGGATCTCGCGCAGCGACTCTTCAGTTGCAAACCTTCTCATAATCACTAAATGGCTCTCTCATCTTGCACAGTTCTATACATACCAGTGGAATGCCTACGGAGTAAATATCAGCACGTGATCACCTCGTCATGTTGGACAATGGTATGCCTACTTGTGCAGCAACAAACGCATCTCCCCACCCATCCTCAACCGGAATATGACTCGCATCGCCATCCAGGATCCTCACCCCCCTCAGCCCCTTCGCCACCAGCGCCTCTCTCATCTCGCGATGCGGCTCCACAGTCACAATCTCGAAGCCCTCGTCTCTCCCCGCCAACAGCTCCGTAAACTTCCCCGTCCCAGCGCCAGCTTCCACGACACGCGCGCCCAGCTGGTTAGCGATATGCAGGTGCGCAAGCAGCTTGTCCACGGCCTCGGCGGGGTACGACGGCCGGTGCTGGTCGTACGCTGCGGCGTTATGGAAACCCCTGGAGGCCGGCGTAGCTAGCGTGAAGGAGTTAGGTCCTGACATGGTCGTGATACGGACTTATGAAAGATGTGTAATATGTTTGATGTGAGTAAGCTTTTGTATATGTTTGATATTTATTGTTTCTGTATCAGCATCACTTCGCTCATGTCGTGCCAAATATAGGTGGGGGGATCGCACGTCATCACAAATAGAAGCCCGATATATGCACGTGAGCGCTTCTCGGATTTGGGATTGTTGTAATGCTTATTGGTATGATTCATTATGAACGTCAGAACTTTGGCACGCTCAGTGCTAAAATACTTACCTAAAGATCGTCGGCGTATTGTTTATCACATGATGAATTATTATATCCGTGGAAAGAGTCTAGACCTGCTTTTCCGACGCCTTAAAATAAATTCTGTAAGCCTTTTTTTCTCTGTACCTTATTGCCTGTCTTGACGTTGTGATATGCCACGCTGTGGATCCGGAGTTTAGGTTAGAAAAGGTCAAAAGACGCATAATCAGCACAATGCATAACAACATAGATCAGTGATATATAGTATCCACGGCATGATTTTTCGAAGTATAACGTCGCAAAGGTCCATGCCTGGACTGTACGGATCCGTTTCTTATGCCAAACTATGCAGAGGAGATCACAAGTCAGTTCTTTTGCATCTGACTCGACAAGAATACTAAGGCTCGTGATTGATTCTAGCCCTACTTTCACGGGTCTCAAGATGAAGATATGGCTCTGAAATTTGATGGCGATACAAAACTCTTTTTAGATCCTTGCCCAGCTGAAGATGGCTCGGAATCCTATAGCATGGTATCATGTGAAACTCTCGATTGATAGGTAGACTTAGGCAGAGCCTGCCTAGTCAGAAATGACCTGATGGAGACTGCATGACCTTTCCGATAACTGATAGGATTATTCAGGAGGTGGGATTTAATATTCGCTAAGTCGGCATATAGTAATCGTCATGGAAATCCTTTCCTTTCCACAACATCTGATCCAAGTCGAGAGTCACGAGACATAAGTTGACAACATGACAGCCTCATGCCGCTCATTGCTTGATGGTATCACGCCGTATTTCTTGCACCATACACCGCCGCCAACACTCGCGGTGTACGAGGAGCAAATAGGTTTTAGCCTCTCTGTAAAATATTTAGTCTTGCATAAAGAGGATAATAGGAACTTCTCGCTATCTTCAGGCCTATCAATTACCTTTCTGGGCCACTTGAGCCAGGAGATCAAGACAGCAATAAGGCCGGATAGCATGTTTCCGAACCCGGAAGTCTGCTGATCGTAAAGCATGGCTATGAAGAGGAAATGCACAGTCTTCCTGGATACTCCTACAGCTGCTTCGCGGTCAGCTCGCAACTCCCCGTCTAAGATTCCTCCTAGTCGTTCAAGGTGCAATAGGTCTCTCGGTGGGAAGCTATCCCTTTCAGCACGCCGACACGGGCCAGCCAACATGCACGCAACGCAGCGCCTAGAGAGTAGCGAGTGGCAATTTGAAGTCCCTGGGGCTTAAGTGCCGATCACCTCGGGGATAAACGAGTTTGGGAGTTGGGACGGCATGGACGGGTAGACGGCTGCTCCGTTGCGAAAGAAGCGAGCGAGCCGGGATTGTCAGCGATAGGGACGGATTAAGGCGTGGGCAAGGAACCGTGCTGTACTGTAGAGGGCGAGAGTGCGAGAATGCGAGAATGCGAACTCTAGCGGGAATACAGTACAGTACGTACGCGACACGAATAGCGCAGCGCATCTTGGGTGGCTACGCCACCGTCTCGGTGCGATCGCTCCAGGCTGCTGATCTTTGCTTTGTGGGGTTGATCTCATGGGGCGCAGATGCACTGGCCAAGTGTGGCGTTGCGCGCCCAAACAGGCCGGCTCGACGGCCAATTCGCAGGCTCTCTTTCTGGAGATTGCGGAGTACACCGCGGGCCCGAGCACGTGCCTGCAGGTCTCGACTGCCTGTGTAGGAAGACAGGCGAACAGGCGAGCAGGCGAGCAGGCGAGCAGGCGAACAGGCAAATGCCAAGGGAGCTTACCCACCTTACCTGCCTTACCTGCCTTACCTGTCTTACCGTGCTTACCTGCCTCAACCTGCCTCAACCTGCCTTACCCTACGCGGCCACATGCGACAGCTACAGGAGAGGGACACGACGCGAGTACCGTCCTGTACCGTACCGTACCGTACCGTACCTTGCATACCCTACACCTACAGCGAACGAGTCGCCAGCCGGCGTTCTAGTGCAGTACGGAGGAAAGGGGGTTTTGCCTCGTAAGCGGCTGGCAACTGTGAACGCCACCGCCAGAGACGTCCCATCCGTGCCAGCCACGCGTGCCGTGCACCACTGGGGCTGCAGTACCGTACAGAGTACAGACGACATCTCTGATCTGAGCCGAACTGACGGAACCCAATGCAGGCGATATCTGAAAATCGGGGTCCCGCAGGCCCTGCAGGCCTCCCAGTGCCTTCCGCGTCATGCAGGCGGTTATTAATCGCCTGGGAACCGTGCTGTACACTGCGCCTCGCGTGGCCAACTCCAAGCCCCATCATGGCTGATGACTATACAATCGTATGATATCTGCAATGCGCTGCGCGGATCAGCAGTGCTAAGCAACCTTGCGGGCTCTTTATCTCGGCCATGTCCAATTTGCCACAGCAACCTGCCGAGGAAGGGCGTCCTGATAACTTTGAAGAAGCTCGGCTGCACGTCAGGTACCTTAATGCTCCTCGTAATGCCTAGTCTTGGGCCTCTTGGCGAACCTAAGGATTGCAAGCTTGGACAGGAACTGTTGTTCGTGAAGCTGCAGAACCCACAGGATTCCCTTTCTTTTTTTAACCCTTTTTTTTCTTCTTTTTTTAGTGTGCGTATTTCTGTATGTCCGAGCAGGAAAGCAATTGGGTAGCTGTAGTAGCAGTTAGGCTTGACGTTCACAGGCTCCGCATTCCTTGAAGAGTTATATTTACTGGAGTAGTACATTCCAGCGCCCTATGATGTCAGTTCTGTTTTGAGAACTCGGCTCTGGAAAGTTTTGAGCTCAGCCGGCTTTTGTGGCTCGGGAAATTTCTACCCATGCTCGTGCCCTGCCCCATGACAGATGGTAATTGGCGATTCCCATGAAAATCCTTTTTCATCTCCATGAAGATCTCCGTAGAGCGCTATGAACAGACGAGGATTTTGGCCGAAACAAGTGGCCAGAAGAACGCGGCGGTTTGCTTTAGCTGTGCCGTCGTAACCTTCTCCTCGACTAGGTTCTTGCTAGAGCAGAACTGGCCGTGGCACGACTGACTGCGGAGAGGATTCGCATTTTTTCTCGCAAAGAATCGAGCACTCGGCGATTGAACATCCCGAAACCCCAGGCAGAGCCGTCGCTCTCAATTGCTTTGGTTCTCCTCGCTTTGGCGATGTGCCATTACTGGGCAGAACTCAGGCTCCGGAGGCAACAGTCCGAGCGATACCCACCAAGCAGACATGGAAGCCTTGCAAGATGGAGTCGGATCTGCGAAGCCAAGCGGAGAGGAGCAGAGCAGAGCACATGAGTGATGAAAACTTAGCACTAGTGTCGGGAACGTGCCAGAGGTGCATAGGAACTGAGGTCGAAATGCACCGACGGCCACTATGCATTGTACTGTACTGCACTGTACTGCACTGTACTGCACTGTACTGCACTGCATTGTATGGATTGTGCGGGTTGTGCGGCTGGTACGCATTGGGTTGTACGCATTGTTCTCCCGTCCGTACTTTGCAGTATGGTCGGTCGAGCCCGAGCAATGGAAGCTGGAGGACGACCCCGGCCTTGCCTACCCTGGCACGCCTGATAACTGCCAAGCCTGGGCATCCAGGTTAGCAGGGGCCACCGGGGCCACGGACCAAAAAGATCTAGATGGGTCCTTTTTGACGTGGCTATGGTGGCTAACGCTCGGGCGCTCCGTCTCGTCTCATTGGCCTGCTCCAAGCGGGAGACTGTGACGTTCACCGTCGCCTCGGATGAGCACGCGGAGGCAGCAGAGCCGGAATGGGAGCATGTGGCCCTGGCAGTGCCTGATACCACTGCACGCCAATGATTCTCTGCTCAGAACAGGGCAGATATGCTGTCCATCTCGCCCGGTATCTGTTCCATCCTGCAATTGAACCGCCCTTTGCTCGAGGGGTGACTGGGATGGCGACGGCCGGCGTGAAGCAACACCCGCACATGCCTGCCCGATCCATCCCAAGCTGCGTTGATTCCAGATTGGAGATTGTGAGATCGCGCGATTGACTCGTGCACTGCCACTGCCACTGCCAGAACAAGCCGGGCGGGGGCCCTGGAAGTGCCCGAAGCGTGCCTTTTTGGGAGGTCTCTCAGGTCTTCCAGGTCTTTCGGGCCATCCTTTCGGTGTCTGCAGTGGCTGCTCTGTAGAAGTGCCACAAACATGTCGCCACCTCCCTCGGAAGATCTGCCCAGGTCGTTCTAGTGGGTGGGCCGAAGGGCAAGGGCCCATCATAAGCATCCGTGCCATCGCTGGACCCATCAGACTAAACTTTCCCATGTTCTTTAACACTCTCGCATGTCTCGTAAAGCAGCATTTTAACTCATATAGGGACGGTTGCTAGGCCCTGCCGGGCCTTGTGCGGCCTTGCAAATCAGTGCTGTGCTGGGCTCCGAGGAGAAGGTGCGTACGTCGCGGGGAGGCGCGGTACCAGCAGGCACGCACGAGTACCGCATGCGCTATATGCGCGGCCAGGCCACTGCGAACGAAGAAGCTACCCTATAGTACGTACTGTATCGACTCCGGACTGGCTGCGGGCTGCGGGCTGCGGGCTGTGGGCGGTGGGCGGTGGGCGGTGGGCTGCGGGCTATGGGCCCTCCGTACGTAGGTACAGGCTGCAGGCGACAGGCTACATACCGTAGGTCCAGTAGGTCCAGTAGGTCCAGTAGGTCCAGTAGAGCCAGTAAGGCAGGCCAGGTAGGCAGGTACGTACAGGCGTCCGGCCACAGGCCACAGGCGACCGGCGACAAGCTACAGGCCTCTAGCCACTGGCCACAGGCTACTTCCAGGACCTACCACTGCCTACTGCCCTACTCCCTCGCCCTGCCCTGCCCTGCCCTGCCCTGCCTGTTCCTCCCGGCCTGGCGGGCAATCGGCAGTAACATGGCTCGACGGTGGGGAGGGAAGGCTTGCCGGTGCCTCCACAGGCATCCACTGGCCTCCGCTGGCCTCGAGCCCCCAGCCTCGACTCTGTATGCTATACCACTAGGGCTCTGGCTGGCTCTGGCTGGCTCTGGCCGGTCCGCTGCCCGCTTACACCACTCGCCCACCGCGCCGTGCTGCCCACTCTGCCACGGCCCTGCCTGCCGTTACACCGTTTCCTGCTGGAGGACCCGTTCCTACCGCCGTCCTCTGCCTCTGCCGTGCCCTACTGCCCGCCTGCCTGCGTCCCTCCTCGCCCACTCGCCCACTCGCCCACTCCGCCCAGCCCGCTATTCTGATCCATACCGCCATGCCACTCACTACCTTACGTGCTGCCGGTGCTTGACTGCTCGCCTGCCCGCTGACAGTTTTGCGGCACTACGACCGCTACGACCGCTACGGCCTTGCCTTGCGGTATACCGCTACTAGGGAAGGCTCTGGCTGATCTTGGGTTGCGTGGCGTTCGCGCGAGGCGTGCTACCGTGCCCAAAAGCCAGTCCCGGTCCCAGTCCCAGTCCCAGACTCCCCATATCCACGGACCAGAAAAAACACCTCGAGGCCTTCCTTCCCGTCTATAGCCTCTACAGCCTCCTAACTAAGCTTCTTCACTTTGCCATCATAACCTACACGGTCCCTGACGATCAATGCTGCTTAGACTGCTGAGATTTTTTCTTCTCTTCTAGTTATATACACTTCAACTTGGGCCCTCCGAGGACCTTTTCTGCAAATACTTTCTCTTCTATCCGTCTGGTCAGCGTTTCTTTCAGCTATCAAGGATTCAGCTTTTTATAACTTCTTCTGCACTGACACCTACCACTCTTACCTCGCTTCCTGCACCTCTATCAACAGGCGAGCCGTAACCCACGAGCAATAATTCATTTGTAGCCAATGATCATAGAGTACTCCCATTCCAAAGAGGCAACTGAAGCATTTGGTACATAGGGTACTGCCATCAATCACTCATAGGGCTTGACAGAGTGGTCACCTTGCTGCTTGCTAAAGTTTGAGAGCATCCGTTCTAGTCAATATTTGAGAGTCCTTGTCGAAACTAAGCTCTGGCCATTCGCCATCAATCCTCCGGGCTTCTGGACACACCTTCTCTCCTATCGCATTGGATTACACCCCCGTTGTGCGGAGTCCGAAGCCCTACCTGATTTGAGTCTCCAATACCACCCGTGCTCTACAACTCTGCGCCTTTGCTTCACTGATCCGTCTCCAAGGAAAGGTCGACCTACCAAGTTGCTCTAATCATATCGAATTTCAAGCATTGCCACAGAAGGGCCTCACCGGTATCTATTTTGGAATATCACCAATCCGAAAGCATCGCCACTCTCGATTCATACAACACCGTCTCATCTTCAGCATATTTGATAAGGAGGGTCCACAAAGGTACTTGATTATTTTCCTTTCTCATACTAAGAGGGTACCCAGACCTTACAGCTCTGTTTATGGGCTCTTAGTAGCCTAATGTGGCCATCCTTTATATATGTTATGATATGCTGACATGGCCTTCTTTCTGGTACAGTATTGGGGACCTCTTCCTACTATATTTGAGAACATAATGGGTGATGTGTCCGGAGGTGGCCAACCTCTACGAAATTTTTCGAACTCACCACAAGCATTTGGTCTGTCTACGTCCGGAATGTCCACGCCAGGAGATTCCGAATTGCGCGATCCGTCCAAATATCCTTACAGTGAACAGATTGGTTCTCCTCCTATAGCAAGGACGTCTCAAAGCGGCCAAACGCTGTTGCAATCCCAACTTCAGCAGCAGCCGTATCCTTCACAGCAACAAAATTTTCAGCCCATCCCGCAGTCCAATATTGTGCAAGCTCAGGCTCAAGGACGTCCTTCAACTCTTAACATGACATCTCTGGGCAGTGCATTGCCAGATATTAACTATGGACAAACCTACGGGCAGCAACAGCCTCATCGTTTCCCATCTGATGCACCGACAACTACTCATATCTATCACTTGCAACAAATATCGCAGTTCCCTGGACAATCAATGTCGAACCAATCCTCTAGTTCTTATAATATGCAGTATCCTCAGCAGTACCAAGGAATGTTTGGATCTCAGCAACAAGTACCTCAACAGACCATGCAATCCCGATCTCCAGCGAGCCAGCAGTTCTATTCAAATACAGGCTTTGTGTCGCAACCCCCACAGCAAATGCTTCCTCCTTACTTCTATCCAAATCAATATCTTTCCCCCGGTCAGCTTTATCCTGGAGCCCCCTTTCAGTCGCAATACAGTAGTCGTGCAGGCATTCCGGGTGATAGCGCGGTAGCCGGTTGGAGGGAAAGTAATGACCAACTTGGCCAAACGGGTGGGCAGAGTGGTGGCTCATTAGCAAGAGCTAGCAGCACAGGTAAGGATGCGTCATTCAAGTAGGAATTCTATTTACTGAAGCATTATTAGCGTCGAGTACAGGGCAGTCTTCGACCCCAAGAGGCCCACCAAGGAAGCCGAAACAATCAGGACATGCGTTGTGGGTGGGAAATCTACCACCAGGTGCAAATGTAGTCGATCTGAAGGATCATTTCTCACGCGAAGCAACAGATGATATATTGAGCGTCTTTCTTATCTCAAAAAGCAACTGTGCGTTCGTTAATTACAGGTCTGAAGCTAGCTGCGCTGCTGCGATGGCCAGATTCCACGATTCCCGGTTCCATGGCGTGCGGCTTGTCTGTCGATTGCGTCGCAGCTCTGTGAATGCGGTACCTGGAGTGCCAACAGGCCCAGCAGCATTATCATCGCAAGCTCCCACGGTAAAAATAGCGTCCCTAGAGAGTCAGCAGCACCTCGTACTTGATGATGCTAACGATACCGAGGCCGAGCCTAGCTCTGCTCAGGACTTTCGAGCCAAAGACAAATATTTTATCGTTAAGAGCTTGACAGTTGAGGATCTAGATTCGAGTGTGAGGAATGGGATTTGGGCGACACAATCTCACAACGAGGAGGCTTTGAACTCGGCTTATGAAGTATGATCCAAGACCTGTCAATGAATATTTGACTAACCAAGACTCTAGAGTGCTGACACCGTTTATTTGATATTTTCTGCAAACAAATCGGGTGAATACTTTGGATATGCCCGGATGGTCTCTGCTATCAACAATGATCCTACAGCGGCCATTGAATTTGCACCAAAGGCTCAGGCGGTAGAAGACCCAGATCTACCCAAAGCAATCCCTACAGAGGCGTCCGAATTTGCGCCCAAAGGTAGAATCATCGACGATTCTGCACGAGGAACTATTTTTTGGGAAGCGGAAACTGATATGGTTGATGGTGCAGAAGATGTCGAAGAAGTGCGCTGCGAGCAGGGTGAGCAAGAGGGGGACAGCAGTCCTTCGAAAGCGTGGGGGAAGCCGTTTAAGATCGAATGGCTATCGACGAACCGGCTACCTTTTTATCGTACAAGAGGACTTCGTAATCCTTGGAATTCAAATCGAGAAGTCAAGATCGCGAGAGATGGGACTGAGTTGGAGACCTCTATCGGAAGACGTTTGGTGCAGATGTTTCACAGAGAAGCAAGCCCTGTCGCACCGACGATGCCGAATATGCTGCCAATGCAGATGCCTCCAATAATGGGTGGATATGCTCAGATGCGACCATATCAGTGAACCAATCTAAATTGTATGTATAGCGTTCTAGAGTCGACTTTATGCGAGTATTTGGATGGAGATGGTGTTCTATTTGGTGTTTTCATCGGATCAACAAGAGCTCTGCTGGTCATGGCTGCTGATCCCTTGACACGGTCGACTTACTCCAGGATATGCCCAAGCAAGCCTGCTCCTTTAACAACGAACATGATTCTTAAGATGCAGAATATACATACAAAAAGGAAGCAGCTACCAGTTGCCTACTAGTAAGCATTTTCGGGAATAACTTGCATAACGCCACTATTGTCAATGAATCATGCCTCCTTCTATTAGCACGGTTCGTTAGTATATTTTTTTGTTATAGCGACTATCTGCAAGTTTTCAGGGTATTATCGGATATTCTTTTTATTACTTTGCTGAGATCTGCTCCTTGATTAGTATTGACAAAATAACCAGCTTGCCAGCCCCTTACTACCACTGTCCAATATCCTTTTACTATCCCTGTATGCGTGTGAATATGAAAGGAAAGCGTATAAATGGAGTGAAACGATATTACATGGTGTCCAGTTATGATACTGCAATACAATCAGTTCTGTTTATCCCTAAGTTCAAATCATACGTCCTTACACGCTTGCTTATATATCGCCGTCCAGTCGGATATTACAGGCAAAACCAATGATCGAAGGCTCGTTAGTATCCTACATTTTCTTTAGCCTAGGGTTCTAGAAGGGACTGAGGCACTACCGATTTACCTCGCTGTAAATGATAATAGGGAACCTTGAAGGCAGCATAGGGGAGGGTTCAGGATCAAAAGAATAAAAGATCAACACGTTCTTTAAGAGAGACTATCAAACTTTATGATGCGGTTGAGAGAGGACGGTACGTCCTCGAGCACGGATGTATACCACAGTAGACGATTACTCTAGAGTCTAGATGGCGGTAATGGCGAACTTCGCCACATGAGGCTGAGCAACCAGATCGTGGCTTTCTTCGACAGCGGATGGGCGCTTGCCTATAATAGGCTACTGCCTTAGACCCCTGTTTCGTCCGGAGTCTCTCCGCGATATTTCCCCTGACATCTGTAGACGGAGGACCGGAAACCTCGAAAGGGCTTGCGTGGATTTCAATATACGTGTGACTACATTATGCAATAATAGGTAATAATGATTAATATGGAGTGCATCGCATTGGCCGGCTAACGAAAGCAAATCCTGCTTTGGACATTGTTAGTCACGTGCGCTTCCAGAATATTCTCGCAGCTTCGAGGTGGTACAGGCACTTACCATTCACGACTATTAACAATCAGCTTCCATTCGGGGCTCGTCCGGAAGCTTATGACTTCATGGTGATTCTAGAATCTCCTCATTGATTCTTTAGGCGGGGTTATGTCATAATATGCAATAATACGTGATCGCTGTCGAAATTTCTAGCAATTGAGCAGAGGTCTATATAAACCCAGCGGATTGCTCAGGTAGGTCTCTCTCATCATTCAATAAGACAAACACAAACACTTCATGAAATCATATCGAGCTCTCACAAGGCTTCCTTACCAAACTACAACAAGAAGACTCCTGTCTCCATCATCTCAACGCACCATGTCTCTCTTCCCACGCGCATTTGTCAGCTCTCCTGACGACACCTCCTTCGCACCACTCTTCCGCCTGCTCGACGACTACGAGAAATATAGCGGCGGCTCCCCCACCCAGTACCGCAACGTCGCCAAGACCTTCTCCCCCAAGTTCGATGTGAAGGAACTGCCCACGGCATACGAGCTCCACGGAGAGCTCCCCGGCATCAAGCAAGAAGATGTCGAGATCGAGTTCGCCGACGCCCAAACCCTGACCGTCCGCGGCCGCGTTGAGCGCCAATACAGCTCCTCCCCAGACGACAACAACGTCGCCGGCCTCGTAGAAGGAGGCTCCGCCGGCGCCCCTGCCAGCCACAAGGCCACGGTCGAAGACGAAGACGCCCAGGTCGCCAAGAAGAACGCCAGCTCGTCCGTCGCCAAGTCCGAGCAGCCCGAGCAGCCCAAGGAGCAAGCCAAGTACTGGGTAACGGAGCGCAGCGTCGGCGAGTTCGCGCGCTCGTTCAGCTTCCCGGCGCCCGTTGACCAGGACGCAGTGAGCGCGTCGCTGAAGAACGGCATCCTCACCGTCTCGGTGCCCAAGGCCAAGAAGCAAGGCAGCCGCAAGATCCTCATCGAGTAAGATGTCCTGTCCATGATCAAACAAACGACACGGCATTGGGCTGTCAGTATATATGGTCGATGAAATAAGTAACGAGGGAGGGTTTTCTCATAATCTTAACGACACAAGCACGCCGCTCACAGCATTTGAAAAAAAAAAATTTGCATCAAGCCACCACGATGGATGGGATGGAAATATCGGGGTTGGAGTTTTGACTTCACTATGCATTCCTTTTTTGTTGGACACGTTGATCGGAGGAGCATTCTTTTACTACCAGCTTCTTGTCTTGTGTACAGTCCTACTTTAACAAATAAATAATCAATAAAAGGATCCAGAGCACATAAATCCAAATTGACCCCCCGTGCACCTGTTGTGAAACCGTAGTGAAAAGGCCATCACGTGTTGACTAAAACAAATCGTAGACCAAACTCCCTCCGTGGCGCGAGTAACGAGCCCGGGATGACTCCTCCCATCAGCCGCCTGATGCGCAGCGAAAGCCTGTCCTGTCCGACACGGCCATCCACACCCAAGCGTCGCCTCGGAATCCAACCTCTCGAGACGTCCTCCACGCCTCGAGTCGGCCGAGCAAGAGCCAGAGTGCTGCGCCCGCTCCTGGCCCGACGCGCGCGATGGCCACGCTCGCAGCCGCGACGACGGCGAGCGAGCGAGCGAGCTGTTGGGGATATAGTAGGTACAGGGATGCGTGGTTTAGTCTATAGGTAAAAAAAAAACTGTCTTCAACAATATCTTCTGTGCGAGAGAGAGGGTGAGAATCTGCGGAGGAGCTGGTTTAGGCGTGGCTTCCGTCCCGGACGAGATTGCGCAGGAGATGTGGTTGGTGGACGAGATCGGTGACGAGGGGGGGGGGTTGGATGTGGGATATGGAGGGTGCTCAAGCCTTCTTGGTCGTGCGCGTGAGGGGTAAGGTGGTGGTGGTGCATCAGTGTTGGCAGTAGAGATCAGATTCCTGGTGCTCCGTTAGTTGGTCCGTTCAAGTTGCGGTTCAGCTTCTTGACCGTGACCGTGAGTAGATAAAGTGCCAATATTAGCGTGTTCAACAAAGCAAAGATTAGAGCATCACACGGACGAGATAGACAGTTCAAAGGATATTCATGAATGCTCCTTGCCATATGCTAGTTGTACAGACGTTCAGAAGGGCCACCTAACCTGTCTAATCTTGCTTTAGTGGCTTGTAGATCTCCTCAATACCGCTGGCTGTGATGACCATCATTTGTAGTCCATCTCCCACCTCAATATGTCTTTCCACCGCACTATCGAACGCATCTTTCACCAAGTCCTCCACCTCGTTTCTGGGTAACGGAATCTTCTCTCTCTCCACCAGCGCATGACCTTCTCCGCTACCTGGAGTGTATTGATTCTTGAAGTTGACTTGGTTATCCAAGAAAGGCATGATCAAGCTTGCCGCCGCACCTGCTGCTCTGCACTGCTCTCTCTCGTAGCTGCCTACTGGGTCGTAGGAGTAGAGCGCCCCCCTTCCATCTTCATCAAGACCGCCCAGGATGGCATGAACGTAATATGGGAAAAATCGTTTCTGATAAAGTATCGTTGATAATCGTTGTGCGCACGCCTTCACGCTCATAGGCTTGCCATGCTGGTATCGGTACATCTTGACGATGGCATCTAAGCGCTCCTTCAGAGCTTCCCCATCTGCTGCAAATCCAACTACTGATAATACAAGAGTTGCATCATCTTGTGCTGCCGTTGTGCCGCCGATCTTGAAGACTTTTGGAGAGTAACGGGTGTTGATATTGTAACCCGAAGTTGATCGAGTATCACCAGCGAGGATGGCGAAATCGTCTCCAGATATGGCGAGGGTAGAGCCACCGTTATCAGTGTACCTAGCAAATGATCAGAGATACAGTTCCTCGAGAGCCGGGGCTGGAATACTTACGGGTTGAAGCTGTGCTCTTTGTTGCCAGCTGCAGCTTGTGCTGGAGCTTGATTGTACGAGTAGTTTGGACCGTTCATCAGAGGGTTTTGGCTGAACATGGCAGCCATCTTGAAAGATTTACTCTTCACTCGGAGGTTCGTGAACGTGTTAATTAAGAGGTCGTTCTGTAGAATGCCACGGTGTTGATGTGTAAGGCAAGTTAGCGCTCGGTGATGTTCATACTCAGTTTAAGGTTGTCAGTTGCGTCGCCAAATGCTGCCTACGATGCTAGCTACGCGTGACAAGGGTCGCACAGCTTCTACGGTGGCCTTTATGCGCCTATCAAGTCGCGATGTTATGAACCCTGGCATAGTAAGACTTGTATTGTGACTGAGTGAACGCCAGCCTGCTGGTAATAGTCAGAAAATGGAGAGGTAAATTCTGGCGGCCAATGTTACTGGTGATATGAGACGTACTAATAATCCACAGACGATCTTCTAGCCTCCGGCGCAAAGCTCTTGAGAAGATTGCTACTCTGTCTGCGTCGTCATCCACGACGACCTTTGCTAATTCAGACCTTGACCGACTTTGCAATGTCAGTATATCGCATGAGAAATCAAGGGCAACTTCCAATGGCTATCCCGGATCTGCCTCGTCGTTGGCGCGTCTCCCTATGGTGAGCTATTATCTTCAAATTATATAGCTGTAACCCACTGACAATTATGTTCACAGGGCATTCGAGAATTCGAAGTCCTTCTGGCCTTGTGCAAAGCGGCGCCTCTTCTTCAGACCTATGAAAGTGCAGAGAAGCTTGCTGTTCAACTAGCTCCTTATATATTCGAAGCCCATAAACAAGCCTTCGGGCCTTCGCCCTTCTTCCGCGAGGTTGAACCTTCTCCCATCGAAGCTCTAAGTTACAATGTTTCCGCCGCCCTACTCTCACTAGGAATTAATTACAATGACCTGAGACTTATAATTTCTAGTAATATTTGGAAATATCTGGGCAATTGCTCATTTACAGTGGATTCAATTGTCTTAGGACAAGAAACTACAACTGGAGATGAGGCTTCCCCGGATATCGAAGAGGCAATCAGAGTTGCAAGAGTGACACTTTCTATATTGGGATTTCTTGATGCTGCTGCTGCTTACGCCAACTTCTGGACTGCAGACGAAAGGGTGGCCCTGATAGAGCGTGTGAAGAGCTTACTGTCCGAACGGTACCTTGTCTCTGTCGAGACCGCCTTTTCGACTATCCGTAACTCCCATTCTTCAGATCGTGTTATCAAGGAATGGAGGAGATATCTTCGGCACTATAGCGCAATTGGGCGCCCACTTGGTGCTATGCTGTTACAGCGAAGCTTCATGTGGCTACTAGTTGCTGTTACGTCCCTTCTCATAACCGATATCACGGTTCTCAAAGGCAACGACATCCTTGATTTAATGTTATCAAATAAATCGTTACCTAGACCTAATACATCCTGGACTGAAGAGACCGCTTTTACAGCGATCGAGACCATAGCAGAAGTGGCTTCTGACGAGATGGGATTGCTTGAGGATGGCGCAGATTATCTTAGACTTGGGTCAGCATGGCAGCAGCGCCTCGCATTTGCAGTGAAAGCTGGGGCACTCACGAGCTATCTTAATTGTGCCATGCTTAATGAAGATGCTGCGGATGCCGATACGCTAATGCCTTGGCTGGAAGATACTTTAGCTGATTCTGTTCAAATGGCTGATGAGACCTTGGCAAGTGTTGTCCTTCGTTGTATGGCCGTACTTGCAAGATTATCGCCTGGACTTGCCCCAAACATAAGCCGTCTCTTACCACGCTTTATCGTCCAAGGAGGCGCTCGTGGTGAGATTGTTGCAGTGGCATCAACGTGCCTAGCTTATGTTCTACGTTTGCTATCTCAGGACGCCATTATCACCACACTTTACACGCTCGGAAATGTTCTGAGCTCTGGACCAAGAACTGATCAACCCCTAGGAGGATCATCTAGTGATCTCATGCTCAACGGCCATAATAATTCAAGTTTCTATGGCAACAAGCAGTCTACTGGTAGTGCTATTTCTCTGGTCATAACAGGGGAGGAAGAAACTTCAACTGCATACGAAAATGTAGTACAGGCAATATGTGGTATAGCGAGCAGCTGTAACGATGATAAAATTACCGCTCTGGCCCAGTCGATGCTGTTGCAAAAGATAGATAGAGTGAGCAAGGCTGTAGACTATAGGATCATCTTTGAAGCAGCGGTATTGGCTGTTACTGGCGGTTCACTTGAATTTAAGTCCATGTTGAAGTTGTATTCCAGGCTCACTCAACTTGGAGTTGCAAAGAACGATGAGGGGCTATTAAATGCAGTAAGTATATGTCTGGCATACACTTCATGAGCATTTCCAAGCTAACGGCTCCAGGTCCTAAAAGCACGGAATTATCTATCTTCGACGCTACGAAAGGATTCTCCGATGTACGACACCTATCTAGAATATTTATTAGAGGCAATCATCAGTAGAGGTGATGTGAACCAGTCTCACCATACCCGCGAGTCGGATGTTGAGATTGCTGCTCGCGAAATTGCTCAACTGCTTCAGCCGCTTGCATTATTGATGTCGAGCAATAATTTTGCTGAAGACAATTCCGTTAATGACGAAACACTCTCTCTAGTTCGAGACTCTTGGTTCAACATGATCATCCATGGGTTCACCGTTTCAACAGATCGCGGAAGGTCATATGAGAATGAACTCCGTGTGCTTGCCATACATTCGAGGCCCCTGGTAGCAGAGCAACGAGGCGAGCAGCTAGAAAGCGATATTGAACTGAATACTGTCCTCCGACGTGGCATGAACTCCGAGCACGAGGCCACCCAGAAGAAGAGGCTGGCGTCTCTTCTTCCGAGCAAGTCTTCTGAGATCAAGAGCCTGAGCTATCGCAAAATTATCTTTTTGCATGCTGCATTCCTAGTAGAAACTATGAGAGCTGACTCAGGTGACTGTACGAAAGCCATCACTTATTTTCTCGAGCCCAGTATGAGATCTGGGGACATGAGCAGTGCTATGGAATGGGTCACTCTTTCGGTGATTGACACCTACCTCCAAAAGGCTTTAACTGGTATCTATCCAACCTTCTCGGCCCCATACGTAGCGAAGCAGCTTGTTTCGATCTTTTGCGGATGTTGCCATCGTATAGAAAGGGTGCAGCAGGTAGCAGTTATGTGCGCTGACAAAATCATCCGAGACATTCCGTCCGCTTTGTGCCAGAAATCATCACTCTTTGCTCTTCTTGAGCTTCTATCCCTCATGTGGGATAGCTGCTTGGAAGCTGAGACTGATGAGTATGAGTGGAAATCATCGTACACTTCTGCCCGTGGTAAAGTGACGGTGCAGCTTTCGGACAACTACAGCCTTCGGAAGAGGACCCTAAACTCTCTATATAAGAAAGCAAAAATGTGGGTGATGGGTGTTATTAACATTGCCCCGCTAGATGTTAAAGGGCTACTTCAGACATATTTGTCTGAATACGACGATGACGGGGCATATGGTCACATATCACTAGGACGATCATTCGCGTCTGAAATCGGTGCGATGATCCCTGCCGCAGACCAAAGACTCGGGGCTATCGATCATTATGGCAACCTTAATATTAACGCTGCATCAGATTTCGTTGCACAATACACCACTCGCCAAGAGTATCGATATGCCGAGGCCTTGCCAGATCACGATGCTGAATGGCTAAATTTCATGCGACTCAGTAGAGACCGTAGCAATTCTGCAGCTAACAGGGATCGCCATAACTCTGTTATTGATAGAGATCGTCGTGGTGCCGTTGTTGACAGAACCGAACAAGACTGTGCTGATGCAGTTACAGTACTCGCTCATCTAGAGGCAAGAACTCATGAGCGTAAATTTATACCTATTGGTGAGCTTCGTGATGTCCTTCGTAGAGCTGCAGCACTACTCTGTCGCTCAAAGAAGGATGAGAGTGCCATTGTCCGTCACTTAGTCGGTATACCTTTTGCGCTTTTTACCAAGCAGTCCATCAAGCTTGGTATCTCCTTATGGCTTGGGGTCATAAATGAGAATCCGAGGATGGAACCTCGCATCTTGATGGAAATTTGTCAGCAGTGGGAGGCTACAATCCACAAGAAGCTGGGCATATTCCACGATCAGTTTCAGTAGGTTTCTCAACCAGAATAACTTGTAAGATACTAATTGAGACACAGCCATCTTGACCCTTTCTACGTAAAGGAAGAGTTTGCCCCAAGTGATCGCGAAGTATTAGTCAAGAGGCAACAAGCAGCACATAATCTACTTGCTCCTCATTCTAGATTATTACAATTCCTTGGCAGTCATTTCAACGCCACACGTCTATGCAGTCCACACGTACAGAGGATTTTCCTTCGCCTCCTGCGGGCCACTCTTGATAATTTGAAGAAGTCGACCGATCATCCTCTTGCACGAGAGCTTCGCTTTCAGATTATTCTATTTGGTCTTAAGCTTCTGACGTATAGCTCGACGCTGAGCTCCGTAGCGCAATGGCGTCTCAAAGACCAGATTCTATCTGCCGCTCTGAGTTGGTTTTCATCTGCGCCGCGCTGGACTTTTGGCGGAAATCGCCTGCAACTGAAGGCCGAGGCGAAATTGTTAGCCGACGTCGCCGTAGCTCTTCATAAGGTAGAGTTTCTAGGTGAGCACGACGTGCGTATCCTAAAAGCCCTGCAGGCCAAAGAGGAGCTTCTGCTTGTACTTCTTGACAACGAGCAAACAAGACTCAATGTCTGGCTCTATCCCCTCAGTGGTCAAGCCGGGGCTACGAATGGTATCAAGGAACCTTCTGAGGTAAGTCAAATTTCGGTTCCTTTTTTTAGAAATTGTCAATTGATCAACGTTACAGGTTCTGCTTCTTAACCTTGTGAGAACGGCGTGGGCTGAGAGCGTTTCCCTAGCTATATACCTTACAAAAAGATTTCGCATGGCTAGGCTTCACAATGAAGTTCGTTGGTTACTACTTAATTTCCCAGACAAAGCTATCAACGAGCCCGAGGCGCTGCAGGTGCTTCTAGGTTCAACACTACCAACCGATGTTTCTTTCCAATTGAAGGCAAGTCTCGACCTCGAGTCAAATATATTATCCTACTAACCAAATTAGTATCTGCTATATTGGGCCCCAGTCAACCCGATCACTGCTGTCACTTATTTCTTGCCAGCTTACAACAACCATCCTTTCATCCTACAATATGCGATGCGAGCCGTAGAAAGTCACTCTGTTGACGTAACATTCTTCTATGTACCACAAATCGTCCAGTCCCTCCGCTATGATGCACTAGGATATGTGGAACGATACATTGTGGAAACTGCGCAGTTTTCGCAATTATTCGCACATCAGATTATATGGAATATGAAAGCAAACATGTTCAAAGATGAAGATTCCCAAATTGTGAGTTGTATCGACATTTTTAATCAAAATATAATCTCTGACAATGGCTAGCCTGATTCGATCAAGCCAACTCTGGACAAAGTCATGGATCGCATGATAGCAAGCTTCGCCACGGCCGATAGGGACTTTTACGAACGGGAATTTACCTTCTTCGACGAAGTTACCAGTATATCTGGAAAGCTAAAACCCTTCATCAAGCGCCCAAAGCCAGAGAAAAAGCAAAAAATCGAAGAAGAGCTACGCAAAATCAAAGTCGAAGTCGGCGTATATCTTCCTAGTAACCCTGATGGCGTCGTTATTGGCATTGATCGCAAGTCGGGCAAGCCCCTTCAGAGTCATGCAAAGGCACCATACATGGCGACTTTCAGAATCAAGAAGAGCATAAGTAATTTGGAGGGCACCGAGGATATGCTCGAGGAGACGAGGAAGAGCGATGTTATACCTCAGGAAAATAACGTTGAGATCTGGCAGTCTGCCATCTTCAAGGTAGGAGATGATTGTCGCCAGGATGTTCTTGCTTTACAGATGATTGCTGCATTCCGTGGAATCTTCAACAATGTTGGGCTTGATGTTTATGTCTTTCCTTATCGCGTGACTGCGACAGCACCAGGTTGTGGAGTCATCGATGTCCTGCCAAATTCAATCTCAAGAGATATGCTTGGACGAGAAGCAGTGAATGGCCTGTACGACTACTTTATATCCAAATACGGCAATGAAGATTCAGTTCGATTCCAGGCAGCTCGCAACAACTTTGTCAAGTCTATGGCAGCATACTCTGTCATATCATTCATACTACAATTCAAGGATCGTCATAACGGCAACATCATGGTTGATGATGCTGGCCATATCCTCCATATCGACTTTGGATTCTGCTTCGATATTGCTCCGGGAGGAGTTAAATTTGAACGAGCACCGTTTAAGTTGACTTCTGAGATGGTTGCTGTTATGGGTGGCAGCACAGATCATCAATCTTATAAGTGGTTTGAGGAGCTGTGCATAAAGGCATTCTTAGCTTCTCGACAGTATGTGGACAAGCTCTCGCAGGTCGTGTTGTTGATGATGGACAGTGGCCTGCCTTGTTTTAAGCCGGAGACCATTCAGAATTTCAAGGATAGATTTGTTTTAGAAAAGAGTGAAAGGGAGGCCGCAGATTTTATGAGGGGGTTGGTTAAGAAAAGTCACTCCAGTTATTCGACAGGCGTTTACGACCAGTTCCAACTGTTAACCAACGGTATTCCATACTAGACTACATGTTTATAAAGTACGGTAGTACATAGATACCCAGACCAATTGTACATTATTACCATATCGATTTTTTGAATCAAGAACACCGAGCCTTTTCTATAAATAGATTATTGGCCTGATATCCTAGTTTCCAGAGAATTTTATATTAACCAATTTTAGAGAAAGGGCAAAGAAAGAAAGAGAAAGTAATTAATTGAAAGTAATACTCTTAAGGATTTGATATTCTTGGTATCCGGACTTCCGGAAATGGTGATGTGACGTACATTTCTAGCGTGCGCCATAAGTAACCTTATAAGTAGTCTGGCCCGCCGTACAAATCCATGATTAGGCTACCGCTTTGGCATGGGACAGTAGCGTAGTGGAAAGCATTTGGGAACTTGTAACTCGAAATTCTATAACGATCTTACCTGTAATTTCCAACGCTTGGCGCTTCGTGAAAAGTACTTCCTTATCTTCATCGGGTTCCTTCAACTTGCCATGCCACTACTTCTTACATTATTACACCCAATCGTATTGATCGACATCATCAATGTCGACCGCAGAAAGCTATGGCAGTCCACCTAAGTTTGGGCGCATTGCCAAACTACATGGGTTCCTTCCATTGAACGACGATCCAAGCCCAATGGTTACGCATGGGCATGGTGTGTTAAGCAGTTTGATTCAGTCTAGGTCCTCTGGATCGCTCATGACAGCAACACGGAGGCCTTCCTTTGTTGGACGCGATTCCTTTGTTGGACGCGATGGGCTGGACGAGGAAGAAGCTGTAGTGCGACGGTCATATGACAGCGAAGAGCTATACCGCCAGATGGAGGACAGGCGTGCAAGCCTAGTCCTCAATGGTCCGCAGATGAGAAGTAT
This sequence comes from Aotearoamyces nothofagi, assembly GCA_015345905.1. Classification (NCBI taxonomy): domain Eukaryota; kingdom Fungi; phylum Ascomycota; class Leotiomycetes; order Leotiales; family Tympanidaceae; genus Aotearoamyces; species Aotearoamyces nothofagi. The sequence goes on along the minus strand of JADDTR010000003.1, from coordinate 399,355 downwards.
GCGCCTGATTGGAAACAGTAATCCGAGGTACAACTGGGCACAGTATTGGAAGACAGAAGGACAGCTGAAGCAAATGAAAAAGCCAATGTAAAATATGCCCATTCTTATATGTGCTCCAATGCTAATAATCAGGTTAGACGCGAGTATTACGAAAGGACAAATTCATTGATCAAGCAGTACATATATATCGACCGCCTTCTAGACTCCTCACTGCCTCACTCGCTACTGAATGAATACAACGATACAGCTAGATCTAATGGCGAGCATATTGCGGTGCCAGCAACTATATCAGAGGAGGCAAACGCCGCAGGTTCGGAGCAAGTAAATGGTTCCAGAAGTCAGAATGGTTCTTCATCGAATTTAAATACAAAAAGAGTAAAACGGACTCCGAGGGATCTTTACAAAGTTCCAAGCGAGGAGACGCCTCTTATCGATGAAAATGCTGATGATTATGACGGTCCACACCCAGAGATTCCGGGTATAGAAGACGATAGTGTTGAAAGTGGGGATAGCATAGTGCAAATCGCCATCTACGTTAATCTCGCAGCTAACGCCGTTCTACTGGCTGCGAAGATAGCTGTGATTATACTCACAAGCTCGCTCTCCGTACTTGCTAGTTTGGTCGATGCTGCTTTGGACTTTCTTAGTACTGCCATTGTCTGGACAACCACGCGCATGATTGCGAGGCAGGACCAATACCAATATCCGGTTGGTCGGAGACGCCTCGAGCCCATTGGTGTTCTTGTGTTTTCGGTGATCATGGTCACATCGTTCTTCCAAGTTGCTCTACAATGTTTCCAGCGTCTGAACTCGGGGGACCATTCCATTATTGAGCTAGGGCTCCCTGCTATTGTTATTATGGCCTCCACTGTCATCATCAAAGCTCTCTGCTGGCTCTGGTGCCGTCTCATAAAGAATTCTAGCGTACAGGCGTTGGCACAGGATGCGATGACCGATGTGGTCTTTAACATTTTCTCCATCATATTTCCGCTTGGTATGTGCACCCCTTTGTTATCCATGTGACAAATATTAATCGGGGAACAGTTGGCTTCTATGCCAATCTATGGTATCTAGACGGCCTTGGAGGCTTACTTCTTTCGTTGTTTGTAATATTTAATTGGGCTGGTACATCCGCTGGACACATCCGAAATCTTACCGGTGCAGCGGCCACCGCAGACGAGCGGAATGTCCTTCTCTACCTAACCATGCGATTTGCGAAGACCATTAAGCAAATCCAAGGTTTGCAAGCTTATCATTCTGGGGATAAGCTTAATGTTGAGGTGGATATTGTACTTGACGAGAATACGAGCCTCAGAGACAGCCACGATCTTGGCGAGTCGTTGCAATATGTTTTGGAGTCCGTTCCGACTGTGGATAGGGCGTTTGTACATCAGGATTATGCTAGCTGGAACTTGCCGAGTCATATGGAGCAGCAGGCTGAGTGAGGGATTGTATTTTAGGAGCCTGCTAGGAGCAGAGCCATGGATGGCTATGCTGTTGCTACAAAATTAGCATTGCTGGTTGTTACGATGGTTGTTCAGATGAGTGTATATAGTTAGAAGGTATAGATTGTAGGCTCGGTTTGAGGGAAGTTGCAAGAGTGTTCAGCACCCTCGAAGTATCGAATACGTGTAACATCATTTCGCTATGGTTGCTTGGAGCTCCCTTGGGTGTATGTCTAGAAATGACCCAAGATATCATTGAATGACGAGCGCCTATAAATACAACGTGCATGTCATCACAATGATCCCCTTCCCGCCAATTTAGGTAGTTTCAAAAATCACTCAATATTGAACACCGTTCGCCATGCCCAAACAAGTCCTATGCTCAGCTCTATTTACTGTCTTTCGCTCCATCGCTACGACAAGGCTATAGCTCCTCTTCGGTTGTCACGGATGTGTAGGTAGGCCTGGAAGCCACAGAAGACGATGAAAACCTAGTAGAATGATCAGCACGACTTAGGCAGCGTCCAATGCTCGAATGTCTACATACTGCATATACGCCAACAGCTGCAAAAGCCGTCGCTGCGACTGCAGGTCCGTCTGGCGGATCCTCGGTGGATCCGACCATCGAATGATGGCTCGTCTGGAAGAGGACGCCAATGACCGACAGGATGAAGACGGCAAAGACCGAGATGACGATGCTGGAACAGGTCAGTACTTGAGGCTCCGGGCAAGCTGGCTCGAGTGGATGCCGGGGGGGAAGGCGGGAGAGGGCTATTTACCAGCTCCACGCATTCAAGACTCCCACGACGGGCTTCATGGTGGGCGATGGGCCTGTGATGCGATCGGTAGGATATCGAGGTATGGGAAGGAAAGTTGCTGTTGCTGCTGCTGCTGCTGCTGAGGCTGATTGGATGCGTGCAAGGCGGGCGAGCGTGATGTCGTTTCGGCGATGGAGATTCGCTATCTATCGCGGCCTCGCTAGGTGACGAATCACTGCGGGTGGAGCTGGATTTGTCTTGGCGCTTCCCGTGTCGGCTTTGGCGTTCTGGTAACGCATGCGTCTGTCTGTCTGTCTGTCCCAATTCCTTGAACCTCAAAAGTAGGATTTTTTTTTAATTTTGTACAAATGGCTTATCCCGAGACTGGATGACTTCAGTTGGAGGTCGTGTGGATATCCCATGCCGAATTAATTGTGGTGGTGACTAGCTTTTGTCGAGAGAATATAAATCTTGCTGACAGTGTCTGGTCCAGTCTCTGTTGTTAAGTCGGAGTCTTCTGCCGAGTAGAGCATGGATACTTATTTGTAGATGTATTAGATGGATGTTCTGCTCTTGAATTTGATTGAAGCCTTGTATATAATATTTCCATACGGTTCCTTAGATAATAATGAGCAATTGAATAATAGAAAAGCTCCGGGCATTCTATCATGAATATTTTCTAGATAAATTTTTATTAAGCATTTCTTTACAGATCTGGCAATCATGCATACGGTATAGTATACCGTCGCGTACAAATATGGAGTCTTTCTACAATCTTGATCTCCTTCAACTTTATCTCTTAATGTTATGTTTATTTACTTTTATCTACGTTTACTAACATATCCGACTAATCGAAATGTCTTCATCGTTCTATACCCTTAGCCGCCGAACATATTGCTCCGCCTAGTTCGTCGAAGGTTGTAAACCTAATACTACTGTAAAAGACGAGAGCAATCTTTCTACTTGATGAAGATATCCAGAATCGACAAACCCCTCCTGGCATAGCCTTCTTCCCGAAACACTGCCACGTCAGGCTGCGAGGCGGCATGGCGGCACTGCTGGTTGTCTGGCTTCTCGATGCATATGGAATCTACAATAGCAAGACTGTCCCGGACATCCAAGACGAAGGCTGAGCTTATGCCAGGTCCTGCAGATCTGAAATCTTGTTTCGTGTATGATACGGCGGAGCGCGTTGCTACAGTGAACTGCCCGTCGTCGACGCTGTTTATAGAACAAGCACCAGCACCCGCAGAGAGCACTGCTCGGGCCCATTCTCGCTGTGATCAACCAATGAACGATACAGCAAGTCCCCGGTGATCTCGCAGAGCAAGACATGAAACAGCGGAAGGATGGCTGCCGACTTGTTTAATGAGGCTGTGATGAGCACAGGGCTCTTCCAGGCTGCGCACAGGATCCGCATTACGCGAGAAGCTTGTCGTGGAACCTTGTAGGACATCATCATCTCCCTCGCACGGGTCTCGCGAGACACACACGATTGAGGAACTGTGCTTCACGGCCTCTAGTAGAATAGCATCAGTGAGTAGAGAGACGCACCAGGCACGGTGCTGCCACGTATATTCGATATCCTGCACTCTCTATCATTTGGGGGCTTGGCGCGACGACCTGTCCATCCATCCCGCGAATATAAATAAGGGAAGGAGTACGAGGAGCGCGCTTAGGAATGCAGCAGCATAAGCACTACCATGTCCTCTGTAACCTTATACCGCCACCAGATCTCGGTCTCGTACCTGAGAGACTATACACCTCCATCAATGGACGGCCTCCGAGCCTGGGGAAGAATCTCTGACACCGTGAACCTTGAACCTTGAACCTCGGGATCCGAAACGCTCAAGCGGCGTATGCACCTCTGCGAAATAACGAGCGGCAGCTATCTGTGCTCTCGTGCTCCTTCCTCGCGGCATAGGCTCTTTTCTGGCTGGCGGGAACTGCTGGCGGCCGCGGGAGCTAAAGGAGAAGATTGCCGTTTCGGCAGGAGGGAGTACGAAGGTGAGACCTCGAGGCCGAGAAACGAGAGACCCCCCTGGAGGATGTATGGCGTAGCATGTCTCTTGAGTTTGGGTCTGTTTGGAAGGCCAGCATGCAAGGTACGATGGCCAGCGATGGTGGCTTGGGTCCTGCCCCAGGAACCCGTTCAGATGCGTGCACCCAAATTCCTTCTATTAAAGCGCCTGCCCGCATTTCTCTGCAAGTCATCATCTCGCGCACTACCACTCTCAGCATTACTCTGTCTAAACACTTGATTCTTGGAGACTCTAGCACTGCTCTTCTGAACTTGTTCACATCATTGCTGAGGAACATTTACCGGCTTTCCCTTTGACAACAATACTTATAATGAGCATATAGTCAGCAACGCCTCTATCAAGAAGTCAACAAGAAGCACCAAAAATGCGTACCAACGTCGTCTTTTTTATGGCCTTGGCCCTTGAGCTTGTCGGTGTTCAGGCTCAGAATTCGACAACTCTAGTCACTGGTGTATGTGATTATCCCGTGTCCAGCCTGCAGCGCAATGTCCTGACTCATTCTAGGCCCTCGGCGATGCCACCGTTGTCTCGGACAACCCTGTCGGACCGGTGTACAGTGCTGTCCTCCCCGCCACGGAGTTCTTCAACCCAGATGATTCTCGAGGCAATGTGAAGGGCTCGATCTCCGCTACAGCTGCTTCGGACGGCGTCGGTGTCGCCTTCACGGTCGAGTTCTCCAACCTCCCGACCAGTGGCGGACCCTTCCGTAAGCACCAACACCTAGCAGGGCGTGTGAGAGTTGCTAACCACAGTCAGCCTATCACATTCATGTTGCACCAGTCGACGAAGCTGGCAACTGCACCAACACGCTTGCCCATCTCGATCCTTTCATCAGAGGGGAGGATCCCGTCTGCAATGCTACCTCTCCCGAGACCTGCCAAGTCGGTGACCTCTCTGGCAAGCACGGCAAGATCACAAGTGACCCCTTCACTGCGTCCTACGTCGACCCGTACGCCTCTCTGGTCCCGGGCCTGGGCTCCTTCTTCGGGAACCGCTCGTTCGTCGTCCACTTCGCCAACAAGACCAGAATCACATGCGCCAGCTTCGCTCTTGCTTCCAACGGCACAAGTACCGGCAGTGGAAACGCGACGTCTACCGGCTCAGGTGGCAGCTCAACACCGAATCCGACTACGACTGGTAGCGTGAGCTCGACGACATACGCCGGTAAGGCTTCAACGGTTGCTGTATCTCTGGTGACCATCTTTGGCGCCGCCACCCTCGCACTGTTCCTGTAACACTCGGATCTGTGCTGCTGCAGAAGAGAGACGCGGTGGAGTGGCTAGAGAGAACTTTTTTCCCCCCGCGGGCGTTTAATAGACTCGGGCTAGGCAAGGCAAGGCAAGGCATGGATGGATGGATCTTGCATGAGCACGATACGGCACGCATGGTATTGGCAGTCGAGATGACGAGGGTGAGTTATCAGACTAGACTTTTAGGGTTTTCCAAAAGAAAGAGGCACGGCAGAGTGCACAGTGCAACGAATACAAATCATTAATTTTTTTTTCAAAACCGCTGCGTGCATGAGCCTCTGTGGTGTATATACTATACTATACCATACCATCCCGCCCCTGAATAAGCTTAGGAAACACTACCTTCCCCACCACCGGTGGTCAGTTGGCCAGGTGGTGCCCGCTTACCATGAACACTCTACGAGAGACGTCTTTGACGGACCAGACCCCCCCGGGTCCAAGATTCTTCAGGGGTTGGTTGGGGGGGGGGGGGGTTCTAAGTAGCTATATATCACATCAGGCCCCGAGCCTGCACTGTAAGTATCACAAGTATCACAAGTATCGTACTTAGACGACCGCCTCGACCGGTCCTATCCCTCGAGAGAGGCTACCGCACTAACTGCGAGAGCTGACATCTCGGCAGGAGGGCGCGGGTACCAGCAAGCGGGCCGCAGCCCGATGCGATAGAGGAGGTGGATCTCGACAGCCCCCCCCCCCTGGGCCCCGGGCGTACCGTGCATTACGCGTGCGACATGGGCACATGAAGTACTGTATATATGCGCAGCGCAGCGCAGGCGGGACAGGCGAGGAGGAGGAGGAAGCAGCCCGTCCCGGCCTCGTCGCTCGCTCGCGCATCGCCGGGCTCGAGGCGAGGTTCCTCGTCCGTGCCGCCTTGCAGTCGGAGCGCGCGCGGCAGGAGGATACGCGCGGCGAGGGGGGGTTGGAGAGCGTCTCTGCCGTGGCCGAGCGCGGTACGGAGATGGCTCTGGAGCCAGAAGCAGGGCAGGGCAGGGCAGGGGCAGGGCAGGAACACCCGCGCGGCGTCTGGACAGGATGGATAGTACGGTGCCTACGGTGCTTCGCACGCGAGCCCGCGTGTCGGACGGGGAGGGGGGGGGGGTCCTGCTGTACGTATGGCGACACCGCTCGCCAGGGCGCGGGGACGGGGGAGGGTATGCTCGCTGTGGGCTGCGGAACCTGCAGGAGGGGGTTTGGGGAGGTGGTGATGCGGTTTGGTGCGGTGTGGTGTGGTGTGATGCGGTGTGGTCGGTACGGGAGGTGGGGAGGGGAGGATGGATGGAAGAGGAGAAGGAGAGGAGAGTAGGGCGAAGAAAGCGGATGAGGGAGTCTGGGCCGTAGAGCAGACCGACCGACTGACTGACTGACTGACTGACTGACTGACCGATGAGCAGACTGCCGAGCAGACCGACGAACAACAACAACAACAAGAACAAGGTGTGTATAGTACAGTACGGTATCCCGTACTGTACAGTATCCCGTAGGACCTGCTTTCTCACATACACAGCCGCACAGTGCCCGCCGGCGTGATCCGAGGAGGGGCGCGCGAGATATTTACCATACCATACCATACCTGTGCCGTACTATACTGTAGTATAATACAATACAATACAATACAATATACTATGATATATGAGAGCCAGGCGCGGCGCAGTACAGAGGGCATGGGGTGGAGCACGGTCTGTATCTAACTGTGCTGTGTACTGGCTACTGCTAGATGCTAGATTGGGGCTGCACCCGCACCCGCACCTGCGGTTCGCGTACGGGAATAGCGAAAGGAAGGCGAGATGGGAATAGGAGATGGAGATTTCTGGGACGAGGGGCAGGTGTCGGGTCGGGCTGGGGCTGGGGCTGGGGCTGGGACTGTTTCAGGAGGGATGGGAAGGGGGGGGTGGGATAGGACGGAGGTATTTTTATTATGTATTTATTGTATAGATGTATAGATGTATAGGTATAGGTGTATGTGTGTGTACGTATAGTGCGGAGATACAGGATGCACGTGTGTATATATATGCCCTGGGAGTGCATATATAGGGGGGGCGGTATCGGATAGGCACGGTAGGTACTGTAGGCACGGTATGCTTGGCCTTGTACTACAGTACAAGTACAAGTACAAGTACAAGCAGATAGGCAGCCGGGGCACCCAGGCTCTGTACGACGGAGACGGAGACCGGCGAACCCAGCCGAGGGGATGCCCCTCGTGACGACGACTGGGCTGTCTCCTCCTGCACGCCGTGCCATGCTCGGCTGGCTCGGCGCCAGGCCAGACCGGGCATCATCGCATCGCATCGCATCGCATCGCATCGCATCGCATCGCCACAGCCCCCGCCGTGTATGCTGAACGCGAGCAGGGGATTGCTACTGGCTATTTAAATCCCCTTGTCTGGGAAAAGAAAAAGGGGGGGGGGGGGGGGGAAGGGAAAAAAAAAAAAGGAAGGAAAAACAAACCCCCCTCGCAGCGATCGGCTATTTGGCCGAGTGCTGCCGTGCTCTGTGAGTACTGTTGTGTAATCTTATCAGATCGTCCGGTGGGCTGGCTGGCCTTACTAAGCGCCTGTCTAGCTGCGCTGATCGGCTGCGTTTTTTCTTCTCTCCTTTTTTTTTCTCTCTCTGTCAGCTGCCGGCCTTGGCTGTGCTGTAGTGTGCTATATATGTAGCAGGGAGTGTTGCTGGAGCGGCATGGGCGGCGACGCAGGTTGCGACTGCTGGTGTTTTGGGTTGATTGTTGGTTTATGGGAGGCGGGTAGGTATATAACCAAGGTGCTGTAAGATAATACATCTTGGGATAGGTTGTGCCTGGTGGAGCGGGCTCGCTGTAGGATTGCTGTATAGCATGGTATACATATACAGTGCTGGATATTAACATTGTATATCTGCACCAGGGGACTTGCTCGATGCTCCATCGGAGCAAGCAGTGTACTGTACAAGGATACATAGCAGGACCTGTACAGTCGTGCCTCTCTTCAGAAAAGGCCGGCCGAAAGAGCCGTTATTTGGCATCTTCTGTACAGGCACAGGCACAGATACAGGACAGACAGACAGGTACAGGGTCGAAAAAGCACCGATCGAATCGAACCGCATCGCCACCGCATGGATTATCGGCCGGGCCGTGCTGTCCCGATCGGTGCTGCAGCTCCGTTCGCCAGCCCCCCTTCCGCATCTCCGAGCCGTATGTCATAGCCACGTTCTGTCCCCTCAGGGATGCATTTTCATTTTCATTTTCTTCCTTCGCCCGCCTGCTGTATGTCTGACAGGCGCTGTGTTGCTCGCCCTGTCTGTGGGTGTATAGAGGGATTGTTCTTGTATCTGTATAAGGTGTACTGTATATATATATATATAAGTTATCTAATGTTAAGTTATATAATATATATATATAAGAAATCACATACTGTAGACGTTTCTGATAGATGGGATACATCGTTGCGTGGCACTTTGGTGTTGGGAGAGATGGTGCTGTACAGTAGATAATTGTTGCGGCGGGATAACTGGAGCCGTGGGTCCTGTTTGTAGGGATGGATGGATACGCTGTACGGGATGGATAGTGGTACTGGCTGTCCTGTGCTGTACATGTAGCTTCTACACGACCCCGTCGGTTAGGTAGGTACAGTGCCTGTACAGCCCACTGTGTACCCTGTTCGTCCACTGTTCGCCTACTGCTCGTCTACTGTACACCCTGTTTGCCCACTGTTCATCTACGGTTCACCTACTGTCCGCCTACTGTTCGCCTACTGTCCACCCTATTTACTCACTGTCTACCCTGTTCGTCTACTGCCTACCCTGTCTATCTACTGCCTATCTCCTGTCCACCCTGTTCGTCCACTGTCTATCCACTGTCCATCCACTGTCCATCCACTATCTATCCACTGCCCAACCACTATCTACCTACTGTTCGTCCACTGTCCATCCACTATCTATCCACTGTCCATCCACTGTCCAGCAACCCCAGCAGCTCCCCCCCAAGGCCCTTCTGCAGCATCATCTCATCATCGCTGTCGCCATCTCATCTCGGCGCTGTCGAGATTAGGCAGCTCTGCCCGCCTGTCCCGCACCACCCGCACCGCTCGTCAAACGCTCAAGCGGCCAGCGCCCAACGGCCTTCCACGCTAGAAGCTCCCCACCCCGCCACCGCCCTCCTCCCCTTTTCTCTCTCTTTCTGCGTGCTGGTTGATTTCTTCTTGCAGGTATTTATTGTGGCCATCCATTACCCATACATACCCTAAGGTGCCATCTCTGCAGTACTGGCTGTACCTGGCTTAGAGCACCCAAGATCCCAAGATGGGCGCTGGCGTAGATGGGCAGGTGTCTGTCTGTCTTGAGCTGGGTACCCTGGAGTAGGCGGGGACAATAGGGACCGCAGATACCGTAGGCCTGTTGCTGTCCCTACGGTCGGTGGGTAAGTCGCGAGGTGCCCTGCGCTAGGAACCTTAGGCCAGGCGACTGCACGCTAGGTGCCTTAGGGCAGATGCCTGCTGTGCCTGCTGTGCCTACTGTGCCTACTGTACACTGTGCCTCTCTCACAGCTACTCTCGTGGCCGCCGTGGCAGTGTCTCTTACAGCGTCTATTGCAGTGTCTACTACAGTGTCTACTACAGTGTCCATTACAGTGTCCATTACAGTGTCCATTACAGTGTCTACTACAGTGCCTACTACAGTGCCTACTACAGTGCCTACTACAGTATCCGTTACAGGACTCTTCCCTTGACCAGGCACATATCTCACATCTCCACATATGCAACCTCCTCTGCCCACCGACGCCCACTCGGACACGGACTCAGACGCGGACACGGCACGGCCTCGCTGGCCCTGGCCTGCCTGGCCTGCCTGGCCTGCCTGGCCTGCCTGGCCTGCCTACCCGATACTGTGGTATCCGGCCTGCCTGCGTCCCAGTCTACTGCTTCGACTGACTGATCCGTCCTAGCCCGTCCCCACAACTCATATGCACTGCGTTCGTTGAATGCCCTGCCCTTCCCGTGCCTTGAGATCTCTCTCTCTCTCCCTCTCTCGCTCTCTCTCTCGCCTCCTCCTCCTCCTCCTCCGTCAGCTTCACTCCTCATCTCGTACCTTTTGTCTTCTATATCCTATCTTCAATTGTCCATCTTCCGTTTTCCGTCTTCCGTCTTCCGTCTCCCCATCTTCCGCCTCTCGGTAGTCTCAGCCTTCCTTGACACGCTCGTTATTGTACAATACAAGCAAGCACATGATCCCATCTTTATATCAAACCTGATCCTGCAGTATGGGCGAGTCGCGCTCTTCGGATTTCATTATTCTGGGCTCCGTTTTCCTGACCTTCATATACATCTTCACTGCTCTTCGCATCTATGTTCGCATCTGCCTGAGCAAGAACTGGGGGGCCGATGACACTCTCATCCTTCTGGCCGTGGTACGTTGCTTCTATAATCCCTTTCTTTCCTTGTGGAGTGCCCACACTGTGTACACTGCAAATGGGCCGACGATACTCTCGGCAGTCCTTCCGAGTCATTTTGAAACTCCTATACGAGAATTCATAAGAGAAAGGGTTGTCTGAGACGGACAAAGCGTCGGACGATACCCATATCGTTATCTGATAGGGAGGCGATGCATATCTTCCGGTCGAGACGTATTGTAAAACCTTATACTGACATCTACCATTCTAGGCAAGTTTTACAACCTATGCCGGCGTTGGACTAACAGGCGTACACTATGGCATTGGGAGCCGCACAGACGAAATACTCCTCAAGAATTACCCAACGGCCTTCTACTGCTTCTGGCTCAGCGAGCTCTTCTACACGACCACTACAGTCTTCCTACGCCTCTCCTTTGGCGTCTTTCTGCTACGCATCTGTGTAACACGAACGCACAGAATCATCATCTGGTCCACAATGTCGATCGTGGTCGCCTACTCAATCTTCTATTTCTTCCTGGCAATCTTTCAGTGCAATCCCTCGAGATATTTCTGGCGCAAGTTTGCTGGCGAGGATGGTACATGCATTGATGAATCCATTCTCCCCAAAGCGACATATGCGCAGAGTGCCATCTGCGCTGCTTCGGACTTCATTCTTGGACTGCTACCCCTAACGGTAATCTGGCACTTGAAGATGAACATGCGGACGAAGGTCTCCGTTGGGGTTGTACTTGGCTTGGGCATGGTGTACGTCTTTGATCCGAAAACTATACGTCGTCTACTACTAACACATTCATCAGCGCCGGCGTCGCTGCCCTGGTTCGAATCCCTTACGTACGTGTTCTGCTCATCACACAGGAATTTCTTTACAGCACAGCGTTCGTACTCCACGTCCCCTACCCCCTGACAGCCAACTAAACCTAGTGCAGGGACGTCGCAATCTGGTCGTGTGTAGAGATCGGCCTCGGCATCATCGCTGCCTCTGCCTGCGTGCTGCGCCCCATGTTCAAGAAGTTCTATAACATCTCGGCATACGCAGCCCAATCCCGCACCGGCGATGCCTCATCCCGACCCAAGATCCGGACCGGCTACGCGCGCAACGACACCAGCAGCAACAGCTTCGTGCCATCCTTCTCAGGCCACCAGGATGTCGAGATGGATAGCAACATTACAAGCTCTGGCGGCCCGCTGCGCTCCACCGCCGTGATCAAGAAGTGGCCCGGTGCGAGCGTCATCCGCAAGAGCAGCTTCTCCAGTGAAGAGCAACTTACCGGTGACGGGACTATACATGTCCAAAAGACGGTGCAGATTCAGAGGCATGACCGTTAACTGGATTACCATGTATATTGTAACATTGCAGCATCTAGGCGTTAGGGGATATTCTGGATACTAGGTCTAGGATGGCGTATCGGACATGGTGCTAGCATAACATTGTTGACAGCTCGACAAAGAAGGCGGGATGGGATATTCAAAAGGAAATCTAGAAATAAATCTGCTCAAAAGTGCCGGCCTCTCCTGCTTAGATCTCAAAGAGAATAAGACAAATATTAAAATGTATTTCATGCCTAATGTAACCTCGAGCACCTAGCCAACAGTATTTGAAGCTCAAGAGGGCAAAGCAGGGCGGCAGAGCGCGCATCCTCAGGAAGAAATCCGAAGCGAAGGATCCCCTAGACCCCAGGATCCGGCACGGGGGGCCTTCCTCCCCCGCCGTGTCGCGCGCGGATCAGCGCGGGCGGTGCGCGGTGACGGCGAGAAGCAGCCCCTTCCCAGCAGCCGGCCCCTTCGCGCGTGGGACGGACGGCGCCACCGATCTCGAGATGCAAACGCGGGAGAGAGGGGTCCCCTGGGTGAGAGAGGAGGGATAGAATGGCAGTCGGCAGGTCGGCAGCAGAGAGAGAGAGAGAGAGAGAGAAGGGGGAAGGGGGGGGGGGGGTCATAAACAACAAGGTCATTCGAATGAATCAACGGGTCTGGTCGAGAAACCAAAAATCTACATTGCAGCGATAAATTTGGGTATATGTGATAAAGCTCCCGAGTCAATATCGCCGCTAGCCACAGACGCCGGGCCTGGGAGAAGAGAGAAGAAGAAGGAAAAAAAAAAAAAAAAAAAGGAGGTAATATCTATCTGTTATCGAAGCTCGCCCACCCTGGGGGATATCTCTCACCCGGACTCCGAGCCCTTGTGCACGCATACACAGCAGCCGCCCATGATCATCGCGAAGCAGAAACAAATACACCGTCGAGCCGCGCAAATCCTTCCTTCATAACGTTCCGTCCATCATGCAAAGACATTCCGTCGTAATTCTTATCCTGCTACTTTGTCTCTCAGAGATTAAAGTCTGTTCGTCAAACTCCGTTGACTAGTTTCTTGAACCAGCCTCCGCCGCTCGTGCGTGGTAGGGCTTGGTCAACAAAGCCAGAGTCTCGCCGACTCGATTTTCTTTCGTCGCCTTGACTACCTTCATGGCTTCTCATGGCTTCCCTCTCCGCACGCCTAAGCTCGTGTCGCCGCCGACGCTCCCGATCGTCCTCATTTTCAGCATGGACGCCATCGTATCTCGATATCCGTCTCGATTTCTTCAGAGAATGTCTCACAGTTTCATCGGCAATAGAAGCGTCAACGGGAACTTCATCCTCCGGTGGAGGCGGTGCATCGGAGTGATCTTTCACCCATGAGTCGGTTCCAGAATGTGGCCATCCTGCGTTTTTGTGCTTTGAGCCTTTGTGAGCCCGATCCTCATTAGGTGTGAAAGGTTCTGGTTCGTTACTACGAGTTTTGCTACCATTTCGATGATCAAAGTAGCCGTCAACGACCGGCGCTGACTGGCGACGCGTCGTCTTAGGGGCTTCGGAAGAATGCATTCTTCGGCGCCGTTCGTGCCTAGCACGCCGATCTTCGTCTTCCTGACCAGGAGTACCCATTGTAGACTTCCTACGATCTGAATGCTTCGGGCGCACGGGCTCGACTTCTGCAGCGCCTTCGCCCTCCTGCACGGCTGCGGCTTCTCTTTCGGCATGTCGTGCTCTCCTTCTTTCTGCTCGCTCCACCTCTTTGGCCTCGGTAGCTTGACGCTCTGCTTCTTGCGCCGCTTTCTGCTCGCGCCTTGCAGCCCGTCGAGCCTCTCTTTCCTCATGTCTGCGAGACTCTTCGGCTTCTTCCTGCTTCCTACGCCGTTCCCGTCTTTCCTCGTCCTTCGCTTTTCGTGCTTCTTCAGCAGCCTTCTCAGCAGCTTTCTCAGCAGCTTCTCGCTCGGCTCTTCTTGCACGACGTGCCGCCCGCCGAGCCTCTTGATCTTCCTCGGAAGCTGCGCCACTCATCGTAGGGGCACCAACTTCGACCATATCAGCATCATCGTCACCTTTCGCAGAACGCTTAATCTTGCGGCTTTCATGGCGTAGAGCCCGGCTCTCATCATCGGTATGAGCCGTATTTCTGCGTTTGTTCTCAGGGCGCCCTTTGGAAAGGAATCCGCCAAACATGGAACCAATACCAGCGGATTTCTTGGCACCGAAATCACTTCGCTTTAAGCCCGGTCCTTGGCGGTCTTCGGATGGTCCACCAGCATCAACTATGACAATATCATCATCTTGTCGTGCCTGCTTATAGAGTTTACCATCAGCATCAAATTTCCTACTAGTCGCAGTCCTCCTGGGCCGGAGTGGAAGATCATTATCTCCGGGTGGCATTGGAACAGCTGGCGGTGGAATTGCTGATTTGGGTTCTGAATTTACCTTTGATTTGCTCTTGCGGGTTTTATGCTTATCCGGGACGACTTCATCGACCATAACGATGTCAGCATCCTCATCCTCAAGTTCTGTAGACATAATATCAGTACTGTCATTGCGAGGTTCGTGTTGCTTTCTTAACGTACCACGCGGCTTGCTCTTCCGCTCAGACTTGCTTCGAGAGAGCTTGCCAGGAGTAACACCAAGCATTTTCGCTGCTTTGGCTGACATTTCAGGAGGGTTCTTGACATCATCTGGCGGAGGAGACAGTATGCCCCTTCCTCCTACGTCGATGGACTGCCGACGCGAACTTGCTCGAATACTCGAGCTCGGCCGCTTCTCTCGAGTAGACACTGATCTCGAGAGTGGCGGTGTAGATCCAAACATGCTTGAGAGCCCTTTGGCCTTGGGCCTCGACGTCTTCTCCGCCTTGTCAGATGACGAATCTTTGTTAGAGGTCTTCTCTTCCTTGCTTGAGGACTTCTTTGTTGATTTGGAGCGTTTCAGCTCAGGAGCATCGGCCCTTGCTTTCTTCTCAGATGGCCGATCGGCGTCGTCAGACTTGCGCTCTTTCGATGACTTCTTCTCATCTTTGCGAGGTGCAGTATTCCACATGCCCCAAGATGAGCCTTCGTTTCGAACGACGCGAGCACGTTCTTTCTTTGCAGAGGGTTTGGGCTCTGGGGGTGGTGTAATGGTTTGAGCCGGTGGAGAAGGCGGAACCTCTATCGGCGATTCCTTCTCCTTGCTTGATTTTTTACTCTTTTTGGTCGACTTCTTTTCTACCGCCATATCTATGATTTCGACAACATCATCTTCACCGCCGTCGGTAGGAAAGCTGCCAGGGATCTCTTTTGCCTTCGGGCTTCTCTTCGGTAAGATTTTCTCCTCGACTATTTCTTTATCTTTATCTTTATCTTTCTTGGACGATTTGGAATTCAGGCCAGATTTCTTCTTTTCCTCTTTGGGTGGCGAGGGTGGTGCAGGTGGCGGGGGGGGAGGAGATGGCGCGGGAGGAGATGGGGTAGCTACAACTTCCTTCGGAGATTCAAAAGCCTTGAGCCTTTCGGCAACTTTACCACCAACGGGTTTCTTGGTTATGGTTGAGGGTCTCGTTGACGATGATGCAGGTTTGGAAGCTGTTGTGGCGTCCTTGAGAGTCGTAGCTTCCGGGGGCGCTGCTTTGTCAGCAGCCGTAATTACCTCCTTTTTGGCTGCCTCAGTACCCTTGCTGGACTTTTTGGTTGCCCCCCAGAAACTGAATGCCTCTGCTGTATCTGTGACGATAGGCTTGTCTGTGCTAGATTTTTCGTGTTCATGCGGGGATGAGTCCGAGTCCTTAGATTTCTTGCTCTTATCACTTTTGTCGCTCAACTTACTCAGCTTATCATTCTCAGACTTCTTCGGCGGATCATCAAGTATATCCTGGATCTCCTTATCTCTCAACGCCTGCTCCTCAGCTTCCTTGGCCACAGCCTCTTCCTTTTCCGCCTTCTTCTTGGCCTTGGCAGCCTCTTTGTCGGCTTTCTCTTGCTCCCTCTTGGTCAATTTCGGCGCACTCTT
The DNA here is from genome assembly GCA_015345905.1 of Aotearoamyces nothofagi. NCBI lineage: Eukaryota > Fungi > Ascomycota > Leotiomycetes > Leotiales > Tympanidaceae > Aotearoamyces > Aotearoamyces nothofagi. The sequence continues at coordinate 383,191 of JADDTR010000003.1, read as the reverse complement.
CGCCACCTTAGCCGCAGCTGCTTCCTCTTCCTTCCTGACTTTTTCCTCTGCTTCCGCCTTTTCTTTCTCTGCAATTTCTTTCTCCTCGGCCTCTTTTGCAGCTGCTTCTTCCTTGGCCGCAGCTTCCTTGGCTGCAGCTTCCTCCTTTTCCGCCTTCTTCTTAGCCTTGGCAGCCTCTTTGTCGGCCTTCTCTTGCTCCCTCTTGGTCAATTTCGGCACACTCTTCGCCGCCTTAGCAGCAGCTGCTTCCTCTTCCTTCCTGACTTTCTCCTCTGCTTCCGCCTTTTCTTTCTCTGCAACTTCTTTCTCCTCGGCCTCTTTTGCAGCTGCCTCTTCCTTGGCTGCAGCTTCCTTAGCTGCAGCTTCTTCCTTGTCTGCCTTCTTCTTAGCCTTAGCAGCCTCTTTGTCGGCTTTCTCTTGCTCCTTCTTTGACAATTTCGGTGGGGGGGGTGTTTCTTTAGCCTTATCCTTGGATTTGACTTTCGATCCAAAGTCCCAAGGATTAGGTTCAGGCTCGAGCTCTGGCTCCGGCTCAGTCAGGTCCATTGCTGGAGGGGTAGGAGCGGGAGGTGGAGGGTCGAGGTTGCTCTTCTTGCTCTTCTTCTTATCCTTCTTACTAGCAGTGCCCCAGGTACCCCATGTGTCATCTTCTGTAGCCTTTGTTTCTTGGACATCATCAGGCTTTACAGGGTCATCGACGTGGATAGATGCCTCTGGTGAAGGAACAGCGGAGGCTTTACCTTTCTTCTTCTTGTCCTTCTTTGAAAAAGACCCCCATCCAAAAAGGTCGTCGTCTGGCGGTTGATCTCCAACTTCAGGAACAGGAGGTGGAGGTGGCGAGGGTGGAGGTGCTGGCTCCTCTGTCTTGACCTCCACAAGAGCTTTTGAAGTTTTGCCTTTTTTCTTGTCCTTCTTCTGACCCCAGTTCATCCATTCATCATCTTCGGCGGGTTCAATTGCTTTGGCAATGGCATCAGGCTCAGTGATAGGCTCCGGAGGCTCGTCTTTAGCCTTGCCTGCTTTCTTCTTGTCCTTCTTTGAAGCTCCCCATGCACCCCAGGTTGTATCTTCTTCCTCCACCGCTGCAGGATCAGGTTCGGATTCCGGTTTCGGTTCCGATTTGGGTTCTTCTACCTTTGGGAGGACTTCCTCGGTGGCATTCTTACCTTTCTTTTTCTTGTCCTTTTTTGACGCTGTGCCCCACGTGCCCCATGTCGTGTCTTCTTCTACAGCAACAGGTTCCGGATCAGGGTCAGGGGTAGGTTCCTCCACCTTGGGGAGTTCCTCGACGGCGTTCTTGCCTTTCTTTTTTTTGTCTTTTTTCGAGGATGTACCCCATGTGCCCCAAGTCGTGTCCTCCTCAGCGGCAGCTGGTTCAGGCTCAGGTTTGGGAGTGGGTTCCTCCACCTTGGAGACTTCCTCGGTAAAATTTTTACCCTTCTTCTTCTTGTCCTTTTTGGAGCTTCCCCATGCGCCCCAAGTTTCTTCTTCTGCCGCAGGTGCTTCGGGCTCTGGGGGTGGTGTTGGCTCATCTACCTTTGGGACTTCCTCGACAGCATTTTTTCCCTTTTTCTTCTTGTCTTTTTTGGTACCCCATGTATCCCAAGTTGTATCTTCTTCAACAGCGGGTATCGGATCAAGCTCCGGCGTAGGCTCTTCGACTTTCGTAACTTCTTCGATAGCATTCTTACCTTTCTTTTTTTTATCTTTCTTCGAATTTCCGAACGACCAATCCTCCTCAACAGGTGCTGCCTTGGGCTCTGCAGCCTTGGCAGGCTCGGGTTCTGGATCGGCCTTCTTACCGTTCTTTTTCTTCGATTTGGCAGTTCCCCAGGTGCCCCATTCATCATCAGCAGCAATGGTAGTTTCTTCGACTAAAGGAGCAGGATCTTCTTTCTTCTCATCAAGTTCAATAACCGCGGCGCCCTTCTTCTTCTTCTTGTCCTTCTTAGAGACGGCCGTAAAGCCGAAGCTTCCAAAGTCTTCCTCGTCTTTCTTCTCTTCTACCGGGGGCTCGGGCTCTTCGACTTGAGTCTCATCCTCGTCCAGAGCTCCAAAACCAAACGAACCGGCCTTCTTTTTCGGCTTCCCTCGATTCAGACCCCAAGGATTGTTCTCGGGTTCGGCATCTTTAGGCTTAGCCTTCTCTGCGGTGTCCGTCGTAGAGGGAATGCCCCAAGTACTCGTGGTGCCTGTGTTCCAACTGCTACCCCACGCACCGAAGCCTCCACCAGTTGCAGCCTTTGTGTCGGTAGAGCCAAAGTTCAAATCCAGCGTAGGACTAGTCTCGTCCAATTTGATCTCGTGGAAAGCATCCAAGGTGGAGGCTGGCTTCGCGGGAGCTGGCTTGGGTTCGGGCTCTGCCTTTCCCTTTTTGCCCTTCTTTTTCGATTTCGTAGGTGCAAAACCCCATTCATCGTCGGGATTTGCCTCTTTTTCATCTCCGTTTCCATCCTTGTCGTCTTTCTTCCCTCCATTTCCAGAATCTCCGGCATCTCCAGCATCACCTTCACCACCCTGGTCACCGCCATTGTCCCCTTCACCCTCATTGTTTTTGCTGCCCTCCTCATCATCGTCTCCGGCCCATTTGGCTTGTGATGCTTGCTTCGCCGCCTTCTTAGCCTTTTTACTGGCTGCTTGTTGGAATCCGTCCTGTGACTGAAAATCAACCGAAGGTGCCATGCCTGGGTCAGGGAGTAGCTGCTCAGTCTCGTTCTGTGAATCGCGGGGTTGAAGAGGAGGATCGGGGGCGTCTAGCAAGCCATGCACGTGGCTTCGGGCCAAGTTATCTGTCCTGGCACAATCTTGAGGCACATCTGCGGGTGAATCGTCGTTTACTGGGGGTAAACTATGCTTCGGTGGGGAGCTATTGAAGAGCTTCAGAGGTCGTATGGCCGTGTCTTGTCGCGTCATATAATTCACTCGCGGTATATTCTGTAGGCGTTGTTAGATCAAGGTTGTCATCATCTACACCGCTGCTGCAGCTCAGACGCTACTGCATGACAAGACGGCTGAACATGGGCACAGTTGCGCAAGAAAATCTGAATATTAATGGTCCCGTACCGATTGTGTCCACCATGGGTCATGATGGTATTGTGCAGTGCGCGACGCAATCCACGCACGCGCAATGAGCGTCAGCCTTATACGTGTATCCTCCTCATCCCAGCCAGCCTTCCAGTGCTGGGGGGCTGGTGATGCATAGTCGCTCTTTCGGCGATCTTCGTAGCACGACCTGACCTCGACGGCCGCCATTGTGTATGTCCGGGCGTGTAGAATCGCAGCGAGGTGCCAGACTCATCGATGCTATATGGTGCGAGGAGGTCGAGCAAGGGAGGGAGTGGGAGGATGGAATGCGACAGCAATCTGCGCGGATGGGGGGCACGAGAGGCCTGAGGGGCCTCTAGAGCCTCCGTAAATACTAGGTCGCTGGTGATGGAGGACACCGAGAGGTACCCTGACAGAGAGAGGAAGGTAAGAAGGAGTTCTCCAGGATCTAGGAACGGCGAGCGGTCACAAGAGAGCTCATTTGCAGGTGAGCAGCTGATTTGCGGTTACAGACGAATGGGCTGCCGGCGCGGGGTGTTGCTGGCTTGGTGATGGCTGCCACACGCTGGACGGCACACCTCATGCTCCCGTTCAGTCTGAGACGCGACTACGGAGGATTCTTGCCTCAAAAAAGCTGCTTGTGTATCGACGGTGATGCTGCTGCCCTTATCCCAGGCCCCCTGCAAAAGAAAAAAGGATGAAGAAAACGAGGGCAAGAGGAGCCGGCAAGGTCCGCGCGTGCGCCCCTTGCTTGGGGGAGGCGACGGTCAGCTCAGTGGCCCACCCGTTGGATTGAGCAGGACGCAGGAGGCAGGACGCGCTGCCATTGTTTGGCGATGGGCCGTTTGCAGGCCGGCCCGGCGGTCGTGGCGAGGAACAAAGCGATTGTCGTGAGCTGTCACGCCCGCTGCAGCGACTGCCAGCCAACGACAGGCGACGGCCAGCAGCGGGAGGGCTCAGACTTGGGGTATTGGCCAGGCCGGCCAGGCCAGAGAGGGCGATCGGGGCCACTCCATGCACAATGGCAAGGAGGAGGACTGTCCCCCAAGCTGCCCATGCTGCCCATGCTGCCCATGCTGCCAATGCGCTGCTGCGCTGCTGCCACAGTGCTGCCAGCCCTGCACACAGACCGTGGACAGCGGGTGGCCTCCAGGCAGCAGAGCGGCCTCCAGCGCGGTGGGTAGCAGGGCGGCAGGGTCCTGTCCTGTCCTGTCCTGTACGGTACTGCACTGCCTGCGCTGTGGTTAGTGTACGGTACGGTACAACCGCGTAGTACTGTGCTGCAGTAGTGAGGGCGCCGCCAGCGGGAAGACAAGCCCAGCGTGCCCGTCACCCGTCCGTCACCCGTCCAGCGTGCCCAGCGCACCCGGCCAGCGTGCCCAGCGTGCCCCCAGCGTGCCCCCAGCGGCCGCCCCAGCGTGCGGTGCCCTGCGCCCGGTCCCCACCGCTCCCGGCCCGCTACCCCTCTAGCCTATGGCCGGCGCCTTCACCGCAACTCGATCGCGCGGGCCACACCACACGGCCGCGCTGTATCAAATCACGTCGGCGGTCCATCCGCTGCATGGCCGACTGGTCGCGACGCCCCTCGGCCCTGGCTGTGGGTATGCCACGGGAGCCTATCAGGCCGGCCAGGTCAACCAGCCCACCTTGCTCCGTCCAGCTGAGCCCGTCTCTTTCGTAATTCTCCTCTCCTCTCCTCTCCTTCTCGACGCGCTCTGGTGGGTTTGCGCCCCTCGTCACCGTCACTACTGCCATGCGGCACTGCCCATTACATATGTGCTTGTGCACGTACAGTCAGTATATGTAGATGTGTCTCCTTTGGCTATACGAAACGACGCACTTGTTGCAATGCGAAATGCCGCCTATCAGCCCAACGAGATCGCTCCACGCCAAACAGACCTCGTCACGAGACTCGAGACTCGAGACTCGAGACTCCGTGTGAGACTGCTTGTGCCGGTAATGTTCAATAGAGGCTGTCTGTCTATTTACCCGTTGCGGCCCGTTGTGCTGCTAGCAATAACTGCGAGCAGTGTTGTGTGCTGCGTCGACGATCAGATAAATGGATGGGAGGAGCAATCCGTATCCTTCCATGCACTCGCTCAGTTCCTGTCTCCGTAGTCAATGTCTCCGTTGCAGCTATATGCAAACGACGTGTCCAGACCCACTGTCGTTTGCTATCCATCTCTTATGGTATACCACTTCTGGCCGAATGCATCACTAAGGCAAATACCATTCTGCAATGCCTATAATTACAGCACTGCATACTACGTATTACTTTATCATAAGATCATTTTGCTGAAAAGGTTGTCCGTCAGTGGCGAAACCTTTTAGAATTCTACAAGAGCGTATACACGAGCTTCTCTCCACTAACTTTCCCCTCCTTCATCAGCTCCAAGCCCTTGAGCACACCTTCCAAGCCTTTGCCGCCTTTGTTGATAGTGGGCTTGTGCACCTTGATAAGCCCCTTTTCAAGCAGATCTCGAGAAAGCTGGTAGAATTTCTTAGCAAATTCAAAGTCTTCTAGCTTAGCAGGAACCTCCTTGGGCCCGAAACTATATGGTTCTCCAAAGACAGTGTAGGCTATTGCTGCCTTGTTTTCCACCTTGTCGTTTATTGACGAGACTTTTTCCTTTGGAACTGCCAGCAGGGTCGAATAGACACCACCAGAAGATGAAATTGCCCCAACACTGATTCTAGTACTGTCATCCTCTGATATGCAGTCGAAGACATGCTTGAGATTATCCTTAGCATATTCCTTTATATCCCTTGAGCAGGTAGGAGACTTGTAATCGAATACCGCATCCGCACCGAGGCTCCTAACATACTCGAAGTTATGCTGCGAACAGGTGGTTATAACCGTAAGGCCAGAGAGCTTTGCGTATTGGATCGCTAGAGCACCTGTTGCGGTGCTGCCGCCGTATATAAGAAGCGGGAAAGCCTCGGTTTGAGTACTATTAGGCAGCGGGAGCTTAAGGTTCTGATATAGCCCTTGGCCCACCGTACTAATTCCAAGGCCCAGTGTAGAGGCCTCCTCAAAGCTCAGATTCGAAGGGATTCGAATCTGGAGGTCGCCCTTCGCTGTTATGTGTTCTGCGAAGGCTCCGTCGTCGTGACATGCAGCATTGCCTAAAAGCATTTGTCAGTAGCTGGCAACTTGATTTGGAGAGAGCATGTCCTTGCCTCCATGCACAAAGCCCGACACGCGGTCTCCCTTCTCAAGGTTTGTCGTAACCTTAGAGCCTACATCTTCAATAACACCAGCGTAATCACAACCGCTACGGGCGCCAGGGTCGGCACGGTACTCCACTGATCGTCAGCAAAAACATTTGCCGGATGTTACTCAAGCGGGCGAGCTCACGGCGATATGCTTCCAATCAGTAGGATTGAGAGCTACAGCGTGAACCTTGACAAGGACATAGTCATCCCGGAGCTTTGGGATAGAAACCTCCTCAATCCGGGCATCGTCAGTGGTTTTGATGACGATTGCGTGATTTGACATGATGGGTGTAGATTTGGCAAGTGCAGATATAACGATGATTCACTGGCTGAAATGGTGGGTTGAAAGAAGTACTTATACTTTAAAGCTCTAAAGAATCATTATCTACAAGCACTCGAGTGGTTTTTCTATTGACTGGTGTCATGACGTCCTTATTAGTCCTTCGTCATGCCTTGTTTCCGCAACTGCCCGTGTTTAACGTTCACAGTTGAGAGTGGCTTATAAAGCATCTACAGCATGTGCCTTACCGCCGAGGCTAGTGAGTGAAAACTAAGCTAAAGGGTATTGGGAATAACCTTATTACAGTACAGTAATATATGTATGTGGTGGACAAGGGTGGTCCCGGACCAAATGGCGCCCGAACCCTTTACAACCTTTAACCCCTCCCAAATTACCCCAAATATTCGCGTTATCAATAGGAATCACATAGCATTTAGGAGATTTCCATTCTGGAATATCACACTCCACTTGATATATATTGATATATCTCGTCGCCTATATGATGCGAGAAAGAAATTGCATGAAGTCTCGTTGTAGAATCATAGCATAATATGATCCACGACGGGTATCGACCTTAACATTAAAAGGTGCCCAAGAAGATGAATTAAAAATATGTAAACGCTTAAAAGGAACGGGATGCCATCTTATACAACCAATGCTATCCAGTACGCCGATACTCGGAATTACCAAATCCTCTATAAGCGTCTTTGTACGGCCGTTATCAAACATCAAAGATGTGTGTTATATCCGAAAGAATGAATGAAATCATCATCGTCCACCGTAGTCACTGGCATAGTCAACTCCATAGCTATCGTTCATTTGCCCTTGCCCAAAGCCTGTGCCGGGTCCGCTGACATAGCCGGCTTCATCGCCTTCGTCATAATATTCACTACCACTAGCGTCAAAGCTACTTCTACCGCTGAGTTCTTCATCCATAGCCGCATCACCTTGTGATAGCTCAGACCAGCTAAGGGTAGCAAGTGCAGGATATTGTGCAAGTAAAGCAGCGGGTAGAGTGTAGTTGCCGCTAGCATCCATTGGAAAACCATTTGAACCCATAGAAAGCGGTTGCGGCTGCTGCATATTATGCGCCATGCTCTGAAGTTGCTGCTCCTGCCATTGTCGCTGTCTCTCGATGGCTTCTTCGTCGAGTAGTGGTTTGATACAGATGCGGCCTGCCTCGGAGCGAAAATGTCGGCCGAGAGCATCAGCACGTGCAAAGCGACGACCGCAGCCCCACTGACCACCCTGTTTAAGCTCTCCTTTACATACAAATTTCTTCTCGCCAGAATGCAAACCTTCATGTCGTTTTCGGTCGTGTTGACGTGCGAATGCTTTACCGCAGACAGTGCACACAAATGGTCGTTCATCTGTATGTGTTCGAAGATGAGAACGGAGGTTATAAGCGCGAGTGAATCGTTTTGGGCATAGATTGCATTGGAAAGTTGCCGGGTGTTTCTGAGCTCTCTTGGTATTTCCATTTTCCGCGTTTGCAGAAGCAGCTTGGTATTCGGGATCAGCAAGGCCCAGAATGTAATCCCGATTTGGCAAAGACGAAGTTGATTGTCTCCGTCTATGAGTTGGCGAAGAAGTTGCAGACCGATCATTGGGTGACAATGAGCGGTTTGGCTGCGGAGACAAAGAGATAGTGTCAGAACCGACTTCAGTTGATATGCTCGAAGGTGTAGTTGGGCGAACAGCTGCAGATCCTGTGTTGTATGGATCTGAGACAGCTCGACGACGACGACCTAATAGCATTAGTAATGATAATATAAGTCAAAGATCCATAGAACTCACCTCTCTCAGGCGGTGTTAGCGCGTCTTGATCCAAAGATGGTTTGGGAGGCTCAAAGCTGTTTTGCCTCGATGCTGGCGCAAATTCAACGTTTATCTCAGGAGGCACCATCTGCTGAGCCTGTCCCATTTCAGCAGAGCCACTACGCCCAAATTGGTCATGGTAAACTTGTTGGCCAGATGATGGTACAAAGTTACTGTTGGATATGCCCATGTTCAGCAAAAATGGACTTTGCTGGTTCATCAGTGGAAGTTGTTGTGGCCCCAACCTAGGGGATATCGCCGGAGAATGGGCGGGACTTAGCCCGTGACGAGGACTGGCTGCATGTTGGATCTGAGGATCTGACAATGAGAAATTCCCAATATTTAGCACGTCCTGGTATACACCAGTATCTTGCGGTTGAGTCATTGGTGAGTGCCTTTGGTTAGAATGGTCAAAGCTGTCATGATGTGAAAGGTTTGGCGAGGGTGCTGCAGACGAGACAGAGACATCGGAGTACTCTGAAGGCGATCTTCGATGAGTTGTGAACTGCGGGGGCATCATACTCCATTCAGCGGGTAAAGTAGCCTGTGGAAACGCAGCACTTTCAGGTGCAAGAGATGCATTCCGTGAATGTCCTGGAGAGCGTTGAAATGAATTTTGATTGAAAGAGGGCGAGTGCTGAGCGGAAGACGATTGCTGTACTTCAGGCTGTAGTAGGTTGGGAGGTGTCGGTGTGTGGGTCAAAGGGGAAGACATTTCCAGATCCGCTGGATTTATAGACGGCGCGGAGGGTTGTTGAGCGGGGTCATTAAGCCAAGCTGATGGGTCGAATTGGTCACCCTGATTAGCAGGCGCGGAGAATAATGAGAAGTCGCCCTCGTTAAAGCTGTTGGCATTGAGAAGGTCTTGTGAGAAGCTCGTATGCTGTTGTCCAAAGGGGCTCATAGATTCCTCCTGCTTGAACTGCTGGTTATAATCGGTCTGTATGTTGTTGAAATCCTGATTTTGCGCAAACGATGGGTCGCTCAAATTTGGCTGGCGATATTGCTGGCTCTGCTGTGAGGCTAGAAACACGTTGTTGTTATTGTATTGAGGGAGATCTTGGTTCAAAGAATAGTTGCCATTGGAGTACTGTTGGTGGTGGCTGTTGCTGCCTGCCAGGGCAGATTCGATTCCCAAGCCTAGGTCAATTGAATTGCCGTTTTCTGAATACTGCTGAGGAGGGGGCGATTGGCTGTGATTTAAATGGATCTGGTTATGTCCTTCAGACGGAGAGCGTCCACGATTGTTATCCATATTGCGGGGCTCTGTTGCTGTTCTTGGATGTTGACCAGGCTGCACAATGGGCGAGGGCCAACCTCAGCCTCTTTCAGGAACTATGGCTAAGCCTCAAGGTGTGAGGCTGTGTAAACAGGGCTGAAAGCCAACCAGAGTGACACTGTAACAGCAATCAGGTCGAGCCTGTTCGCTCATAAACTTCTGTGCCTACCAAATATGAATTTTATAATATCGCAAATAATGTCTGCGACTCGTGAGTTGCTAGTTGCCGACCCAAAGCGCTTCAGTCTCTAGTCGAGTCCGAACTGTAGATCAAGTTGAGAGACCACAGCCGTGAGTTAGTTCTAGTCGTCCGTTAATAACAATGCCTTGTTATATAGACTCTTCTGAGAATTTGTTTCGTGTTTTAGAAGAGGTATTTCGTATATTTATCTGCGCGTTGCAGGTGAGGGATGGTATGTTCGAAGTCCGCGGTCGCAACAGTCTCGGAGGTCTTTTGGGGGCCCCACGACGATCAAAGGAGGCTTCGCTCTCAGCACAAGTCCTTGAGCTATCGGCAGTCAGTAATGTTCTCTACGAACGAGGCCATGGGCATCAGCAGCTCAGCGCTTGCCATTTTGCAACTGATGCTATTCACGGCGCGATTGTCGAATGTGGGGAAATGCGCTTACTTTCTTCGCCGCACAGAACGCCTTGGACAAGGCAGAGAAGTCCTGTTGCGCGTAAGCGTACCAAGGATATGCGACAGTGTTCTTTGCACGTTCTATATCGAGAACTCGTTGTTAGAAGGGTAGGTACGGAAGCATAGGTTCAACGGCTTGTCTTATCGATCGTGGAACTTCGCTTCGCCTTTGGACTGGTGGACTGCACCAGTGGCACAACTGGCGAGATGTACCTATCCGCACGTGCTGAGCTGAGAACTACGTGCGCTGGCACCACTCTGCCTGATTTGCCTGATTCAGATACCTAAGCGACCCTTACGGAAGGAGCTTTCATTTATGATGCTTACACAGGAGCTTTTAAGAACTTGTAATTTAGCTAACCTCAAATAAGCTGGAAGACCTTGAAATTTCCTTACCTACAATATGTCTGAATTTATCTAAGCTTCTACTGTACTAGCGACTAGGCGTCACCATACAAAAATCTCACTTCAGCACCTTAGTAGACGCAAAGGTAACCAACCTCCCTGCGTCAGACAACATAGCCACATCGTCTTTCCGAAGCATAAGCTACTCTCCAGACTCAGTCTAGTTATTCCTCTTTGTGATATAGATAACAAGACACATTCTCTCAGGTTCACTATGAAAGGCGCCCAAGAGTACCGTCATTTGAGTAACATGAGATAGCGATATATTGGATATATTGGAAACCTAGAGTACCTTCTGCTGTATAACCCGCATGTCTATCAGATCCAGGGGGGCGTTTTTATTAAATCGCATGTGACTTTAAAGTGATTTTAGGAGGGGAGCTTGGACTTTCTACATGCTTTGTTACATGCTTTGTTACATGATGAAATACCTGATAGAATCGGTGGTGGACACGTGACTACTGAGCTTGGGGTGACTGTAGAATAGCGCTGATAGATAATCACAATATTAGCATTGAAGTCAATCTTGCTTTTTTGTACATTAAAAAAATGGCTTTAATAGTAAGTTGAGGAGATATCAGAAGTATTGGCCGATGCGATCTGGGTGACGAAGTGCAGGCAAGCCCGATTTAACAAAAATAAAAATGCAGGCGCTTCGGTCCTTTCAGCATAGTCACCCCTTGTAGGAAGAGCTCATTATTAAGCTAAAACAGGAGGCGGTCGTAATAACATCGAAAGTCCCAAGTCATGTGAATGATATGTTATTTTTTCAATTAATGGCGATAACACCAGATAGTTATGTATATACAACTAGAATTGAACCATAACCAGATTATAAAAACGCCAATAATACAGGGTGACTCGAACAACTCATTAACCGAACGTCATGTCATCACCTATGCTATTTATGTATACCCGAGAATGAAACGTGCCGATCGAGCCATCTATAGAAGAAGCATGGCAGCGAAAATGGAGCCGATAGCCCCAGCGGCTCCGCCAACCTTGAAGGATGATGCAGCACCGGTGTAGACGGCAGTGGTGGAGGATGCAGTAGCAGTACCAGCTGGGACAGTGACAACAACGGTTTGAGATGATGCAGCACAGGCTGTGCAGACGACGGCGGTGGTAGTTAAAGCGGCTACGGCTGGTGTAGTGCCAGTGGCAACAGCGGTGATAGTGTATGTAGAGCTTGTCTAGGGGGACTGTTAGCATTCTCTCTATGTGATGGGCCATTGAGGCTACTTACAAGACCAGTTGAGCAGACAGCGGCGAGAACTGTCTCGTAAACAGTGGTATAGGCGAGGCCGGATGCTTTTGCCTCGTCGCATATTGGGCAATATGTGGAGGTGGTGACAGCGGTGATGGTACTCGTTCCTCCGGTGCCTGTTGCATAGCAGCCTGCTGGGATCGTCACGTTGCCAATAACTGCAGCAGCAGTGGCAGTTGGGGAAACAGCAGCGACTGCAGCTGAACCACCAGCCACTGCTGCTCCTCCCACGATGGCGATAGCGGTATTGTCTACGTCGACATTTCCAGTATTGTTATCGCCGACAACGACGTTCGTGTCTGCGCTAGCAACAGCCGATTGTGCTGAGACGCAAGAGATGGAGGCCACAAGGGCGACGATGAAAGTTGAGGTACGCATATCGGCGGGAGATTTGTGTTAAACGAGTGACTTCAAGAATATCTTGACAAGAGAAATGTTCTGAGAACTTGAAAACGAAAGTATGGGCGACGATTGATTATTGAAGGCGATGAAGAGCAAAAGATGGGGCGGTCCGAACCCACTCTTATATCTTCCATAAGCAGCGATGGTCACGCCAAGCTTAGAGAATCCCATCTGCAAACAGTCCAAATGAGACTGTAATTTCTCGTATAATGGCAAGAATGAACATACCGGTAGTAGTTTGTGGAGCATAACCTAAAAGACGCGGGTTGTCTAATCAACCCGCAGTGGGTGTAGTCGTGGTCTAAGCTACCCGTCCGCATTCATCATCAGATTGCGGGAATATGAGACGCTACGCCCGAATTTGGATCCTCACCAGCGTAGGAAAGTACCCAAGTATAGAACTCATCTCGCTTGGCAAGCACGCCGTCGATTTGTTGATATGCAGAGAGACAGAGATGCCAGCTGGGAAGCCACGCAATGTCACGACCTGAATGCTTTGAGCTAGAGGCCCATTCCTCGCTTAGACAGTATCGCGAACAAGAGCAAGTGCGGCGACAGAGGCAAGATGGAATCAAGTCGCTCAAGTCTCGATGAAAGCTGGCAGTAGGGTGGGGTTATGAGAGGAACTTCTCTGCCCGACGTTGCTGCATGGTTCCTCTGAGAGTTGATGTCCGAGGTCCCTTTGGAGCGACGCTTATATCAGCATCCATCACCGCCCCACGACCTCAGTCTCCGTCCAGACTGCCCAGACTGCCCAGACCACGGATGCAATACATCACTGCAATCACTGGCGTCCATTTTTGCGCGTGTTGATGTTTTCGTTGTCGACGTTGGTGATCTGGTGGGGTTGAATCGCGTCCGTGTGTGATCGGAGGTGGGAGGGCGCCAGCTGCTAGTTGGAACAAGGTTTAGCTAGGCACGTGCCTGACAGTGCTCGATACGACTTCCGTTGCAAAATTCTGTTTTCGGCTTCACGCTAACCCAGCACGCATGGGCATCAGCATTCCGCATGCGACCTTTCGCGACTCGGGCGCGTCTAGCGACCGGCCCATTGGGGAAGTTGGCACGACAAGGCTCCAGCCAGGAGACACACACATTGCAGCCTTGCAAGCCATTGTCCACTATCCAGCGGTGGAAATGACAGCTCTCGCTGCACGTTTGAAGTAAGCTGGCCGACAAGGTCATATGCTGATGTCTACAGCAGCGCATGGGCCTTACAAAGTACAGGTACAGTGCGTGCCACAGCTCCATACAGTCGGCTAAGTACCTTGGGCATTACTTTCCCGCTATGTCCAAATTCGGCATAGTGGCATTGCATTGTAACTCGCAGGCCTGAACCAGGGGGCATCCTAGCTCGAGGAACCACAGCACCCCAGTCCTCCCGGGCCGAGCGCGGCCTAGTACAGCTCCATGATATCACGAGCAGCAGCGCGGTGGCTGGGGACTCGTCGATGAGACCAGCGTCTGTTTCGTTCGAGCACGTCTTCCCGCCCCCTTGAGTGATGCAAGAGTTGGCACAGTCAGACGCAAGTATAGGCCTGTCACGTGCCCATCCATCCCTCCTCTTTTTTTGTTTCGGCTTCCTCAGGCAATGCAGCCAGGTGCGATTTCTTCACGGTGAACAAGGTATGCTATTCCATAATGCAATAACAATAGCATCCTTTACCCCGCGGCCTTGTTGTCCATGATAACAAGCTTAAATGCCATACATTCCGCAATGTTATTTGACAGAGCGCTTCAGATGCAACACAATCGTAGATTTCATTACATTCCGCAGTATATGCGAGATTCGATTTTCGTTTGGGTCCAGATCAATAACAGATGTTAGCCTTTGTGTACATAACACTCTATTCATTAGATCTCTCACGCTGCTATGCCCTTAGTACAAAACATTGCCTCTTATCACATTCATCGTTCATAGTTGATTGGATCTCGCTCGTGAGTCGAATATTAAACATGTACCAATTTGTTTAACCTTAAAGTCTAACATCCCTCTGAAATGCAAGTTGACTAACTAACTAACATCTAGCAACCCGGCGAGTAAATCCCTCGTGCCTCCAATGCTCACGGGTGATATATCTCCGGGGTCCTCATAGCATCTCAACATCCTTTGCCTTCTATCATCCAGTCATAGGAGTACTAATGTTCAATCCTGAGGAGCTGCGGCAGCTCTCCCGTAAGTTACGGTGCAATGTTTCAACGCCCCGTTTGCATCACGATGAAACATCCCTCTATGTTCTGTAGTGAACGGTGTGTAATATATGATATGGGGATTTAATGTCCATTTTCAGTACGCGCTGGCTACAAATCAACATGATGTTTACCAGTAATGCGTTGCTAAGCGAAGCAATTTTATATTAAAACTAAATTGGCGGAGGTGCTGAATTCTGGGGGCCAGTACCGGTCAGTACAGGAGCGGAGTGGATGCATTTCGGTACTAGTGTAGACACCACCTTATTCTCAAACTTCGTAGTTTACTTCTCAGGCTTCTAAGCAAGCATTTACAAAACACCGCAGCCTACTACTTTGTGCATAATTGCTACAGAGGTATTTTTGATCAACATGAGTATGCCTTAGGTTGAGTACGGCTATGAATGCAAGGTAATTTTGATATTCTTAGATAGTTGGGGTTTATTAATATATATCTATTCGAACTATTCTGATAATGATTTATTATGAGTGATTATTTTCTTTTAATATATACATATATAATATCATTAAGTAGTTATTATTATCCTATAAAAATATTATAATTTCAAACGCTTCAGAAACAATCAAAATATCAGAGACCGCAATAGAAAGTGTCATGAGAAAATGAATGATTTTAGTATATAGAAATATATCGCTCTACATTGTATTTGGTTTCATCAATCGTTCGGTATCTCAGATAACCATAACGCGTCTAGGTACTGCATGAAACAAATGTAAACACACTAGTGTTTGAGGATAGTTCGCCTATTAGGTACCTAAGTACACCAACCAGGCACGGCGAGGCAAAGCCTGTGGGTATTATTCTATCTTCTATTGCTCTCCAAACCACGGATATTCATACACATCGAGTTCTCTGCCTATTTCTATATTTATATACTCATATCATGCCAAGCTGGCCCTTCAGCCGCGACACAAGACGCGATTTTGCCAATGAGATCTAATGAGAGATAGTTGGCTAGAAACCCTAGGAACAGCAAAGCTGGAGAAGCTTATCGTGAAATGCATCGTCTGTTTATGCCCATAATCTATAAAACGAAGAGAAAGTCCCTGTTAAATTGAAACGAGCAGTTCTGACTTAGTTATCGCCCAAGACCGTGATATAACCCATTACTTGTGCCTACCAGTTGCTAAGCTGCTCAAAGATACCGAGATATAATCCCATATTATAATGTCAGAAAACTTGCCACAGTTGTTAGAATATATAGTTACTTTGAATGTTCGTTGAGCTAAAAGGAAATTACTAGTTTAAGAGCACGTTTGAACGGGATCAAGGGGTTAGGGAAGGTTTGTTAGACATGGTCTGCAACAATCAGCTCTCCTCAAGCTCTTCAGGGTTTTCTTCAACCACTGCTTCTTTGGCATCTGCTCCTGAACCACTTGGGAAGTCCTGAGATTCCCATCCAAATGTTCCTTTTGGGCTCTTTCCCAATCCACCGCCTTTCTTGTCAGTGAACTCGTGTTCGATTAGTCGACCTCCAACGTCGTCATAACCTTCTGCAAACTCAAATATCCTGAAATCCGCATTTTCATATTTGCGGTAGCTTACCCCAACACGTAGAAATCCAGAGTGCGATACAACAGCGATGACCTTTTCAGGCCTATTCCGTAGCCACCTCCTTGCTTCTATTCCTCTTCGTGTCAACCCCTCTTTCGAGAATTCATATAGTCCTGTCTTCGATGGATATGCTGGGTCAACAGTAGACCAGTCGAACTGTGGCCACTCCTTCTGTATAGCCGATATTGGAGTTCCAGTATCGCATGGCTTGTCCGAGTTCTCTTGCCATTCAGAGCGGAGGTGCACTTGTACTCCTCTATCCATCAGCCAACCTAGAGACTGCTGAGCAGTTTGAAGTGTACGTCGCATAGGACTTATGACTATAAGGTCGATTTTCTGGGCGAGAGGAAGCTCATTTTGGAGGTAGTCCTTTAATTCCTGACATTGCAGTTGAAAGCCAAGTTGTGTGAGGGCTGGATCGTGAAGGCTGTAATCTTGTAAGGTCCGTTAGAAAAAGTTCGAAAGGCAATATGGGGGTACTTATTAGCTACGTCTAGTTTCACATTAGTTAATCTAATTAACTGGCATATTAGTGTCTCACTTACTATGTTCCGCCTGAGCGTGTCTTATTAGAATAACTGTAGGAGCCATGGTTTCGGGTGCGTTCCTGGTAATCGGCGCCCATACGATAAGCGTTCATTGACGATGCTTTGGCAGCGGATTAATGTATGTGCGAACCCTGAAATCCTGTTCCGGCGGCCGGGCCTCTTTAGTCAGACATATCAGGGTCTATAAGTCCAAAGAATCTAAACACTATTTGCTCATACACCTAATATGGTTTCTCACCTCTGAACCAGATGCTACAGTATATTTCTAGCGTAATACTTACTCGTCATCAGCCGCCTTGACCTCGCGAGCATGTCTTTGCGCTTCAGTGCTGCACATTCTAGTCGTATCAAGAAACGAAAACCACCAACACTCAAACGGAGCTCTTCAGCAGTATCACCATTCGCATCTCTACCACGTCGAAAACCAATACAAAGATCGAGGGCGAAGATAGAAGTTAATGGAGATGAAGACTTTTTCGACGAACGCTTGGACGATTTGGGACTTGTGAAAGCACTTGCCACTGATCTCACACTGCGAGATGTCGCTCAGGCGATACAGTATATTAAAGGGCAGATGTTCAGTCCTGTTCTACAGCAGAGTTTAGGTATGAGCTCGACGCGCATAGCTGAAGTGTTGAATTTCAGACGAGCCTTACCCCCCATTGTAACAGTGGCACATGTGCAAGCTCTGTTAAATTCGCCAACTACAGTCGAGAGAGAAATAGCTGAGCTTATCAGCGGTGGGGCTATTAGGAAGATCGTGGTGCCTGGGCGAGGTGGAATGGGAGAGGCACTGATCCTGGTGAATGACCTGGAGGGGATGATAAGACACACCGAGGCTTTGAGCGAAAATGTTAAGGAGAGTTTCATAAGATTACTACGAGAGTTGAGGACGGCAATTAAAATACCTGGAAGTAGAATTGCTGCTACAGATGCGAAAGCGCTGATACATGCAGGGTTTCTGACCGCCTCCAGCCCAAGCTGGTCTTCCACCGATGTATTTTCCCGCCCCGGGGATGGTTCGCGGGGCACGTTGACATCTCTAAACAGTATATCAAAAGCCGCATCTGGCTCGCTGGCTGCCGTCGGTGGTGAAGGGGCCGTACATGCTGCTGGCGGCAGCGGAGGTGGTTTCCAGTCCCTCTCTGGTTCTGGTGACTACACTCTCGCTCTCCCTTCCACTGGGCCATTTCTCAAATTGTTGATGAGCGCTCGTGCTCATCTTATATCTATTATTTCCAAGTCCAGGTTTCGTGAGGCAGTGGAGAGTTCTTTAAAGGAACGATGGGAAGGCGGAATAGCTGGCGATGACGCTGCTAGTAAGGCAAAACATAATAGAGGGGATTTTATAGGTGTCTTACCGGGAAGGACAAGAAGATGGAAACAATTTTATGGAATCAGCTTCGAATGGGTCCTAGAAGAATGTGTCGGGGCAGGTATGGTAGAAGTCTTTGAGACTCGAAGCGTCGGACGAGGCGTTCGGGCAATTTAGGCTCTCTGGCTCACTCCACCCAACTCATTGTTGCAAAGGAAAACTGCTTCGGTCAGATATGCCTAAGGAGATGCTACTTTGTACACTCAAATGACCGTGGCCCGGTGCGAGCTTGATGCTCGCTTCCTGCATAATATATAAATTATATGCTGTACTAGGCCTTAGACCTCTTCCTATTAACTGGAAGCATCTTTGTGTTAATTGTCATCAGATGCAGTAATTGCTGTACAATTATATTGATGATCTTTACCATTTGCAGATCATGTTCTCCGTTTGAGACCGGTCAAAGAGCTGGGGTCGCTAGACGAGGACGGCTAATAAGGTGAGAAGGCGTCTACTCCCAACCCTACTTACTGTAGCATGGATGTTGCCGCGACGTCGCGAACAAAGGTAGATAAGAACAAAGGCGTGAGGATATCAACATATATTCTCTCAATCTTTAGGCCCTGAATATGCAGACAATATAATTCAGGGCCGAGGGATGTTGAAAGGGTACCCCAACAGATAATACCCGTCGGATATTGGCAGTGCAACTGACGGTTA
This sequence comes from Aotearoamyces nothofagi, assembly GCA_015345905.1. Lineage (NCBI taxonomy): Eukaryota > Fungi > Ascomycota > Leotiomycetes > Leotiales > Tympanidaceae > Aotearoamyces > Aotearoamyces nothofagi. The sequence goes on along the minus strand of JADDTR010000003.1, from coordinate 364,490 downwards.
ATTACTAATGATTTGGAGAAGCTCCCAAAGGGTACAACGGTAATGAAGCGGTTATTAAAGGACATAGGGCATGCTGTACATATTCTTATTGCAATGTAGGTCCAACACGCATGACTTGAAACACTCTTCTAATATGTACAGCTTCGTGTTTTCGGTTATAGCGGCCATTGCTGCTGCGTTATTCCTGTTGCCGTCGTCACGCGATGTCGGACGCGTGGGGACTCTACATTCCGACTCTGCACGAGTCAATCTAGGATACTCGACATACCAAGGTACCCCTTTGTCAAACGATGTTAACCAATACCTGGGTATAAGGTATGCAGCACCGCCTCTTGGCGATTTGCGTTGGAGGAAGCCTGAGGATCCAGTACCTCGTAAGGGGATTATAGACGCTACCGCTGTATGTGATGGTTCTATGCCCAATATCAAATCCCCCTAACACTATCCTAGTTTGGTCCAATATGCCTTGGCTTTCTTTCAGAGTATCCCTCAAGGACAGAATCAGAAGACTGTCTGTATCTCAATGTCTGGGCCCCTGCTAACGCCACAGCTGATTCGAAGCTGCCAGTATGGGTTTTCATACCAGGGGGAGGTAAGCAGTCTAAAATTCTCAACTACTGTACTCTAATCTTATTGAAACGCAGGCTATCTCACTGAAACAAATGAGAACTATAATGGCTCAGAAGTTGTTGAGAAATCTGACAGAAATATAATCTTCGTCAACTTTAATTATCGGGTTGGTGCGTATGGATTTCTAGCCAGTAGCAAGATCAAACAGAATGGCGAGCTCAATGTAGGGCTTCTAGATCAAAGGAAAGCTCTTGAATGGGTTCAACAACATATATTTCGTGTCAGTTTGGTCTTTTCTTTAATTACCCATGTCCCGGCACTTCGCCTTTGGCCAACTTTCGCTATTGGTTCTCTTCATCCGCAATTCAATCTCTTGACCAATGCCACAACTCGAAACGAGTTGGCAAAATGATATGCAAGTGTAATTGTACGGCAAGATTTAAGAGGATGAGGAGAACGCCCCACCAAAAAGAAAGGGGAGGAGCAAAAAAAACATACAACAGCAGGTATTCGCTGGTGGTCACCCACCCAACTACTAATCTGCCGATTTCAAGCTTATGTAAGGCAGAGCGGACGGGATGCCCAGTTCTCTTGAATCTATGGTCGTATGTGGAAGTTAATACCCATATCCTTGTTTATAACCGTATGAAACAGGTTTTCCCAGGCAATCTACGTTTTAGACAGCTGACCACCTCTCATTGTGAACACTCTTGATGCATTTCAGCGCAGGGCTCTGAAATGATGCTGACATATTTAGTAGTTCGGCGGCGACCCAAATCGTGTAGTTGCGCATGGTGTTAGTGCTGGTGCAGGATCTTTGGCTTTACATCTCACTGCTTATGGTGGCCGAGATGATGGGTTGTTCCATGGGGCTATCGGTGAATCGGTATTCTTTCCAACGCAACCACAGATCTCCGAACTAGAGTGGCAGTTTGATCTGTTTGCAAGCAATGTCGGATGTTCTGGGTTGAAAGATGAACTGGCATGCTTACGAGAGAAAGACACGGTTGCTCTTCAAGCTGCCAACATACCTTCCTCGTACCCAGGCCGAACGAACCCACCCAGATTCTACTTCACGCCTTGTATAGATGGCAATTTTCTCCAAGACCACTCCTACGTATCCTTGATGGAAGGAAAAGTGGTCAAAGTTCCAATCATGGTTGGAGCCGATACAAATGATATGTCCCTTGAACCCGGACCCCTCAAATTGGTACTGACTGCAGTGTACAAGGGACATACTTTGTAGATGATGCTACATCTTCTGAAGAAGTCGCAACATTTTTGGTCGACAATTATCCTCATCTGACGACAAATCACACTAATGAGATCAATGCCATGTACCCGCTCATGGCTCCTCTTCCCGCTCACGCCAGCTACTTTCCATCTGTAGCCGCTGCGTACGGCGAAAGCACGTTCATATGTCCTGGTATTAGCATTGCTCAGTCTTATAGAGATAATTCATCTCCAAACGAAATCTGGTCATATCGCTTCAATGTCCAAGATGCCGACAATATCGCGGCGGGACTTGGTGTTCCGCACACCTTTGAGACCCCGGCGGTATTTGGTGTCGGGTTCGCAGGCGGCATTGGATCAAGCTTCGAGACGTATAATGCGCCCATTGTGCCAGTGTTGATGGGCTACTTTATCTCGTTTGTCAGAGATCTAAACCCAAATCGTTACAAGTCCTCCAGTGCGCCTAGCTGGGACGCTTTTGGACAGGAGAAGAAAAGGATCGTGCTAGAGACCAATGCTACGGATATGGAGATTGTCACAGATGACGAATTGGATAGGTGTGATTTCTGGAAAGGCTTAGCAGTCATCATGGAGCAATGATACATATTCGCCCTTTCAATGATCAGGTAGGTATAGAAGTAAATACTGCTTGGGTTTACAGTGACTGGCAATAGATGAATATGAAACGATGGTTAGAAATTAGAACTTGATGAGACATTTGTTATATGAAGATTAGATAGTAGCTGATATTGTTTTATGATCTCGTGAATATTAATACCGAGAAAGTATTTGTGCAAGTCTTCTATATTTAATTTTCATACCCCTATAAGTTAAATATATTTAGCGATCTTTTTTATTGATGTATTCCAATTCCTAATATACTATGGTTTACAGAAGCCTTCGTAGTATCTTCAGAATGGAATAGATATTGGGTAGCTTCAAAGTAGATCATAAATATTTGTATAGTGTACGTATGATTCTAAATGATATTTCATACTTCACAATAGTATAGAAAAGTACTCGATTGATTCGAGAAACCTCAAAGGCTCGAAGAGCTTGCGTTATTGGCTCACAAGGTTCGTCTGGCCTCTGAGCTTCAGGTACGATTTTGGACCGACTAAACTACAAAAAGTAAGATCGCCCAACGGATGTCCCACTGAAATGGTACGGGACAGTCACGCTACTAAAAACCCGCACCCTTCGCTCTCTGGAAGTTTGGAAGGTTTCCAAGGGGCTTTCCCGGGTAAGATCTTTAGCACTGGTGTACGAATAATTGGGTCGACACTTGACAGGAGGCCGATACCGAGGCCACCTCGCAGTTTTCCGGGGCGATACAAAGCAGTAAAAGCGATAATGATTACACCACTACCCCATTTCGACCTCACAATGGATCGTGGAGGTACCTCTGTACAGTACCTGGTAGTGATGCCGCCCCCGCCAACTCCCGAGGTTAGCACCAATCTTCTCGGCCTCCGAAGTGCCGAATCACCTCTCCACCCAGCTCGAAAGCTCCAAGCTCGAAGGAAAGACAGCGAGATGGCGAGGCGCCATGATCACCTACGGACTAACCCTCCGGCGTATCCAGTACTCCGTCCGCGCAACTATCGAATATCTGAGATCTCGTAATTTTCTAATCACAAGTGCATCCCAGGCGCGCCAGTAAAGTACGAGTGCTGATATGTAGAGAAGATTATCATGGAAGTTATCTTGTCGTCGCTAGAGCGTCATCCCGAATCAAGGGATCCACCTTGGATGGGAAACCTGTTTGGCTGATAGTGAAATAATGGGGGCGCGGATAGGGAGACACCTCACACGAAGGACTCTGCAGGGAGCGCAGCAAGCTCCCGTCGAGGGTAAGTTGTACCGAGTATGCTTGTTAAGGCTGAAAGAGGTGTCCATGATGCCTCGCTTGCTTACTGTGCCTGAAAGTACCACAGGAAATGACGGGATAATTTTCTGAAACTTTCACGAGAGATTTAGAAGCAGTTCTGTCTATACTAATTTAAGGAAGATAAACCAAAGCTGTTGTTGTGATACGACAGTTGCAATACAGTGGTTTATTGAAAGTTGCCAAAGTGTGCCTTCAATTTTGAGCTTAGCCTCGACCGGCTGTAGTGATTGTATCTGACAGCCGTGGCTGAGCGGAATGTCCGTTCATATGTGGCATGCGTGGCAGCCGTTCTGTTCTATTCATGCTAGTTAATGGCCCCCGGTGATGGCTCAGGCGAGCTGAATTCTTGTGCTGAACTGGCCGCACCAGCCAATCCTTTCCCATTGCCAGCTTCCGGCTATTTCAAGGCTGAGGCGTGTGAGGCGTGTGAGGCGTGTGAGGCGTATGAGGCGTGAGGCGTGTGAGGCGATTCGAAAACAATTCAGCGTCGACACGGTCTTATTGTCTTCTCCCTACAGCGTGATTCTCTAGTGCAGAGCACCCGTACGTACGGTAAGTAAGGAGCACCCAGCTCTCTCCACACCCGGACACACCACACTTCCGACTGCCGAGTCGAGCCAGCAAGCCTGCGCGGCCAGGGAATGGCAGAATGGGCCGATGCCTTTCCTGGGACCCTGCCAACAACGTAACCCAAAATCGAGCACTGGACGGCCGCTTACGCTCAATAAGGATGTGCTAGGAGGAGATGCACACATTATCCGCCATATCCAGTAGTCGCAGCTTGGTTTCTATGCTGCGTTGGAGCTCAATGGCCCGGGCTACCACTGTCTACTGCCAGTTTACCTCAAAACTTGCGATTGGCATCGGATTTCCGGATTTGCGGATTTGATGCCTGGGCTCTTTGTGCTGACGGCAATGGTGGGAACAGAGAGGATGAATGTATCTTTGTAAGACCTGTCAGCTCCAGTTTGACCCTGCGCATGCTCGTAGGATGTACTCAAGGGCTCCCGCAGAGGCAATCGTAGGGGAGCTGTAGGCACCAGACTCGCGAATCCCATTCCTCCTGATCAAAATACCTTACCCTTGACTCTTGCCTTGCTCATTGTTGTTCTCTGCTCGAGTAACAAGCATCTAGATATAGCTCCTATTGCAAGGCAGCACAGGAGCACCTGTGATCTGTGTGTGGCTCCAAGACAAACCGCCCATCAAAAGGGACGACGAACATCCGGATACTTTAGATCGAATTATAAATCCTAGTAACATGCGTTGCTCGAGTGGCCTTTGTTTGCTGGCCTGTAACCACATCAATGCCAGGGTAGTGGGCGTTCACAGCGTTGCAGGCGAGTGTACGTACAGAGTAGCGTGCCGTAATACTTTTAGTGATGTGTGGCGCAGCGCAGAACACCGAGCAGCGTCACTCAACCGGCTCTCGCTTTGCGCCCCAAGTAGCCCTTCAGCTTGACGTGACAACACAATCAAGCTGTAAACTTTCCCTCTAAACCGCCCATTGATCTCTCGCAACTCCATGATCTGTTGTTGCGACATTGACCAACACAACCACTTGTACCTGTCACTGTACAGGCTTCGTAGTATGTTCTTCCCTGTTACTTCGTTGAGGTTGATATTCGGAGCTAATCATTGGCCTCATAGTTTGCGAAAGCCTGCGTCTCGCGATTCTGAGTACCGTTCGAGAAATTACAACATAAGACGAACACGAGAATATAAAGGCACGTAGGAATAGCAGATCAGTACAGGTTTTTCAACGTAAACGACAGGCGTGGGCGACCGTCCTGCTCGTTGCCACTCGAGTTACTTCATGTCAAACTGCGCTCGACGATGAATTGCTAACATCCAGCGCGATTCAGTCGGAAGTCTCATAATTGCAGCTAAATTCCATGAAAGAGCATTCTTTAGTTGCTTCTCGAAACCCAGAGGATCCTACCTCATGGCATCTGAACAACGCCCTACATCCTCTGCCGGTCCTGCATTTAGCGGGGACATCTCAGCTCCCACGTCTGTCATATCTGGGACAGCGGCATCTAATACTGCTGCCGTGACCTTCAAGTCTTTGAAAAGAAGCCGGCCAGATTCGTCACCAAATCCTCCGGCTCTTGCATCTTTCACAGACACTGGCCTTGCTGTTTCGCCATTGCCCAAGTCTCCCAGATTTGGTAGAACATCTTCGCCCAGATTTTCGCCGGCACCGCTCACCGGTGCAGCTGCCATGGAGGACGAGCGGAGGAGAAAAGAAGAGCAACAAAAAGCCTTGGGGAGTGAAACGAGCGAGAATCCGGGACACAAAGCGCTTTCATCATTGATCGCGGGCGGCGGCGCTGGCATGAGTAGACCGCAAGATGCACCTGTTGCAACAACGGCATTAAGTGAAGGCATGTCTACAGTTGCAAATGCAATCTCTATTCCGAGCCCAACGCATTTCGATGATAAGTCGGAGACTAGCCCTGCTAGTGTAACAAGCCTAGCAAGCCTGGGTAGTACAGCACAGACAGCTACAGCCAGCACCACAGTAGCCGCGAGCCCTACTACGGCCTTGGGGCAAAATGATCCCGAAACAAGAGATACAAGAGCTTCATTACTTGGCGAAGCACATACGTATTCGGATGAGAAATCTTCAAACCGCGCCTTCACATTTCCTGGCAACGTTCTTAGTCAGCCTGATACTTCCCCAGCACCACCGCGTGGAATGAGTTTACCTATGTCTGGAATAAATCCGCAGATTGTGCCAAGGTCTCCTTCCCACAAGAAGCATAAATGTCCGTACTGCGAAACTGAATTCACACGGCACCACAACCTTAAGAGTCATCTCTTAACGCACAGTCAAGAGAAACCATATATTTGTCAAACATGTCAAATGCGATTTCGTAGGCTACATGATCTCAAGCGGCATACAAAACTTCACACAGGTGAACGTCCCCATATATGTCCTAAATGTGATCGGAAATTTGCTAGGGGCGATGCTCTCGCTAGGCATACAAAGGGGCAGGGAGGCTGTGCCGGAAGACGAGCCAGTATGGGCAGCTTCGGTGGTGATGATGATTACGAAGGATCTCATTTAGGAGAAGATGATAGTGGAATGGATGGCATTATGTACGCAGAAGGTACGGAACACACGGAAGGCAACATGTCTGAGGAGGACCGACGAAGATTCAGTCTTCCTAGTATAAAGGCACAGCACATTGGACCAAGTCATGGTGTCCAAGAAGGCTATACACCACATGTACGCACACCAAGTACATATCCCCCGAGCGGCCCAAGGCAACGCCAGAATACAGGAGGGCTCTATCCTCCGAACGCCGAACATAGCCTGGGAAGTCCTGGCATATCCCAAGGCCTCCAGCACAGTAGTACCACTGGTGGGCACAGTCCCAATACGAGTACATCTACTGTGCCAAGCGGAGGGAGCGGAGGATCTTCGATCTTCTCTCAAAGCGCAATGACTGAGAGCCCGAAGCCTCTAAGTCCAGCAGGAATGAATGCGCACCAACTCGGACACGATTCTGCAGCTATAAATCGTCAAAGATCACCAAGTCTTACGACGCAATTTCAACAACAGCACTTTGGTCGTAGGCAGTCCGAGAGGTCATCACCAGGCGGAATGTCACTTCCCTCACCCCACGGACCTCCTCCTGGTCCCAAGTTACCTGCTATCTCTGGCCTGGCCCCTCCTGAATCTCGATATACTCTTCCGAGCCAAGTTTCCGCTCAGCAGGCTGCTACCAATGGTACGCAGGCCGGGCAACATGGGCAGCCGACGCATTCCGGAACTCCAAACACCCCAATGTATCAACCTCCTATGTCTGTACCCGCTCCTGGTAGAGGTGCACCGCACCAACAAGGAAGTAGTAGTGGCGATAGCAGCAACAACCTTTTTGCGTCAGATCGTGGTGTATGGGCTTACATTAATAGCTTGGAAGAGAAGGTCAAACAGATGTCTGAGAGAGTTGCTCTGCTAGAGAATGTTGAAAGAACCAACGACATCAAGGTCAACCAACTTTTCGAAGAGGTAAAACTGCTGAGAGGGGCAAGTAACCAGAACCGGCCTCATAATATGACAGGTTTCGGTCATATCCAACAATAGTATTACAACGGGATATTGTATAAGATCAAGAGGCGAATAGGGCTGGCTATGAATTTTACCTGTCCGATGGATCATATTTCTCGTTCCTCCTTCTCTCGGACTTAAGCTTTCAAGTCGCCAGGAGGCGAAGGGAGTTGCGTATTATTGTTAACACCAATCTTTGCCTCTTAGCTTTTGGAACGGAGGCATTCCTATCGTGGAGGAGTAGCGGAAGGCGTTTTTAAGGATATGGATGCTTAAAAGTGAGACGTGGATCTTATACTGCGTTTTACAATGGAGGCACGGCCCAGGAGAATAGCCTGGACAATTTAGATAGATCTGTATTAATCCATGTGGCAATGCTGAGGTAGCTGTTCGATATCAAAACTGGAAACCAACGCGACCATGGCCAATTTTTGCACCAGATAGCTTTCAACCAAAATCTAAGATATATTACATCAAGTGCGATATTGAGCAAACAGCTCTTCTCTGGCAGTGTTGGACTGTAGCAAGCTGGGATACTGTGGCTTCGCAGCAAAGGGACAACGACCACCTAGTAGGTACCTACCCTCCCTACCTTACCGAGGCGCAAAGGTTACATACAACACTGAGCCACAGCGGCGTCATTACCGACTGAAGATCAGATATATCATTTCCGCCTCTTGTCGACACGGCAAAAGACCAGGCGCAGTAAGTGACGGAGGTGTTTTGGGTTCCCTGATAAGAGATGGGGGATCCACACCTTCACATGCACAAGCCCAGCATTCAGGGCTCCGCTGGAAGATGCAAATCCTGCCTGGATGAGCCGGATGAGCTGGATGAGCTGGATGAGCGGCATGCACTGTATGAACTGTGCGCGCTGTGCGCACTCCAAGCCGACGGGCGGAGTAGATGCGACGCAGCGAGGTGGACAGTGATATTCCGTTGGGGACCGGGGGGTATATTTGTAGCCTGCAACGCCTTTCACACGTGCGACGAGCACAATGCAAATGGCATGTGAAAGCAGCCATCGATCTTTCCAGGGTCCGCGTCGCCTTGGCGGGGTCCGTGCACAACACGTCATGGCCATACCATACACGGATCTCGACAGCGGCTAAGCAACTTTCCACCTCTGCCCGAGTCCTGACGGTCGCCCAGAAGCCAGAAAGCGCCATCACACACCCACGCCGATTGCGAGCTTGGAACATTTCATTCACATTGCACGTGTCCATAGCCGACAATGGCATCTACGACCAGCGCGCTTCTCAGTGCCGAACCTTCGCGAGCCGATGAAAGGGAGACGTCTCATCTGCCACCCAAGTCTTACAAAGATGCAGCTGTGGAAAAGCCTGCGCCACAGGCCCAGAAGCTCGTGAATGGGCTCAGCAATGGTGCAAAGGACGCAATACATCATCAGAGTGTGCATAGCGGTGGAGAGCCAGAGCAGGCAGCTCGTCATGCGCCAGTCCTGAGGATCGTGGATACTCATGGAGAACACAATGGCGCGAAGCAGGATGGCGAGGGCAAGAAAGTAGAGAAGGCAGAGCGACCCGTGGTTGATGGACAGGCGTCGCAACAAGAGTCTTCCGCGACTGTAAGCAATATGCATATGCTTGTTCGATATATGTACACAAGGTACTAATTTCCATCTAGGGACTTGACGAAGCTCCTGGAAGTCCGTCACGACACAAGGCTGGAAAGGCACTACCGAAATCAAATAGCAAGAAATCCCCGCAAGAGAAGCAGGACAACAAGCCTGATCCACAAGTCCAAGTTACAGCTGTGACGCCGGACAAAGACTTGAAGACGAAAGCAGAACCTGAAGTCGCGGATACGGTGGTAATTGAGAAATTTGAGGATCTAGGTAACGGAGAGAAGTTGGTTAGTATGAAGCCTAAGGATACTGATTACGATACATTAAAGGCCAAGTCCTACTCAGAGGATAAGGAGGATGCACACAGCTCCCTTGTTAGTGGTCGGCAAGCAGGCAAGAACTGGGAGCGTAGCGGCATTCGATTTGCACCTTGGAATGTGCCGTTGCAGCGGAGACTCCAGACTCTATTGGTTCTGTTCCACACGCTCTCTCTCCCCATACTTGTGTCAAGCTTCTTCTTCCTATGTGCTATTCCGATCTTCTGGCCGCTCTTGATACCGTACATGATTTATATCATGTTTTCAAAAGCCGGAACGTCAGGTAATCTATTCTACCGATCTAAGTTACTGCGTGGTTCATCCGTCTGGTCGCTTTTTGGATCTTACTTTCCTGCAAGACTGCACCGGACCCAGGAGTTATCGCCTACACGCAAATACATCCTAGGGTATCATCCACACGGAATCATATCCCATGGCGCTTTTGCAGCATTTGGGACAGAGGCGCTGGGGTTCTCCCAGCTATTCCCAGGCATCACAAATACACTGCTAACTCTCGACTCGAACTTTCGTATTCCTTTCTACCGGGATTATCTTCTTGCATTGGGCCTGGCTTCAGTGTCGCGAGAGTCTTGTGAGAATCTTCTCTCTAAGGGCGGGCCTAACAAGGAAGGGATGGGCAGAGCGATCACTATTGTTGTGGGTGGTGCGCGAGAGTCACTGGATGCTCAACCCTATACCATGCGTCTCGTACTGGGACGGCGCTATGGGTTTGTCAAAATGGCTCTCCGAACCGGCGCGGATCTCGTACCTGTATTGGCATTTGGGGAGAACGACTTGTATGATCAAGTCACTTTGAACTCCCACCCGCGGATCCACAAATTTCAACTTTTCGTGAAGAAAATATGTGGGTGGACAATTCCTCTGTTCCACGCCCGCGGCGTCTTCAACTATGATGTGGGACTCTTGCCATACCGTAGGCCGATAAACGTCGTTGTTGGCAGACCTATTCCGGTGGCACAGTCAAAGAAGCCATCGCAGGCCGAAATTGAAAAGCTTCATAAGCAATATATCGTCGAACTGGAGAGGATTTGGGTTCTGTGGAAGGATGATTTTGTCAAGGACCGAACGGAAGAACTACAAATCATCGAGTAGAATAAGGAGGGAGGAAGAGTGTGCTTTAACATTACATCTAAAGATTCCAAGGACGGGGTCGAATGGTTTTATTGAGGGAAGGGTATTATTTACTGGGCTGGGCAAATGGGCCCGTGTATCATATTGTGTCTTTTACAAGTACTGCATCAAATGGCATGCCACATAGAGCAGAGCCAAGCCGTGATCTCCGCTAGACAACCAGTCCCCAGCTGAGGCCTCCCGTCCCCGTCCCCGTTCCAAGCAAGAGATGCCATGCGAGGGGTCTCCCCCGCAGTGACCGGGCCTTGGATCCCACGACGGCGCAAGGCTCCTGCCGCCGGGAAACGCGCTGCCCCGGCGCCGGGGAACCACCCGAGGGAGGCTCCGAAGCGTAGTAAGAAAAGCCAGGCCGCAGACGAAGACTGTGATTGATTGATCCTGGAGGAGCTCTCGCTCGCGGGCCGGGAGCGGCTCCACCGGGGTTACTTGAGTACGTGGGGTGGCGGATGCCGTCACACGACAGTTCCACGTGACTAGCCTGAAGGGCCCCCCCCCCCTGACCCCCCTGCCTACCCCGTGGTCCTGTAACATGACAAACAAGAGAGATCGGACTTCTTCTCTCCAAGCGACGATCCTCTTTGCTCGCAGCCCTCTCTGCCCCTTCTACATTTGGTTATGATAACTTGGTTTCAAGGCAGACTTTGCTCACTTGACGTCTCGAGTTATCACGGCTCTTGCTTACACCAATCAGCATCTCCATCAACCCCAAGTCTTCCCCCGTCCCTGGAAAAGAAGTCAGGAGACTTCTAATCTCTCCTCCTGAGCAATCACCCTAACATGTACCTTTTCCGCTGCACTCTCTAGTCTACTCTTCCGACCGGCACCCCCGACCACAGCATCAGCACCATCATTATTTATACCAGCCAAGAACGGTGCTACAGCCGAGGACCTCCAAGCCCCAGTCCACATCCCCGCACGTACACTACAAAAAGCCGTGGCAGCCAGAAACCCCACACTCAACAGAATTAGCACGGCCGGCAGCGAAATCCAAGCCCACTTAACCCCGATGCAAGTCCGCGACTCGAGAACGTTACCCACCGTCCACAGCGCCGCCCCCCCCTCGCCGCGCTGCCGCATAATAGCCGTAATGGAGTCCGTAAGCCCGTTCACATACTGATCTACAGTTTGCAGCGTCGCCGTGCCATTGAGGTACATCTGCTTCAGCATTTGCGAGCCCTGTGTGTCCATGGGGTTCTCTATGAAGGCCTCCAGGTAGGAGCCGTCGTACATCCAAGACATGTACTGGTTGAGCGCGAGGCCACTTAGGTACCCGAGACTCCAGACACAGTCCGGCTCGTAGTAGCGCAGTGGCGAGCCAGGGGGAGGGATTGTCCTGCGCGAGGGTGTTGTTTGTTCCGATCGCTACGGGAGTCGCATCCGAGTAGCTGTCCGAAACCCTGCACTCGGTCCAGGTCCCGTTGCGCAGGATACTGTCGGTGGCGAGAGAGTAGGTCAGGTTGGGGGATGTGGTGATCTCGGTGGCCGAGCTGTTCGTTTTCTTCAACGGGGTTGTAGAAAGCACCGTCTCTCTCAGGACCGAGTTGACGATATCGGCGCTGTACGTCTTGATGCAGGGATAAATGGAGCTGCGGACGGCCCACGGGTGTTTGAGACAGTCCTCGGACTTCGTCAGGTCACAGTCTTCGGGATCAACGTTAAGCATCAGGGCGTCGAAGGTGATCAGGTCGTCGAAGTCGGGGTTGAGGGCCAGCGTCTTGCGGCTCCAGAACATCGAATACGGCGTGTCAGTCGTAGAGTTGGGGAATGCGTAGCCCACGTACGCCGGCTCGTCCGATCACCCCTCCAACGCTGGGTTGGGCGTCCAGTTTTCCAGCCAGTACCCCGAGAACGCCAAGTTGGGATGGATCAGGTCGTTGATCTCCTCGCATGCGTAGCACATTCCCAGCGTCTGGAACGCGGCGCCGCTCGCATCCGTTGGGAATGTGCAGTTGCCGCTGGAGCAGGTGAAGGGGATCAGAGCCGTGACGTTGACAGCTGCGTCGAGGGTGCTGAGGGTGATAGCAGTCGACATAGCTTCGTTAAGCTCGGCATTCCCAGCCCGTGTCGCGGTGCCGTCGGTCGTGTAATTGTTGGTTCGTGGCATTGTTGCCATTGCAATGGGGGAAATAGAAAAATAATTGTAGTACTATAGTAATCAGGTTAGGTATGGCATTGTTCAGATCGCAGGGGTGTATACCAAGATTATCTGCTGTGAGAATGGATCGATGGCCATGGCAGGAATCGATATGAATGCGCCAAAGCTCGCAAGGTGACTTAGACCACGGTTAGGCTCAAACCAGATCTAATGGGGACCGATATACAGTACTTACTGTCCGCGGGACAATGAAAACAGAAGCCAAACCGCTCCCCACGGGCCGCGACTTGCACTGTCGAAGTCCTCCATGTGTATTAGTGGCCTAGACTCTCGGAACTAGAGCCACTTTATCTGGCTTATTCCTTGGCCCAGGTCAGCAACATCAACTCAAGAGTCAAAAAACCAACTCGATCGATCTACTTACCCTCAGCAACGGGTAGCATGACAGCTGCCTTCATGACGGCAGTAAAAATGGAGATCCATGAGTTGATCGAGATGCCGTCGGGCGAAGCAGGTAGTGGTTTTCCCTGATACACGGCCAGAATTGCAGTGATGGCTATGAGACAGGCCACCGCTGTACCGCAGCTAAGTATCTCCAAGACCCAGTGATCGCCGCATTTTGCCAGTGCCCGCTAGTACTTATATTTCGTCGAGGTTATATCGAGCGACTTCGGATCTGGTGTGATACGCAACTCGACGTGATCGCACACTTCTGGTGTTATAGTACCTTTGGCAGAGACCACCGAGGGAGTAGTCTGAGTAGTAGGAGGGCTCTGAATGTCTCCACGCACACTTGGATGTTCCGAGAGCTTACTGCCAGATAGTATACTGGTAGCATCGTCGGCGCAAGGAAGTACATTAGTGATACTGGAGTCGTCCATATCGTCACCGTCGAAACTGACTCAAGAGGCCCACGAAGCTGAGTGCAGGAGTAAAGGTATACGCAGATTGATTGTTAGCACGGCAAAGCACGGTGGACACATGGCCAGGAGGCCATCCTTATAAAATGGAAAAGAGTTGAACGGTGCACCCGGTTATACAGCGCCACGCCGGCCAAAGGCAATGCAACAAGGGTATAGCTGATGAATAGCTGATGCTGGAGTGCCGCAAGCCTTGAAATGTTGTAAGGTTTGGAGTGTTGTAAGATTTGGAGTGCTGTAAGACGGGGAGTGCCGTAAGGCTTGGAGTACTACAAGCTTTGAAATACCGTAAGACATGGAGTGCCGTAAGGCTTGGAGTGTATGAGCACTTGGAGCATTGCGAACCTGGGAGCATGCAAGTAATGGGAGCGTGTAAGAGTCCTACCGCTAGAAAATAGCGAGGAGGTAGTTCGCAGAGGCACTCGGCGCTGGGATATCGCTGGCGAGGCTTCAGCTCTGATAATAGCAGTAGGTAAAGTGCAAGGAAGACTGATTCTTGAAGAGCGCCCCTCGGTGGGAGCGCTTCTCTATCTACATAGGTGGTGGATGCCGTGTAGGCGTTGCACGGAGGTGTCGCCAGTGCCTCGGCAATACAGAGAGATATATACTAAGATATATACTATATATATATCCGGAAACTTGGAAGCATACTCACGTGACTGAAATAACAAGCCCCTTTCCTCGGGCCCTGTGACATCGTGACAGAGCGTAGGATATGAGGCTCGCGCTTTGGGACGAAGACATGTACGTAACGGACAGTACTGTGCCAATGCGAATATGTGAATACCTCGTCGCCTGGGTAGGCAATAACGTGATTCGCAGCAGATGAATTCAACGAGCGAAAAGCGAGCAGTCGCGAATGGAGAATGTGGGGGGGCCACCTGACCTGAAAGCCGCAGCCTAAGAGGAAAGCAAAAAGAGGAAAGGAAAAAGAAAAAAGGAAACAGGGAAATGACGGCCGATGGGGAGAGGTAGGACAGAAGTCGAGAAAGGGCTTGCCTCGCAGGACGGAGCGTATAATTGTGGGGAGCCGTTGAGTCGCTTCGTTTCAGAAGCAAGCCACCTCTCCGATCATGCCATCGTCAGTGCAGCCAGGGCCCCCGGAGAGGGAGCCCGGGCGTCGGAGTTCGGGAAGAAATGGGGACAGGGAAGAGGGAAGAGAGAAAAGAGTACGAGTACGTGCAGTGCAGGGCTTGCAGGGCAGGAGATGCAGGGGGTGGAAGGGACGCGACCAGAGGGAATAAAAAGACGAAAGCTGCTGTCAGTTGCTGATAATCTGCTGGCATGGCTCGGGATATGTATGGTTTGCTCGAGGAAGACCTTTTCAGCTGACGAGCTGATTTCCAGAGCTGATTTCCAGAGCTGACTTCCAGAGCTGACTTCCAGAGCTGCCGCTTGCGTCGCCCCCCCCCCCTTATCGAGCTCGGGAGCGACTTCCCGAGGCGGTGAGCCCTGGAAGAATCCCCCAGAGTGGAATTTGCTCAGGAAACGGTCCTTCGCGGGTGGCCCAATCAGAGGCAGGAGTGGGTAGCGTTGCGGGCGCGCCATCCGTGATAAGGAAATGAGGGCTTGGAGGGGGGGAGAGGAGATACAGTGGGTGGCCAGAAGTATTCGACCTGGTACGTGCGGCTGGTCTGAGCGTACGGTCTGAGTGTACGGTCTGAGCGTACAATATCCCCTATAGCAAATGTGTGTTTCTGTAACTGTAGATATCATTAGAATCAATAAAATGGGACGCTGCAGCTTTGAGTTAACTCCTCAGATGAGATCTTGCATCTGTGAGCTTCGTTCTATTGGCTGGTTATATAATAGAATCTATAAGAAGCATCCTAATATCCCAAGATCAACAATTGATAATACTTGCTATAACGAAGCTAGACAACTCGACAATATTACTCTGCTACAGCCTGGAGCACTACAAGTGTTTATAGAAAACCAACAAGACAAGATTCTAGAGGCGACTACTCTTACTCCTAATATTATCTATAAAGTACTCCAAGTCTAAAAAGCTTCTAATATATCTCTGTAGTCAATATAATATCTTCTCCAAGAGATAAATATCCAGAAGTAGATTCATCTTCAGTGACTATATCTTACTAAATAGTATATCTAGCAATAACTGGCTTGGATACAATAGTACCAACAATTTCAATATCTATATTGGCAATGGTTGTACTAGAGTAACAAGTGTTCAATTGAACTAGAAGCTGGAAAAAGATATAGATATATTTTTATATAAGTAGGAAAGAACAGACTTCAACTATATCTTGTTGAGTCTAAACTATATAGAAAACAAGTCCAACAGATATTCTGGACTATATTTGTCTATAGTATCTATTTAGAACTGGTATAAATAGATAGAGATTCTAATTCAGCAAGAGATAGTATTATAGTTTAAGTCTATTGTACAGTTCTAGATTAACATCTCTAGCTACTTCTTCGATTTGGTATAATATTTATATAAGACAATATACCAATTTATACAGTATATATTATTCAAGACTGGTTTTAGGAAAATTACAGTCCTAATTTAAATCCGATTGAAAACTTGTAGTCTATTCTTAAGAATGAGACTTATATACAGTTTCTAGAACTGGTTAAAATACCTTCAAATCAGGCAATACTAGAGTTTTTAATTGAGTGTACAAAGACTATATAGTCTAGAATTGGAGAGTATATTACAAATAGATTAATTGATATAATAGAGTATAGAGTAAAAGCTATTATTGATACTGAAGGATAGTATACCAAATATTAATTCTAATTATAACTATATTTCTACTGTATACTCAGACTGTATACTCAGACCAGCTGTATATACTAGGTCGAATACTTCTGGCCATCTACTGTACCTTCGGGTTGTACTTGCTTGGAGGCCAAAACGGGAATGAAATAATCCAGGGGAGGAGGAGGGACCCTTTGGCCACTTTATACTGTACTGTACTATACTGTAGTATACTGCTGTAAAGGCAGGGAAGGTACTACTGTACAGTCTATACAGTGGGCTTCGATTCTAGTGTCCCCTTTATACACTCTTATTAAGTTTACATGCGCCACACTTGATTAGCACTAGTCTAGATAGAGTTAGTCATAGTATTTGTCCTCGTTGTAGCCTTATCACAAAATAGTCGCTGCTTTTGGCCGAGAGGCTCTGTGCCGACAGTTCCCCACCACAACTGCTCGCCCTTCGTGTTACCCCAGTACTGTATACGCTCTAAATTAACGATCTTTGAAGACCCATCCGGCAACATTCAAGACTAAATAATGGCAATCCCGGAGATGGCAGACGCACTCCAGGCCCTAAATATCGCCGATCCTGAATATCTCTTGTTTTGCCCTACCGGAGAGAAAGGACTGGTACTTTGGAGAATACTTGTCGCAAGGTGCATTAAAGATTGAGGACAAGTGCCGAATCGTTTCAGCTCAGGCGATGATCGATCAAGGATTATATGATTTGCGACGCGAATTTAAAGATTTTGCACGCTGGAAGCCTTCCCGAAACCCGCCTTGGGCACGGCCGGTGGTTGACCTTCGTAGGGTTTTGTATCAGATCGAACGCCCAGAGAAAAGCGAAGAGAAATTACGAGTAGCTGTCAATATTGCACAGCTCTTCGGACCGCATTGGGCACTGCCTGTAGCAGCCAATCTCGGGGCTTTGCTTCCTCCGCCAGAAGAAGACATCGCCATTATACAGGCATTTAGAGCGGAAATCCTCACAGGTTTCGCTTGTTCTCTCTAGAAGGAAACTCAAGCTAATATACCTAGACGACAATAGGGAGAACTCGTCCCCCCTTAAGACTAAGGTAATAGCATACGATGACTTGCCTGAGGTGGAACGATTCAGCAAGATTATGCAGAGCGTTTACACGGACTACTGTGTTACGAAGCTCAAAAGTAAGTCGCCTATGGCCGATTCATTTTGTCACCGGAAGTCGCCTTCAGAGATAAGCACTAAGAAGTTCTAGGCTACATTGATGAAGCCGAGACTCAACTTCGACGTGCAGTAAGATTTGCATTGAAGCGGAGTCTGGAGCGCCAAGACTCGGCTCTGTTGGACTCTATGAATGAAGCTGTGAAGGGGCGACTTGATATGGAAGCAGCCGTGAGCCAACAGTTGCGAGACATTATTGGCAGCAGACGATGAATGAGATATGATAAAAATAAAATGGATGACCGACCGGTCTAGTCAATTCTTCAAATTTCATAAGGTCTACCTCACACTACCTACAAGATCTCCTCACGCATATTCGTGTTCACGATAAAGAGATAGAGCATACATTATTCCAAATCTACGTCTGAAGAGCTGGCCTTGTAAGAAACGTCGTCCCTGATAGCCTTCTTCGCTGCCCTTTGCTCCTCCTCTGCGAATCTGCCCTCCCGGTCTGATTCGAGCTGCTCCGGTGGGGTACTGTCCCTGCGCCGTTTTCTCACCCAGGGTTTGGTGCTCCTGGATAGGCCTTCGCCTTGCTTCACCCTCCTCGCTTTAACTTCGGCACGCTCGAGGAACGTAAATAGTGTTTCCGCGGAGATATGTATGGCTTCGGTAAGACCAGAGAATTTCGCAGCGAAAGCTTCAGTACCGAATTCGTCTAGTCGCAGCTGCAGGCTCGCTTGAGGATCAAGAACAAGATTTCCTACATCGTCGCGGAAGAGCTAGATATATTAGACAGGCTACACCTTGTCAGGGATTCATGGCGAACATACCTGGTCTGTAGTTGTCTGCACAACAGATAATTCCTTCTCTCCAGCATCATTGACTTCAATGTGTGGACGCCAGATTGAGACAGATGCATTCTTACTTCCTTTATACTCCACGTCGATGCCAATTACGACACGAATATCGGCATCTGACCCAAGGATATACTCGTGTGCTAAACGTGAAAGATCTTTCTTTTTTTGTGAATAGGACAGTTCGAGGATAACACCTGGATATTGTGCCTCAAAGTGTTGGAATGAGGCGTCTGGCTGATGTGAACCGTATTCAGTATCCTCAAAGCTTATTTCCGCAGACGCACTATTTTCTATGTTTCTTGCAAATACCGCTGAAGGACTGCTGCCTTGGCCAATTGTGCCTAACTGGCGTAGGAGCTCTTGCGTGATGTAAGATCCGAGACTTTCGTGCAATGGACCGGGCATCCGAAGGACATATATTTTGGCTCGTGGGAAGTAGTCGTGTCTGCCCTCGCATTAGCCAAGCAGCAGCAAAACACTCCATACTTACCGAAGTTTGTGTTCGTAGTGTTCCCAGAGGTTTTCTTTTCGGAGCTGGCGCTGGAGTTCTTCGTACTGATAAACTTCTAACGGAAACCTAAGCCAGTGTTCGGCACCAGGTTGGCAATTCCCAGCTCTATGCTGTCTCACCTCTGCAAGAATGCGAGAGATGGATGGTACGGTTTTCTCCTCGGTCGCAGGAGGCGTTGGCGGTGAGCTCGTAAAGCTTTCAGGAGGCGTAATTTGCAGTGATTGTGTACTCATGATAGGGAGTTGATGTTGGACAAGCTACACGAGAAGGGAGGTAGCATTCTGTTGTTGTTATTGATGTTGTCGTCGGCAATCAGCAAGCGGAAATTACCCCGCCTGAGGAATATAGTTTTCCCGTCCCGAGCCACTACCAGTAGTACGGTAGGAGCCTCAATCATCCCCGGTCCTCCTGCCGCGGTGTGGCCTCAGGTTGCCAGTCGCGGCATTGGGTTCTGGTAATTTGAGGTACGCTGCGTACGACACCTCTTCCTGCTCAACAACAGGCAGCACCCAGAAATGGCGCCACGTCTTGCGAAGTCGCAAGTTGCTTTAATCACTGGCATGCTCTCAAGAGGATCTTTTACTAATTCTGAAATCGCAACGGCAGCTAACTGTAGTACTCGCGGCGTGCGAAGGATCCGCTCAAACATTCAATACTATGGCGCCCCTCAAGCCCCTCACAATGGCGGAGGGCGAAAGCGAAGCATCACACCTGCCATGTTAGATGCCCTCTGTGAACATTTGCTAGAAAAGCCTGGACTGTATCAGTCTGAAATGATACTCTTTCTGGCAGACGAGTTCGATGTCCTTGTAACAGCTTCTAGTATTGGAAGAGCACTACGTTCGAGGGGCTGGACTAAGAAGCAAATCCGTCGTATTGCAAATGGACGGAATGCAGATCTGCATGACCATTATCTGTACCAAATTTCAAGTCTCTCCCCCGAGCATTTTGTCTTTGTAGATGAATCCGGCTGCGACAAACGTATTGGTTTCCGGCGGAATGGCTGGTCCCCCAGTGGAACAACACCTGTTCAAATCGCTCGATTTCAACGTGAGCAACGATACCAAATACTGCCAGTATATACAGTGGCTGGGATTATTTTAAGTCGTATCTTCTAAGGTACAACAGACAGCGAATTCTTTGAGGATTTTATCCAGCAATTGCTACCGTTATATAGTAGGTGGCCAGAGCCGAAGTCAGTGCTGGTGATAGATAATGCATCCTTTCATCATACAGATCGAATCGTGCAGATGTATACTGATGCTGGGGTAAAACTGGTCTATTTGCCACCATACTCTCCAGATCTTAATCCGATCGAAGAATTCTTTGCGGAATTAAAAGCATTCATTAAACGGAATTGGCAAGTTTACAAAGCCAATCCAAACCAAGGCTTTGAACAGTTTTTGAATTGGTGCATTGACGTAGTTGGAGAACGGGAACAAAGTGCCCAGGGCCACTTTCGACATGCAGGTTTGAGAATGGATGAGCTATAGATTCGGGATGTAGATTGTAACACCGAGAAAATTAAACTAGATTTGTGCACCTCTCTACAGCCTCGGTTATAGATATTACTCAGTTCTGATCCGCTTGCATTGCTGGAGCCATTCTTCAATATCATTCACCAGATGTAATGCAGCCCCCCTCTTGATGCCTCCCTTGATTAGGAAGTCTGGATCTGGATCCCGATGGAGCAGTTGCAAGGTTATAGCATTCTCCTTCATTACGTCCTGAGCTTTCTGATACTCTAATTTGTGCTCTGAATCTTCAAACTTCAATTGGTGCCAGGCACAATACTCCTCTACTGCTTTGTCACGAAACCCAGGGATAATAAGAGAGGATTTCTGGGAAGGGATCTTAGAATCAGATGAGAGCTTTTGCTGGCAGCTCTGACAAGACGATGTAGGCATCGTATTTGTAATATGGATTGGGGGGAGGTTTGCAACGGACGTGCTAGCATTCTTCTACCGCTTCGTACTAACGGAGTGCTGCTCTTCTGTATATAATTGCTGACGGATGTAGTCCGGCACGTCAGAGTGTAACTCTAAAATGCCACCTTGTTCTACAAACCTTATAAGGCTCTTTAAGTGGTGTAGCTGTAAAGGGTAATGCTTCTTCCCAACAGGGTCACACCAGCAATGTAGTCCTTTATCACATGGAGAACCAGGACACTGTATAGCCTCATATACGTCCTTCCAGATAGCTGGTCGCCTAGTCAATTCTTCGTCTATATCAAGCTCTGTATTTAGCTCAGTGAGCATCTGCTGAGTCGTGGAGCCCCTCTGGTTAATACTCCTCGACGTGGCCAATAGCTGACCTGTCTCTATATAATTGTAGTTGAATGAAATGGTCACTCTGAGTTTCTTGCCTGCAAGAAACAGATATCCCCATGTGATAAGTTGCATCTCTACAACTGACCAGTCAATTTTTGTTTCATCGAAACTTTTGGTAAGAGGAGGTTCGGAGCATTGTTGTATAACTGTCATTACAATCTTAGCATCCTCAGACTTCATGTCTCGCTTCTTTGTTCTAATTTTCCAGAGTACAACTTCCTCAAGCTTAGACTTTAGGAATAAACGCTATTACAATGCTGGTGCTAGAACTAGATCTTGCTCTGTCTCCTTGGAAACTTCCCTGTTGTTTATCCTAAGCTTCCACTCCATCGAGTAGTGTAGATAGGTTGGCAGGTCCTCATTGTAGGTCTTCCTCTCGTCCCAGTCAGAGAGCTGACAGAAGCCAAGCTGGTCTGCTTGATGTATTTGTTACTGGCTAGGAATATCATCCTCAAAGGGATCCCACTGCCTATCATCAAAGGACCCGGTACTGGAGAGATTGCTCGCCATTGGAGGAGGAATCAATGAGCCTGTCGTGGGGACCGAATCGACCTATTCTCGTACCTGGCTATATTAGAAAAGGGGCTTTAGCAAAGGTGTCGTGGGGCCATAATGCTTGCGGACACTGGCAGAGGCTGGCGGATGTTGCAGCGTCGCTTACGGAAATCTGTCCAGCCGCGACTGTATTGAAAATACAGTAGTGGCATCGCGGATTCCTGAAAGCGTTGTGAAGCATAATTATGAAGCTGGTCTCAGATCCACACTTTTCGTTGCAGAGAAGACGACGTGGCGCTGCTGGCTATTCGCGGTCAAAGGCAGCGACTTGTAGCCTCAGGCCACAAATGATGACGGAAGGCCACTAACCAAAACTAGTTCTAGTGCCGGCTAGCTGTGGCTCATACAAATAAATCAGAGTAAACAAAGAGGACACTGCAATCGAATTCTACTGCATATCAAGCAGAGGTACTTCACTAATAGGCGCTGTAGTGTAGTATGCAGAGCCGGTCGACTGGTAGATGCAGCCCAGTCTAGTACAGCATAGTGCAGTACAGCAGCGCAGAGACCAGCACGCAGCGGCCGTGTCGCCGCTGAGCCACGCCCGCCATCCCCTGTAGCCGTGCTGCGTGATTGTGAAATTAGCACACATGCACACACTCTCACTCACCCTATAGGGGCAGAAGAAGGTTAACCCGCCGATTCTTGCTCCTTTCTGCCGGCCCGGCACCGAGCGCACTTGGTCGATGCTGGGGCGCGCTGTGGTGGTGCTCTGTGGTGGTGCACAGGGTGCCGTGCCCCCCCGAGCGGCCGTGAGCGTCTGGATATCAGTGCGGCCTGGCCTGGCAGGGTGTGTGTAGCTGCTCGGGCTATGAGGTACAGCGAGTTCCAGCGGGCTACAGCGGGCTACAGCGGGTTCCAGCGTGCTACAGCGCACTGCAGTGCTGAGACTACCGGCTGGCCTGGCTTTCCCGGCTTGACGTGACCGTCTGGTTCGCTGCCGTTGCCTGCACGGGCCCGATCATTTTTTGCTATCTGCCCCGTCGTCTGCTAGCTCGTGCTGGTGCTGCCGCTGCCGCTGCAAGATGCACTCGCATGCGGACGACGAGACTACTGTATTTGATTGTCCTGACTGTACCTTACCTACCCTGCCCTACCCTACCCTGCCCAAGGTTCCTGACGACACGCAGAGACCTCTTTCTGCGCCGCCTGCCTGAACTCACTTCCTCCTTCTTTTCTGTCCTCGTCTGCGCCGCCCATCTCTGCGTCGCGCCCTCCCGCTGCTCTTTACCAGCCCGGCCACCCTCCTCGTTCCTCCCGTCAAAGCACGAACGGCGATGAGAGCGCCCTCCTCGACATTCTTTCTCCAGGGGAAAAACGGCCTGTCGGCCGCTGCTGTGACTCGGCCCGTCGGCCATCGTCTGCTCTGTCGCTGTAGCTCGCGTAGTCTGTGACTTGACGTGCAGCTACCCTAGCACCCATCTCTTCTCCATCATCCGCCTCTTGAGAAGCCACGAAGCCTTCTACAACGAGCATTGAAAGACACACGCTCATTACAACCCCCAATTCTCTCGATATTCGAATCCCGAGAACTTGCTATAATACCCCGCCCCTCCGAACTACAGATTGCTCTTTCTATACATATACTCTATCGCGTGCCACACGTCCAGAGACGCCATTTGGCACTCGTGGGACATCCCGCATTGCATACTCTTGATGTTCGCAGCAAGGAACCTATACAAATCACTGCTACACTCGTGCGACGACTGCTGCAGAGCGCGTACAACTCTTCGTTAAAGACCCCCAACGCTGTGAAAGGATATCTTGGGACTCTCTTGATTATTCCGACCCCCGGTGCTATATAATACAATCGAAAAGGTCAGTAAGCCCGGAAAGGGGAGTTCTGGATCAGAAGGAGGTTAGTTGATCATTTGTTTTGTCCCGTTAAGCTGTCGAATACAGCCGTGTGAACTGTGTTAGATTTGGACATGGTTGGATGAAGTTAGCAAATCAGCTCAAGCTCTTCTTGCCTACGCATCTCACTCCCCAAAAATTTACGATACATCATTTTAAAGCCAGAGCACTAAACACATTTGACAGAATTGGGTTGCGCGGCACGTTGCTCAGGCATAGCAAATCCCATATAACGTTTCATATTTCGACCGACATCCTTGACGTTCACTACCAAATTGGCATTCACCCCTCAAAACTACGAAATCCGAATATTGTAAGCAGAGAGGCTAGGATCTCTTTCGCCTAGAAGTCTTGAAGGGTCGCGGGTTTCATGGACTCGAAGCACCTCTTTTAGGTTGTGTTGGCAGTTCGGGAGATATATAGACCCTTTAAACTGATACGCAGACTTGGGTCGCCATCTCTAGTATGGCTGCAAGTATTCCACGGCCCTCGAGGCCATCACTTGGCCCGCCAAATTCAGCCTTACCGCCAATACCGACAACGAAGACGCGCAAGAGCACGGGGACAATTCCTACATTGTCAGATTTCAAAAGTGGGCTGCAGACTCCCCTTCCTAGAAGCGGGCTTCGTGCACCATCGAGTACGAGCACATCGCCAGCTTCACCAGTACCGAGTACTACTCTTCCGAAGATACGAGCCACCCCTGGAGTCAATGGAGCTGGAAGATCGATACGAAAGCAAATAAGCATCAATGCCTTTCCCCAACCTCCGCGAGGCGGAGTACGCACAAGCAGTCTCCCTCCAAGTCCACTCTCTGGTGGTGCTGTACCTACGACTGCGAGGTCGAATTCAAATTTGACGCCGGAATCGGCTGAAAACAGTCCCATAGTTCCCGGCAGCGCAAAAACTCTGCGTCGACGAACGAAGAACTCTCTTAGCCCGGGACATCTGAGTTATGTTGGGAGTTCAACACCTAGTTTATTAAATGGTAGTGGTGATAGTAAGTCGATATCTAGCGGGCCTGGCGCTCGTGGCTCTGACGGCCTTTTGAGCCTCCCATCTCCGCCACAGAGCCGTAGCTCGTCCGCACAAGACTCCTATTCAACGTCTACAACGAACTATGATGATGGAGGCGAGGCTGCTAGAGGCCGACAATCTTCTCTCGAAGCCACCAATGACGATCAATCATCAAAACCTGTGGAAGGGAAGGGAAACGTCATTGTTAGCGTCCGCGTTCGGCCAGATGCTGGCGAAAACCCCGTTCATGGCAAATCAGAAGGCGAGTGGATGGTGGATGGAAGAAGATCTTTAGTGGCATATAAAGGCCGCGAAGGGGGAGACTACTACTATGGTAAGCACAAGAGACTTCCAATTTGCTTTGATACATCTAACTGGTGTTCTTTAGATAACGTTTTTGCAACACATGACAATAATGCCAGGGTATATGATTCGTGTGCTAAGAGGCTGGTCCGTCGAGTCATGGAAGGATACCATGGAACTGTGTTCGCGTATGGTATGACAGGCACGGGAAAGACGTTTTCGATGCAGGGAACGGCCACGTCCCCAGGTGTGATTCCTTTGGCCATCACCGATATCTTCTCCTACATTCGGGAAACCCCCTCGAGAGAATTTCTTCTTCGCGTCAGCTATCTTGAGATATACAATGAGAAGATTCACGATCTTCTAAGTGCACCGGCCGCGAATGCAGCAGGACCAGCTCCTCAGCAAGAGGAGATCAAACTCAGGGAAGACAGCAAGCGAGGCGTTTATGCCAGTCCTCTGAAGGAAGAGATAGTGCAAAGTCCAACCCAACTCCTGCGTGTGATTGCCCGTGGCGACCATGCTCGACGAACTTCAAGTACCCAGTTCAACTCGCGCAGCTCACGCAGTCATGCAGTGGTACAGATTGTTGTGGAGAGTCGGGAGCGTGTTCCTGGAAACGGGGCTATGGCCGATAATAAAAGATCAGGATTGGTGCCAGGCGGGGTACGAGTCTCGACGCTTAGTCTTATCGACCTGGCAGGATCTGAGAGAGCTGCTGAGACGAAAGAGCGTCGGACTGAAGGTTCCCACATCAACAAAAGCTTGTTGACCCTCGGCACTGTCATTGCGCGCCTATCTGGAGATAAGGATAAAGATGGGAAGCCGACTGACAAAGATGGAAAGCATCTACCTTATCGTGATAGCAAACTGACAAGGTTACTCCAGGGCGCGCTTTCAGGAGACTCTCTAGTCAGTATTCTTTGTACGATTCAGATTGGATCTGCGGGAAGTGCAGCCGCAGCCAACAGTCACACCGGGGAGACGCTAAACACCTTAAAATTTGCCTCGAGGGCAAAGAATAACATCGTCAGCCATGCTAAGAAGGCCGAGGAGGCACTGGGCGCTGGTGGCGATGGTGGCGCTAGAGTATTACTCGAGAGATATCGTATGGAGATCCAAGAGTTGCGAGGCCAGCTTGACGGGCAGGCAAAGTCGAAGAACGATGAAGATGAGGAGAAGCGGGAGAAAGAGGCCGAGCAGCGGCATGAAGAACAGATGATTGAGATGCAGCTTGCTCGGACGGCCCTCAAAGAGCGAATAGAGCATCTCAATCGGCTGATTATATCTTCAAAGTCGACGGGAGTCAATGCTAGCGGGTCTTACTCTTCCCTCAGCATGCATCCCCGGCTGTCGACGATGACCTCGAACAGTCAACTTGCGTCAATGTCGGCTCGGTCCTCGATGGCACAGTCTATAGGCGAAGGCCGTAGATCTTCAGAGCGTTCAGCATCGATGGTTTCCGTATCAACACTTGGCCAGCTGCCAGGTGCAAACAAGAGCAGAAGACTCTCGGGCGGCGATCAGACTTCTTTCGAGGAGGAGGACTCCGCGGGTGAGTTTGGCGACGGTAATGCTTCTCTGGCAGCCCAAAACCGAGCTCTACAGACCGACCTTGCAGACAAGAACAGATATATATCTACTCTGGAAAAACGTTTGTTACAAGCGCGGAGATCATCGCATTCTAGAACTTCGGTCGGTTTCTCAGGTTCCAACAAGCCCGGCATTGTGGTAGGCGAAGACCATGATGTCAGCGCCTTGCTAAAAGAGAAAGATGCCGAGATCGCAGAACTTCGAGCGCGCCTTGATGATAAGGATCATATGCTCGCAGCGCTTCGGAGTGCGGCTCGGTCGCGTGATACTGCCGATCGATCCGCGGATCATACACCGGTAGCATCACGCATGCCCGTATTTTTGGATAACGGTTCTGTTAGCCCAGTCCTCGCAGGTGGGCCAATGCTGAGTCTCTTGTCTCCCACGGGTAAGAAACGTACCAAGAGTGTGGACGAGATGAGCCGGATGTTGGACGAAATGATACAAGATCGTGTCGAGAATCGGCAAGTGACGAAAGGCTCTCGAGGAAGTATCAGAATAGCAAGTGAACAGAAGAGAGAATCCGTTATCGTTGTAGCGGCGGATCCGGAGCCATTAAATGGATCTCCGGATGTATTGCGAGAGCGGACAGCTGTTGAGGCATGACTAGCACGGCGGGATAGGAAGAGAGCGAGATGGTTACACAACAATTGATAATTGGCAAAAGGCGTTCGGGCAGGACTGATGTTGGACTGGTCATGGTTCCTTATACCCCTTTTGGTCTTGTGGAAGATTGCCCGTGACATTCTGTCTGTTGTACAGACAGACAGGGCTATCGGCATGGGGCATGGCTCTCGTTTGTAATTTTATGATAGGGTAGTGTGGCATGGCCCTCGTTTGTAATTTTATGATAGGGCAGTGTGGCATGAAGCTTATTGATGCTGCTGCTGCTGCTGCTGCGGCGGCTACTTGATAATGAGTAATACTGTGTGGCATGAATTACGAGTCTGAAATCAAGAGGCATTACCATCTTGAGTAGCTGGATGGTGACGTGTGGACTCGACGTATCTCTTTTCCAGAGGCGATATCTGCCATCCATTCATTCATTCGTTACGTGTGTGGTGGCGTTGCTGTACTGTACTTACTGTAGGGGCTGGTGCGAGTGAAGAGACGGAGACAGATATGCCAGGTACTGTGATCATACTCGTCGAGGTATGGCTGTGGCTGTGGCTGTGGCTGTGGCTGTGGCAGTGGCTATAGCTACGGCATGAAGAAATGGTTAGAGGGTTGGCATGCTATGTGACGTGTGGTGATGTGTGCGATGTACACGACGCGTGCAATGTGTGTGTAATAATGTATGTACACGATACACGGAATGTAAATGCATCTTCTAAATGCATGCTGTCATGTGACGTATACCAGTCATGTGACGTATACAAGGTCATGTCTGCACTTGACATGTCTAATGCAGATGCAGATGTAAGTTATCCAGCCAGGCAGGCAAGCAAGCAGGGCGCCGTGTCGTGGCTATAATACCCCTCACCAACGCGGAGCGAAGGACATCAGCACCCACGCCCATCAATCACCACGCTCCTCTTTCTAGCTCGCTCCCACCGCGTCTCTGTCGGGCCTGCCCTGCCCTGCCCTGCCCTGCCGTCTCTCTCTGGCAGCCAGCCAGCCAGCCCCCCCCCCGGTACGCGCCAGAGGGATCTGCCTCTCTCTCTGTGTGAAATGACGATGTGCGCACGAATGTGCGCGAGCGAGGCGAGGCAAGGTGCGGTGCGGTGCGGTGAGCGGGTGCTCGTTGTTTTCTTTCATCTCTTCCTACTCTAGGGGAGGGGGGGGAGAGGGGGCTGTACGACTTGGTAGGCAAGGCAAGGCAAGGCAAGGCAGCCCGAGGGTAGCCTAGGGCGAGGCGAGGTACTTATTGTACTTATTGTACTTACTGTGTAGGCTTCCGTCCCTTGGGAGGTCGCGCACTGGACTGCGCTGTGCTGCACTGTGCTGTGCTGTGCGGTACCTTGGCCGGCAGAGTACGAGTACGACTCTCGGTAGCTACCTACGTAGGTAGTCTCGGTAGGAGTAGATGGGATGGGATAGCTGGCAGGATATCCAGCAGGCGGAGCAGTATGCACGGCATGATTATGGGCAGAGCGATAAAAGGCCGCCGTCATCGACCGCCTCCTTTGTTTCCTTTGTTTCCCCTTGTTCCCCCCCCCCCCTTCGTTGGGTGCCGCCGCGCCTTTTGCCGCGTACGTACCGTGTCGAGCACGGTAACCGTAGCTGCAATCTAGGGCTCTGGCGAAACTGCCGGTCGGGAGTGAGTCGGGGGGGGGTGCCGGGCCTGAGGCAGCCAGTAGTGGGTGGGCGAGGGTGGGTGTGTAGTCGTCGACGCGGGCTGCGAGTCTGGAGGGATGTGCCCGGCACTGCTTCTGGGTCGGGTATCGGGCAGGACGGACGGGCAGGTATTGGACAGGACGGTCAGGACCAAGAGAGGTGTAGGGTGTGTAGAGAGTACTGTACTGTACCTGGACGGCCTTGACTACTCTGACTAAGGGATATCAACTACTCTAACCAAGAGACAAAGAATATCAACTACCTTAATTACCCTGGGACAACAACTACCTTAATTATCTTGACTACTCTGACCAAGGAATATCAACTTAGTTACCTGAACCACCCTAACTAAAGAACATCAAACTACCTTAATTACCTTGGGACGACAACTACTCTACCTGAACTACATTAACTACTCTAACTAAGAGACATCAACTCCCTTAATTACCCTGACTACTCTAACTAAGTAACATCAACTACCCGAACTACATCAACTACCTTAATTACCCTGACTACTCTAACCAAGGAATATCAACTACCCGAACTACATCAACTCCCTTAATTACCCTGACTACTCTAACTAAGAGACATCAACTACCTTAATTACCCTCTGACTACTCTAACTAAGTAACATCAACTACCTTGACTACTCTAACTAAAGAATATCAACTACCTTAATTACTCCAACTACTCTAACTAAGGGATATAACTACTCTACCTGAACTACCTCAACTCCCCTAACGTCAAGGTACAGTCCCATCAAGCACTCGAACCACCGTATCAGCTCCCTTACTGGGTACTGCACGCTGGAGGCTTAGGGATGGGACACGCTGGGAGGAGCAGTGCATAAGTTCTCCGTCAGAAGAAAAAAGGACACGCACGCCGGCTGGGCAGAGGAGAGCCAGGCGAAGGGGGCCAGCCATGCTGGAGCGCAGGTCCTGGGTTGGGCTCTACGGCCGACCCCGTCTGCGATGCACCCAACTCCTCCCATTGGCGGGACCCTCCTCCCTCCCTCCCTCCCTTTCTTCTTCTTCTTCTTCTGCGGCCTGGATCTAGCGTCGTTTCAGCTCGTCGCAGCCCTGCACCGCACCGCACCACGCCCCGGCCGGGATGCAAGGTTCCGGCGTTTTTTGGCGCTGGCTGGCGAGCACGACTGCCTCCTGTGAGTTCTACTGTGCGCAGCGCAGCGCAGCGCAGCGCAGCACCGCACTGTATATACATACAGTATCTCCAACCCGCTGCGCACCCCAACCCAACCCAGGGCAGGGCAGGGGGAGCAGACGGTCGTGCCCGACGAAAAAAGAGCGCCCGAGTCCCTTCCCCCGTCTCGGGTCCCCCCCGCCCTCTGCGCCGCCGAAGGACCAGCTCCGCCCGAGCCCCGCCGACCGATGTGCCCGGCAGCCGTCTTGTCTCTCTCTCTCTCTCTCTCTCTCTCTCTCTCTCTCTCTCGTCCTCGTCCTTTTGGTGCGGGAGTCAGTCAGTCCCTCTCCGGCTGTGGATCCCTGGGCCCCGCCACCTGCGGCCCTGGGGGCTCCGAGCGAGCCGCTGATAGGCTGGCAGGCTGATAGGCTGGCGTGCTTGCCTGCCTGCCTGCCTGCTTGCCTTGACATCATGGCAGTACAGTACAGTACAGTACAGTACATGTGCAGTGCAGTAAGTAGGGTGTCGTGGAGTAGGGGGATTGTACTGACTGTACAGTATTGCTCTGCTCTGCTGTATTGTAATGCTGTTGTAATGCTGTTGTAATGCTGTTGTAATGTACTGTATGTAATGCACTGTATATTTGATTGCATTGTATTGCCGGTCGTCACTTCCTGCACGGAGATCCCACTTTCCTTTGCCTCTCTTTCTCCTCTTCCTCTCCTCTCCTCTCCTCCCCTCCCCTTTCCTGCCCTACTGCCCTGCCTGCCCCATCACCCAACCCTGCCTCGCCGTGACGCGGAAGGGAACAACGAAACGCCTCCCTCGCCTCCCTCGCTCTCTCTGCCACTGGCGCCGCCTGCCTGCCTGCCTGCCTGCCTGCCCGCCCCTGCCACGCCGCCCACATCCCACATTGCGATCTGCCGCTACTCGGCCTTTTTTTCTTCTTTTTTCTTTTTTCTCTCCTTTTTGATCTTCACCTGCGCCGGTCGTCTCTGCCTGAGACAGCCGGCCGAAATGCCCCGGCCGTCCAGCTACACTACTACACTACCAGACGCCTCGGATGGGATGGGATGGGATGGGATAGACAGGACAGACTGCACAGGACAGACAGGAAGGAGAGAGGAAGGATCTAGCGGTAAACCATCTGGCATCCTCCCTCCCTCCCCCCCCAATAGCGTCGTGTCTCTTGTTTCGTGTCTCTTGTTTCGTGTCTCTCGTCTCTCGTCTCGTGTCTCGTGTCAAGTGTGTTTCTGCCCTTTCCCACCGATCGCCTCCGGGCCACTCTTTTCTCCGCCGGCCCCCTCCCTCGATCCCGACTGGCCCCTTCCCTCCCTCCCTCCCTCTGCTTCTGCACTGTGCGTTTGCATGCCGTGTAGTCTCTCCAAGGATCCAAGGATCTCGTCGCCGGCCTCTCAGCGTCGCCGAACCGCATGACGTCTGCCTTTCGACATGCGACATGCGAACCCTAAGCTGGCTGCGCGCGACTGCGACTGCGAGTGCGAGTGCGAGTCCCGCATCCCCCGTCGTCGTCGATCCTGCCGCCGGTTTTATACATATTGCCGCCATCTCTGTGTGCACGCCCGGCTCCCTCCCCACACATGTCGTCGAGCCCGGACTGCTGATTCCTGAGAGCATTCGACCATTCGACCACTCGACCACTCGACCACTCGACCAAGACCACTCGTGCGTGCGACCTCTCCTATGTATGACCTGACCTGGCTCCCTGCAGTATACGCATCTTGACGCTGTCCGAGCGGACCGCTTCGTCTTTCCTCCGTCGAGGACTGCCTCTTCTCGCATCGTGCAATATACAAAAGGTTCCATCTTGATGAGAGTTTCCATTCTCTGCTAGACGACTTGTGCAGGCACGCTTCTCGCCACTTCAGCTCACCAGGACCCCCGGAGCATGACCGCTTCCTCTTCTTCTTCTCCTCTTTAACCACGCTTTAATCCGTCTTCTTGGCTGTGCCAAATTCCATTCATGCGAAATCTTCTCAATCTCAATCTCACGCTCTCTACCTCCCATTCCAAGCCCAGTATGATTCTTTCTTCGAGGCAGCCACCGCAGCTCACGTTACGCCGGGCACCGTCCTTCACCATCGAGAGAGGTCCCTTGTCGTCTACCTCTTCACGCTTCAGCTTCAACCACCTAATTGGCTCGCCACCCCCGTCTCCCGGTCTCCCGGCTCTTGTTCCTCGACATGGCAAGGTGGTATCTTCGCACACTCCGCGACGGCTGGCACGGCTGTTGGTTTGGCTCGTAGGAGTCCTCTCGATGGTCTACTTCGGCCTCATGTGTCTACGACTGGTCCAGGGCGTCCCAGCAGTAGGATGGGCAGCCCACGCTGCTCAGGAATATGAGATGGTGGGAGAGGATCAACTACCAGACTTCCCAACGCCGGTCGTGGCAACTGATAAGCGTGGAAGGGCGAAGTGGACGGTATCCATCCCGCCAAGTTATGCCTTCCCTTTGGAGCAGGAGGTCTACGCGGAGATTTGTCGCCAGACCGGAGAGGCATCTAGACATGTCTCCGATCTCCATCACCACAAGCATGTCACCTATGCAGCTAATTTTGACTATTACCACGTGGACTCCAACTTCATGGATGTTGCGGAAGCAGAGAACTACGGTATGCTACCTGGACCTGCTGCCGACAAGAGTTGGGGAGGGAAAAAGAGTAGAGACACCCCAATGGTAGGGGAGCAAGAAAATCCGTCGGTCGAGAAGGCAGTATGCGAGAGGAGCATGACATTCGTTCTGGAGACTGCAGATGCCGGACTTGGCCAGACGTTGATGATGCTGTGGTCAGCTTATGGGCTGGCAGAGAAAGAGGAGCGGGCCTTCTTCATTGATGATACCAGATGGTAAGACTGCTAAATAAGTATGGATGATACGGGACTAACTCCTCCCAGGGCATATGGCAAGTACTTGAACTACTTCCAGCCACCCCCGATGCCTGACTGTCGCCCACCTCCTCGGCACGAGATTCTCCCATGCCCGCACCATGCACGTCACCTTGTTGTGTCCGCTGCCACGGTAGCCTCCACTTTCGGCGGATCCTTCAATAACGCCTTTGAGGACGCACGAAAGATGGAAGTCTATCGCCAGAAGCCCATCTTCAAACTTGCTCGGACAGGCTACGAGGCCCTCTTCCGACTAGCTGATGCAGATGCAGCGTATGTTGAGAAGCGCGTTCTGGAACTTGCAGCCAAGACTGTCCTTCCACCACCCACGGAAGAGACTGGCCTCATCATTGGCGTTCACGTGCGTCATGGTGACCGTCACCCAAGGGAGTTTCAGTACGCCGAGTCGTATATTCCTTTATACAGATACACCGATAGAGCTCGCGACCTCGTTGACCGAGTCTTCAACGAGAGCGGACCAAGCGGCAAGGAAAACAGGCTGGCGAAGATACACAGCCTGATGATTGTTGCATCTGATGACCCCGAAGTCTATGAATCCGACGAATTTTCCCACGCCGAGCGAGCACAAGGACAGATCCGTCTCGCCTCTAAGAAAACCTTTGGCACGCCCACCCCGGCCGAACCTACCGGCCATAGCAACATGTTCAAGCGGTTCGTGGACGAGAACATTGGATGGGAAGGGGGCTTCTTTGCGCCCATGTTCTGGAGTCTGGGAAAGCCTAGCACTACTCCGGTATCAGCTGTGGGACCAGACACGAAGCTAGCACCCACGGCAGAGGCCTTGAGGCTGAGAGAGTTGGTGGGCCGAGCATATCTGATAGACCTCGCAGTCTTGGGTGCTGCGAGCGACGCCGTCGTCTGCACCGTTAGCTCGATGGGATGTAAGCTATTGGCCGTCATGATGGGTTGGGACGCATCCATCAAGATGAACGCGTGGCAGAACATCGATGGGCACTTTGATTGGAGAGGTGTCTCCTGGTAGACCTCTCATTTTTGAATAGTATTTCTTTTGTGGGTTTCTTGTGGCGTCACGGCAGCATAGCATTTGACTGGCGTTTATTAGCGTGGCATTGTTGCTCGGCCGTAAGTAGGCAAAGGCTTTGCATCTGATTAATATTGAGAGAGATGGGGAAGGCTGTGTAAGAATTTCCAAACTATGGTTGGCCATCGATAGAGAGAGTTTGGGGTGGGGCAAGGGGTGGAGGGAAGAGGATCCCCAGCGTCTGTTGTAGACCCGCGGAGAAGTTGAACTAGGCTCCTCGCCCAGGAGCTTCTACAGCACAGCTAGAAGACGATAGCATGTTAGCCTCACGATGAATGAGTATGCTATAGGAAATAAGATGGGCAATTTGAAAGCTGGCTCAGGGCCTGCTGTGAAACTGTGTGACTGCTCGTGGCCCTTTATTGTAGACGGCGACGGCCCCGACCCCTGGGAGTACTCGACGCAACGACAAATTGGATGTTCAGCCAGGGACCCAGGGGACCCATTCACAGCAGCTGATGGGCGGTCGGACGGATTGATTTTACCTTGAAAATGCCGGCTAAAGTGTGTCGTGAGCCCCCCGGTATCTACCTCCTCGGGAGGGAGGAAAGGGAAGGAAAACAATGCAATGCAATGCACCCAAGAGGCCCAGATCTCTCTCTCTCTCCTAGAAAATCTCTCTCCCCCGGGGCCGTTGTTGTAAAGCTCGGCCCATCCGGCCACACACACACGCGCGCCCTCTCCCTCCCTCCCTCCCTCCCTCCTTCTTCTTCGCGTGTTGGTGCTGACGCATTGGGCGGGGGGATTCGCAGCGACACCAGGTTTGTGGAACCGTCCCGAGCCGTCGCCCGCCCGCCCCGGATGGCCAGCCAGCCAACAGCCGGCTGTCTGATACGAAACGCTGCTGCTGGGGAGCTGGACGAGGAAGGAAAAGATCGAAAAGTCCCTCGCGGCGGCGGCGTCGAGGCTGGCGAGAGGTACGGTACGGTACTCCCGTGTGTGCTGATGCCCCGCAGAGCCGTGCCGCTGCGCCCGCCTGCACTGCACTGCACTGCACTGCACGCCAACAACGAACGAACGAAGTCTGCGCCGAGAGCTGGGGGGCGCTCCATCTCGCCGCGCCGCGTACCGCCACACTGCGAGATAACGAGGGCAGCAGGGCCACGATATCTCTCTCTCTCTCTCTCTCTCGCACCTGCTTGCTAGCTAGCCATCCAAGGACGGGGCCGCACACCCGCCAGTTGCGACGAGAAACAGAACTCTCTGCGCGGGACTGCCTGCACCGGATCAGAACCCGATCCAGAAATCTCAGGCGCGGCGTGGCACAGCGCTCACAGCTGGCTGGCGGCACAGCAAAAAGCTCGCAGCGCAGCGCAGCGCAGGCCCGCCTTGTTGTAGACAGTCTGTCTGTCCCCCCCCCCCCCCTCCCCGGGGGGATTCAGTCACTTGATAGCGAGCGCATGCAGAGGCAGCCCCCCCAAAAGCCCTACGCAGCCCGTCCAAGTACCGGACGAGCGGTCGTGTTGGGGGACAGCCCGTGTGCATATATATGTTTGAGTGCCGAGTCCCTGGCCGGCCCCCCCCTCTCCCCCCCCTGACTGGCCGTCCTGGGATGCTTGCGGGCGCAGGCGGTCGCGGGCGACGGAGGCCCCGGCGGGCGGGCAGAGAGAGAACGCCTTACGGGGGCTGCTGCTGCTGCGCAGGTGCGGAGGGGGGAAAAACCAACAGCCACTGCCAAAAGTGCCGGCTGGGACGACTAGACAGACAGACAGACAGGAACCTCTCGCACGCCCTTTTTTTGTTTGGCCTTGCCTTGCCTTGCCTTGCCTTGCCTTGCCTGTGGTGGGTTTTGGGGGCTGGCGAGAGAGGTGCGGTGGATGGGCCTTACTTGTCACCCGGACTTGTCCTGTCCTGTCCTCGACTCCAAGCAAGCACGGCCAGGAAAGTCGAGGTCAGGACAGGACAGCACAGCACAGCACAGGACGGGACCTGTAACGTCCACGCCGCGGCGGCGAGGTTCCGCCGGCCGGTGCTATAGAACTCCTCGCCGGCCTGGAGAGCAGGAAGAGCCGTGATAGTGTACTAGTCTCACCTCGCAGTGCTTGAATGACGTCCGCGGCACTCGTGGCATCTGGGGCACGCTGCTCTGCTATCCTCGACTGTGTCTTGTCTTTTCTTTACTGTATATTCGCTATATTCGCTATCTTCACTATATTCCCAGCGCACCCAGCTCCCCTCCTCCCCCTCCTCCCTCCTCCCTGCACCCCCAGCGTGCCCTGCAACCATCCCCGGCCCTCCCCAATACACCCAGATTTCGTCGTCGATCCAATGACGCCGTCGCTATCTCCCTCGCCGCAGAGTCGCTTGGGGCTTCCTGCTCGCTAAGGCTGGCCCACGGCACGCCAAGTAGATTGTGGCTTCACAACTCCGACCGTCACGGCCGGCTGTGATGGCGTCGCCGTGTGGGCTCCTGGGCCCTTCTGGTGTTCTTGTGCACATCGTGCTACTACATTATTGACAGAGCCGGCCCTGCACCGCGCTCCCTTCTCCGCACGGCCAGACGTCTTGGGAAGCTTTTAAGCGCTGTTGGAAGTTGTTATACAACTTTGATATCACATACACTACCCTCTGCATAGCACGTCGAGAGAAAATGCCTTGCCAATACCGACTGAGCAGCCCACTGACTGAGCAGGCACGAACCGTCCACTTCCAACATCGCAGGACTTCAGGCGGACTATAAGAATCACAATGGGCCGTCATGGCTTCGCAGGACTACCCCAAAGCCACTCATGTCTCCTCCTACGACGGATTTCTGCAGACTTTCTCTCAGAGGGATGCCGACTACTCGAAGCCAGAACAGGCTCTCTCGTACCGAGATCTCTACGGCTTCCACACGTGACGACGACGCCAGCTCGAGCGGGGAAGGCGATGACTACGTCAGGTCCCGGAATACCAGGCTGAAGTACAGCCTGCGCGGGCTCTCTCCCAGAACAGAAGCCCGTGCCAGGGCGGGCTTCGAGGAGCCTTTCAACCTCGGCCAGTGCTCCCGCTACCACCCCAAGCAGCCCACCGAGTACTACGCCTTCCAGCTCTTCCAGACGGTGAGCGCGTCGGTCCGGATCGGGGCTCCCGGGAGCCAGTTTGAGAAGCCGACGTGCTACTGCGGCGACCTGGAGCCGTGCCGGCACATCTTCTGGCTCCTCGACCAGATATCCAAGAGCACCGTCGGGGAGGTCGAGAGGCGCGCTCCGCTGACGCTCCTGAGCGGCGGCTACGCTTCCGAGGCCGGCAGCCCCTACAAGCAGATCTCGGAGAGTGGCCCCCGGCTGTTCGAGCAGCTGCGGTGCGAGCTGCGAGAGGTCGGCGACCAGAGCCCGGCGCAGGCGCTCGCGGAGAGGGCGACGGAGGTCAGGCAGATCATGGCCGCCCTGTCGCCGGTGACGCGGGACGAGTACCGGCCAGATATCTTCGAGAACATCCCCCAGGGCCTCACCGCCGAGAGCTCCATCGTGAGCAACGACCTCGAGAAGACGTTCGCGTACTCCCTCATCGCGAGCGACGACCTCTACCACCACTTCCGCTCGCTGGTCTCGCCGGACCACTGCGCCACCGACTTCTTCCAGAAGAAGAAGCAGCAGGCCCTCGACGCGCTGCGGCTGCTCGACCGGCGCGCCGAGCGACCCGCCGCCGAGCCCGGCGCCAGAGCCCACGACGTCCCCTGGTGCGCGGGCAGGCTCGCTGACATCGTGAGCTCCATCCACACGGCCGTCATGGAGGCGACGCCGGCGCCCCTGGCCCCCAGGACCAAGGAGCAGGCCGTCGACGCCCTGATCACGATCCTCAGCGGCGTCGTGACCCGCGGCGCCGACGCCCCCCTCGGGCAGCAGCAGCAGCAGCAGCAGGCGGCGGCGGCCCCCTCGCGACCCGGCCGCCAGCGCCCCCCCGCGGCCGCCGACGCCAGCCTCCTCTTCAGGCGCCTGATGGCGTCGGTCCCCGACCAGCCGCCCGACAGCGGCTTCGTCCTCAGCGCCCTGAGCGACCTCGGCAAGGACTCGCTGGGCCCCTTCGGCCACCGCCTCGACGAGATCACGAGCCTGGCCCGCGCCGCCGGCGCCCCGCCCGCCTACGTCGCCCGCCTGGCCAGCCTGACGACCCGCGCCAAGAGGCCCGGCCCGCGCCTGGAGGGCGATGCCAGGCGGATGAAGTAGCTCCCGCACCTCGCCCCTCTCTGGCCCCTCTCCACGCCCCTACCTGTTCTCGAAATCGATCCCCCGGCCCAAGACACTGCTCCTCAGCCTTTTCCTTCCCGCTCATCTCTCATGCACACGCTCCCTCGCCGACGAGAGCTGGATATTTGCTTGTCTTCCCTAATCCTCTCGATAGCTATCCCAGATATCAGTTTAAAGCCATAGAATCTGCCGAGTCCCAGTCTACAAGAGCATGCATGGGTTTGCCGTGAATCTGTCATGAGACGTGTTTGTGATGTGATTATTGTAATGTGAATAAAAACTCCTACGCTAAGCTCTAAAGTTCTTGCCTAACTTGGCCGCTGAGGTGCTCCGTCTATTATACCACCATACGGCACAGCCGGATAATCCCCAAAGCAAGCAAATTCATAGTCTGCCTTCGCCATCTCCTCCTTCTGCACCTTCAAAAACGTGTCTAGTTCACACCAGCCGTCCAGCCTATCTGCGCCGCAAGCCGGGAGACTGAAGCCCAGTGGCAAGGTCCGCTGGTTCAGTATGAAATGGACGTACGTCGTTGGGCCCCCCTCAATGTATTCGCGGCTGGGAGATAGAGGCGACGGGGTTTTGATCACTTCAATATCGAGACGTGCCGCGAAAGGCGTGACGTGGCTGACCGTCAGGTTATGACGGCCTGGATAAGAGGTCTCGTTGAGCACTTCCGCAAACTGATTGAATCCGAACGCAGTTAGGATGCTCATAATGTTCGTGTCATGTGAGAAATCAAAATACAGAGTTTGGTTGAGCGGGAAGGTATCGATATTATCATCAAGCGTTACGTTGATTTGCGAGCCCGAGTAGCCCAGGGTATGGTTCTCGAGACGTGCGACGGTTTCTTGTACGTATCCAAGGCCAACGGCCCGGCCAGTTGGCGATTGGAAGCCGGATGAGCCGGAAAAGGACAGGTCGACGGAATAGGAGAATCCGAGCCATTCTTCGTAGGTGAAGAGGCTACAAAAGGCGCTGTAGCCGTAGGATACCTACACGACGGGGTGTTAGCAAGGGTATAGGAATAAGATAAGACCTTGCATTACAGTCTCGTATGGACAAAGGTTCTGGGCTGCAAAGGTATCTGCGATTGTCCACTCATAGCCTTTGACCATGCCCTGCAACCGCGTTGTTGCATCTTGTAAATAAATGTCAACCCAGGCCGCACTCGCATTGGTGCCTCCTGCATTAACAGGTAAATTGGAGTTATCACAGTTATCGTAGCCTGCGAGGCTGTTGTTAAACCCGCTAGATTCGATGATCACCTCAAGAGTAGCGTTATTTGTCCATTCCAAACCAAAGAACCCAGCCATAAAGTATTCCGCGCTCTTCAACATGCGGTCTTGAGTCGTCGTACGAGCAATAATTTTGCTGTTGGGATTATATAACCGTCCATATTGATAGTAATGTAATATGCCGGATTCGAAGAGTTCCTGTCTCCCTCTTGGCACAAGAATCTCGGAGCCAAGTTCGTACTTCCAGTTGTTCAGAAACGCCAGGGGACCCGTGGCCTCAAGGCTACTAGAATTGGCTATTCGCTCACCGAAGGATACTACATTGCTGCCATTGGTTGGGTATCTTGAGCCGTGACGAGAGAGCATCTGAGAGTGGAAGAATTAGCACGTCTTGCACAAAATGTGTTACACATGTACTTACCTGTACTTGTGTTATGCTTGCCCCCTCGGGGAGAGGATATTCGGCGACACCAAATCCAACTGGATTCGGAAAGTATGGAGAGAGGTAGCCCATCAGCTGGAAGATGCTCTGGTTCTGGGAGTTCCCAACAATGGGCTCCGCGGTTTCCAAGGGAGTGTTTGGGACGAATGTAGCAGACGGCGCAAATGACACGGGGTTTGTCTGGGCAAGGAATGGTGCTCGCCCCGTGGCTGTTGGACCTGGCCACAGCTCAGGTGTCGTCTGGAAGTATTGGGGTACCTCCACAGCCGTAAGAACCGTGGAACCGATTCTATCTGGTTGGATAGGAGCTTGAATTTTGCTTGCCAGAGCTAGCACAGCAGCTCCATTAACCAGCATAGTGTATATACAGTAAAGCAAAGCACTACTTGCCACTGCGATGATGGCCTTTCTCAAGTATTGCCCACTTGGAGACTCAAGGGATGCGGTCGAAGTCGACGAATCAGGCTTGGGCGAGGACGCGGTATTCTTGTAGCTGGGCAACATGGTTTCACTCCCCTGCGTACTCTCCATACCTTTCTCAGGGATATATGCCATCAAGTGCCATGCGTGCTTCGATCAGTTAAAAACAGGCTGGTTAATTACGATGTTTGAAGGATGCGCCAGGTATCGCTGCTTATCGACGAGCACGTGCGATAAGCTACCGCACGTACAAGGCTTTCGATAGTGAGCGTGTCTTTGTTATAAATTTTTATTTATCGCATGAGCAAATGAATCATTTCTCGCTATTAGCTCGAGCAAGAGATCGAAGTGAGCAGGGTTGTAGACCCAGTAGTGCTATGTACTAGAGACGCCGCGAATATTGTACAATACAATAAATAATAGAGATAGCCCAACGCCTCACCCCTGTCCGTGTGAAATATTACATCCTCGTATGCCACCTCCTTCAATCATAATCTAGTATCCCCTTCATTCACACGCTCTATCTACGTTCCCAAACTATCATTGCGGGTTCCATGGGCCTCGAGAACAGCGAGCTAAAATCGGTGTCGACAACCTTTGTTCCAGGTGGCAGCGTTAACTTAAACTCTTTGACAAGTGTAGCGATGATAGTAGTAAGCTGTACAACTGCGAATTGTTCGCCGATGCATCTGTGTCGACCAGCACCGAATGGCAGATATGGGCTACTGGCACCTTTGCTGATCATACCGTAACCGTAATCGAAATGCTCTTCTGTGACATCGTTGGGCTGGATGATACCCTTGGAATCAGGGTCCCATCTATGCGGATCCCAAACTTCAGGGTTGGGGAAATATTCAGGATACCGGCTTGTGGCACCAGGGGAAGCCAATAGTGTATGCGAAGTTGGGATCACATAGGACGTTCCAGGGACGGGCATGGGTGACTTTACGGCCCTCAGAATCGAGTGAATCGGAGTATGCAGTCGCAGTGTTTCTTTTATAACTTGTTGATGAATCGTCAACTGTGAAAGGTCCTCAAACGTCAGAGGTCGGAGGTCGTTGCCCAAGACCCTTTTCTGCTCTTGATAAAGCTCTTCAACAATGTCTGGACGCGAAGCAAGTCGTATCATGATCCAGGAGCTGCTGGATGCAGAGGAATGCTGCCCAGCCATGAGCAGTGCAATCAACATGTGAGAGATTTCCTTGTCCGGTAGTGGCTGTCCATTCTTATACTTTGCTTTTATCAGATGAAATATCATATCATGATCTGACTCGCCACTGCCACCTCCATTACGACGAGATTTTATAATTTCCATATACGTCGCTGCTAGCTTCTTTTGGGCAGCATCTCGTCTATTGTTCTGTGGGAGAGGCGCCCAGTTTAACATAAAGTTTATCGGGGTAAAACCCATGTCCAGATCATGATAGAGATCAGCGAACGAGGAATCAAATCTGTCTCGAGTTTCTTTGCCTTGTAAGGTACGGGAAGCAGTGTAGATCGTGATTTCTGCCATGATTTTTGGAATGTCGACCTGGCCGCTGTGGCCTTTGAATGCTGGAGAGCGCTTCACGAAATTAGTCACCTCGTCGGTGATAAGCGGAACGTAGGAACGGAACGTGTCGGTGGTCAGAGCAATCTTCATGAACTATAACAAGAGTCAGCATCGTTAAGATTCAAAGGATTCGTGGGTAGCAATGTGCATACCTTCTTCTGCTCCATCAACTTCGAGTTGGGGCAATCGTAAACGACACCTGCGCCGAATACGGGAGTCGTGAGCTTCGAGTAGATTTCTTCAGCATTGACATCCTTTAGCTTGCCATTGAGTATAAACTCGCTGCCTTGTCGGCCCATGTAGACCGTTGTCTTCTTTCCAAGTAGGACAAAGGTGAAAATGTCGCCATACTATTGCACATTAGCCATGACGTTCTCGAGGCGCATAAGTGGTGGACTGACCTTCTCCTTGCAGTCGAAGAAAAACTTATAGGGCTCCATTCCATATGTGATTGTGCTGCCAATTATTGGAAACCAATGGAATACCACTGGCGGTTCATTCGGGTTCTTGAAGAGCAGCTGCTGCAAGACGTTCAGCACAACTGCCAACACAATGAAGGCGACGATTCCCGCAGGAATCACAACGCCGAGACCGCGCTGAGATATCTGCAGAGCCAAAGGCTGTAGTACAAGGTCGAGGACTCCCATATTGCAAGATCTGCTTGAATTGACTCGTTTGAGCAGTTGAATAAGAAGAAAGAAAGAGAGAAGGTGGGACGTCGAGGATATCCGCGCCTCTAAATGTTTTCGAAAGGGAGATCGGTAAGCTCTCGACTGATTGGGCACGTACCTGAGGCTAAACTGCGCCCGCGACAAGGGCCTAATCGTATTCGGGATCGGCGAATTCCCTGTGCCATGGGGCGACCATCAGCCCATGACACGACAAAACACCAGGACGTCTGCGCCCGAGACCGTCACAATGCCGTCGAAGTCATTTGAAATGCAATAGGCGCCGTTGGAACATCCGTTCTCGTATAGCCATACTGCGTGTATCACATGATACGCGTCATGAATCACTTGTGGCTACCCACTGTACTGTAAGTCTACGACGGCCCATCGAGGCATATTCTTTCCTTTCTCCTCCTGTATTGGCAGCTAATGGGCTGGGCACATTATTCCAGATCGAGGACGACCCTTCCTTGCATCTATCCGGCTACCTTCTCATGGGAAGCTTCTGCCGGCTTCTCCATACTTTCTGCTCTGTAACGTGTTCTGGTAAGGCCTGCGCCTAATTGCCAACAGCTGAGCCGACAATTCGGGATGCTTCTCTTCGACCGGAATGCGTCGGCGTGAGGCACAAGGTCGCCCTCTGGGAGCTCTGCATAGACAAGAGTCCCATCAAGTCTAAGAAAGCTTAATGCTTGTGCATACACTCTGTTTGACGCAGTGCCGACAGCATTCTCTACACCTCTTCTCCGGAGAGATGAGCTTATCATCAAACTTGGTAGTGTCAACGAAGGCTTCTGCGCCACAGTCCTTTCACAAGTTTCTCCTGATCTAGCAGGCCAAATCACCAAGACCACGTCCAGCTGCAGCAATTGCCACCCATTGCCCACTATTTCCTCGGATTTGTGTAAATCGGCATATATTCTCACACCTGTACAAAGCATAGGAGCCGCGTCAGCCGAGTCCAAAGTATCCGGGACAGGTGTGACGTAGTTTACTAGGCCGATGGAATATTGCTAGAAGGTGCTAGGGTATTAATATCCGGTAGTCTTTTGATTGAAGCATACATCGTCTGCACTCTCATGGCACACACGCACCGCATGCAAACACCGCTCATTTGATGCCTACATGATATCCAATTTTGATATTACTTCGCTCTACCCCAGGACCCAGCTTTACAACAAGCTCTACACTTTTGTGGCCTCCTACTTGCCCTGGCTAGGTTGAGAGAGGTAACATACGCAAGGCATTCTCCATAATCCTGACAATAGAGTGGTACACACCAGAATGTGTTCTGAAAAGTCCCCTGGTCAGCCCATTTCCGTCGTCTTGCACTTGGCTGTATGGCGGCCTCTCACATGTACTTGCAACTGAACTATTACTGTAAGTTTCTGGGTTCTGGCTCGGGAGAGTCATGCTCCTCTACCATAGTGGAGATTGTGCCAGGTTTATCATAGACAACAAACCTTGATCTCTTTTTGGGGATGTCAAATGTTTTCAAGATGACTGCCGCAGCCATTTACTGTGATTTTAGCAATATCCAATGGCTTCATTAGGTTGATCTCATGATCTCAATAACAGAGTTATGTGTGAATAGTTCGATGAAAAATCGAGAACTTGTACGTTGTTTCAACATGCCTCTACGCTATAGGAGTTTTCCGGCTAACCCCCAGATACAGTCTACAGATGCGGGGCTATCAGGATTAACA
The DNA here is from genome assembly GCA_015345905.1 of Aotearoamyces nothofagi. Taxonomy (NCBI): domain Eukaryota; kingdom Fungi; phylum Ascomycota; class Leotiomycetes; order Leotiales; family Tympanidaceae; genus Aotearoamyces; species Aotearoamyces nothofagi. Next base: position 320,188 of record JADDTR010000003.1, on the reverse strand, counting down.
ATAAACGCAACACGGCAGCTAATAAATCGTAAGAGAAACCATGGTGTGACACGCGTAGGTAGGCACAGGCTATATTCTATCGATTAGTACATATACCAGTAGCTACCTAACTGTACATGCCACGGTACGTGCGTGTTTGTACAAAGACGTCGCTAAGGGACTGCGGGGTAGAGTCGAGATCACGGGTGGGGCTCGGCGTATTCGTATTTCTATGCAATAAGTTTAGTGCTTGAATGCCTGATATAGCGTTCCTAAGGCTCTACACTGTAGAATCCAGATTGTATGTCACGTGCCCGCACAACCAACCGCCTTCTACTTAAGGTTTGGAATTTCAAGAAGGTATCTAAACCACCGAAGCTTTCAGACAGCGGGAACTAATACCCCGAATACTCAGGCCTACTAGACAGAGAGACTTAAAGGTGGAGCTTTTTGGGAAGGCCTATGGTACCAATTCAAGATTTAAGTGTTATGTCTTTGTTAGATAACCTCCTCACTGAATACTCTCGAGGCTCCTGTTTTAATAGCAACTGCAAGTATGCCGTCCATGTTCTGCGAGGACAAAAATACTAGTCTTACCAAAGTACATACAGAGATTGGCGTACCACATATTCCAAGTACTGCTTCTAGTTCAAATAAGCTAGTAACGTCTCATTTTATCTGATTGAGCTTTGGGGGTTTGTCTTGGATCAATTATCAAGTTAAGAACTTATAAGAGGCTCGATAGGGCGAGAGCCATTCGTCGTGACCCATTGAGGCATCGCCCATTCCACCCTCGCTCTTGTTGATGTTCATTGCTAGGCAATTATAATAGAAGCAAGTATATTCTTTTATCTTTTTTTTATAGCTCATTTGTGGTACCTCGTGATTTTATCAGCCATCATCAAATCTTGCCGTTACTGGGTCTCCTATTCTAATAGTAGGATACTGCTGTTCAGGCGCCAACATTCCAGTCGATATGTGACACATATGTGATCCAAAGAACACCTTGCCTTCGAATCTTCTCGTCTTTGCCAACGTCACGAAGGGCTCCTCGTCCTTTACTGCAGTGTCTTGATCAATACAAATCATATGACAGCGACGGCAGGACCCTAGCATCTTGAAGTTCTGCAAGCCAATTTTTAGGCTCTTCCAATGGTCCTCGCTATATGGTAGCTGTTTTTTAACGGGCTGAGTCGAGCCAATCACAATGTTCGCACGAAATACAGAGGCAGTGGCTAGCTTTCCTCCAGTCTTTATAATCTCCGCATTCAAAGTATCGATACTGGATCGATTGATTGCTAGAATAGGGCTTTCATTTGAGAGTAGTATGGGACGAATCGAGTTTTCGCTGTCGGAAGCTGGCGGAGTCAAAGGAGCTAAGGATCCACTGAGAAGTTGTTCCATTTCGGCTCTATCAACTACCTTGGGCCGTTGATGACTTTGCATATGAGCTTTGGAGTGCCTGGTAGAAGATCCATAACCACCAGCCGGAAATCTTGCCAAGGCGCAAGGAACCCCAAGAAAACGTGTGAAAATAGAGTTGATCGTTTCGCTCGAATATGTACGTGCCGTAATCACATCACCACATACTTGAGAAGAAAGCTCTCTGAAGCTATCTATAGGCTTATAGAACGTCGGGTTGGCAGATAGTGGTACGAAAATTTCTTCAGCTTGATCCCTCATCGTTGTATCATAAAACTTGACCCTCAGTATTCCAGCTACGAAGTCTATGCTAGGACGAATCAACGCCATGCGGGGATATCGTTTCTGGCTCAAACCCTGTCCAGTGCCTCGGTGTACGAGACACCATTCTCTGTCCCATGCCAGACCTTCTGGCTTGACCTCCCACTGCACACCTTCTGGAATAGCCAACCCCCCACAGCTCTTTATAGGATAGACCGTGAGGCTTTCTACAAATAAATCGGACGGCTCTTCAGGGATATCCAGAGGGGCCGACTTCAAGTAGGGTATATTTCGTTCCAGATAGAATTCTTGCACAAAACCAAGAAACTTCCTGACATCTTGAAGGCTGCTCATAGCTCCAAGACTCACACGGATGACACCAGTTGGCTTCCCGCCCATAATCGCGTCATCGCTGCCGCACCTAAAACCGGCCGAAAAGTTGCGTTTCATCTCCCAAGCCTCGAGATTCAATGCACTAGCAACGCCTCCTGGATTACACAAGCCGCCCGTCCGCATATGAATATGCCGTACAGCAGCCAACTTTTCTACCTCTGTATTGCTGATCCAAGCACCGTGAATATTTTTCAGGTTGAAGCTGATGACTGGACCTTGTATTGAGCTGTCACTATTAAACCCCCTTTCATCAGCATAGATCTCGCACACCGGGGCTCCATTCGCATGTCGTAATGATCTCAGTTCATTGTATAATTTTCTGGCTAGAAATGCAGTGTGTTTTGAAATATCCTCCATCGAATTATATAGTTCTTCATGGACCTTCATAGCGGTCTCGAGGGCCATTATGTTGTGTATTGGTAGTGTCCCATCTTCAAGGCTGTCGTGTATAGTCTCCTCTTTTGGTGCATGCCATTGTTCCTTTATGCACACAACGGTGTTGACTGTCCCTCCGCCAAAGTATTTCCTCTCGCGAAGAATCCTACCTGATTCTTTTCGCACAATAAGTGCTCCCAAATCCGGAAACCCAAAGATTTTATTGAAGCTAAGAACGGTGAAGTCGGCTGCCGCGCTCGAGTCGCTAAGGTCGAGTCGAGATGTTGATACTAAGGCTGCAGCATCTAAAAGGGTGTAGAATGATTTCCCGGTGGAAGAAAGTTTGGCTCGGGCTCGACCCGGCCAAGACAGTGGTAGTCTTCGTCCATTCATATTCGACTGTGCTGGATACGAAAAAAGCTCGGGACAATTATCAGAAACTTTATCAGCAGAGGGAGCCGACGTCGCAAGTAACCAGTCTTCGATATCTTGATCTGTGACACAAGTACTCCTCATAGCATTCTCGCGAACGCCCACGACACTTGTATGGGAGTCTTCATGATATTGATAAATGAACCCGTGTTCACAGCTGCGGAACGCGTCCATCACAAGCTTAATGCCAGCGGTAGCATTTGCCACGAAAACTAGGTCGAAGTCCTCCGGATCTGCCTTAAAGAACTGTAGGACTTGTAAACGGATATCCTCAATACGCATTGTCGCTGACTGAGATGATGGAGAGGCGGAATGCGGATTCCCATAGAGGTTCGATATCATGTCTGAGGCGAACCGCTCCATGAGAGACTTCGAATAGAGAGTGGTCCCCGCATGGTCAAGATAAATCGCATCTGGTGATGACTATCAACATCTTTCTTGCTCAACATAGTAATTTACATACCTTTGAGCATGGGATATTCTCTTTCACGGAACGCATCGACATTGTTGTTGTAGTCTAACGGTGAGATGCAATCTGTGGCCATTATTGCCATATACCAAACTATGATGGTGATTGTAAAGAAGGGCAGACACCGGATCTCCTTAGAAAGAAAGACGGCAATTGATCATAGCTATTAAGATTCGGCATGCTCGAAAATGACTTAGGGGTCCTAGAGATTGACACAATTAAATGTTTCCTAAGATACTAGGTATGAGGCATATACCTCTCCCACCTTTGATATCTTATCGACGAATGCCGCACGCCACGGAATCCGCCGATCTGCTCCACGCTAGCCGTCATTTGTTAATGACCGGGGAAGTCAGCTAGTCGCTCAATTGTAATCCCATTCCGAATTAAACCTTACAATCGAGGCATGAATTATCACGCTGTTGGTGCTTCACAAAAATCCTCAAGTGGACGTATCAACACCAATTGACACAATGCTGCGTCCACGCGTTCCTCGAATAGCCATCTCGCTGCGTCGGTCAATACATCGACTTCCTCCTCTTGAGCAATTTAAAGATGGAATCCCCGGTCTCTTCACACCGGAAGGCTTCGGCATTGCATGGACAGAATATCAGGGCTTAATGCTTGAGAAGCTTAATGCTCTCACTGCAGGTGCGTATTCTTCCTTACAAGCTTTCTAGAACCATTTAGATATGCCGTGAACCACGACATAGTATATCTGACCAGTACGGTCCGGTTGATGAAGTAAATCTTCGCTCCCCAGAGGACGTCGACTGATCAGTGAATAGGCTCGACCGATGACTACTCCAGTACCCCTAAGAACCTCCTCATCAAGTATGCACGCCAACCAAGCATGGCATCTCTGTTCAACCACGCCTCAATGGCCCACAACAACCACTTTTTCTTCTCATCCCTATCCACGCAGACGACGAAGATGCCAGCCAGCTTGAAGAAGGAGCTTGAGGGCTCCTTCTCCTCTGTCGAGACTCTTCGACGGGAGTTTATAGCCACTGGAAACTCCATGTTTGGGCCCGGCTTTGTGTGGCTGGTTAAGACTAGAGAGCGGAAATACGCTCTGTTGACAACCTATCTTGCAGGCTCGCCATACCCGGGTGCGCATTGGCGAAGACAACCTCGAGATCTCAATACAGAGGCTACAGAAATCAAGAATCCGGCAGACCACTACAGACAGCAAGTGTTGGACAGGCTACCTGTGGCAAACACGGTCGGTGCTCATGGAATTCTCAGCGCTTCCGGCAAAATTGCTCCGGGAGGCATTGACTTGACCCCGATCCTGTGTGTGAACACCTGGCAACACGTCTACATGCCGGACTGGGGAATCCTCCAAAAGAAGCAGTTCTTGGAAGCTTGGTGGGATAGGATCGACTGGGATGTTGTTGCGAATGCTGCCGATATAAAAGCAACACAGTTCGTACGATAAGAAGATGAGCATATTGTAGCATATACAGGCAAATTTGGCGTTCGGGCATGACACATGTACAAAAACTGTACGATGAAGTTCAGCATTATAGCAGTTTAGTAGCATAAAACGCTTGTTACTGTAGCCTCTGAGAAAATCCGATGTCCTATGGAAGCATTGCGACATCGTAATGGGCATTTATGACTGGCAAAACTCGGCCGAGTTTGAGAGGTGATAGAATGAAGTCTCTTTCAATCATCGTTACTTTCTACTACCCATCTGCTCTAGATAGCACCCCTCCCCCTCCCACATTGCATTGCCTTCATTTCTGGGCCTCCCATCCGTCACTCGACAAGATCTGACAACATGGCTCACTGTTCAGGTCCCGAAGGCTGTAACTGTTTTACTCTTAGATTTCGATCGTTAACTCATAAGACTATATATCAAATGACTGTCTAATGATAGCCAAGATACTATCAGCGGCCCGTTCCCTATATCATGCCGCTCCTATATTTCCAAACCCATCAATCACAAAACAGTCGCTAAAATGCCGCCATCAAATTCCAATCACAAAGAAAAGGTCAGATCATATTCCCATTAACATTGATCTCAAAGCCCTCACCCTTCTGCTTTAGTGCCTTTGCAAGCATTAACTCTCTCATCCAGTCAATCCTTTCATCACGACTCTTCACTGCGAAATGATGCGTCTTGGCTGTCGTAGCAGCATTTGTTCCGCCAATTCCACTCTCCCTCCTCTTTAGCCTCTGGCCTTTCTCGATCGCCGCTGGAATCAGCTGGAAGCTAAAAGCAGCGTCATCCAATCCCTTCTCCTTTCCGCTTCCTAGCTTAATGTTCATGGCCTTGAAAGCGGCGTTCAATTTCGATGACGCTAGTGAAGAGCATGCAATTGCATAGTCGTCAACATCGATAGACTCAAGGACTTCGAGTGCACGAGCATCTTTGTGCATCGCCAAGCGAGTCCCTTTAAGAGTGAAGTGATGCTCATGCCACTCGTGCCGTAGCATCCGCGTCTTGCGCTTCTTCATCCAGCCTGCATGGTTGACATCGTCAACTGTACGTTCCACGGGGTGCGAGACTGACGAGAAGTTGGTTGAGGATGTGGCTCGGTGGTGGTTGGAGGCGGTTGCACTATTTTCGTCTAGGCGTGGGAGAACGGGGAAGCTTGGTCGTCGGGAGCCCCGAGATTGAGAACGTATTATTGGAGTATTGTTCGGAGCATGTCGGTAGTTCATGTTGGGAGGAACGGACTGGGAAGTATCACGGGAGACAGGGCCAAGGTTAACGGCTGTGACGGGGACATCCATCTCAGAAGCGGGAGTTCCGAAGCGGTATATGGTGGGTGGAGAGCGGGTTCTATTGCGGAGATCTGGGGAGAGAGCCTCCGCTCGCTCCATCTGGTGTGGCGAGAATGGTTGGGTAGTTGCAGATCTAGATGGTGGTTGACGCGTAGATGTGGGTTGAGTAGGAATAGCTAGCTTAGGCAAGCTTCTTAAGCCTTGGTGGGGATGTAGAGAGCTAGGAGGCTGCAGAGCTGGGAACATCTCGTATGGAGGTGTCGCTGGTTCTTCACTAGACCATGCCATGTCCACATGCTGGAAGTTGAGGAACTGTTTGACGTTGTCTTGTGGATCTCTTGTTTGCAGGTTCGCAAGTGTGGCTTCCTCAAGATGTCGGACAGGAGGTAAGGTCCCGGGCCCGAGAACATCAGAAGATGCGACGACGGATGGCTGTGCCTCAGAGAAAGGACGAAGTGCCTCAGCTGTAGCTGGGTTCCCTGGGTCTCCTGCCACCAGTATCATTCCACCTTCTGGACTGACCGGGTGGCCGCTCTTGAATGCCTCGATGAGACGTTGTTGCTTCTTCCATCGTGAGCAGTTCTCACCTTTCGCACACTTATGAGGCTTCGGCATGAGCTGCTCAATGCCGACGATAGAAACGGACTCCAGTGGTGAGATGATGTCTTCAAAGTTAGGTTTACGATGCTTCTTGCGATGGCTCTTATGCTTCTTGGGCTCGCATTCTACATCGGATGAGCAATCGATTTCTGTTGGCGACGAAGGATTTGCATCAGCATCTCCACGTAGATTGTGTATTTCATTCCAAAGCTTATGTCGTTGACCAAAAGACGGTATGTCAAGCTCCCGAAGGTCTTCAAATTTCAAGGTGACCAATATCTCCCCTGATATATCATTGTCTTCGAATCGATCTACGATCGTGGGCTCGAACCCTGCATTGAACATCCACTTTGCTACTTGACGCGTGGTCCACTTGGCGACTTCTCTAGCATCGAGCCGTGTGACTGCTTCCGTAAGAGTACTTATAGGACGGTGCATCGTTTCTGGAGTTGCCTGTGGCATTGGTGGGACTCTGAATGCAGTTTCAGGCCTCGAAGGTTGTATAAATCGTGGCGTCATTGGGGACATAGTAAGGTAAAAGTCTTCCTCTGGGGAAGAATCGGTTGAGCTTCTGAAGAGATGTGGCCCTTTCGGCCCTTCCACAGACTTTGCACCTAATTCGAAGTTGAATTCTTGGAAATTATTAGATTTCGGGGTAGGGAGCTCTTCGAATGATGATAACGTCGTTTCACTCCTCCGGCCAGCCTTCAGTATTGTGAGCAAACATACAAAGTTGCCCGTTGGTAGAATACACGTACGGAATTGAGGCTGATTCTTGGCGAGTAATCTTCTTCAATATCACTTTCCTCATCGTCTTCAAAATCTGTATCATCCAATATGGTGGTGTGCGATATAGGTCGAGGCGCCAGCGCCTTCATATTGAAAAAAGCATCCCGAGAACCCCTTTCGAACATCTCTACCCGAGGGTCGACTGGTGTGATAGGAGTAGCAGGCTTTATCCGTCAGTTGAGGCTTAGGAGCAGGACTACGGACGATGACTTACCATGTTGCAGGATTGCTGTTGACCTGATAACGATAGTATAGTTCCTGGGGTATATATTTTGCCGTTGCCGGTCAAATTCTATGAGAATATAGGAAACAGATGAAACATTGAAGGCGGAGAGAAATCAGAGGTTTCAAAAAGAGGGCATTTCATGCTCGGCGCCTACCTCAGTATAAGTATAGAGGATATGGCATATGCGCAAGTGAAGCTTCACGCCCAAAGCGCCAATCGGCAACCATGATGCTTGTCGGCGGTGGGATGTGACCTGTGCAGAGGCTTTGCATGAAAGATGCACATTCATTGGGAGCATACTCCATACGGTGCTCTGGAGCAGAGGTCGAAGGGTTCAGAATTAGACAGAGTTATTTTGAGGCGGGATCGTCTTTCACTGTTGGCTAGTTTGCGAGGCCAACATGCCCACCTCGACTGGGATTGTGCACGCGATGCACTACTGAGCACAAATGGCTGCAACTGCCAATTGTCGGGCGAGGAAGCGCCAGGGATATATCCCAGAAACATTTACGATTGGCTCTGGATTTTTCAAAATGCAACAAAATGCAACGCCTCGCCGTCTTTACGCGCTCGGGATTTCTACAAATAACCCTGCGGACAACGCTGACTGGCCAGCGTTCCACGATGAGCGGTGCTCGAGTAAATTCGAAATTCCCGCGGTCATGGCAGACCCTCCTCCCTCCCTCGTCCCTCGCCCTGTGGTTCTACTCATCTGTCGAGGGACTCAACTCGCCACTGCCACTGTCAGAACTCCAATTTCCCTGGTCTGGACTTGGGAGGCCAATAAGACCGGCCAGGAGCTCTCGTTGTCTCCTTGCCACCCAGGTTTGACACCGACAGTCCGCTCCTTTAGGGGACCTTGCGGGAGGGAGAAAAGGAGCGGCCCGAGGGCCTAACTCATTGTCCCACACTAGGTACCTCGAGGTAGAGTCTCGTGGAGAAGAACAGCTGGGCAACGGCTGGGCGACGGCTGTAACCATGTGCGAGATCGGTGGGCGAGAACTGAGCAGGAACTCTTGACATGCGAGACTTGCTAATACGAAGACGACATATCACTTTCCTCGATCAGGATTTCCAGAACTCATATTATTGCACCGAGTAAGGTCAAGGACGAGGATTTGCATTCTCCGTATTCTGTAGGGAGTACATGTATGCGCATTCCCGCCTGCCGTTGCATTAGCACTGTATTTCGGTTCACTCTGCATTGGAGTATACGGTTGGCTGGGCGGTGGGCGGTGGGTGGTGGACGGTTGACAGTGGGCAATGAGCAGCGGGCACGCTGGGCAAGTGGGGTTCGGGGTCAGTTTGCTCCGTAGCCGTTGAATGTGTGAACACTGGGCACCGAACACCGTCGTTGCAAAGGCTCGAGGTGGCGTTGTGATCATGCAAGGTAATCAATCTACGGCCAGCCTCGCGAATTGAGTCTGTTGCCAGACGGTTGCCAGACGGTTGCCAGACGGTTGCCACACGCATAGAGTATATCGATTTCTCCGCACATGCTCGAATGTCGCACGGGCTACAGAGTGACAGGGCACATGAAAAATGGGTGGCTTCATGGCTTCATGGCTTCGTGGCTTCGTGGCTTGCTGGCTTGCTGGGCCTCGAGTGTCTCGATAGCTTCGATGCCGCGAGCTTTCAGCTGGCAGCGAGGATGCGGACGATCCTCCGACTCGATTCAGGGCGTTCTGGATTTTGGAGAATCGCCAGTCTCGCTGGTGCACCCGAGTCATTCCAGTTGTTCTTCCCCGTCAAGTACCGGTGACATTGGGCATCACCGACAGGACCCGCTACTCGAGGTATTGGTTCCCCGAGCTCGCCCGCAACCCAACCAGAAACTAGAGCCATGCGCCCACCTGACTTCCACGAGATCAACTACAATCCCCCGAGACGTCGGCGCCCAGTTGCTGGGTGTTCACCGAAGTTCTATGTACGGAGCCGACAATTAGACGTAGCAATTGTTCGAATAGAAAGGCTCACTTCTGCTTCACATGACCGAAGCTTGCTGCGACTGGCCTTGAACTATACCTTGGCATTGTACAGTTACATTTGTACTTGAGACATTCGCTGTCGGCTAAAGACCTCCAAGTCTGACAGGTACTACTTTTCCTGGTAGAAAGTAAGAGTACTGCTTGAACGAATCAGTTGTCAGAAGAGCTCCTTTTCTACGATGCGCGGAGTTCAGTGGAAGGATTGAAATCTGAACTATCGAAGGCTCGCCTCAATTGTCAGATCTCAGATTTCTACTCTACTGAATCATCAGTGATATCCGAATCGGTACTGTTCAAGCTGGATAAGCCATTGGACCTCAACAACACGGTAATATTGGTATCGAGCTCCAGATGGCGGAACAAGATTTCCAGTCACAATCGACTATCGCTCAGTGTCCCTACTCCTCTGTACAGGAAGGTCCAAGATCCGACGTGACTAGAGAAAGGATTCGAGCCTTGCCATGCAAAGCTCGTGTTGGTTGTATAGCTGAGCTTGCAGGAGTGCTTGCCACAATCTCGCGACTTGGATGAGATTGCTTCGATGACTCGATTGCAAGCAAGATGCCGCCAAACCCTGGATTCGAGATAATGCAAGATAGGGTGATGCCTGCAGATTCTAGCGGCGGAGGGGAAGAAAAGTAGACGGCCCAGAATTCTGGCGGAGGAATCAAGCACATGATCATGTCAGGTGAAAGTGGGGGCTTCGGGCAAACAACAGTTAACACCCATTCCGACCAGTTTGAGGCAGGAGTATGGCCAAAAATAACTCCACATCTGGGCCGTTGTTGGGAAATATGATGCTAATTTGGCATATTTGGAAGTGGAAGCAAAGCGCCAAAATGAGACGAGTTGGGCCGTTCTACTGATCTTTTAATAACCAATTACTCCCCAAGGGACAGGCAATGGAGGATGGGGGACAGCGAGCAAGTCACGGCGCAGGCGGCGGGCGCCTCTCGGGAGAAGTGACCCCTCGCCCCAGGGTGCACATTGAACGGAGCTTGCCAACCCATCCGTGGCCATCCGTGGCCATCCGTCTGGTCTGTTCGAGTGTGCCTGGCGTGCTCATGTGCATACGCAGGCACCCTGCCCTCGTCTCCATGCAACGCTGCCCCCGGCCCGCAACGCTGCTACCTGCCACCTGCCACCTGCCATCTGCCATCTGCCGCCTGCCGCCTGCAGGCCGCCGGCTAAAGCGAGCATCGCCCCCCCGCACCTCCGGTCGGGGACCTTGCGCTCAGTCACCGCAGCCGGAGCGCGCATTGGCCAGAGCTCCCTGTGGCTCTATGCCATATGGGGCTCTGGGCGTGCGCCCCTCCCCTGGCCTGGGGACCGTGCGGGCTGCGAGGTGAGCTGGCTAAGACGCAATGCAGCCTAGGGCGTGCTTGGCAGAGCCGTCGGCGGGAGTGCCGCAGCCAACGGATTACCTGCAGCAGTCACACGCTAATGCATGGGCCATGCGGTGGACCCTGCGAGCGTGTCACACTTTCACATTTCAACGACACTCCGTCCCCCCTCTGTCCACTCACCGTCTCGCGGTGCACCGTCACGCGCTGAGGATGCTCCGTGTCCACGAGCGTCCCCATGAGGCCGACAATTCCTGCCAGGCTGTGACGGAGAGCAGACTGGAAGAATAGGGTGATGTTGCTAGGGGGAGGCCGCCGGCGCCCTGTACGTACCTTCCACATGCCTGGTCCGACTCTCCAGCCGTGCTATCCACGAGAGCCATGATTCCCAGCCCGAATAGTCGAGTTACTCGAGCGATCCTGCACTGACCGCTCTTTACCGCTGTACGATGTGCTCATTATGTGGAGATTCGAGATTGTGTTCTCGGGCCGTAAGTCACGGGGGAAGCTGCCTTTTCAGCGAGGAGCATCTATTCACCGCTGTGCATGGAGAGGAGAGCCCAGAGCAGGCGAGCAGGTGATCATGTATGCGCATATATGGTAAGACGGAGTACCAACGTCAGCTATGTAAATTGAACGAACCAAGCAACTGCGTTGCTGTAACGGTAGCCGTCAAGGCAAGTGCCTATCACCGGTACCAGGTCCATTGATCTGCAAAGAAGCAATATAAGAATTGTTGAACGAAGCTGAGCGACGCTAGCGGACTCAGACATGCATCTCGAAGCCTGCCCGATGATGCACTAATTGTCAATCGTCAGGCCCGACGAATGATCCGCGGCCGTTGCAGTACAGTACTTACTGTACAGTACCTACAGTAGTATCACAGAGAATGGGCGAGGGTCTAGCCGTTAGTATTGCATTGCATTATTCCTGTATTATTACCTAGGTGCTGTGCTGTGCTGTGCTGTGTTAATATCAAAGTGTGCGGTGCAAGTGCAGGCTGCATTCGGAGATCCACTTTCATGGGTGCTATCTTACTTTACCTACAGTACCTTAGCTGGAGCCCCCTCGCCTGCACAGAGCGTTGCTATCGTTATCGTCCCCATGCTGCACGCAAGCTACTGTTCTGTACATGTGCGTCTACGTGCGTAGAGTAAGGTGCACATACCTGCGGTACGGCCATGCCTAACTTGTAAGGTGCAAAGATTCCGAACGCTCCTGCACTGCACTGCACCTGTCTCTCCCTGCCTCGGCCCTGAAGCTGCATACCATGGATTGCCGGCCAAGCTCCACGGCTCCGCTTTAGCACGGGCGGGAAGGGAGGCTGGTGTGCTGCTACTCCAGAGCCGACATCCTGACAAGGTTTGAATCTTCGATACTCCATGCATGTGTGCTGATATCGATAGCATAGAGGATTCCTGGATTCCTGCGGCGTAGTGGCCTTAACGGTAACCTGGACGACCTGAGCTTACCTGAACGTCTCCTTTTGGACCACTCCTCTCTGGCATCCCTCGCCTCTCACCTCGCCCCTCATCTCTCATATTTCCACGAGAACGTGGTCCACCTACCAGAAACCCTGTACGCTGTACGGCGGGAGTGGAGGTTGCTCGACTGCATAAGGCGCCTCGCGAAAATAGCCAGAAAGCACGACATTGGATCTCCTACTGGCTCCAGGGCGCTACTCCATACAAGGAGAGCACATCCTCCACGGCATGCATGGTGTACTGCTGTCCTGAATGCAGCAAGTGTACAGGCAATAGGACAGCGTAGAGTGGACATGGGCCATGGGCCATGGGAGGCCCTGGGGGAAGCTGAGCTGAGGCAACCCCAGTATCCTGGGCGTGCATGGTGTACAGTACAGTACTGTATATCGTCCTGCCTGCCCGTACAGGTAGGTGCTGGGTAGGCGAGGAAGGCACGTACTGCACTGTTCTGTATTACGTGCCTGCCGTGGCATACAGCACTGTAGCCCTCCTCGCCCTCTTTCCACCCAGATTCGCAGATGCACAGATGCACAGATGCACAGATGCACATGGGCCTGTGTAGGGAGGGGGATGGCTCGATGATAGGGCGCTGGGAGCCAGGATGCTCCCGGAATGGATGCATCTCATTACTCGTCCGAGTACTCCCACACCAGCGGGCAGCCAGCACGCAGCCCGCACACAGCCAATGGGCGCCCGGCGAGCCCCCGTCGCTGCGTCGCCGAGTCACCGCAAATACTCTTTCCCTCCCTCCCACACACTCATGCTGGCTGTCCACACTAACCGCACGTGTCTAGGCAGGAAATAGGTACCACAGCACAGTACAGAGTTACTATTCTCATCCGCACTCCCACTCGCGCTTTTAAAAATAGACTTGCCCGTTGCTCGCAGGCTTCATGGCTTGCGAGGGAGATGCGTCTTCATGAATATATAGATCCCGAGCTCCAACATCGGGGACCATGATATCTCTCTATTCACGACGAAAGGCAGACCGAGTGTATCTTCTCTCATCCTCCTCCACCTCCACCTCCCTCTCTCTCTCCGCCGCCTGTATCTATCTACAGTAATAATATCAAGCCCGAAGACAAGCTGGCCTTGCCTTTGCATTACACTCATTATCTTTATTAATTAATCGGTACCCGGTCTCGCCAATAAATCCCTCGGTCTATCCCAGCCATCTCGTCACGCACCACAGACATTCTCGCCCCGAATCGGCGTTGCACTCCACATCGCCGAGCACGTACCTTTTTGATAAAGAAGCATGTCCGCCCTCCCCCACAGTGCCGCCCTCATGAGCAGATCAAACAACAGCACAATGGCGGTTGCGCAGCCAAAGCCAAAGACTTCTTCGAAGCCCAATGCGTCTGCTAAAGGAAAGATGCAGATGCATCGTCGTTCTCGCACAGGTTTGTGGCGCTTTTACCGTTATTATTGATGTCGTCGCTTTCCTTCTGTGCCGTCGTTTATGATAAGATTATAAGCTGATGTGCAAGCACCAAAGGATGCTACACCTGCAGATTACGAAGGAAGAAATGCGACGAGGGCGCTCCATGCTGCTCGGCATGTAAGAACCTCGGCTTGAAGTGCGACTACAAGAGACCAATGTGGTGGAGCAACAATGAGCAACGGCGCCTGCAGAAAGACAACATCAAGATGATCATCAAGAGGAAGAAACTTACAGAAAAGACAGCCCAAGTCATGACGCCAGGTGCAGATACACCACCTGGATTGTCACACTCTCTACCCACCTCGGCTACCTTTTCCGACTCCATAGATCGTACTCGGTCCGCTTCGGTTGATTCACAGTTTTCGCTCCAATTCGACTTCAATTCAACCCCGGGCATTGCAGATTACACAGCATACAATTCTCAAATGCACACGTCTCATTCGCAATATGCGCCATTATACCCCGAGTATTCTCCATACGAGGTCGACGTCAAGACCGAGCGCCAGATGTTTGTGAATGATAGTCTCACAAGGAGAGAATCCACGATTTCGACATTCAGCACTTATCATCCACCTCCACCAGCAGATGCCATGCTACCATCGTTCTCAGGACAGGACGGCGAATGGGTCGAGGAGATGTATGGTGAGCGCAGAGAGTCTCTTTCAGAAGAAGCTTTAAACATGAACTTCTTCGATTTCTCGCACGGCATCCCGGTGACAACTCGCCAAGTTGCGATTGAGTTGGATGAGGGCGACCAACGACTTTTGGACCACTTCATCGAATTCGTTCTACCTTCGATTTTCCCCATACTGGAGACAAATCAACACGGGTCCGCTCGGTCTGATCTAATCCTGCCTGCGTTGGAAAGCAACAAGTGCTATTTACACTGCTGTTTAAGCATCTCTGCACAACACTACAAGGCGACCATGAACATGCAAGGCGAACAAATCGACAATGACATTATGCGCCACCGATATGCGACGATCTCCGAGCTGTGCGAAGCACTCAACCGTGACGAAGAGCACCAGCAAATTCTGGAAGCTACTCTTGGAATGATCTTCTTCCAATGCTCAGTTGGTCGATTTGACGATTCGCTCCCTGATATTCCGTGGCACCAGCATTTTCAAGCTGCAATTTCCCTTGTGCAAAAGTTAGAGCTTCCAAAGATCGTCACTGAGATGAGCAAGCAATCAGATCCAACTCCTTTCAACATGACCCTGGCATCGTGGATTGATATTCTCGGCTCGACCATCCAAGGTCGCGCTCCCACATTTGCGCACACATACCGTGAGAAACACCTGTCATTGACAAACTGCTCTCTAGGCCTTCGCGAGCTCATGGGATGCGAGGACCGTGTCATGTATCTGATTTCAGAAATTGCATGCTTAGAAGCCTTGAAACGCGACGGCATGGATGATATTCAGCTCTGCCAGCACGTGCACTCACTTGGTGACCAGATCGGCTTGACTGAAGTGGGCGAATCTGGTCCAAAGATTCCATACAACGTAAATGGGGTCCTGAGTCCTAAGCAATTAAGCAAGAACATCACTGCTGCTTTCCGTCTTGCTGCCCGCATCTACCTTTGTAGCCTTGTGCCTGGATTTGCACCTAGCCAAGCTAGCTGTGTTGGCTTGGTTTCAAAGCTTGCTTCCGCCCTGGAGTTCATCCCTTCGGGGCCGTCTGGCTTTGACCGGAGTCTGGTATGGGTTTATCTCATTGGTGGATCTGTCAGCACTGCTTCTTCGCCTTTCCGGGCTCTTTTTGACGATCGCATTATGGGTCTTGAGGATCTGGCTGATTTTGGAAGCTTTGGGCGAGTAGTGTATCTCCTTAGAGAGGTGTGGAGTCATATGGATGGTCAGACCACACCTGGAGGTTCAGAGGCGCCGTATGTCTCCTGGAGAGACGTGATGCAGATGAAGGGCTGGGATTTCTTGTTGATCTAGAGATTCTGGCTTCTACGCGGCACTCCCACTGGTGGGGAATGTTTCACTCATCTGGCCGAGTTGATACTATTATCACTCTATGCTTCTGTTCTACCAGAGGGTACAGATTTAGGACAAGTGCAGACATGTGAACCCATGACACATTACGCAGCAAAAGGATGAGGCCAGTAAGGTTTGGGGTGGCATACAAGAGATAGGCGGCATCTCGCCGCCAGGAGCGATAACGACGATCAACATTATAGTATGGTACACTCGTAATCATTTGTTTAAAAGCATTACAGGAATGGAGACATACCCCAGGGCGTTGGAGTTCAGGATATGCTTTATAATCCCAGTACCGCCTAGATTGGCCAGAAAGGCTGGCCTATAGTACTGCTCGCGGTTATTGCATTCAAGGGGATCCGTAGTTGAGCACTGCTCCTACATCTTGGCGAAGGGTTGGGTTTGTTAGCAGATAGAACTATCTAGTTGCGATAGCAAGTCATCATGCAAACAAACCTTTATCATTCTCTAGAACTCTCACTTGATAGTGATTCAATAAATTAAGCAGTCACAAATCGCTTCGCTTGAAGCTGTGCAGATTAGCAATCCCAAGTAGTTGTTTTCTCGAGAATGCGGCAATCGCGCTCTTGGAATATCTTGTAGAAGTGGAGTAGAGCCTACGATATCGGCGCATGACCAAGATCCAGCGATCTTCAGGCAGGGCACAGCCGATCAAATGGCACTATTCCCACTGCAGGCTCTCATTTCCAGGCCACTTTGTTCTACCCCGAGCCACAGCACAGTCGAGCGGCCGAGGGTGGATCTTTCATTCAGCTGGGGCTGTGAGCGAGTGAGGCAAGATAGGCAGGTAATGCACCCTGGGTGAGGCTGCGAGCCCTTGCCCTCCTCGTCGGTCTGCTGTGGATGAGTCTGATGAGTCTGATGAGTCTGACCACCTCATGTGACCTTGCGCTCTGTTTGTTGGCAGCAGGGAATTTGGCGCATTATGGCACAGCAGAGAGCCAGCCAATCGGCTCGTCAATGAACCAAAGCCATTCCCAGCGCTAACCAAAGGCCCCGTCGACTGGCGTTTCATTGTCAGCGTGTATTCCAACATCGCGACTCACCAGCCTGTCGTCTTCAAGAGTCATTCCCATCCTGCCGGAGCACTGCCTCATAGCCATGAAGCGCTCACCACCACCACCCGACGTACCGCTCCGGTGCAAGCGCGGGGTGGAAGCTGTATGATCCCACTTGGGCTTGCCATGATCTATTCGAAGAAACACGGTCGCCGTAGCCAGGCCATGAGGCTCGAATGAATCTACCCATCGCCATTGTGGCCTGGTGACGCGCTTCCATGAACAAAGAGCGGCCTTTTTGCTATTTGGAGATTGACTGTTTCTGGATACTAATGGTGAGGTGTGGTCGACTCGAAACGCTTTCCTTTGTTTCCTAAGAGTAATAACTTGCGCTCATCTCCATATTTCTGTCTCTTTCATTGTCTTTCTTATATTTCTATCGGCTTCTTACCGCGATCCTTTTTGCTCCAACACCGTCTGCAGGGTCAAAATACATCTCCTCATCTGAGCCTCGACGACCTACAGCTTCTGTGAACATCACACCAAAAGTGTTGAAAGCTCCTGAGACCTGCTATAAGCAATATGAGACGGAATAAAATACTTGGTCACTTGGCCATAGCAGCCTGCTTCTCAAGCTCGGCCTCAGCATTATATTCTACTGCACACAGCCTCTTCCAACGAGATTCGGACTGCGGCGATTCTACCTTCACGCAATGCAGTGGTTCGGGGTTCCCATCAGACTTTTGCTGTCCTTCGACATCGACCTGCACAGTACTTGCTAGCAACACAACGCTCCTGTGCTGTCCGGAAAATGTAGATTGCTCGACAATTCAGCCAATAGTCTGTGATATTTCGCAGGAAAATAGCACAGCATATCCCAGTGCAACTCTTAGGACGACGAATCTCACAGCATCTCTCCCTTCTTGTGGCACCGCCTGCTGCCCTTTCGGCTACACGTGTAATGAGCAGGGTGATTGTAGTATGGATGCAGATCAGCATCTTCTGAGTTCTTCAAGCAGTTCGGTTACTTCAACAACTACAGCACCATTGCCAAGCAGCACAACGATTTCTTCAGCAGCCAGCTCATCCGCATCGACAGTCTCTGCTATTGTATCAACGTGCAATGATTTCCCCGCTAAAGCGGTGGTAGCAGGGTTCTTTCCTGGGATGTTTGCTGGTGCTCTTGTAGCAGTCGCATGCATTTGCATCCTTGGTGCTCGAAACCGCAAAAAAGAGCGCCTCAGTGGTAGCTTTGGAAGAGTCTCCGCTCACGTCTCAGATCCCATCTACCAAGAAGGATCTGCAATGCGCACTGACTTCTTGCGTAAGCAGTCACCATCCATCTCCAGCACGCCGACTCAACACCCAACAATACAGCGCGTGCGCAGCCTCTTTCGCAAATCAGCTCATGCGAATGGTATCCCTATGACTCCTTCACTTAAAGATCCTCTACCACGTACTCCGAGAATGCAGAGAGAACCGAGCAGTGAGAGCATAAATATCTTTGCGGATCCAAATACGGCGAGGAATATGGTGTCGCGGGACAGTCAACAGACGACATTCACCGACATGATGGAAAGGGCTGATTTGTCTGCGGTAAGGAGAGGAGAGCCTTTCGTCCCAAAGATGTCACCGCAGTATAACAGTCCGTTGAGACCGCAGAGGAGCGACTGAAATCATTTATATATTTTGGGGGATGATTATATCCAAGGGACTTTTATCCAGTAGAGATTAGCAGGGCGTTCGGGGTATAGTCTGTTCAACATTAGTCTTCATGTTTATAAAACTTTCTGCCTAGCTTGATATCATATATCCGCTAAGTTACGTGAAGAATCAAATCTGGTACTATTGCACCTCGTCTAATCAACAATCATGCTCTGAGGTAGTATTATGCTCGAAGGGGTTCCTCTTCAAATCCCATTTGATGGGCCTTCCAGGTTAGTTTGGACTTGATGCTCACAGTGCACGCACATCACACTTCACACGGTAATGTAGTAGCGAAGAGTACCTTTTCAACCCGCCACCAATCACTGGGTAAGAGGCTATAAGCGGCTAGTGAAAATGACCCAACGAGACCCTGATAATGACCGACCTTTACAACATCTATTGGCAGAAATGTGTCACAGAGCAATCAAATCTATTCCTTGCCCCAAGTCCTCCTCGCACTACAAAAATACCCATCCCCGGAACCCAAACAGTATATCTAGTACAGAGTGCCACATGGCTACCCGACAGCCACATCCGATATCTCCATTCTGGCCCATCATGCTACGGCTCACACGCCCTATCTCGACTCGGGATCGGATCCTCTCCCGGCGCGCCTCTTTGGCACGGGTGCGGCGACGCTGCTGATCCGCGTTCGGGTCGGCGTCCTCCTCCTGGTCGCCTGTCATGTACTATTCTGGAATCGTGAAGGGCTCTATATGCTTGGGAGACAACCTACGCCCGCGAAGTTTGGGGGGTGCGTCTCGTTAGCGACGACGAGCCTGAGGACGAGGGGTGACTGGAATATGAGGACTTGGTATTCAGCACAGTACCCATCTGTGGTCTCGCTCGGGCTGCCTTGCCTCTCCCAATGTCTCCCGTTCCAGTACCACAGCTGATCCTACGTGTCCAACTCTGATCTGCTCTGCTCGCCTCGGATGTCCGTGTGGTGGACGCCTCAGCCTTCTCGCTTCCCACTTCGCGCAGCCTCGCCCTAGCGGCACTAGGGCCGCTAGTCAAGAAATCACTGCATATATTCTTCGCCGCGCCCACGAACCCTCTCTTTTTCTTCTTCGTGCGGCGATCGTCTTTCTCCGTGTTGCTCAAAACATCCGGCCCTCGGGCCTCCCAATGATGATTTCTCGAGCGTCTAGTCGATCACAGAGTGAACTCAATTGCAAAGACGGCTGTCTGTCTGTCAGGCTCGAAACCGTGTTCCCACCTGCGGTTTGTCTTACGGGGCCCGCAGGTTTGGTGGGTTAGAGTTGGTCAGATGGCTGGACATATACTACTGAGGATGAGATGGCTTTGATGGAATACTCCCCGAGAGTCCAGAGGATGGCATGAGAAAGTGGCCTTGCTGCTATTGGCTACGGCTTTTGGATATGGCTATTGGCTACGAATATTTGTAGGCATTGTGAGCAATAGCACAGCGCGCGCATCAGACCTAGCAGATCTAGAACCGCCGAGCTATTAATTTAATTCTTAAGGTGCCTCCCAGTCGAATTATTGACAAATACATATGCGTTCTACTTGCCTACATAGAGACAACTACTAAACGCCAAACGACGAAGGTCTACTTTTCCAGTGCTCATTGCTGTCAAAAGTCCGGCGTTGATGTGGCTCTGTCATTAATCATCGCTAACCTTCTCAAGTTTACCCTGATCTCTCTTCTCTCCCGTCTCCCCAATTATCCTTATCCTGTCGAGACGGACGCGTTCACCGGATCCATCTCCGTCAACGATGAAAAGTACCAAGCTTGTGACATTCTGGAACTTCACGAATCGTAAAGCAATATTGGCCGTTCCGGTTGCATCCCAATCACCTGCAGAGAGGGTTATTGTCTGTGTAGCAGGAATATCTTCTGCCTCCTCAAAACCAAGGATATGTGGTCGGTTGGTATAGAAGTGGATCGTCTTTGGTCGTAGGGGTATTTCGTCATCATCATTCTCGGTGGATGAAGGCGGTAATGATGTGATCTACAAACGGAAGGTCAGTAATTTGGCCATATATTAAATAGACTCTCGGACCACGTACTTGCAATGTGTGAATCTTCAACATAGCCTGGAATGGCAAGAATAACATGAGCTGCTCATCGGTATCACTCTCCACCCAGTCTTTCTTCGCAGCGTCTGAAGTCTTTCCTTTCTTATCGAGTGCGCTAGGCTTGCCGGCCTCGAAAAGAGTCCTCACACTTCCAAATTCGCTATCCGCATTGAGGAGCTCGAGCCCCTTCACGTCGACCTGATCCGATACGTCATTGTAACCCTTAGGTAAATCGCCACTGCGCCACCCACTGGCACCACCAGACCCCGAAGAGCTTCCTGAACTAGTTGCCATATTCGCCAGCTCGCGTACTACTCGTTGAAGCTTCTGAACGTCGGCACCTTGAACTTTCTCCACGGGTTTACCCTGCTTGAATACCATAAACGTTGGCAGCCTATGCGCACATATTAGTATCAGTCCCCGTATAAAGCTAGAGTCAGCTTATGATCTCGCAGTAAAGAAGTGTGCTCACGCTGAGACGTTGTATTTTGATGCAATCTCCTTCTGTGTATCCGTGTTGACTTTAACGAAGGTGATCTGGTTCGGCCGCGACAGGCTTGCTGAAAGTTGCTCGTAAATGGGAGCTATCTGCTTGCACGGTCCGCACCAGTCGGCATAGACTAGGCGTATGTCAGTATTGCTCAACAACAAGGGACCCTACGAAGCATAGGTTTCCGGCCATCCCAAAGGAACCCCGCCACGGCAATCTTTCAGCAACCGGGAGAGCTCACAATCAGTGACCACAACAGTTGAGCTCTTGAGCAAATCATTAAACTGCACTGGAGACGCGATCTGTATAGTTTTGGACATTTTGCTTTGCGTGGTTGGTGGAGATAGGTGGTCTTGCCTGGTCTACTGTAAATATTTGATTATGAGAGCAAAGCGATATCACGGGAGTTGCCGACGTATGGGAAAGTCCCCAGCAAGCAAGTCTTTAGATGCAACAATCTTTTAAATAGAAATTCATCAACGAACTTTACGCGAATTTAATTGATGGGCACTTAATTCTCCAGGTCAATCCTTTTGTCATTCTTAGCCAACAGCCCTGTGCGAGCATCTGGGCCCTATAAACTAGGCGTCCTAGTAAATTACAATCATCGAATGATGAAGCAGCAAATACGGTAGTACATTGATTACATCAGATCGCATGGACTGAGTAAATCGCATCATCCACAACGGCAACCCTGCCACTGGATTAAATCATTTGAACAGGTAACATTTAGTGATAAGGAGCGAGTTGAGGCAATCCCTAGCCGAGTTAGCAAATGCAAAAAAAAAGTAGAGGCATAGGCAGTCTCACCTGGGCATTTACGGCAAGAGGCAGCTCAGCTTGCTGCAAGAAATACTTCGTGTAAGATGCATCACCCTTCACAGGTTCATCAACCCCGGAATGACCATTTTCTAAAACCGGCCGACGGTCTGGGCCTTTTCCATCTTCTGCAAGTTTGCTCTTGTTAATTGATTGCACCGAGGTTGGACTGTGATATGAACAGTATTAGTATAGTACTTTATATACTTTTGTATAACATATTTTCAAATCAAGATCTAGGCTCTTGACTGGGTCGGAGAGACTTACCCATTGACTTCTTTATCAACTTGCAGGAATTCCTTCATCGCATCCTTAGTTCCCCTCTGTTGTAAGTATTCCATGTACTGATGGCTGAGATCTTTGGTCGCCGTGGCGGATAAGCGACTTTTCTGTCGTAGATCGTCATATACCTGCTTGATCCTTGCATAATGCTCTTTTTCTGTTATAGTACTTGTTGGCTGCGCCAGTTCAAACTGCAAGTACACCTCCCAGAAATGACGACTGTCGAGGTACCAAACCTGGTTTGTCTGAAAGACTTGACGGGCCTCTTCAACAGAACCTTGGATCTTCCATAATAAAACCGCCCACTCGACAACAAGCGCAGCTTTGGCATATATATCTATAGAGCTCGAATCGATTTGGGCTTTATAGACTTCTATCGCAGCTTCAAGCCCAACCTGTCTTCGCTGCAAGTTGGCCCATGACACGATTGTCTCAACATGCCCCGGTAATCGTATCAAGATGGCTTCATGGATATCTTTAGCAACGTCGACTCTACCAGCCATCTCCTCAAAGTAAGCATACTGCAGCCGGATGCCAGGCCGGCTGATAGGTACATAAAGAGTACTTGCGCGCTGATAGATATTGCGAACTTCTTCTTCCTTTCCTTCTTGAGCAAGCATCCAGCGTGCATAACGAAACCAGAATTCGTCATAGAATGCGCATGTAACGAGACAGCGTTCATATAAGAATTGGGCTCTAGAAAAGTCTCCTTCTGCTTCTTCAAAATCAAGGTACTTTCTCCAGTTGACTAGTTGGTGGAGATCTAGCTCTGTGACATGGAAATATGGGCGTTTAACCTCTGATTCATAGGTCCAGCGCTTAGTGGTCTCGGCCTGCGTGCGATTGAATATCTCCATATGGTAGCCGTGGATTCTCCCTCGTAATTCCCGTTCGATTTCTAGGTCACCCTTAGGAGCAACAGGATAGTTCGCATTCTCGGCCTCAATGTCTGCGCGATATTGAGCAAGTGTGTCTGCTGGGACAAGGTCGGATATGGTCCAAGTATGCGCAAGCTCGCTGAACTTTTCGAAATATCGGGCGTATTGGTGCATTGGGATGTGTATCACGCGGTTGAGGATGGCAAAGATCCTATCCGAAGCTTCCAAGCGGTCCTCAAATTCTAGATACTTATCCCAAAATGGATGTGCAAGGAAGTCCAGGCCAACACATGTAGCACCACGCTCAAATAATCTAAAATAAACGTCAGTTGATTCTTTGAAGGGGAGAAAGGAGCGCAAAAAAGGTGGCAAGGACTTCAAATACGGGAAGGACAATGTGCTCGAACTAATAATTCCCGCATCCCATCTACGCCGGAGACATGTGTATGGTGCTACGACTTGAAAGCGATTGTGTGATAGCATGAAAGAGAGATCCTGGTGATGTGCGTGAGAAGAGTATCCAACAGAAGTGGACTATGTTGGCACTCTCACCGTCTGCGGGGGATGGATATCTCTATGCGGTTCGCGCGCATCGTGATCGCATCGCTGCAGATGCTTGGGTTATGGGAAGGAAAGCACCCATGTATACTTACTCTCTGATCACATCAGGATCATGACATGTTTCCACTTTGAAAGAGCAGTAGTCCGTCCAAAGATCTACAGAGTTTGTGATGCTGGCTACACCACGTTCGAAAACCTAGCCCCGTTAGTCAAAGTGCGTATTGACTACAATTCTTCTAATCTCACCATCTCTGCGGCTTCAGTGCCAGCAATCGAAAACTCTAGATCGGCGTATTTCTTCCAGTAACCAAATAGAAGTGGAAACTTCGCAAGAAAGCGGTCGTAGGCATCTCGAGTTGTCGCGATAGCTTGTGGACTGGAGTTGCGATTCAGTCCTCCCTCAAGAGTCTCTGCTGCGCGAACCAATTTCTCCCAATTCTCAAAGTTGTCGGTATCCTCTAGCTATATTCATATCACAATCAGTTACGGAATCTCAATCGAGCTTTGGGCAGCTTACCACTTCGTTGTTGAGCTTCTTAATCTCCGCGCTCTCCTCGTCGGTGCCTCCAAAGTTGAAGTCGGCCATGGCTGAGGAGATGGTTCGGACCGGAGTGTGACACGTTGGGTGTAAGAATATATGAAAGATTTCAATTCGATCTGCACAGTACTCAACTTACAGAGTGTGCGTGGGTGATATCCAGTGGGTAACGACGCGCTGGAAATTCGGCGAAGAGTATGAGGCTGACTGATGATGCTAGGGACCGGTGCGCGAACTTCGTACATATTTAGCGTCAAATCTCTTGGCACGCTAGCATCGGCTCCCTTTAAGAAAACCTGAAGCTTTTCAATTCTTTCTTTCTACATGGCTAGTGATGAACGATACTCTGGTATCACAAAATATAGGAAGAGAATGAATGCTCCCATGGAGCTTGATCTCAAATGACCCCTTCTGAAGCCCCAACCATCATCCTATTTGTTCTTTAGTTTGCATTAGCTCATACTCAAGCTATGAGGACGGATAATGGCTACATAGCTACAGAACTTCAGCGTCGCTCCGATTATGTGAGCCGAGCTTTCTGATTATCTATGCCTTCATATGAATGCGTTTAGGCGTCGCAGTTATTGTCAAACTGACGTTGTGGTCAGTCATCGACAACAGCGATAGGTGACGTTTCGCGACTATAAATCATGGAGAACCGAGAAGAACAAACAGTTTCTACAATCTATCATGAGCAAATAAATTTTCGGCTTCTTTGAATCGTCATCTTTCCCTGCCTAGGCTTAGGTACAAGAATAGTATGGGCAACTAATCCTAGTACAATATTTAGATGGCAGCGTTTCGGCTTGGGAATCACATTATGATCAGCCCTTAATAAGAGAAAAACTCATCTTGGCGTCAGTGAGGGGTTTCCGCCACATGCCTACAACAATATTTGCCTAAACAGTTGGCCCATCGATGGGAGTATGTGTAGAGGAGCTAAACTGGTGACAATTCCTAGTTGGTAGGATGGCCTCTTCAGTGCTGCATATCCTACAAATTTGGACTTGTAGCGTTTTTCTCGAGAGTAATTGTAGTTGCTGTTGATGGAAATTTCTCAAATGGGCCATCACTTGACACGGTCTAAAGCCCAAAACAGCCTCAGCTCTATTTGATGATTCTGGTCATTAGCAGTTCTGTACACAAGCCCTCGTTTTGGAGGATAAGTATCGTGGAAGATGCAATGGGTGCTGCCCCAGACCCCCCAAAGGAGTTAACGGGAAATGCCGGCAGGGGATAATTGTAAATTAAGCAATGGTCGTGAACGGACCGTGGACAAACAAAGCCCTTGTCTAATGTCGAACAAAGCTTCTGGTTTATTTATATATCAGATAGTTACAAGCAGGGTGTATAATGATTTGATTTAGTTCGATTTAAAGGCTTTGAGACTGGGGTTAAAATTGAAGGTACACTTTGGCAACTTTCAATAAAGCACAGCATTGCAACTGTAATATCACGACAATAGCTTTGGTTGAATTTCTTTGAATTGGTACAGACTACAGAGATAGAACTGATAGAACTGCTTCTTCTAAATCTCTTGTGAAAGTTTCAGAAAATTGTCCTGTATTTCCTGGCAGTATTTTCCTATCAAATGTATATCTTCGGTGTTCACAGGTGTGCGTTCAATTTTGAAAGCAGCCTCTCAGCCATTGCGTCACGACGTAAATCACGTACCTCTCCTGCTCCCGTACATGAGTTATTAGGGGTAGCTTAGGATGCCAAAGCTATAGCCATTATCCATCTGTTAACCCTCATATAATGCGCCAACCAGACTATCTCCCTACCGACGCGTCTATCGAAGTAAACATCCACCCCTTCCCATACCAGACCTAAATAAAAGTGGTGCATATCAAGCAAAAGAAGAAAGCCGAAGATTCAAGAGATCTTCCGGATATTGGAGATTTGTTGGACGTCTAGCAAACCATTTTGTATGCCTTTTTCCACTTCGGCCAGGACATCTGATCTTGACGCTCGGCTGCCAATAGCTCAGGAAGATTAATATCACGGACGCCGGTTTGTAGGTCCATGTCCTTCGCACGCATAAATGGCGTCTTATAGTGGATTTTATAGAATACGTAAAAGAGCACAACGATCGGAGCGGCGAGATAGATTTTGAAGAAGCCCTGAAAGAGGCTGGAAGTAGACTTGTCACTATAGTCGAAGGGCCAGGCAGCAACCCAGAACTGGGCTGCCAAAATGAGGCAGTTGAAGATGAAGCCAATCCAGGAACCAATGAGACCAGGCTGGGATCTGAATGCAAGCTCGTCGAGGCTGTGGCCTTGGACATGCCAAGCTCTGCGGAAGCGGATGTGAGAGAGGCAGATAGATCCCCAAGTGAAAATTGATGATAGACCCGAGAGAGAGAGAAGCCAGTCTAGTACATCGCCTTGTTTACCAGAGTCGGCGCTGTAGGCAATAAAGCCAACGGCGGAAGCTACAAGAATAGCATTGATAGGTCGACCTTGGCGATCAACCTTGGCGAGAAACCTAGGAGCCTGACCTTGATCTGCAAGTGCGGCTAGGGTGCGACTAGAACCAAAAATAGAAGAGTTGCCGACAGAAAGAACAGCAATTAAAATGACAACGTTCATGATAGCAGGAAGAGTTGTTATTCCTGCGTCGTTGATGGCAATGACGAAGGGTGATGCCGCGGCAGAAGCGTTACCGCCCTGGAGTAGGCGATCATCTGTATAACGAACACATAGACCGACGAGAGTTAGTGATACGACGTAGAAGAGAGTGATACGCCAGAAGACCTGTTTGATGGCAGTCGGCAGCGATTTGCGAGGGTTTTCCGTTTCAGCAGCTGCAAGACCTACAAGCTCGGTACCTGCAAAAGCAAAGGCGGCGGTGACAAACACACTGCAAAGACCTTTGAAGCCTTGGTGAAACGCGCCAGGATCATGCCAGTATTTCCCACCAATGTAGCCTCCATCAGGCCCACCGCCAACATTGATAATGATCCCGAGAATACTGAAATCATGTTAGATCAAGAAAGAGTACAGCGAGAGGCAACCATCGGCGCTTACATGAACCCTATAACTGCTATAACTTTAACAATAGAAAATACGAATTCTGCTTCTCCATAGCCCTTGACACCAGCAAGGTTGATAGCGATGATGATAACTAAGAACATGGTGACAAAGATGGCATGGTCCAAGGTATCGTTCCAAAAGTCGATTGTAATCGACGCTGCAATAATCTCGAGTGGCAGGACAACGAGCCACTGCATAGCATAACTAGTACAGTCAGTCATGGTTCTGTTTTCGTCGACATATCCCATCATGGGGGTCGCTTACTTCCAGCCCATAGCAAATCCCCAAGCAGGATCCAAAAATCTAGTAGAATATGCCGAGAAGGATCCAGAGACAGGGAACAGGACTGCCATTTCACCCAATGCGTGCATCGTACAGTACAGCATTACGCCTATCAGTGAGAAGGAGATGAGGAGGGAGGCAGGCCCTCCTGCAGAGAGAGCCCTGCCCGAAGCAACGAAGAGGCCAGTCCCTTCTCAAACTGTCAGCGCAATCAAATGCATATTAAGAAAGATATCCTCAGACCAATGGAACCGCCAATAGCAATCATCTGCAGATGCCTCCCTTTCAACCTTCTCGCGAGTCCAGGGTCAGCAGTTGCCACAGCGGCAGCATGGGGATCGAATAGTCCGTTTGAAACCACCGCTCCTTGGCTAATAGACTTGCGGGGATCGATCTTGAAGCTATCCCATATACGACGGCCATAGTTTGGCTTATACGCCCGCTCGTCTCCGTAATCGGGTTCGCCATGACTGCCGTGCTGATGGTGGTGGTAGTTGAAATAGTAGTTACGAGAGCCAAATGATGTGGGTGTAGTTGGAAGGCTGTCTCCCTTTTCTGCTTGCTCTATGCCGAGCTTCGTCGGCCACTGTGCTCCCATAGTGAGGAGGAGGATGACGATGGTATGTCTTAGGCGATAAGCTGGCGATTATGGATCTCGGGTGGCATGAGATCCAGTACAAGATGTCGCCCAAGTATATATATCAGGCGACAGTGATCCGTACGAGCTGAAGAGTGCCGAAGACGAAGGCTGCTACATTGAGGCAACGCCTCGAAGGTCACCCGGGCTGCGAGGCGGCGAGAGAGCAATTTCGTGTTGTCGCTCGATGTCGGTTGAACGACCAGTACGGCGTAGCAGTAGGTAAAGCGTAGCCTCGTCAGGGGCGATCTTTGACGAATACAAGATATTCCCCCCACAGATTCTGGGGACGCAGGGTCGAACTGATCACAGGCGCTTTGTAGAAGTCGCCGGCTCTACTGTGCACCGTCCAAGGCAGGCAGTAGAAGGCATATATGCAGATTTACAGAGGAGCTGAGCCGCGGTTCAGCAGTGGTAAGGTGGCACTGGCGGTCACTGGTGTCATCGGAGCTGCTGGAGGGAGGCAGACATCCCATGGTGCCTCAGGTGGTAATGAAGAGGCTGGGGGGTGTCAGAATGGGTGTCAGAATGGGCGTCAGGATGGGCGTCAGGTCGCTTGGCTTGAAGGAACGGGGCTTGGCCCTCTGTGGTCCTGCGGCCGTGCAGACAGAACAGATGGCTTCCTCTGTGGCCGGCAGGCCAGGTAAACAGCACAGCAGAGCAGAGCACAGCAGAGTCCAACGGGTGTACTGCCGATAAGAGAATCAGAGACGGCCTCGATTCAGAAGGTGCTATTGGTGTTGGGTACCGCCGGCTACTTGGGGTAGCGACGCAGCGAGTAGCACCGTCGTGCCTTATCTCCAGATCACATCCACACGGCTCGGCGCTCGCTCGCTCGCTCAAGAGCCAAGCCTCAAGCCTCAAGCCTCATTTCATTCGTTAAGCATGGGATGAACAAGCGAAGCAACACCAGGCAGTGGCTGCATTTAAATATTATGATACTTTTATATACAGAGCATCCGATGCTCTAGATTCTTGACCTCGCTTTCGACGCTTTCTCATGCAGCCCACAGCTTTCTCATGCAGGCCACATCTCTCCCAAGCTAACATTTAAGCCCCGGTAATTGATCTCCGGATCTCAACACCGTTCCTAAGATCCTGTCCAATAATCCTACTAGTCCTTCTTCTAGTTCATCGGCGTATATTTCAAAGACAAGAATAAATATGAAATATTAAAGTCTACATCTAAGCCTTCACGGTGGCATCAGTAGTATGGGTACCGTTGGGGGTCGCAGCAAGTTTCTTCTTTCTGACTAGGCGGAGACCGCCAACAAGAATGATGAGGCCCTCGACACCAAGGATAACAGCCAAGGTAACCATGGCCCCAATGACACCGGCAACAGCGCGGGAGATGCCACCAGATGAGTTGGAAGAGCTGCTATCTGATGCCGCGGCTGCCGATGAGGAAGCGGCCGAGGAAGAAGACGAGGTGGTGGAAGAGCAGGTACTGCTGCTGCTGCTGCCACACGCTGAGCACCAGCTATCCTGATCACCAATTGCAAACTTGTTCATCTCGCTAACGAAAGTATCGTACGGGATAAGAGTAGATGACTGGCCAAAAAGTGGGTACTCCTGCACTCCAGTGTAGGCGGCCGACCCATTGGAGAAGAGGAAGCGAACAGAGATATCACTGGTGGCTGGGTAGGAGGTCTTGGTGACAGTTTCGTTGGTGACTAGTTCGAATGTCATAGATGAGGCATAGTCGACGACAGCGGTAAAGTTGGCAGAGTAAGTGTCTAGTTGAGCAAGACCAAAGAAGGAGAGGAAGCTTGCATAGGCACCGAATTGGATGCCGAACTTGACAGTAGACTTGCCTTCGACGGTGGAGTTCAGATGCTGGAGAACTTGAGCAGCTAGAGTGGAGCCAGCAATGGCGCGGATGGTGTCGCTGGAGTTATAGGCAAGGTTGAATTCGTGGTTGTCTGCGAGAGTCCGTAGCTGGAACAGGGTCTCATTGGTAAGGAGCTCTGATGAATCGATTGTGGCATTATTATAAGTTGCGACGTTGATTAGATCAAAGACTGGTAGGGT
This sequence comes from Aotearoamyces nothofagi, assembly GCA_015345905.1. Taxonomy (NCBI): domain Eukaryota; kingdom Fungi; phylum Ascomycota; class Leotiomycetes; order Leotiales; family Tympanidaceae; genus Aotearoamyces; species Aotearoamyces nothofagi. The sequence goes on along the minus strand of JADDTR010000003.1, from coordinate 289,937 downwards.
CAGTATGGAATTAGAAAAATACTTTTATAGTTTCTTACCAGAGTATGCGTTCTTGAATGTGTTGTAAGCAGATGTGAATGAACCGTTGACAACTGGGTAGATGGATTCGTAAAAGGACGTCGTCTTGTTAAACATGGTATTATATTCATCCGAGACGAAGTAGTTGTTGGAGCTGACGACAGCATTGCTGCAGCCACTGAGGCCTTGAAGCCAGGTCGTATCTTCTGTACTAGTAGTAGTGGTACCAGAGACAGAAGTAACAGCGTTGACAGGAATCAGCTGATAGCCATTCAAAGGAGCTTCGACAGAGGAGCCATTGTGTAGGGTCTGAGTGCCCAGAGCTGAACCAACAGGAGGATAAAGGCCTTGCAAGAAACCTTGAGCAGAGTTTTGTAAGACATTGTCGACAGGGGCTTGCACGCTCAGCTGGCTCAACCGGACAATATCGGTGTTGATACCATAGATGGTACTGTTGCTGATATAACGGCTACGGAAGAACTCGCCAGACGCATGGACTTCAGAGTACCCAAGATCAGTCAGATTGGCGGGCGGCCATGCCTTTGCGGTGCGGTCTCCATGACGGTGGAAGATGTAGACACCTAGCACGGTCTCTTGCGCCTGGATCAACGGCAACAGAGCGAGGAGGAGAAGCTGGTTGGCAAGCATCTTCACTCTGGCTATATGCTATGCTATACGTATGGATGTATGGATGGATGCAGGGAGATAGAGATAGGCACAGACAACAAATTCGAAGTATAAGGAAACACCTCTCAAAGGAAACCCCCAAGTTAGAGGAGGAATTTTCTTACTGGGTGAAGAAGCAATCAGGTGTACGGGAAGACAGAAAGAAGAGAAGAGCAAAAAGAAGAGAAGAGAAGAAGAGAAGGGGAGAAGGAGAGAGAAGTGGGATAGCTTGCTGGGTCAACAACAAGGTACCATAGATTGGTAGGTTAGGTAGGTAAGGAGGGTGCGGGGCAGCTACAGAGGTGACGGGCGACTGAGCGGCCTAAGGCACCGTCGGGGGACGGAGATGGGGAGGGGAGGGGTGGGAGGGCGAGAGTTCGGGTCTTTTTGCTCCGGAGGCACATGAAGACCTGCTGGAGGAGCCCGGGTGGATACCTGGATGCCTGGATGCCTTGCGAACATGGGCCTGGACCTGGATGCAGGCAATCATCCGCGGCTGATAGTCCGGTAGAGGACAGTACTGTTTGCACATGTGCGTGATACGGCTAGTCGGCCGTAGGGGAGGATGTGATATGGACCTTGTCCCCGCCGCTACGATACGGTTAATACTGGTAGGTATTCTACACCTAGCGACCTGCCTTGGCGGCCTGCTTTTTGCTAGCTCGCTCTCCGGCCGACGTTGGCCGCCCGCCGAGATGCGGCAGTATATACGGAGTACTACCTACAGTGTAACAACAGTAATAATAAAATAATAACGATAGTAAGATGTGCATATAGGATACATCCGCCAGTGATCACGCGCAGTTGCCGAGGTGCTTCAGGTATTATATTGTACTGTACATAGCAGAGTACGCCGAAGGTCCCTTCGTACCTGGCGAGATAAGCAACTCGCTAAATTAAAACTCTAGTCGTAAATACGCCGAGCCATTTAGGGTTGCCGCATGCTTTGCCTAATATAAGGTACTCTGCCGGACAGTACATTACTGGCTGTATCTATCGCACCTCGCTGCTTATATAAGGTAGGCACCTTGGCAATGAATACTTGTAATACTTTGCCACTTGACTTGATACTTCCTCATCCCCATCCTCATATCTCGAGAATAAGGTATCTTGGCTCAAATTTGCATATCGATAGCCATTGCCAATGTCGTTAATAATCACCCGTTATAAGCTTATAGCTTGGCTTGGCTTAGCTTGGCTTGGCTTGCAAAGACGGTTTGGACTACCGAGGTTGGCAGCAATCAAAATTAGCTTCCTGGTGCATAAGTGCGAAGGACGACCGGTGATAAGCCCATAGGTTCACGCGTCGCCCGATCGCCCAGTATGATATCATATGATATGATATAACACGTACTGTAATCGACAACCCGATGCTATCTATCTAAAGGCAAGGTACTGTACTGTAGGTAGGCACGGGGTAGAAAGAAGGAAAAGACGGCTACCCTACCAGCCCTGCTACCCTTAGATCTGATCAGTACTGCACACCTAAGATAGATAGCCAAATCCTCCGACTCGACTCAACGCTGATATAAAGCTAAGGAAGGCCCATTGCATTGTACTATACAGCCGTGCTATCCATGATCCCTCATCCATTAACATTATCCTTAAATTTTCACTCCTTTCCAACCCTTATTGAGCTGCTAGAGTCGTTGTGGGCCTCTTCAATAGTTCCATCAGTTCCAGATCCACCCTATCAATGCGGCAAAACAAATGACGCCCGCAACGCTCTCATAATCAGCATCAAAGCCCTGGTATCTCTCTGTTCGTCCAATTCATAAATATGAGCGTATCCTACACTCATCGTTCAGGTATCACTGCTTTGGCTAGCCGACCTCCAGCACTGACTCTCTTCTGAAGCCGAGCATCACGCTGCGCTTGCCGATCACCAGCGCTCAGCTGAGGTAAAGCCCCTACTGTGTCCCCATTTGGACCTACACGTCCGCTCTTCTGATCAATATACAGCTTTGCACTTCTGCTCAAAGGGAAGGCAGGCAATGAATTTGGTATCTCAGCCCCATTTTGAACCAGCATCTCAGCTATCGGGAATGGAACTACCTTTGACGGGTCATCAGTATGCGTCGGAGCGCTAGCTGGCGAAGGAGATGCCGGGTCAGCGGCAGCGAGTGCTAGAAAGACCGCATGTGTCCCCCGCGACTTGTCGGTAACGTTGGGATTTGCCTTCAAGGCCAAGGCATGAATGACTTCCTTGATGTCATTCTTTTTGATAGAAGCAACAAGCGTTTCATCCGCCGTCCCGTAATGTGACTGAGTAGACGAAATAGGCTCCACGAAGGCCCTATCCACGTACTTCGCGGTGATGAACTGTAGCCGCTGTTCGCGAGTTGCTTGCGGTGATGGCTTTATATTTGCATCAAGCCTGGCTTCCCAGATCATATTCGCAACCCGATTGCCGACCAGGAGGAGGAGTTCAACAATATCCGTAGTGAATGAGTTTATATCCAATGTCAGAGAGCGAACTTTGGAGATATGAGTTCCGAGCGATCTGTGAATACCACTGCATTCAATGCAGAGGATAATCGCCAGGTTGATCGAGACCCATTCAGTCTTTACCCCTGAACCGCAATCAGCACACCAGCAGTTCCCTTGGTCCACTTCCCTCAATGTTTGTAATAGTTTGTCTGGTGTCTCATCAAAACTATTGCCGGCCGCTCTCCTATATGCAGGTCTTGCGCCTACCGTGGTTCGTCGGAAGACGCTGTTTGCGGCTGACGAGGCCTGGCTGCTTCCCTGATTACTTCCGTGACTCATTGACGAGCTCTTGCCCGTTAAAATTGAGCTGATGTCGCGGCGAATGGATGACCCTTCGCGATGTTGAGGGTGTACAGGAGCATCTCTCATTCCTCGTCCCTCTACAGCGCTTTGCAAGGCGTTATTGATAGACGAGATCCAGTTACTCATATCCTCTTCGGATGTAGCCTGATAGACACGGGTATACTGAGGCGTAATCACTTCGAAGCAGAACCGCCGCTCCGCATTGCGAGCCTCCCGAACGGATGCCATGCGCAGATCTATAGGCTCCATGTGAAGATCGAGTCTCTGCTTCCAGTTACTGTACTCTGAAAGCTTACCTTGATCAAGCACGATCCAGAATCTGACCTAAGTTAGCATTGCTCAAATCCTGAGGCGTTCGGGAATACTTACTTATGCCAAGCCTGCTTGTTCAATCCCTTTGGATCAGCATGACTTCCTGGCTTGCTCAATGCCCATAGCAGCCCCTCTTTGCGCTCTGTGCCGTTCTTGTCACTCATCGTCGTTTGGCTGTGGTCCTTCTCCTCGAGGTCGCGGATGCCCTTGAATTTGGAGTTTTGCGCAGGACTGCCAACAGACGTAACTGGAGAAGAAAGACTTCCAGGAGACCTAGACAACTCTGTTTGCCCAGTATTGGATGATGATAGAGTAGCACTAGTGGTAGGTACTCCTCTGAGCTGGGATGCTGTACTGTCTGCACGGCCAAGCTCCGAGTCAGAGATATATGATGCACCACTGCTTCCATTCGTCACTTGAGACATACTCCCTATAGCAGGCACTGTTTCCGGCTCGACGTAAGTGATGGTACTCTTTTCCAAATGGCGCCGTTTTTCTTCACGCTCTGTCCGCTGGTATTGAAACTCTTTGTCTGCTTCCTTGACCTCTGTGCTCAAGGCGTCCAATTGAGGAAGTAACTCTTCAATTCTCTTAGCGGCTTGTAAGTAACCCTTTGTCTGAGCGTCGGCAAATTTAGTTAAGGTCAACAGGACTTCAAGCTCTTTACGACCGCCATGTAAGTCTTGCATGAATGAGGAGTAATCAAATCTCTTCAGCTCGAAATTGCGGCGCTTTGTCTGATATTTAGTATCGCTCTCTGCTCTCTTCTTATCCTTCATGGAATCTTGCCGTTGGCCAAGATACCGGGAGACGTAAGCATAATAGTCCTTACTTTCTTCTTCAAAGTCCCTCTTCTTTGCTTCTGCTTGTTTGATATCATACTGATATAGCTTAGTAAGAGGATCTATAATGATTTTCTGTAAGTTGATGCTATTCTGCTTCTCATACTGCAGAATCTCACGTGCAATCTTATCGAAGTAGTGTTCAATTGCGGGCTGCACAGCATTGGCATTGGAAGACGATGCTTCTCGAAGCGCATCCATGAAGCCTGCAATCGCATCATTGCACTCATCCTGTGCACCGTGTGCCGCTTCCGCCTTGCGCAATACTTTCTTCATACGCATACGCATGTTGCCAGTCTTTTGTTCCAATGCCTTCATAGTGGCTCGGAATAAGGGACCGTCTTCAGTGGCGCTCATATCTTCCCCAGGACGCTGGCATGATACGTCCACCTTTATTGAATCCTTTTGTACCGGCAGAATCACGGAACCTGTATCTAATAACAGAGGCAGAGGAGATGGAGGTTCTTCGTAATCGTGCGATTCAGCACCGCTGAGTCTGGAATCCACGGATTGAGATGATGGCACACGAAGCTTAGGAAGGGTGAGATTAACAATAGGAGAAGGGGAGTTGGGCTGGCTGAATGACTGCTGAGTGTCTAAAGTATCTAGGTCAGCAATTTGCCATGAAATGGAAATTAGCATTGCTTACTTGCGACCCAGAAAGAAAAGGTTGCCAGCGTGTTTAATCGATGCGCCCGCTGGTCATACTCTACAAACTATACTTGAAGTCAGTAGATCCTTATTAATGGTATCGAGCTCCACGTACACTGCAAGTATTCCTCCAGCCTCCGCCTCGGTCCTCAACAACCTTCGGTGGCCTCCATTTCCATGACCAGTCAAAGGTCACAGACTGGCTTCCGCCCGTATTGAAGTCGCCAACTAATTGTACATTCGCGTTTTTGTGAAGATTAGGGTCCGCATGAAACTCCAGGGTCACTAAATTCTCAACTTCGCGTTGTGTAGATGCGGACACATAAGTGAGGCCATTAATGGCAGTGTCGACCAACCTTGAAGCCGTCGGAGCTGCACCATTGCCAGCAGATGATGCTGCTTGCGATTGTCGAATGATGAATGTAAAGTTGAATGTAAGTTCTTCGTCGTTGTTAAGCTTGAGGATGAAGTTGGGTGCGTTCGATGAGATGAATGGTTCAGGGTCCTGATAAAGTCAGGTTAACAACAATGGCCATTATTCGAGTAACACATATATGGATCATTACCTGGACATATTCAACTATGCTATTGTCACCTAGATCGCGACTGGCGGAAACCCTTGTGGCAGGATAGGCATTGGGAACGACGTTCAAGACGATTCGACGGTGGGAGTTAGTAACAGTCAAGGACGATATTGTAACTGCGCACAGTACAGAGTCAGTAACATTCTTGTAAAACGTCGTGTTCTCCATTAGATGCTGGTACTTACGACGAGTCTGGTCTCGCAGACATAATGCTGCAGCCTCATCTGGCCTACTGGTGACATTGCCCATGTTCAGGCTACCCCGCCAAAGCGCCAGCTACAAGCTGGACTAAACCAATGTGATGCCGCCGTGGCTTATTAGTGGAATACTGGTTGTATGATATTGTTTTCATCTAGTCGTAGTGGTATGTTGTATCCAAGAACAATGCTCTGGAAGGGAGGATGCAGATAGACGCTGTGTATACTTTTGGTTTTGGAAGTCAGGACGCGAACTGCTCGCCTCGCCGGTGTCGATAATCATCAATTTAGCCGATGCGAGTGAACGCATGCAGCTGGGTTTCGGGTTTCAAGTTTCAGGTTTCAGGAGTCAGCAGCCAGCAGGCGCACTGTGAAAGTCATTCTGAAACTTTATACTTGAAGAATGAATTAATCTGCCTCGCGATGCGTCAGCGAGCAGAGACAGCCAGCTTACACAGCGAGCGGTGATGATTTCTACAAATACCCACTGGGATACTCCTCAGCTCCAGGGCTTACTAACCGCCCTCCTTGATCAAGCAACGGCTACCTACTATGGAGTGCGTGACGGCAACTTGGACTCTACTTCAGGCATTGTTCACAAATTGGCAGCCAGCCAGCAACGCCATCTAGATCCGGTTTCGATCAGATCTCCATTATCGTATTGCGTATGATTCAGACATCATGGGGCTACTTGATCTCAAGTTTTCGAGAAGTCCGCTGTTTCATACCATAGAGCATTCTTACAATGTGCACTCGGTACTGAAGTAGATGCTTTTGCGGGGGGGGGGGTTCAAGTCATGATTTAAATCTGGCCACCCAGAGCACTGCACGACGCATAAATCTCTCCAAACCTTTTTCACGGGATACGATCTGTGCCTTTGGTCTCTACAACCATCGTTGCTCAACCTGCCAATCTCTTTAGGGACCACAGGTTTATATCTGGGAGCACGATTCAATCCCTGTGCCTTCATACATCCACCGTCCAACGGGCCAATACCGCAACTTCCAATCCTCTTTATATCGGAATGAGCCAGGGAGGACATTCTTTCCAAAGAGGGCAGCTGCTGTAGCTAGCCGCCCAAGCCGACTGCCACGAACAAAGTCCTGTGCCACATCGACAATTGCCAGCATCTTGTGTCCGACTTTTTGCACCTCTCAAATTTGCAACCCCCGTTTCACAAACCCAATTTCAGAGGATCTATAAACTTCCCGATACTTTCTATATGCTTTTATTATTCGCACTCTGGAATATATTGCAATGGTTCAACAACCTACGGGTAAGATACGGAACTTCCGCTTGTTAGTTTTCTAGTTGCCTTTCACCACTATGTTTGCTTCAACTACAGGAAGTTAGATACCGTTCTCGTCATCGTTCTTGTCATCATTCCCGTCATATCTTCTACTCACAGCAATGACTTCGGCATCATGACTTTGGACACATCACACAAACCAAAATCCTAAGCGGGGCAATGGAATTTTCTTTGACTACTTGGCAAACGTTTAGTTTTGTGTTATGACCAGCTACGTCAGATATTATGAGTGACAGATGACAGATCTGCTCACACGCAGCATGTGCTCGACGCATCTTGACCTGTATACACATATATTACCCCATGAGATCCTGGAAGATAAACTTAGAAGTTCTTTGGATAACTTTTCGAAGAAAACATTAGCTTCTTGATAGGATACATGTGAAATCACCTTTAGACGAGTATATTCACCTTAATTCAGAATGGTATCATCGCGACTTCTTATCTTCGCCGTCTTGCTCTCACTCATCCCTATGGGCCTTAGCTTGCCCCCTTTCAAGAGATCAGCCTGTGCCACGCCGCTCAGCTTCGATATCCGAAACTTCGAGATCTTTACTCCCGACACAGGTGTTAGCAGCACTATCGATTTCGGATACATTGATAGCCTAACAGGAATGGATACTTCATGCAGCCGCTATGTGGTCAATGGCTGGGGTGGCAGTTTAACTGACCCGTCTTATCAAGAGAAGTGCTCCAATCCTAATGTGGTCTTCATGTGGGATGGATCATATCTGGTTATAGAGGAAAGAGGAACCTGTGAAACGCCGTAAGCATATGGATCCCTATCACATATTTATTGATTGACTAAGAACTCCACAAGCCTTATCTACTACGCAAAAATCAAGCTACCGACGTACTGCATTTCAACTACTCCACCTTATCCCCGTGGAGCTGGGACTCTCTGCCAGTCACCAACTAGCGATGCATCCGGTATCTTCACTTCTACTTGGGGCCCGGACGGAATCGTGAGCTGGATCGGAGGAACTGCTGAAGCACCTACGTAATGCGATCATCAGCAAGAGAATGTGTGTTTAGTCTGCATATGAAATCATATCTAATAAACATAGAGTGGATGATATTGTATTGCACATTAAACTAGCCAGCATGCTTAGTATTGTCCATGATCACATGCAGGGTTCTTGTCTAATACGATGTTGTCTCACTCTAAGTCTCTAATTATATATTCTACTATTTTAGATGACGTTATATTCTTTGATTGGAGAGTACCTACAATTCGGGACTACGTTAATCTACACTGCTTTAGACAGTCACCGCGAGCTTAACTGAAAAGTCCCATGTACTACAATAACCGCAGCTCAGGTCTTTCAGGAGATGCAATGCGTACAATATCTCTACAGCTCACTCTTCGCACCTCTGCTGCCATAGCCATTATCATTGACCCAGCTTGCAACATCATTTCTATCCCGTCCCAACCAGGCACTCTTGGCCTCAATAGACTCAAGACTCTGTGCCAAGCCCATCTCAAATCCTTTGGTGCTTTTATCCTTGAAAAACTTCTCCACCTCGGCCTTCTTCTCAAGGCTCGTGAAGCTCGACGTGCAGATAGTAACCATTGAGCCAAGCATGGAGAGTCCAGCGGGAAGTTTCCTGGCGAGCTCATCCCAGTTGATTTTCATCCACTCAAATAGGGCATTGATACCCTCGGGATGGGATCGTAGAGCGCTGATCGGTAAATATATATCTTGCTCCTTAACCTCGCCTCCAAGCGGTAAGGAGAGAGTACGTTCAATAAGCTCAGGATCCTTTGCCCGCCCAAGTGTCCTGAGAGCAGTGTTTCGCTCATCGCTGTTCTTTGATGTTCGGTAGATATCAAGGATAATATCATACTGTTTGAGTTAGTGTGGTCTCAATAAAAAGAATAATTTTATGTCATATCTACCTCGGCCTTGCTACCAAACTTGATCGCCATGCTGAAGACGCTCCCACGGATGTTGGGATGAATAGCAGACTTGTCGCCTTTTGCGAACTTCGCAAACATGGCTTGGGCAGCTTTAATGATAACTTTGTCCCCTGCAAGACCAGCGCTACCGAATAACATTGCCTTGAATTGCTGTTGAATATGGTCATCGTCTTCCTTGAACTCCCAGCCGGCCTTATGCGCCTTCTCGCTGACGAGTTCTCTCGTGAAGGTCTCTAGACCATCTCGGACAGTTTGGTCTTCAAAGACCCATGCACTTTGGATAGCTGATAGTCGAGAAATGATTTCATTCCAGACAACAAACTCCGTCTCATTATCGAACCCCTTCAGGAGATTCAATACTCCAGAAGTCTTTTGGTATCCAGAGGAAGCAAGTGCTCCGGCATCCGCAATCATTCCAGCGCGGTCCTCCACACTAAGGAGGCCATCCTTGGCCGCCTTTCCGAGCTTCTTAAGGCGATCTGGGGTATAAGAAGTGCGGTAAATGCTCGTATGGTCAGCATTTAGCTTGAAAAAGTCCCCGTTTGGTATGTCAAAGTTGCCTTCACGTTCTAACAGAGTGAGTGATTCGTCGATGCCATCTTTTGTACGGATACCCAAGAATACAGGGTAAAGAACTTTATCTTCCTCGGGCTTGACGTCTGCCGTTCGGAGAAAGCGGTTTTGCTTGACATGTATCGTCTTCTTATCTTGATTCTCAGTGACAGTGATAACTGGGTATCCGACATTCTTGGTCCATATATCCATAGTCTTTTCAATGTCTTTCCCACTTGCGGCGCTCAGTGCAGCCCATAAATCTCCAGTCTGGGTGTTACCATACGCATGCTTCTTAAGATATTGCCTGATACCTTCCATGAAAACATCCTCACCAAGATAGGTTGAAATCATTCTGAGGACACATGATCCTTTAGAATATGAAATAGCATCGAAGATCTGGTTGACTTCATCCGCTCGCTTGACAGGGACCTCAATTGGATGGCTGCTGCGCAAAGAATCTAAGCCTAGGGCGCTCTGGAGATTATCCGTGACATAGCCTTGCCATACCTTCCACTCAGGATAAAAGACATTGCAAGAATACCATGACATCCAAGTCGCGAAACCTTCGTTAAGCCATAATCCATCCCAAAAGTCCATAGTAACCAAATTACCAAACCATTGATGAGCGAGTTCGTGCTGGACAACTTCTGCAACTCTTTCCTTGGTTGAGGCGCCACTAGTCTTCTCGTCGAACATTACGTCTACCACACGGTATGTAATCAGACCCCAATTCTCCATCGCGCCTGCAGCGAAATCTGGAATTGCGACCATGTCCATCTTTGGGAGCGGGAATTCACTGTCAAAAGTCTTCTCGTAGAACGCAAGCGTCCGAGCTGCAAGTTCTAATGAGAACCGGCCATGTTCGATATCGGAATTGGGAGGTGCATATACACGAACAGGAAGTCTGAATTTGTCGGTCTCAATGTAATTGAGCTCACCGACAATAAAAGCCAATAGATATGTTGACATGAGAGGAGACGTGTTGAACTTGACAGCCTTCTTTGTAGTTTTAGTGACTTCTGATTGGATTTCTGCCTCTGAAGCAACATCCATGTTGCTTAAACAAGTCAAATGCTTATCAGCAATCAACGTAATAGTGAATTTAGCCTTTAGCGCAGGCTCATCAAAGCAAGGAAACGCTCTTCTAGCATCTGTTGGTTCCATCTGAGTGGTTGCGAGGATCCCCTGCGATCCATCGGTGTTTTTATAAGTGGAACGATAGAAGCCGGCCATTTTGTCATTGAGCTGGCCGGTGAATTTTATCTCAAGCTTGGCTGTTGTGCCTTTAGGAATGACCTTCTCAAATGCCACCTTTGTCGTCTGGGTCGATTCATTGTAGGAGAGTTCTGGAGAGGAACTTAACGTAGAACGTTAGTGATGGGTGTTCATTTTAATGGCAAATTCAATCCAGAGGTAGTCAGGAACTCACGTAACGGTCTGCGAGTCTGACAGGACCTTTGTACTATGTATCTCCAGCTCAAGTGTATTCAGGGATATTGACGTAGTGTCCTCAACAACATCTAGGTCAATGGTAACATGCCCCTCATAGGTGAAGTTCTTGAAGTCGGGCTCCAACGTCAGATCATAGTGCCGTGGGATGACATTGGCAGGAAGAATCTCCCGCCCCTTAGTAACATCTATTCCGCTGCCCATCACATCTTTCTCTGCGTGCATCTTACACATTTCGTGTCTTCTGTATGAGCAGTGTCGTAGTTGTAGAGCTTGCTGAGCAATGCTCTTTATATACGATTGGATATGTGGACGTTTTGTAGGATACTGAAATCTGTAGGCGCCGTCAGGTCGAGGGTCTAAGAATATACAAGATAAAAGAGGTTGCTCATGACATACGATGACTGTGGAAAGCCACGGAACAGTGAGCTCGGCACACCGCTGCTGAATACTCGCCTTTGGGTGGTAGAGAATGCGTAGACGGTGGGACGAACAAAAGTCGATGCTAGGATCGTCAAATCCACCAGAGAGGAGCTGATTACACGCATTGACTAAAGAGGAACAGAGCAGAAGGCAAAGGAGTGTGGGGTTATGCTTTCAGCTGGTAGTAGTGCCCTAGGCTGGGCTGGCTCGAAAAGGAAGCACGAATCAGAAGCACGGCCTCATAGCCTCATACTTAAGGCACAATATCTTCTAATCGCTCAGCCGAGCGACGTTGAAACACGCTGGCATGCAACATAGACCCAGCTGCCATTAAAGCAATCCAAAAATCAAATTCTGCCGTTACCTTTGCCAACGATGTCGGAGGATGAGCATGGGAACTTGCAGCCTCCAGCGCGAACGAGCATCGATGATCCTGGAGCTCACGATTTAGGTATGTAGCCAGATATCTGATAGCCTTGTTCCATCCGCTGACTTGGCGATCTGCAGAATCCTCTGATTCTGAAGATCACTTTTCCGATGCTCAAACTGGCCTTGGCGATCAATCAGCAATTAACTCCCCGATTCCCACTACGAGGATTGAGAAGGTAGACAATGAACCGAGCTATGGAGAGGTACCTGGCACAGATGCATACAAGTTAAGAACTGATGATGCTGAACCGGATGAGATCGCAGTCCTACAAGATGGCGATGGACTCCATAGCGGTGTCATCAGCCGTCCTACGACCCCGGGAGGGCATCCAATCCCGCTCACTGTGGTCGAGAAGGTGGACCCGTCGTCGCCTAGTCACGGTGAAGTCCCAGGGACTGGCGCGCATGCAACACATGCAGTAGATGCTGTCCCGGATTTTGTATTGAAGAGCGGGAATAGCACTCCAGTTAGAACCTCTCGATCTCGCGCGCCGAGTACGCCTGGGGACTTGCCCATTCCAATCACAAGGGTCGAAAAGATTGATTCTCTACCCAGCCACGGCGAAATACCAGGAACAGAGGCATATGAAATGCGGAAAGGGGACGCGGAGCCAGATATCGTGGAGGAAGTAGAGGACCTCCCAGGTATGCAAGTTGTGTCTCGTACTGTTTCCAGCGAGCGATTGACCGTGTCAGGATCGCCAACTTCCAGTGTTGCTAGGACCCAGATCGTAAACCACGCGAGACGGAAGTCATATAATGCTAAGAAGGCGTCGGTTGCCAAACCAGAATATGATGTGGAAGAAGATGGAGATGAAGCAGAATTTGGTGATGATTTTGATGACTTTGAGGAGGGGGATGACGGAGATTTTGATGATTTTGGCGATGGCTTTCAGGAGGCAGAGACTATTACATCTCCTGCTCCGTCACAGCCTCAACTTCCAATAGTACCTTCATTTGTAAGTAGATCAACAAATCTGATTATTCATGCATTGCGCAAGCTGAAGAGCCTACTCTGACATTTAACTCAGCCCGTCCTTAACTTCGATGATCTCGATACGCCCGAAGAAGTCCGAGTAGCCTCAGAACAGTACATGAACGCCCTCTTCCCACCTGATTCGATCGATACCTCAACCCTATCTGCTCCCTCAAATAACAACCCTGTATTTCTTACCGACCGCTCTGCCTCGCTCTGGTCACAACTCGTTGCTCCACCCCCACTCCAACCGCCAAATTGGATCCGCTCACGAATTCGTCGTCTTTTCCTCGTCTCCCTCGGCGTACCTGTCGATCTCGATGAAATCCTCCCCGCCTCCAAGCAAAAGAAGCTCATTCTTCCCTCAACAAACCTGCACCCGCCTGGACCGTCCCCCCGGAACTCGTACGAATCTCGGCTCAAGCAAGGTGACAATGCTTCAAGCACCTCGCTTGATTCACAAGGTAAGCCATCAACGTCGCATTCAAAGCGTCGAAAAGGGCCACCACCAGCTCCAGAGCTGGATCTTGTATACGCACGTCAACTCTGCACAGTCACGGATGAGGCTTTGGCTGGCCTGACTATTGATGAGCTCAAAGAGCACATAAATAAGTTAGAGAGTATGCAGGGCGTCGCGGGCGACGTCCTAGAGTATTGGACGAGGAGAACAGACGAAAAGCTTGGAGACCGTGAGGCCTTTGAAGGCGTCATTGAGAATCTCGTGAAGCATGCCAGGAAGGTTAGGAAATGAGGTGTCCTTGCCACCTATTAGTCAATGCATAGATCGGCGTTTGAGCGTAGCATAGTGAGAGGAAAGGTTGAAAATAACGGCCACCCTTAATGAATATTGATGTTACTCGTACTCTGTCATCTTGACGCCTATCAGAAGTTCCAGCTCTGCTATTCAGGTGGATCGACTGCATGAAGAAAAGACTACGCTGAAGGCGTCGTGAACGAAGAAGCTACTCGAGGCGGAAAAAAAAGGCCTTGGTCTCATCAAGCAGTCACATCACTCATCCTCATCTAGGAAACACGAGTCGGAAGGCAATTCTCGAATTGATCCCGATGCCGCTGGTGTAGGCAGGTCTGTGTAGAAACACAAAGCCGCCGCTCACAGTCTCGTATCTTCCGAAAGCGTATCCGTCATCCCCTGCGTGTTTACCGTACGGCAAGTAGCACTCGAAAACATGAGAGGCTCGTTTCGCACATCGTAAAACTCATCGCAAGTACAGAAGATCCCCGGTCGTGAAAAGCCGGATCCAGAGTGGAAATCCTACTGAAGAGTGAAGCACAGCGAGCATCCCACAGTGATTGCTCGACCTGAGGTCGCTCGCTGGCTTGGAGAGGAGCACGTCACCGCTGTCGGCAGCTAGCCGGCTCTAGCCTTGTCGGTTGAGATGTCTCTCTCTGGCCTCCTCCTGAGCCTCGAAAGATTCCACGCTGGAATGGGATTAGCCGGGTCGAGAGAGGCCGTAGCGACTTGCATTGTGGGACGACGGCTGAGGTTCGACCGGCGGCTCTAGATGCGTGAATAGGTGGCTTAAATCACCGTTCATGCTATATGGACTTGGCTGGCTACTCCTGAAACGTTAGCTAATGGGTGTAATGGGGGCGAAAAGGTATAAAGAAGAGACACTACACCATAATCATACAGATGTTAACAAGAGGGATATTTTGGCGAGTGGCGGGAGTCGAGTGCAGAAAAACAAAAATCATGGGATATCGCTCGGTCCGGAAGTGGCATGCTACAGAAAAAGAGGGATAGGAACGGGATAGGAACGGCGGGGTAGATTAGCTTTCATAGCTGCAAATTGTAAATGGGATCAGACGAGGCAAGACATGGAGCAAAGTACAGTGCGTGTATGACGCTTTTAAGCATTTCATATGTCTGTAATAATCTAAACTTTTGTGTGTACGGCCCTTTTGAAGAAAACAGAGAAAGGAAAAGCCGAAACTCGAAAGCAAGTAACACGCGAAGTGAGACCGCAGACAGAAGACTGGCTGAAGAAGCAATGCGAGATTGACGAGCTCGCGAGGACGACATAGGAAAGTAAAGCCAATCCCAGCACCATTCGTGATCGCGTGAAAAGCATGAGCCCTCTAATGCACTTTTGTACACAGGCCGTCGTGAGTATGCAAACCCCCACCCATCAGATACTTTTCAAGTAACGCTAATAGGAGAAACAGCTCCAGGCAGTCGAAACACAGAAGTGAAGCCATTTAAACAGGCAAGCAAATTGCAAAAAGACGCCACGTGTGCTTGACTAACTAACTCCATCGCGATACACGGAAGAAGATGCATGCTTACTAGGATATATGTTAGCGAAAGTGTCAACAGAATCATACTCTCCACACATACCTTCAATTGAGCAAAATTGCCATAAGGATGGCTTGGGGCCATTCCCATGCCTTGAAACTGAGGTGGCGGTGGAGCAGGACGATAAGGGGTGCCGGCAGGACCTGAGTTGTTCTGGGAGCGACCCCAGGATAGACGGACGCGCGAGTTACCAATAGGATAGCCCTGCATTTGGTTGATGGCCATCTCTGCAGCGTGGCGTTGCACGAATTGAACGAAACCACAACCCTTTCCAGGTGGGATCTTAACGTAGGTTATCTCACCGAAGCCTTGAAAGAAGGAGCGTAGTTCATCCTCAGTAACGTATCCAGAGAGACCTCCAACGAAAACAGTAGTATTGTTGGGGTCGGTGAACTGGTTCATAGGTTGAGGAGCACCGTAATATCCGACAGGTGGAGCACCCATAGAGTACATGCCGGGAGCCATGTTGCCACCCATACCAGGCATACCGCCTTGGATGACACCGGCACCGCCCATCGCACCTGGAGGTCCGCTGCCTCCAGACTTGTTCTTTGGGGTGGCAGTTGAAATACGCATGGGTCGGTTTCCACAGTAGACTCCCTGCATCTCAGTAAGGGCCCGTTGCTGATCGCCTTCCTCGGAGAAGCGAACGAAGCCGTAACCACGAGACATTCCAGAAATTGGATCGGTCATGATCTTAGCTGACTTGCAAGACGGGAATCGAGATTGGAATAGAGAAACGAGAACGTATTCATTGACCTCCGGTCCAAGATCGCCGACGAAGATAGAGAATTCTGGGCCACGGTCGTCGCTATTTGATGTCAGTCGATATTTTAAAAAGTAAAGGAAAGACGGAATGGGAATAAGGACCGGGATTCTGACCGACGATCGGCCAGGCCACCGCCAGAGGCCCAGTTGAGCTTGAATGGTCTTGACGTATTAGGGATCATAGAACCGTTAAGTGAAAGAGCCTTTGCAGCAGCTTCTGGGGAAGAGAAGTCGATGAAACAGTAACCGGCATTGCTTTATAAGAGTTAGTAACTAAGCACTTCTTGACTGTCTGATTCCGAAGCTTACCCAGAAAATTTATCTCGAATCATCTTCACGTTAACTTGCTCTCCCATTCCAAACCAGACGCTACGAACGAAGTTCTCGTCGATCCATGGTTCAAGCTCGCCCATCCTACGGAGGAAATAAGTCAGCAGTGTAGATATAATGTATATTGGCAATAGAGATTTCCAACATGGCGTGTTGCATCTATGTTGAAGCTTGGTACTACAATATAGAAGAGCAACACGGATAGCCGACATTCAAGCTGGAATTAACAATTCAAGTGAATGACACAAACTTGGAGCTTCGGTGATGGGTGATCTGTAGGAGAGAGAACAGAAGGGTAGTGAACAGAAGGGTAGTGGCCTTGGGGGCGAATAAGAAAAGATGTAAATTGAGCAGGAGAACGAGAAGAAAGATGTGAAGGGAGGTATGAAGCTTCAAAGTCGCAAAGGCCATATGTGAGGGAAATGACGTGTGCTTACCAGAGCGTAGTCTTGGAATCAGGAGCGCCTGGCGCGCCACCTTGGCTCTGCTCCAGGCCACCTTGACCCTGGAACGGGGCGGAAGCATCAGGACCTTGGCCCTGCTGCTGCGGCGGCAAGCCTTGAGGAAGACCCTGCGGCTGTTGTTGCATAATAGGCTGTTGCAAGGACTGTGGTTGCTGACCCTGGGGAAGGCCTGCACCATTGCCATTCTCTGCGAATGGGGTCGTCGGACCCTGTGATGGATCAAAAGATTGGAAAGACATTGTATCGGTTACGCTTTCTGATTATGGTTGAAATTGACGATTAGAAGTAATGTATGACACGATAAATCCAAATAGCTTGATACGGGATGATCAAACTAGGAGGCTGCAAATTCGTGATTGAATCGAAGTGCGAAATTATCGAAACCAGATCTATTCACAGTGTAAGCACATGGTCTCAAAGACGTTGTAGCATAATGTCCAGCAACAGCTTCCGAATTAATATAGCGAGTAATTGCTAAGACTACTATAGCAACCGATGTCTGCAAGCTTCCTCTGACACGGGTATAGTCGACAGCGACCTTTCAAAACCGAAGCACAACGCGTGAAGCGCATGTGACAAGAGGGCCGCCCAACTCGGAGTAGAGGATGACTGTACGATATCTTTCTAATCCCTCGACGTCGCAGCGTTGTGGGACGGGAATGATTACTTACTTCAAGGGATGAACTTCCGTAATAGTATCCAGAGGACTTGACACCGCGCCAGACGATATGTTCAGTCGCAATTGGAAGAACACAAACGCTCTCCAGAATATTGAATCGAAAGATTTACGTCAACGCTTGGTACTGCAGAGATTCGTGAGGAAAGATGTCGCAGATACTGAAAAGTCGCAGGAACAGATCGCGGGGAGGACGACACCAAATCTGTAGGAACACCCATATATCAGTCTAAGCTGCAAGCAATCGTGGCCACAAGAAGCTGGGTGATGAGTGGAATTCTTATTCCAGATGCAAAAGTATGTCGAGTATGCTGCGTGTCGCAGTGCTCAACGTCGAACCGGCCAGCAACAGCGGAGACGGCTTCCATGTAGCAGCGGCGAGCGGCGAGCGGCTTGATTCGACATATACGAGCAGATCAAGGGAGCTGCGGCGGCGGCTGATACTGCTGGGGCGCCCAGCCACCCAAGATGCCGGCAATGAGCAAGAACAGCTTTGTCCTGCGCAATGGCGAGGCTTGCGACAGCACGGCGCATCACCATAGCTCGAGGGGGAGTGCTGACGTTGAGAGGCCGCGGATCGCGTGTGGGCCAGTCAGGCGCGAGAGCGAGGAAAATGATCGACTTACGAATTGACCGGGTTAAAAGTTGCTGCTGCCAGAAAAACTTCAATCCGATGGAAAGCAGTAAATCAATAACACCCGCGATACGAAAGGACGCAAAGGACCGAAGATATCGACAGGAAACAACGGGCAGGGGGCGCAACGTAGCCGGCGTCAAGGTACTGAATAGGTGATGTAGGGTGGATGGAGAAGAGAAGAAGTAGGGTGTGGAAGACGTGCGGTGCGGGTGGTGTTTGCTAGTCGTTCGCTGTTAGTCGACGACGATGGAGGGGAGAGATCGTACAGTAGAGCAGGTCAGTGCAGCGGCAGCCGGTAGTGCGCGTAAGGCAGGAGGCCTAGCGGACGAGACGAGGTACCAAGAGGGAGAGGGCACGGAAGAGCGCTGAGGCCTACTGGGCCGCTGGGGCGTGGGCTTGGGAGGGCAGGCAGGCGAGGCGAGGCAGGTAGGGGAGGAAGACGGAGGACCTCAGGCAGGGGCCTCAGGCAGGGACCTCAGGCAGGCACCGCAGGCGCGGACGGCCACTGGGACGAGCTTGGGTGTTCTGGGCGCGCGGCGGGTTTGGCAGTGGGTTTGGCGGCGGGTTTGGCAGGCCCTCGGCGGGCTTGGGCAGTGGGTTTGGCAGGCCGGCCAGTGGTGGCTGCGGGCCCTCTACAGCACTTGCTTGCTGCACCGTACAGCCCAGCCTGCCAGCCCAGCCTGCCAGCCCAGCCCGCCAGCCCAGCCCTCTACGGCGACCGCTCGCTCGCTGTCTACGGCAACGTCGTTTTTTCCTTTTCGCTTAGCTTCTTTGCTGTGTGTGTCACCGTGTGTGCAGTGGCAGCTGGTGGCCTGAGGTGTCAGTGCCTGTGCCTGTGCCAGTGCCAGTGCCTGTGCCAGTGCCAGCGCCAGCGCCAGGGCTGTACATACTTCTGTGCTTGTACTAGAGCCCTTTCGCGGGAGGCACAGTACGGTTACGAGTCGGTCGGTACCTTGGGTAGTGCCCAAGTGGTGTGGGAATAGAGTCGGATTAGGCTAACTGGGCCATGACACGGGGGTGTGCAGGACGAGATGCGAGGGGGGGCGAAGGGTGTGCCGACGCCAGGACTGGCTTTTCTGCGAACAGCAACTGGCACGGTGCAAGGGAGCGTGGAGCGCTTGGGTGCAGTGCGGTGCGGTGCAGTGCAGTGCGTGGAGTGGGAATAGTTTGGTTCAGGTAGGCAAGGTGGGCAAGGCAGCAAGGTGGGCAAGTACTGTAGTTCGCAGCAGGAGCTGGAGCAGGAGCAGGAGCTGGAGCTGGAGCTGGAGCTGGATGGAGCTGGGTGGCCAGTGGGTAGAGCTCTCGACGACACCCCTCTGGCTACCGAGTACAAGGACAATACAGTGGCACAGCACAGCACAGCACAGCACAGCAGCCGTACACCACGCACAGCACAGCACAGTACAGTCCAGCACAGTACAGTCCAAGTACATTACTGTACTGTACTGCGCCGGACCACCGTGCCCTGCGACCCCCAGGGTTGGGTAAGGTAACTTTGGGTGATCTGGATCTGAACCCGGTGCTGGACCTGTGGCGAGGCAGGCCAGCGCAGGGTGTGCTGCAGGAGGCTGTGGTATGCAGCAACTGCTCAGCCTGGCGCGCCGTGGCGGGCGCTGTGGGTGGGCGGACGTGGGCGGACATGGGCGGCCGTGGACGGCCGTGGTGGGCGGGCTTGAGCGAATTCTTACCTGAAAACGCGCAGGGCCTGGCAACGCTACGCGCCAAACGCACTGGGATGTGCGCTTACCCAACCTGCGGATCCAAGCTGCGTCGGCTGCTCTGGACAGGCTCTGGAGTCTGCTGCCAACAGTGACGAGTACTGTACTGTACTGTACTGTACTGATACCGATACTGTACGGATACTGTACTACCTACCTACGGTGTGAAGTACAGCTTCCAACGGGGCTGACTCCAGCATGGGCAGAAGCAAGGGCATGCTGCTGTACTGTACAGTCAGTACTGTACAGCACTGTCTGTACATACGGAGTAGAGCAAGGTGGGTTACGTAGGCAAGGTCCTGTCCGGCTGGGCGCGACCTGTCGATACTGTAGCCTCTTGTGGTCTGGTCGGATGCGGATGCTTGATTTGATGGTGATTGGATTGTGTGCGGAAATAGGCCCCCTAGAGCCGTAGGTAGGGTAGGGACTGTGCCTAAGGCTGGTGGCATTTAGTAATACAGTAAGTGGTAGCGCACACAGGACACGGTTCGTTCACGGTTCGCGGTACACGGTACACAGTACACGGTACACAGTACACGGTACACAGAACACTTCTCCCTCCCACCACTGAAACCAGGCGTGGCCTCGGGGTTTTTTTATGGTGCTGCCTTACCTCCCTAGGGACCGTCCCGGTGGTATTTGCAGTATAATGTACTGTATACTGTCCTGTGCACTACCCTGTACCTGACTGTATCTGACTGTACCTGGCCGTACCTTACCTTCTCAGCCATCTCAGGGACCCTCCTAGGCTAGACCGTCTGGAGGCGCCAGTCGGGTCGGGTTATATGGCACTCTACCAGTACAGTATATGCATCCATCCATTACCCTTCAAGTAGGTGCTACCGTATGGAGTAGTGTGTATAGGCCGACACACAACCCACTTACTGTATTATCTTCAGCTCCAAGTCTGTGCAGCATTAATGCGCAGTGCTGCTGTGCTCCCTCCTGTGCTCCATCCTGTGGTCCTTACTGTGCTCCTTACTGTGCTCCCAACCTCGAAGACTCCTCGAAGACTCCTCGAAGACTCGCCAGATAGCGACACCCAAGGTAGGTAGGGCACACCACCCCAGGGGTCCTCGGGCACGGAGCGATGATGTACCCAGATACCGAGAAAGTACAGTACTGCCAAGCGGGACGGAGCTCGGGGCACGGCGGGTAAGGCATTCCTTACCTACAGAGCTGGACCCTACCTGTGGCGGCGTAGCCATGACAATGACACTTGTTGTATTGTATTGCATTGCATTGTATTGTATTGTATTGCATTGTACAGTGCATGCATACGTACATACATACATACAGTACATATAGACACCGACGACGGTTTGAAGGGCAGCAAAGTTCATGAGCACCAGTGGCCCCTCCCCTCCCCTTCCGCTCTCTTTCCACCTCGTCTTCCCCCATCTCGTTCTCGTATGATTTTAGACGCATCAACGTCCGGATCGCTAGCAATCGAATACGTCACGTCACGTCCACTAAGCACACACAGTGCGAGCTACCAATTCTAGGGGTGCAGCCGCGCGACACGGACATCACCGCCTCACATATCAGGGACGAGGTGCCCGGCTACTTCGGGCCCCAACAGTCGGCCAGTAAGTAACAAGAGCTACTCCCAACTCTTCTACACTACCTTCATTACCTCCGTTGCCCAGGACACTCGGGTGCAGTAAGCAGCAAGTCACCTACGTACTGTATTTAGCCATTCCCACCGACTACATACAATATGTGGCTACAGTGCGTGTTGCTACTACTGTCTATTGTGCCTCCGTAGCAAGTCCTTCCTCCCGTCTGATGCTGCCCGTCATTCCACAGGGAAACTGGCAGCTGCTGGCGAACGGAGGGGAAGACGAGCCAGCAAACGCGCGGACAGGGAGTCGGGACTGGGATTTCCCTGTACGGTATTGGGCTACAATGGGAAATCCGAGCTCAGTGGCAGATCTGACTCGTGCGAATAGCATGCTATAAATCATACAGAGGAAGACGAGAGGAGGAAAACGAGCATGCCGTTTTCCATGCCCTGCTCCCCCCTATGGCTATCTCTTTCGCAACTTCCGTCCTATCCGCCAGCCTATCCATCTCTCCATCTTCCCATCTTCCCGTCCTTCCATCACGTCACTGCCCGTGGCCTACACACCCTCCAGCAGCAGTACTGCACCAGACATTAACTGCACGGCATGCTTCCTACTAATCGCTGCTGCCTACAGTGTCGGGACTCAAACTGCACCTCGACAGCATCCACCAGATGCGACCGTAGCAAGTAAGCACGAGTATCTGATAATGCATCGTTCCAGGCGAAGGACTCTCTGCCAGAACTATAATAGTATCACCACTTCTTTCTGGGCCTAACAAACGATGGAAGAGAGCAACAATACCTCACCTCCCCACTAGGGCTCGGTCTGCGGCGTCCAGGTACGAGGTACGGGCCACCATATGGTATGATATAATGGCATTTACGACGCAAATGCAACGTCTAGGCGGCCTTGCCCACGTAAACTTTATATCTATGTTACCTCGACAGCTTTCCACCTACCTTGCACTACTTTAAGGTCTGTACCGATGAGGCAATCCGTCTTTCCAGTATTCTGTGCTTACGTTCACACCCGCGTGCCTGTGTATTACATGTATCGCTCGTAAGGTAGGGTGCGATTCGACGGACCAGCTCCCCGCCCGAGCAAGACCAGCCAAGCCAACCTGGTCTGACTTAAAAGCTTACATAAACGACTATTGATTCTCGATCAGAGTTCGAGGTACGAGCACAACGGAGGAGTACATTGCCATTGTAGCCACATCCTTGCGCCCTGCTGCAGACCGCATCGAAGATGGCAGCCGTACCTTGCACGCCGTACATCTACCAGAGGCTACAGCACATCTTGGAGATGACCACGGCAAATATATGCAGATCATCACCGAATCAACCTATTGGCTCTACCGAGTCTCGAAATATGATAGTCGCCAGGGGCTTCCTCGCTGCGGGAATGACTAGAATTTGTTTGACAGCTCATATTCCTATACAGCCACACACTCATCACGAATTAGGCTGCGTACATCGTCTCTGTACAACACATGGTTCATCATTTTTGAGACAGACTACCAGTGTTTGTGGCATATAGCGGATGGCTTCATCAATGCGATTCAAGCAACAGTAAAGTACACAACTGCAGAAGGAGCAACAAGTTCCAGTCTATTCAATAGGACGAGCACTGGATACGTCTGGGACACCCGTACCCTCTACAACCTTCCCTGCAATAATCTCATATATCGGTATGTTCGCAAGCGTTGAAGTCACATGGTGCAACGTAGGTAGCGTCTTCCAATCCCCCCCATCAAATGCAATAGATGGCTTCTCACTCTTCCGCACGTGTGTCACCGTCGACGGCACGACTTTCGACTCCTCTGAGTGCGGTACCACGACGGCATACTGGCAATCGGCCTTTCCCCTGTTTTCACGGCCGACAGCTGGTATATACTTGTACGTGAGAATTCCATAATCTGCCTCTCCTCCAATGGTGCCAGCTTCGGTCTTTGGATCGAACGTCTCGAGACCCCCCAGCACAATCTTGGCGAATTGGGCGCCACGCCATGAAGCCTGCATTGTGTATGACTTGTCTGTTTCGTCGATGTCGATTTCGCAGAACAACTTGGGCATACCGAGCTCCTCGCGACCGCTGACTATGGGATCTGCCAGGCTCTCGAATAGCAAAGGCATGTATGTACCATCGATCGTGCTGCCATCCTTCTTTGTATACTGGACACCATGAATGTATAGGCCAAAGTGATTGTAACCTCCGCCTCCCAGCCAAGTCATATTTCCCAACGTAGTGATGGAGAAACTGGCATAGGCGACAGTGCCAGGAGATTTAAACGAGTAAGAGGATGTCGGGAATAGATTCTGAAGGAACGTCCTCGAAGTCTTGAACTTTACTGATGCCGTTTTGAACGTCTGCTGTAACGAAGCGCGTGGGTTGCCGTATGCGTCCTGTCGTGGTCCTGGTGCTGGGCCAAATGCAATCGGCATTCTCCAGTATAGGCCCGGATGTTTTGCGCGTTGGTAGTCCTGGAATACCTTTGTCGAGTTGTCCCATTCGTCGTGGCCGAAGTTGTAGGCTGTGTACGCCATCATATCGACTTGCGGCTTCCCGTCAACCCAGTCCTGGCCTGCTTGGCGGGAGAACTCTTGAATGGCGTTTGCGCGTTCGTATCGAATCTTCTCGTAGAGCTTCAGGCGTTCTGGAATATCTTTTGGTGAGGTTCCAAGAGGTAAGACAACAGCTAGAGTTGCAGCATCTTCCATGGCAACGCCGGCTCCCTGACCTTGGTCTGCCGCTTTCTGTGAGTACTAGCGTATATAAGATAACTTTTAAGAAACTTACGAGGTAAGAAAGGATGTGCAGCATCACCGAGTAATGCCAGCTTTCCTTTAGTCCATGTTGGTAAAACCTCCATATCTAGCAGTTTCCATACTTTCAGAGATTCGGGATCGGCCTTTCCAAGAAGAGTAGTAACGGCTGGAGCAAAATTCTCATAGACTTTCAGCAGTTGTGGTAGAGTTGCTCTCTTGTTCCATTCTAGCAAAATCAGTCTCTTTTAATACTCTTTTATTCGAGAGACCTCAACTTACTCTCGCCACTGCCATCGGTGGATTCGTGTGTCACATTCTCAGGATGGATGCAAACAAAATTCAACAGAGTATTATTATCGCACGGGTACATGACAACTCGACGATCAGATGCGTACCATATTGCTAGCTCGTCTTTGTTTGCAACCAAGGGTGCAGTAATCGGGTCTGCTTCAAGTACTGACCTTGGAATGAGGAAGCGGAACGCAGCTTTACCAGATGAAAACAAGGTTGTCGGATGGCCTGTTACCGCCTTTCGCGTGTTTGACTATTCGTCACCAGGTCAGTAGGATATATTTTCTACATCAAAGCCTTATACATACGTAGATACCGTCTGCACCAAGTATCACATCAGCTTCAACAGTTTCGCCATTCTCAAATGTGAGAGTGGCTGTATCTGGGTTGACTTCCACGACTTTTGAAGAAAGATTCAACACCGCTCCAGCTGCGCTGGCAGTTTTCTTTAGTTGTTCATGGAGGCGGACTCTGTGCACCAGTTCCCAGGGATGCTGCCAAAGCTTGTTAGGCTCCTTCAGATCAACCTTCTTTATGACATCAAGTTTGTCGGTGTACTCCGCGAGAGCTTGCATTTTAACAGCACCATGGGCTTCTGCAATTATCCCATATCGGCGTAGAATACCGTTCGCATTAGGCGCAAGATGGAGTGCGGCTCCAAGTTCGTCTGCGAATTGTGATTGTTCGTAAAGCTATAAATATGTCAGTCTACTATCCTATCGAAAGGCCAAGAGCCATATGATAACTCTTACAGAAACTTTATGGCCACTTCGTTGAAGACCAATACCAGCCATCAAGCCACCAATACCAGCACCTACAATGGCCACTTTCAGCGGTCCGGCAGCCTCTTCGCTGGGCTTGTCGTCAGTCGGGGTATGGCCATTGAGGCCATTCGACGCACTCGCCAGAGCAGTAGGTAGGAACTTCATGATTGCAATAACAAGAAGATAGGCACGAATATTCAAGAGAAAACTTCAGAGTTGCAGACTTATACCCCGAATCTACCAGGTCTGCTCCAGAGACAACACTCCGGCACTCCGCGCTCGTTTCCCGCATACTACATCTAAAGTAGCGACCTACAGCCAAGCTCCTCCTCATTCCGTAGATGCCAGACGATATGTGTAATCCATTCTAGGGATTCCCCCACAAAGCAGCGCCCTGAGCTTGAGGATCTTCGTCAGTGTGGGGTCGTTCCGATGTGGGGGAGGGGCCGGACGATACGCGGTCGCTTATCAAGAGAGGGGCGATCTTGGCCTATTTAGGCCTACACGTGACGAGGCGGAAAGAGCGACATCGCAAATCGCAACCTCGTAGCCTTGTCGGACAGTCCGAATTTATCCGCACACTGATACTTCTAGCAGTTGCTCACTGTGCTCAATGCAGATATAGAAATAACATCACAGGGATCGTTTTCCCATTTCCCAAGAGCCTCAAACAGTTATGTCTTCTCCCTTAGTTGCCCTTATCACCGCTGGCTCAGCCGGCCTTGGAGCAGCGACGGCTCGTCTCTTCGCCTCAACAGGCATTCGAGTGGTGATAAACTACTCCTCCAACAGCACACGCGCCGACTCTCTAATCCAAGAGCTTGAGCAACTCTCTCCGTTGTCCGTCACTGCTGGCCAAGAATCAAAGCAAACCAACTTCATGTCTATCAAAGCCGACCTAACAAGCCGCACTGCCATTTTCCGCCTCGTGGAAGAAGCTGTTGCAACAATGGGCAAACTCGATATCGTCTTCTCAAACGGTGGCTGGACGCAAATGCGAGATTTCTTGGATCTGGATGATAATGTGAACGAAGACGATTGGGATCGTTGTTATAATATGAACGTCAAAAGTCATCTATTTTTGATGCATGCTGCGAGGAAGTATCTTGATGAGACAGAAGGTGCATTTATTACTACTGCTTCGTTGGCCGGTGTTGTGCCGAGTGGAAGCTCTCTGGTAGGTCGATTGAGTTTGGGAGCTGGTTTTGGGCGCATGGGGACTGACAGGAGACAGGCATATGCGGTGACGAAAGCAGCACAGATACATCTAGTGAAAGGTCTGGCTATTATTGCTGCACCGAAGATTCGGGTTAATTCGGTAGCTCCTGGTGTGCTTATGACCGTACGTATCTTATACTACCCTAGGCTTCAAGTTTGAATCTCACCTTCGTGTTAGGAGTGGGGCTTGAAGTTCGGGCAGGAGAAGTTGGATGCGTCCCTGGCAAAGACGAAGCTGAAGAAATTCGCCACGGTAGAGGTATGTTAAGCAAGTTGTTACAGTTTATGGTTGTTAAATACTAATTCCAATATGTAGGATGTCGCTGCGCAAGTCTTATGCTTTGCAAGAAGCAGGACTGTCACAGGAGCGAATGCTGTGATTGATGCAGGTTTCTCGTTGTAGGTCCATATATACCTTTTAAAGACACTATAGATTTTATAGCCACAACTGAATCTTGCTGGCTAAATTCTATTCCTACAGGGAAAATTGTTCCCAATAAATCATTTTATAGCAGTTCCACTGTTTCCTCTCGTTCTTATTAGAGGCCTTGACGTAGACTCTTCCAAGAATGCACCCTGCCGAAGTTGTGATCACTCTAGGGAGTCTTCTAAATTGCCCTGAACATATAAATGAAATAATACTTATTCTGACATCCTCCTCTGGCCCTAAGGATCCCTTGGATTGGTATGTGGACCCTCCTGCTTCTTATATCATTACTTGGTTGACTAATCGGGCGTAGGAGGCTGCTTTTTAAGAATTACCTGGATTTATTATCTGTCTTGCTATGTTCATGTGCTGTCTCTTCGCGGCTGGACCAACAATTGTTATTGTAGAGACAGCGATAAAATTATTTCCTAACTGGAGAGCTACAGAGATTAATGGAGCCATCTCTCAAACAGCATACTTCTTCTGTACGACTGCCCTGCGCCAAGAATCGGAATATGATATGGATGCGTCCCAACAAATATGAACGATGGCATTTTTATCTGATCAGCTATGTCCTGTATTTTGGCTCTACCATCTAGGCCGATTGCTCGTACAGCCATGACAGATTCTTGGCTTCTAAGATCACCATGGGCTTTGTCTCAAGAGCTGTAGAAACATTGGCGCCTCTTTCAATTGCTGACGTCTTCTTCCTGTACGAGCGACCAACAGTCACGGTGTAAGCCTCAAGGAAAAGTATACTACATAAGGCTATAAAGTTAACATAGTTTTCAGCATGTAACACGGCTACACATATTGGACGTGCAACCTTCCACCGGTGTATCATGATTTACATCCACTGGGATGAGGACTACGAGCTGGGGGAATAAACAGGCATGTAAGGAACACATTCCATCACTACTGGACCAATTTAGTAAGCTAAAGGATCTCCCTCTGGTTTTGTGACTTTTTCCACTGGAGGTGGCTCGAGATAGGCGTCAGAATTATTGTCCACCTACTGGTGAATCATATCCAAAATGCCTTAATTATAGATCTTAATATTACTTATATTGAGTGGACAAGTATTATAAAACCAGGCCCTATGAGCTATATTCTCATACTCACGAATAGCAATATCGAAAGATGTAAGCACTTCTACGTTGGATTGGCTTGGCCAAAGGACTATAATCCATCCATATCACGTTACGATGTCGAAAGTCGACAGACATGCGACCGATTCCGTCAATAGCCGAGCTTCCGCTAGACACACATTTGACAGTTCAGCATTACGAGTTAATAGAATAATAGACCCAACAAGAATCGCAGCATTTAATCTCATAATTTCTTCTTACTCTCCTTACGGTCTGCCAAATTATTTCCCATCTCCCCGCCATCATGTCTCAACTCCTAGACTCCGTCGCCCGCCTCTTGAACCCGACCCAGGAACGAAGCACAGCCTTCGTCGTCACGGCCAGCGTCCTCACCACTCTGACACTCGTCAGCGCATCCCGCCTCGCCTTGCGGACCACAAAGAAGAACAGGATTTTACGGAGTCCGAGGGATACCTTACTTCCCTATTTGACCCAGGCGGAGATCGCGGGGCTGCCGTATCCGCCGGATACGCTTCCTGGGGGAAGAGATGTCGATAGCCCTGTGCGTAGTATACTTCTCAGACCTTTCCTTGAATAGAGCTGACAGCTGGATAGTATGGAACTGTTAGAGTTTATGAATGGGGTCCTGAGGACGGGAGGAAAGTGTTGTTGATCCACGGGATCACGACCCCAACTCTAGCGCTTGGAGCCGTTGCCCAGGGGCTCGTGGATAGTGGATGTCGGGTTATGCTTTTTGTGCGTTTTCATTGCTATACATCTAGAGACTCTACCTCCTTTCCTCTCTTCTTGCGCCTTCAATATTTTCCTGATTGAGTTTGTTATCTTCTTCGTACAGGCTCTTCGTGCAGGCATGTCACGTGGAACGAGCTGACTTGGTATCCTAGGATTTATTTGGGAGGGGATATAGTGACTCGTCTGCTGACCTTGAGCATGACGAGCGCTTGTATTCTACACAGATTCTCCTTGCAGTCACCTCGTCGCCTCTGTCTTGGACTGGCGGACCTGATGGAGGGTTCAGCTTGATTGGATATTCTCTAGGCGGCGGTATAGCAGCAGCCTTTACAGGATACTTCCCAAAGATGGTGAAGAGTTTGGTCTTGCTTGCGCCATCTGGTATATTGAGGCCTGAGCGTATGAGCAGCCGCAGCAAAGTTATTTTCTCCACAGGAATTATCCCCGAGTCTGTTTTGCTGTTTCTGGCCAAGAAAAGACTTGCTGCAGGCCCAATGTACGCCAACGAGAACAAGAAGACCGATGTTCGGGATGCAATCGAAGCAGAGGTAAAAGGAGATGGAGAGGCGTAAGTTATTCTTCATTTCAAGCATCGTGACAAATGATTCAAGTCAGGAGCACTAACATGCATCCAGTTCTTCCAACGTGGTTCCTCTATCCCAAAAGAGACCTGACATCACCGTTCCTTCTGCAGTAAAGTGGCAGGTTTTTAACCACACAGGCTTCGTGCACTCATTCCTGTCGTCGGTAAGATTCGCGCCCATTACAGGTCAAAACGCCTCGTGGACACGCCTGGGCCTTCGGTCGGGCAAGACACTGATCCTCATCGGCCTCTCGGATCCCATCATAATCGCGCCAGAGATAAAAGCTGATACAGTCGAGCTGCTTGGCGCAGACAAGGTCGAGTTCAGGGAGATTGACGCCGCGCATGATTTTCCAATCACTAACTCCAAGTGGGTCGTGAAGCAGATCTCGGAGTTCTGGGGAATATGATTTTGCCTCGAGAACGGCGACGGGAGCTGGTTTAGAATGCCACTCGTTCATAGGCAGGAACCCGTAAAAGCCCTAAGATCTCGCTCCGTTTAGAAAGTCGGCATGCATCTCTAAGACTGCTAACACAATGGGTCAAGGATCCGGTTTATTTTTTGAAGGCGCCCGTCTTCCTAAGTATTCTGTACTCGTTCTATTGAGCTACGGCTCTTCCCAAGACAAGCCTTCTTATTTGAAACAGAACTGCCTAGTGGGCTAAGTGGACGCGCATTTGGGTTGCATGTCTTCTTTCCTGGGAAATGGCGAATCCTTTGCTCTAGATGGGACCTGAAAATGAATAAGGATGCATAGTCGGCAAAATGGTATATCTTGGACTTTTGGACATCTTATTACCTGGCTTACTGTAGAACTTTAGCTAAAGGTTTGCGGCTAAGGGCTCCGCTCAAAAGGATCACTCTTAATGGCATAATGGTACCTTTCCTGCGTCTTATAGTGCTATTTATCCGACTTTTTTTTTTCTTTCGTAAAGTTCATGATACTTATTCCGGAAAATGTCACATAGTGAAGTACGAAGTGACGTTCTGCAAAGAAGCCAAGGCTGTTATGTCATTCAACTAAGACTAGACAAACGCCTCTAAACTCCCTTGACCCGTGCCCCACCAAATTCTCTACAGCCACCTAAAAAACCAATAAAAATACGAGATAGACCGGCCAAGCTACAATGAGGCAGGCTATGAGAGCGCGAACATCGTTAACTTCATGCTGAAGATATCTTGAGAGTCTGCAGGTATGACGAAACGTAAGGTGGGTATATGAAAAGGCCGAAATGGCCAATTCGTCGAGTCTAGAGTGCTAATGAAAAGAAAATGTCTATGTCGTCGCCTTCCGTCACTAACCATTCGCCGATATTCCTGTCGTATATTTCGCATGGGTCTTTACAATTGACATTTGCTGCTTAAGTTTCACTCTCGCTGTTCAGGGCGACGTCGGGACAGTCATCGGAGTATCTTCTGGGTCTGGGTAGGCCATGTCCAACGGCAGAACGTTCTGCTGTCTTTGAGTGATAACTTCACGAGCGTAAAATTCAACCAGCATCGTGCCGTATGCCTCGAGCTCCTCCACAGGCACAGAGAGTCGAAAGTCATTTAGTAGGAGGAACTGCAGCTCAAGGTGGTTTAGCTCCGCTAAAGGGAGTCCACCAACCTAAAATATTTATTAGCCCAGTCACGTGACAGATATAGGGGAATTTCCCACCTTAGCATATCTAGAGTTAGTGTAAAATACATCTGAGAAGAACTTGCTTGCACAGGTAACACCAGCAATCACTAGCCGGTGAATGTTGAAGCTATCAACAACAAAGAAGTGCGAGAGATTATATGGAATTTGGTCGTCATCGGGTGGAGTTGCATAGTGTGCATCTATAAGCTTTTCTGCACTGCTCGAAACGCTAGCAACCGAGACTGGCGTTCGTGGCATGTCTACTCTATCCTCCATCTCATCATCCGCAAGCTGGATACCAGCAGAAGGGTGAGGATGAGTTCTGTCCGAAGACATATGCCGCATTTCCTGCATTGGCTTAGAATTGACCCGCTCTGTCATCCGGTCAAAATACACAAGCAAGCTCAGGAATACTTCGTATGTCGTTGGACAGTATTTATGGATTCGACTCAGATAGCTGAGGATTGTAATACTGGGTACATTCTTTCCGTGAAAAGCAAGTACACTAGACGTTAGACCGGGCATATTTGCCGCCGCGTCGGCGGATGGTATAGGCCGGTGTAAACTTTCGTGTTGACGATCATTTGTTGTTGTGATTTTTGTTAAAAGCCCAGCAACCATCTCGATAATATCCGTGATGGGCATTGAACTTATTTCATATTTCAATGATGGCTCGTTTCCGGTCTGTCGTCGTCCAGAGCTTTCTCTATGGGACAAAAAGTCCTCACTGGCAAAACTTTGAATATGTGAGAGATCTCGAACCTTGATCGTATTTCCTTCGTGTGTCAAAAGATCATCGGATGGCCATACAGATCTTGGAATGGGGCTGTTCGAAGAGTCTGCCGGGGATGCTAATGCAGCAGAATTGGGTCCGGCTGGGGAGTAAGCCTGCGAAGTTTGCGCAGTTTGCTGATGCTGAGCAGATAAGGGAAAGTTTTGTTGGCTTGCAAATGACTGTCTCGATTGTGAATCGTTATGTGGATTCGAGCCTGGCGACTGGGAAGGGTGAGATTGGACATCCCCTTGAGGCCAATCGGCCTTGACGTCTACCGCATGAGGCCTTGGACTTGGAGGAACGCGAGGTATTGGCTGAGATGGTTGTCGAAACTGCGAAGAATTTGGTGATCGCGGTCGCTCATCGCCGCGTCTCATCTTTGGAAAATGTGTGGATTCTGTGATGGTCTCGCTGAGAACAGCAGCCATATTACACTATCGGGCCTGGAGCTGTAGAGGGCACCTAATATTAGCTCTGTATGATGCATTTACTGTAGCTGTTGGTATGCAGATGAAATGCGATATGCATTGTGGTGTGAAAGGCAGTGCTCATCATGAACTGATTCATCCTGGAGCGGCATCGCCAGCGCTTCATCTTGGATGGGCGAGGCTCTAGGCTGATCCATATATGAAGTCAAAAGCAGTCCAAAGCCTAGATACGGCTTTTGGACTATGAGGGCAGTATCACTCGATAGTATTGAGCACAGAGCTTATCCTGGCATGTCTGGAACGCATCGCATCGGCATCACGTATAGGCGCTTGAGAAGACAAGATAGATCGCGTTGCTCACCTGCAGCATTACAATTCTGGCACGCTGCCAAACACACTTCCTAATGAGCGCAATATGAACGTGAGAGCAAGTCCTTGTCGCTGTTGACTTCAAGGTCGGGGGGGAGGCTGTGTATTATTTGTTTGGGGATTCGTTGGACGTCACAGGTTCAACTTCGGTTGGAGCGCAATCGAGAATCGATGGTACGGCAAAACAGAGATGGCCCAAAGAGTACTCGCACTCCAGGTAGCGACGACAAGAACAAATACAGAGCGAAAATCAATGGCTAAGAGAGTGCAACGCCGTCTAGATAAAAATTTTTGCTCTGGGTGTGGAGATATTTCAAGAAAGCAAGATCAGATTCCAATGCGACGCTCACAAATGATGGCCGCAACACCGGTGGAGCCAGCGCTGCCCAAGTGGTAGAGGAGATAATTAAGGTATTATCGCCTACTCGACCTGCCCAGTGCCTGCGAATCAAGTCTCCAACGTGCTACCCGTGATCCTGCGAACTGGCAATTGCGCATACCTTGCATACCTTGCGCGCCTTGCTTGGCTAGAGCAGAGGTCGTGGGTTCCTACAGGTCCAACAGGCCCTACAGGTACTGTGCGATTGCACACATTATTTCACAACATCACAAAAGGCAGCAAATATCCCTTGCCTATCATATTGATGCATCCCGTCATCGCCATCTCGATTTCCGTGAGATGCATTTACGCCTTCGCGGTTTCTCAATTGAGTTTTCCACTTCACCGCTCCCTGAGAACCCGTCTCCTGAGTTTCATGGGCGAGCCGAACTTGATAGTGCCACTAGATCTTAACATCTGTCATTTGCCTATTTGCTGCCATACGCCATTTTTCAACACTGGCCGACATTTCCCCGGGAAAGGGATCAAGCCTTTGACAACGTGGCTTTCAGTTATCGTATTGATGTAGGGTTTACAAATCTGCTCACGAGACATTGACTTTGTACCCGTTATCTGGGAGATATAGATGCCTAACTGCACCCTTCGCCGTCAACACAACCATTCTTATGACACCTCCAGAGCTCCCATCCCACTTGATCGCCTCTTGTAATGCGCCCTTTACAAATTCTACTGCCTCGGCCTCCTCAAAGTCCTCTTTCCAGTTCGCATCACAGTATCCGTAGATGTATGTGGAACCTGATCCTCCGATGGCATATGACTGCTTGTGTAACGATCCTCCTAGAGGTATAGAGTACACCTGACCGCCGTGACGTTCATCCCATCCTGCTATGATCAAGCCAGCACTGTGTAACCGTTAGCAATAGTGCAATTGCTTGCGGGACAACGAGACTTGCCTAAGCCGATCCTTATTGTCATAACATAGCTCCTGGAACATTGCCGCCGCGATCTTAGTTGTCGGCTGGGCTGCGTTTTGGATGCCAAACATGCCAAGCTGGTAGTGAACAATATCTGCAACTGCTTGTGTATCCGCTGCCGAGCCTGATCGACAACACCAGATGGTATCGTGTACTTGTGTGAGCTTGTCTGTGACTCGATTTGCGATGTATGCGCCGGTCGTAGTTCTACTGTCCGCACCTTTTGACGATGATTAGCTCATAGCTGGATAGTATTAATCCGGTTCAAACATACCCAAGATAACACCATCCTTAAAGTTGATAGCCATGCTAGAATATGTCAGCTATTGCATCACAAAGCCGTTGTTGTTTGAACGATGGTCTTGAAGTGACAGGCTTACATCGAGGTACCTAAACTAAATATAAGGTTAGCAGTCCACTCTCAAGTGCAGCTG
This sequence comes from Aotearoamyces nothofagi, assembly GCA_015345905.1. NCBI lineage: Eukaryota > Fungi > Ascomycota > Leotiomycetes > Leotiales > Tympanidaceae > Aotearoamyces > Aotearoamyces nothofagi. Next base: position 255,496 of record JADDTR010000003.1, on the reverse strand, counting down.
TAATATACATACTTAACCTCTCCCTTCTTCAGCCGGTCCATGTCGACGTGGATGCCATCTGGATGTACACGTTAGAAGCAGACCTGAGATACATGGGGCTGATGCCCATCATAACGCACCCTCGTTCAGCATTCCAGAGGTGCCGAACTCCATATTGCTGTCTTTGTTACTTCGTGATAGGTTTGGAGTTGCTAGTCTTCCTAATTTAAAAGATGGGAAGTGTAAGAGTGATATTGGTAAGTTGAGCCCTCCGATGGGTTAAGGCAGCTTCACTGGCGTATGCTTGGTTCCTCGCGTGAAGCTCCCGCTTAGCTCCCGGTTAATTAATCCGTTCCGCGATATCAATTCAGCCTCATAAAGCTTCAGGGCCAGCGTTATAATCAGAGGTCAGTGCAATTTCATTCATCGTAGTCTAAATTAATTAGCAGAAAACGCAAAGCTTAACAATAAAGTAAAAGGAAGGAGTGGAATTGCATTAGGAAAAATAGTGCGAGTTGAACGCAGTGGCTGTTATCTTCCATACCCTCTTCGCGTAGAGCAGCCACTAGACTCTCAACATGAAAGTCAGTACTTTTACAAACAGCCTGTTCAGACTATATCATACTTTCATTTTGAATAGTTATGCTCTTAGGTATGCAGTCTCTAACTATCAAGCAGTTATTTTTATATCAGCCATCCCGGTAGCAAGAATGTTTTAAAGGTCATATTCTTTCTTCCCACTCAACTCCTTGCTATTATGCTTTATTTGCACGCCATGTTCCTGTGCAGTTGTAGAGCGCTTTGATTTAACGCCTGCTTTATCCAAAATCACTGCTTTGTACATCCACCATAATGATTAAATTCAACCTCCCCGAGTCAGTCTGCATGCCTCGTTAGCAAGGGTGTGAATCCCTTTGCATGCGCATGGACCCTACCCATTCTTCTCCAGTTCCAACGGAGTAAAATCCTGCATCGTAGTCTGGGTGGACTCAATACCTGGAGTGGCATCGTCCGCGCACCCACAATCGTAGAAATCACCAATCTTAGAGCAATCAAAGAGCGGCTTTCTTAATACTGTGTTGACTTCGTTATGTATGTGGCATGCCCATGTAGCTGCAGCTGATCTCGACGAAACTTGTGGTGGAAACTTGGCGAGTAGGGGCTGAAAGTGTCTTGCACAATCTCCGCATGGGTAAAGACGAGCAAACAGGTAAATATATGCTTTCAGTGATGTGCTATCCTCCTCTGTGGGCTTATCTGGAAATTTTGCCATCGTCGTGTGCAATAGCTTCCACGCTGCGTTGCCAAGTTCTGCTCTTTAAGGGAAGTTAGCGCATGGAGTGTCGTAATACTCTACCCCTGGCTTACTTCAGAGTGGCATTCTCAAGCTTGGGAGCTGTGGCTTCTCCATGTAGAACATCATCAGTAACTGAAACTGAGTATTGCGAAGGACGTCCCGATGATTGCGCTTGTCCACCAAATGTGAGGAAAAAGGAAATAACAAGGAATGTCGATAAGGCGACGAGCAGGAGCACGCTGAAGTGCTGTCGTCGCGCCATGGGCGACGCTTGAAGGAAGGGAAATTTGGAATTCGGATTCGGATTCAAGGGAAGTCGCGCGGCAGCGATATGCTTGGAAATGAATGGGCTTTTACAATAATTGAATACAAACTCTCGTAAGTAATGACACGATTTCCAGGTGTCTGTCAAAGCACCGCGCGATACGGAGTAGAGTACTTACGCTACCACCGCGTGGTCGCGCGCGTGTCGTCGGATTAACTCCCCTGTCGCCATTCGGATTCCGGACTATCGCTGCCTGGAAACTGCCTAGCGGTGCCTGCGCCCAGGAACACAATCCCTGCGGCAGACCACCTAATATTTGGGAGGTTGTCATCAACTTTATTCCGAACACGGCACCTTTCTTCCACATAGCTACTATCACCGGACTACGATTGAGTCAATCCATTACACCTTCTCCTCCTCTCAAATAACTGTCCATAACGATTAAAACAAAAAAGACACATAACATCAAGATGGTTTTCCCTCCGCCACCAGTCAACACTATTGGTATGTTGGTTTCGCAGCTTTACTGAGAACTTGTGGACAGCTGCAAATGAGCATTGTCTCCATTATTCCCTTGTAAATGAGGAACTCTGTTTCGGTGTGGCTCTAAGGCAGTAGATGGACGTCAATGTAGCAATTAACCGATGCCCTATCCACGACGTCAGCTTCACCGCACCATCTGTTCCTCTTGTTCACATGATGCACAATCAGTAAGGATATTCGTTAACATGTTGAGCAGACTGGAGTAATGTCGGCTTCGTATTTCGAGAAGGTGGGTAACCTATTCTGTTTAGCACTCCCATATCCTGACGGTTATAGTCAATGGGCACATTGAATCCCACTACAGTAAGAAGACTGGAGTGTGGACAGCCCCTCAGTTTGTCACCGACCCATACCTCCGTATCCACGGTATGGCACCGGCCATAAATTATGGTCAACACGCCTACGAAGGTTTGAAGGCGTTCCGAACTCCAGAAGGCAATATCCAAATCTTCCGGCCGCAAATGAACGCTGCGCGAATGGCACACTCGGCAGAATTCATCAGCATTCCTCCCGTACCAGAATCTATTTTCTTGCAGTCAGTACACGCTGCGGTATCATTGAATGCGGCATTTGTGCCACCCCATGAGACGTCAGCATCCATGTACATCAGGCCCATCATCTTTGGTAGCTCAGCTCAATTGGGTCTTAGCCCACCCGAGGAGTACACATTCTGCGTCTATGTCCTTCCAGTCGGCGTTTATCACGGTGTAAACCCAAACAAGGCCTTGATTCTTGAGGACTTCGACCGCTCTGCACCTCACGGAACTGGAAGTGCTAAGGTTGGCGGGAACTATGCACCAGTTCTTAGACACAGCGACAAGGCCAGAGAGGAGGGTTATAACATCACCCTTCACCTTGACAGCCAAACTCGAAGCGAGATTGATGAGTTTTCAACCAGTGGCTTCATTGGAGTAAAAAAGGATGGGGAGCAAGTTACCCTTGTTGTACCAGACAGCAAGAATGTCATCAAGAGTGTTACCTCAGACAGCTGTCTTGCAATTGGAAAGAGCCTAGGCTACAACGTCGAGGTTCGATCGGTGAGTAAAATGGTTCCGTACTCTAGATACTTCTAACGAAGAAATAGATCAAATATGAAGAAGTCTCATCCTTCTCTGAAGTTCTCGCAGCTGGTACCGCTGCAGCCCTTGTGCCAATCAAATCAATCACCCGAAAATCGACGTCCGACAAGTTCCAGTACATTCCAGAAGATTCGCAAGAGCCTGGCCCAATATTCACTAATCTCATCACAACGCTCCAGGGCATCCAGCTAGGGAAGATCAAGGACGATTTCGGGTGGTGTGTTCCGGTTAAGGAGGTGGATATCAAGGACTACTCATCAGGCGAAGTCATAAATGGTATCAATGGTACAAATACAAGTGTAGATAAATTACCGTAAGCAACAAAAGTCATCTTGTTAAAATACCGTCGAATTTTTGGATTTTCAAAGCAGCCCGTATCAATTATAGCAAAATAGAGCTCTATCCTTCCACTCAACTCTTATTAGTTGCAAAGCTCTCGATTGCCCTGAAGGCATCTAAATTATTGGCCATCACAGGCCATTTAAAGAGATGCACAAGTATAACTGCTGGGTTGGATATTTGGGTATAATAGCAAGCCATAGCAAATCTAATAAGTAGAAATAACATATTAGTGATTGATTGATCCCTTGACAAAACGCTGTTAGCGATTTAGCACAATCCAGAGGGATCAAGGCCGTCCTTGGACCGGGTTCACTCCCATCTACGAGATTGCACTCTCCCTTTTCAGCTTCTTGTGATGAGGCTGTTGATCCTCAATAAAGCTCGCCATGTGTTGTAATGCTAATTTTAACGTGCAGGTATCGGCCTTGAGGCTACTAGCCAATGCCACTTCGGGAATTTGACCTAACCTTCGACCGCTGGTCGAAGGCCGATGCGAAATGTGACTATTTTCAGGACTTCCAAGAACCTCTGCAAGTCGGATCAAGACACTGCCTGGCTCACTAGGAGTGCTTAGCAGTGACAACTGTGCATCTCGATAATTTGGCACCGTCTCCTCAGTCTCAATAATGCCATCGGAGATCAGCTCTTGAATTCCGTCTCGAAGAATCTGGTATCGTGCAGCCAAAGACGGTGGCTCCACCTTGATCTGGTGCCCTACGCGATCGAGAAACGCTTCATCAAGTATATCAACCAGATTAGAGGTACACATGATCATCAGATTTGGTCGTGACTTCACGCCGTCGAATCCTGTTAGGAGCGCATTTGTTGCACGTATAGCATCTTGCACCTCTCCTCGATCGCTAGCAACCGCGCGAGAAGCAGCAAGACTCTCGATTTCATCTATTAGAACGCATATGAAGTTTCCAGGATTTTTCTCACACATGAGCTCAATTGCTGCAAAGATCTCAAAGATCTGCTGTGCGCTCTGACTGAAGAACTTGCTCAACAATGTAGCGGCGTTTATCTGAATGAATTTTGTTTGTTCGAACCATTTATTGAGCCTAATGGAGAGCTTTTGCGCCAAAGCTTGTGACAGAGTAGTCTTTCCTGTTCCTGGTAGGCCAGTGAGTAGGATAAGACGGTTCATTCGCGACTGTCTGGCAGGGCCACGTTTGCGAGAAAATTTAACTGGCAGTTGTTATTTATAGTTTGCTGTCAAAACCTGAGATATATCTTACTCATATTTGTTACAAACCGAATTGTGTTGCTTCGGATATCGCTGTCAAAGACAAGCCTATGAATGCCCTATCAGCCGGGACTAAATAAACCTCCCCATTATACACTACTTACCCTTCCCATGCCTGTTCAAAGCGCAAGCAGGGCAACTGGATAATATCGCCCTGGAGAAATGTTCCATTCTTTATTAACGGACTGGTGCTGTTACAGATGCGATAGACGTTTATTTCAATCGCTACTTCTTTGATATAGTAAAAGTTTCTGGGGACTGTCACACCACAGTAATCGACAGCCTTGACTGACATAAGACTGGCAGGGAAAATATCCATGTCTTCGAAGTATTAGTAAAACCGTTAATCTCAATGTTTCTAATATTTCGACTTGCATGCTTCATCCTGGAGGAAGTCATCCCATAGCTGGAGGCAGATCACTTTTCCGGATCCAAAGACTTCCTCAAGCTTGCTGGTCATCTTTTCACTTCTGTTAGTACACATAGCCAGGATTTGAAGAGCAAGATATACCTCTGTAAGAGATCCGTCGAAACTATCTTGGACTCGTGCCTCGATATAAAGAATGCCTGCTTTGAGGATTGGTTCTTCATTTTGACCGTCCCCGTCGCTTTCCTTGCCTGCTAAGACAATTGGACTAGCCACCATGGCAACTTTAGGAGAAGATGGTCTTAATAGTGGCGAACCGGTGGATTAATAGCCTCATAAAATGAACTAACGCCTATGTTGATATAGTATAGTACTCCTCCGCCTGTTGCAAATGTGGGCCTGGACTAAAGCTGTCCATGATTGGCTGTATATAAAGTGAGGCCCGAGCGCCCGGGTTCCAGGGATAGCTGCATGGCGTGTACGGTGGTGGCGCGCGGATCGTCATCATCTAACTTCGCGAAGCGGAGCTGCTACAGCATCCTGCGCCAGCAACGGTTTCTTCAACATCTTCTTCAACATACTGAACACCATGAAAGATGGACGTCTTCGGCTTACTCGATGAGTGTAAAGGCGACGACCCAACAGATCCATCTGTTGGTAAACAGAAGGATACTGCCGTCCAATTAGTTATATCCTCTGCGCTTGGGCTCTCATCATTCATAGCTTTCTGCGTGAGTCCTTTCGAGCAGGCGGACACCTAGGCTGCGAATGAAGGAAATGCTGACTATGTTAGATACTGCGTCCGCGATGGAAGTCGTTATACGCCGCGAGAAAACGGCACACCGACGCTGCTGCGGCTTTACCAGAATTGCCAGACACTTTCTTTGGCTGGATACCAGCCTTGTATAGGATCACCGAGCAACAAGTACTTGCCTGTGCAGGCCTTGATGCTTTTGTGGTATGAAATACTTTGTGCAAAAATCTAAATACAATGCTAATCTCTGGTAGTTCTTATCGTTCTTTAAGATGTCGATCAGATTCTTTAGCATAATGTTTATCATTACCGCAGTTATCCTGGCCCCCATTAACCACCACTTTGTTGGCCTACCAAGCCCTTGGGATAGTGGGGATAGAAACGAATCTTTAGAATTAGGCCAAAGTACATTTTACCGGTTCTCGAGCGTAGAGAATGGTACATTCACGGAACCGAAGGACGCGCCGAAAGTGGACAACAGTTATCTGTGGGCATATTTGGTCTTTACCTATCTCTTCACTGGCCTGGCATTCTATTTCCTACTGGACCAGACAAAGAAAATAATCCGGATTCGACAAGATTACCTCGGCAGCCAATCAACGATTACTGATAGAACAATTAAACTATCTGGTATTCCTCCAGAGCTTAGATCCGAAGAGGGTATCAAAGAGATCCTGGAAAAACTTGAGATTGGAGAGGTTGAAAGCGTAACATTGTGCCGCGACTGGAAAGAACTTGATGAACTGATGGATCAAAGAGCTTACATATTGAGGAAACTCGAGGAAGCGTGGACTGTTTATCTTGGGCAACAAAGCATCCAGAGACAGTTGGAATCTCTTCCTAATATTCAGCCTCCAGCTCCTACTATAAGCGACGATGACGAAGATGCTGATGGTGAGGAGAACAATAATCTTTTGACCGGTTCCAATAACGGTGTCGCAACCTATGACAAACCTCGTCCGACGACCCGAATTTGGTATGGTTTTTTGAAGCTGAAGAGCAGAAAGGTAGATGCCATTCATTGTTATGAAGAGAAACTTAGAAAACTGGACGACAAGATCCGAGAAGCGAGGAAGAAGGAATATAAGCCCACTCCGTTGGCTTTCGTTACCATGGATTCCACCGCAGCTTGCCAGATGGCTGTTCAAGCGCTAATCGATCCCTCCCCGAGACGGCTTCAAGCGACACTTGCCCCAGCACCATCTGATATAGTATGGACTAACACATACCTCCCCCGATCGAGTCGCATGATTTGTTCCTGGACTGTTACCGTCTTCATATTTGTGCTCACTATCATATGGCTTATTCCTGTCGCATCCTTTGCTTCTCTATTGAATCTGTGCTCAATCCAGAAGGTCTGGCCACAGCTAGCAGAGGTTCTCTTCCGTCACGATATCGTAAAGGCCCTTGTTCAGACTGGCCTGCCTACTCTTGTGGTATCGCTTCTCAACATTGCCGTCCCTTTCCTTTATGATACCTTGGCCAACATGCAAGGCTCAATATCACAAAGCGAAGTGGAGCTGTCAGTGATTTCGAAGAACTTCTTTTTCAGCTTCTTCAACATCTTTCTTGTGTTCACCGTTTTTGGCGCTGCTACCAACATTATACCCACGCTCCAAGACCAGCTGAAAGACACGACTAAGATTGCCTACACTCTTGCGAAATCTTTGAAAAGACTTGGGGTTTTCTATACTAACTTCATCCTGCTTCAAGCAGTGGGTCTCTTTCCATTACGATTACTGGAGTTTGGTAGCGTCTCCCTATATCCCATCATGCGGATGGGGGCAAAGACACCTAGAGATTATGCAGAGCTCGTTCAACCTCCGGTATTCAAGTATGGCTTTTACTTGCCATCTGCGATCCTCATATTTATTCTGTGTCTAGTGTACAGCATACTTCCAGCAGGCTATATGGTTCTCTTCTTTGGATGGCTTTACTTCGTTATAGGCTACTTCGTCTACAAGTATCAGTTGCTATATGCCATGGATCATCCACAACATGCAACCGGTGGAGCCTGGACAATGATTTCTTATCGTCTAATGATCGGCATCGGCATATTCCAGATAGCCATGGCTGGCTGGATAGCTACGCAAGGGGCATTGACACAAGCAGTTCTAGTCCTACCACTCGGTCTCATAACTATATGGTTCAGCTATTTCTATGCAAGTACATATGAACCTCTTACGAAGTTTATTGCTCTCCGAAGCATACGTCGTGAAGATGATCTAGGTCTCAACATCGCCGACGAGGAGGTCAGCATTGATTCTTCACCTGTCCACCTTCGGCGTAGAAGTATGACTGTTGATGAGGATAGGGAAAGGGGGCAGGTGTTTGTGAATCCAAGCCTGGTCGTCCCGTAAGTTGTTTTGCACCTACGTCATGGGCTCTTTGCTGATTCCAAACAGATTGCAGAAAGTTTGGATTGACCACCGCTCTGATTCAAATCCCGTTGTGCCTGTGCTCAGCAATGAGGATAGCACCGCAAGTTCACTGAGTTTAGGCGATACTCATGTGTGGCGGGATAATGGTGATGATAACGTGTAAATAATACAAGGCGACGAACAAATAGATGCTTGTCTTTTAATTGGCGGAATTGGCTTAGAAACGTGTTATATGCATAGCGAAGGAGACGTGGTTATCACATCTTCTATAATTATGAGGATCGAATTATTGGTAGTTGATAAAATTAGGACTCCTACAGAGTACAGGGCGCGCCTTCTCGACGGCGAAGCGAGTAGGTTTATTTGGTTAATCCTTGACGTAACTATGAACACCACAATGAACATGCTCGTTCATGAGCTGTTGACATTATTCCTATCGCTTAATATGTATCTTGGAAATTCCGGATCCTTTCATTAAATCATATTTCGATTCGTGAAATTGGTATCCCTAACCACTATCATTCCAGAGTTTTAGTAACCAGTTTGACCCTGAGGGCCCGAGTCAGGAAAACGTCGCTGTTCTTCCCGGAGCTCTATGACAATTATCTCTTACCATTCGACCCTCATTGCCAAGTCGGCCGTGGAAGAGCCTTCTAAAACAACGTCTTCCCATATACTCTTATCTAGGGGAGTCGCAGATCCCCAATCGGGTCATACTTCCTCTCGCCCATCTACAGCGACTCCCCATACATCAATAGCTGTTATTCTAGAATCCGATACGCACCACATTATGGTGCTTGGGGAGCCAGAAAGTGCATCTAATAAGGCATATTTGATGCCAGAGGAACCGGCCAAAGGCAATGCTCACGAAGGTCTGTCGTCTCATTTTGATACCCAACAATGGCTGATGAGTATAGTTACCTACAAAACAGCCGGAAAAAGAAGCACCTCCTTATCTTCGAACATAGCTGTTACTCCACCAGGCGGAACACCACCAGATCCTGATAAGGAGCTACCTCGTCCTGGCTCCTTCTCGCATTTCCACAGCTTCGAACAGTCACACATGCCCGGCGAGGATCTCGCTGCGACTGAAACACCCGCAGACTTTGGATTTGCCTCTATTGGTCTTCATGGAAATTTAGTGAATAAGGGAAAAGGTCGAGAAGTAGAAAGAGGTAGAACTTTGGACAGACAGCCACGAACATCTAATCCACTTGCTAGAGCCGAGTCTCGCATAAGAAAGAAGGAGAGATCAATTCAGATCGATGTACACGCTATAGAAAACCGCACGTGTCGGAGTACTACTTCCTTCGATGATCCGACGGATCCCTGTGCCGTCTTTGAGGACAACTTATTGGAACCTTGTCCTCATGAACCCTTCTGTGCCACCTTCTCTGAAGTATTGCAACCCCCTCAAAGAGACACCCTGAATGGGGCTATGACTCCAGATTCATGTCCTAGCATAGTGCCTCCTGATTCATGCCAATTCAATGGCTTCTCCCAAACTGGGGATGCAGTAGACAGCAAACCAACACCTTCGCTAACAAATTTCGGAAACTTGAAGCCCCTTTACTCAGCTCCAACCCTTTCGGCTGATAATTTTGAACAATTGGTAGGTAACATAGGCTATGATGAATACCTATCACTCAAGAGTTCTATCCCGTACTGGTCGTCCTATCGGAAGATACCTGCAGCATCGCAGCTACCAAGAGAGATCCTCCAGCAAATATACCTCCATCTTGGGCCCCCAGATTTCAATGCTGCTCGCCATATTTCGCAGTCGTGGTTTATCGCTAGTTTGGAGCGGTCAATCCTTGAGACTATGCTTAAGCGTGGTGGCTGGTCCAGGAGTATGCAGCGGGAACTTGTTTCCAATCATATTGTTGATTCCCGGGTTCGAGCCAATGATGAATGGCGTATGAGCAAAGCAATCGCGCGCGAGTGTGCTCTCGGACCAGATTGGACCGGGAACGGGCTAAACACTGGAGATGGGAATTCACGGCCACCCCTCAGAGTGGCCAGCAAAACACCCTTTATACTCATCTCTACGACGGACTTCACGGAAGCTGGCGTTCATTATCCTAGAACAGATGATGGAGATTCAGGCATTACTTTCACAGCTAGTTCTTGTGGTGAATTTTTGATGGTGGCCCATGGTTGCCTAGTATATGTCTACGAGCTCAATCGCAGTCATAAAACTGGCTTGGAAAACGAAGGCTTTATCAGCGGAGGTATGAAGCCTATTACTAGTATTATCTGTCCCAGGAGAGTCATCTCTTGTAGTATGGACACGTCTTGCAGTCGCGATGCCATTGCTGTTCTCATGGACAGTCGCATGGGCCTCGTCTGCGCTATTACGGGTAACTCTAGTAGGAGAAGAAGTGCTTCATCTCTGGGAAACTATCACGATGGAGGTAGTGCAATCTACAACAACCCACTCTCTAGAGGTGAAAGATGGCGCGACTATATCGCAACACGCTCCTCGAACCAGCCAAGCGCCTATGTCGCAGTATCAAATGAGCCTACCACCATCCCACTTGCCGCCGCAGGACCTTCTGCTCTCGAACAAATCTTTGATTTTGGCCAGACCCTGAGCGATCCTACATGTCCATCTATTGATAATCTATATCCGACTGACCACACGCACCGAAATGCTCTTCAGCTACCTCAGTCCATTTACTTCTCAATGCCTGTTGAATGGTCCATGCCAACAGTATATGCTCCTCTTTGCAGTGCAGATGATCCTCCTCGATCAGTTGCTCTTTGTCCTCAGCGTCGCTGCGTTGCTTTCGGGTCTAGCTCGGGCATCGAGTTACACTGGGTCGATGCTATCACAGGACAAGACCTGAACCGCTGGTTTCCCCTTACCGCTCCGAGCGACTACCTCTTTTTCCTTCCGCCAAGAACAGGCGTGGACAGTGCAAAGAAATTAAGACTGATCAGCAGTGCTGGAAGCCCTGGTGAACGCTCTGTATTGGCTAGCAAATTTAGCAATAATTTTTGTGGGAGGTCAAGAGAGTCAAAGTTGAGTCCGTTCTGGTATAAGGTTGGTAAGTATAGTGGTTGGAGCAGCCGTAATGACCACGAACTACAGTCGACTTGTGTAAGGGATGATAGTGATCACTATCGTGCGGTTCCTTTGAGCGATGGCTACCATATATTGTTCACTGATCCATCTACCGGATTGCTCTGCCTTGGTAGCGATGCGCCGGTAGGTGGCCCGACGAAGTTGCTAAGGAAAATTTGGTTTGCTGGCTTCATCGGCGATGGCTGCCCGATTGTATATGCAAGTGGTAGTGATCTAACGTGGGGTGTCAGAGTTGTGGCTGCATATGGTTCAGGCAAGGAGAAGAGTATTTGGCTCTTTAGTGTACCTGCAGATGTCTTTGCTGATAGTCAGGCGGAAGAAAGCGGCATTGCTATGCCATACGAGGGTGGAGGTCGGCCGTATGGATGGAGTACAGCAGGTAATCGGGAATGGTCTGATTGGCGGAATGATGGTGCGCTGTTTCAGTGGCAGGACCATTCAAACGATCCTACATGGGGAATGTTTCATGGGACAGACAAGAGTCACTGGCCTTTGCAGGTGAGAGGCCATGAGATTGGAAAATGTACTGATTTGGTGGAGCTGGTGATTGATTCTGGACCGAATATGACAATTTGGGCGTTTGGACGGAACGGAAAGGCAAAGACATGGAGAATTGATGACGGTAGATGGGATGGCAATATCAAGGAACAACTTGTCATAAGGGATGGGACGATCAGACAAATTGATGGCGAAGGCGATGTTGAGATGCTAGATCCACCTCTTCTATGGCCATTATCTGCCGTTTCTGAGCCTCCTGAGACGCCAGAGCAAGAAATGTTTGATGGCAGTGCATCCACAGTTTCTGCAGATCCAGAGTGTCAGTCTCCGGGCTATTATGAAGCTCATGCTGCGAGCAATGTTGATCCGGATGGAGATGTTCTCATGGGAGATCTGTCGGAACCAGTCCCGCAGCTCGCAGAGTATAGTTCGGACGACTCCTTTGAGACTGTTGCAGTAGCACATTCTCGAGGGGAGATATTGTACCACAGTAGGAGATCCATGGGACGCTCATATGTTCAATCGGTTACGTGGGAGTCAACGGATTTGGTCGAGGAACTCACCGGTGTTGCGAGGATTGACATCCAGATCCGATAGACTCGTAGTGGTTGTGGACTTTGGAGTATGGCTAGATTGAGTATGAGTCTAGAATGAGAAATTGAGTACCATAGAGGAAGCAAAAATCGAACGATTCTTATACCCTATCCATCTGCATCAAAAAGAAGAGAAAGTATTCTCTTGTCCAATATCTCAATGATCTATCCTGTTCTAAACGCCACTAAACACCATGCTCATGCCGACTATATACCCAAAATAGATCAATGATTCCCCGGAGTCCGGTAGTATTCTCTTCTTCTTCCATCGTCCTCCTCCACTAACACCCTCTCTCTTTCTGCCACTCGCCCAGAAAGTCGAGGATTCTTCTCATAAGCAATACTCCTACTCCTGCTTCTTCTAGCTGGATCGTCTTCAAGATTTAGTGCCTGACGAGTACCTTCCGGTCTCCGTACATCGTTGTCCGACGTAGTCAAAAATACTCTACTAATCCGCTCCCGGCTACCATCCCTCATCCTCTCACGACTCCGTTCCCCTGATTGCGTTGCATACAGAACCTCTGATCTACGAGCTTCATGCCTGCTGTGTTGACTGTGCATGCTCCCCTTGCTAGCCCGTGGGCCGGCTTCATGTGAAATTATCATATTACCCGAAGTCCGCGGGGTGCGAGGCGGCGATGGCGCATGTACGATTTGTGGAATCGAGGTACGGGCTGGCGCGACTACGTATTGCGAGGGTCGCGGTGCCTGCTCAATTACGGCTGTGGAGAGGCGGTGCGAGTGTATTGATTGCTGGGAGACGGGTCGTGCGATTATGGTTGTGCTGTTGCGGTGAGAGGAGTGAGAGGGGCGGCGGCGGACGTAGGTTACGGGACGGGCCGGCTCGGAATCGTCATGTTCAGAACGAACTGTGGCGGGAGGTTAGTTTTCCCTTGACTGGACGGAGAGATTGATATTGGAAGGGGAAGCTGATGAGATCTTACATACATTTGATGAGACACATTTGGAGAAATCGCGGGCCTCCTCGAGGGTGCCCGGGCCTTTGAAAGGGCTTAGAGATTTTGTTCCTTTAGGATGTTCTCAATGCCAATTTGAGATCAGAGTAATGAAGTTGTCTGCAAGTATTATGTAGAGAGCCGGTACGACGAAAGGTGCAGTCACAAATGCTAGATGGATAAGGAGTAGATGCTATAGGATGTGCGGTGTCTGTCTGCGTGGCGTGGATCGGACGGCGTATACAAAGAGGAGAGTAGAGGAGCAGCAGCAGCAGCAACAGCAGCAGAGGATGTGCAAGAATATATAGACATAATGACCCTTTTCAGCTGACCGAGCCAACAGCGTCCTGGGGCCGTCTCGCCCCCAAAAGCAGAGTAGCACGAGGAGCTTAAATTAGAAGGGGGGCCGTCATGGAGGTGGGGAGAGGCGGAATGCGACGGTGTGGCACGTGTGGCTGGTGCATGCTCGCTGCCATATGACTGCCTGTCTCTGGGGCTGAGGCTGAGCTGAGGCTGAGGCCTTAGAGCTGGCCTGAGTCGGCAAGCCTTCATGCCTGAGGTGCACGTCTCTCATCCCGCATCCCTCAACTTCAACACTCTCAACTTCTCCCCTTTAAAGCAAACCCAGAACCAAGCGAAGGTATCTGATAGTCTTGATTGGCCTTGCTTGGCCTTGCAACTATATTCTTCTGGTGAGAAAGATATACCTCTCAATAGCCTGCCTGATCTGTGATCGGCCTGGTGAGTGATTCTAGCTCAATTTCCAGCTTCCCTTGTATCCCTAGTTGCTAGACAACATCCTCGTTGGCCCCTCTGTGCTAGAAGGGTACTATATGCAGCATACTTTTAATAGCCAAATACATGATAGCAGAAAAGAAGAAAACAACTACAAGAAAAAGCCTAGGGAGGAGAGACAACCAGCCATCCGGCGTCTACTTTCAATATCCATCAGTCAAAACAGAGATGAAGGGGCAAGAAGCACCGGGGCAAGTACACGAGGATTAGGAGATCCCATACTGCTGCCTAGCAGCATGGGCCAGTCAGCTGTCATCTACCAAAAAACAAAAGAAGTGTAAACAGGTTCTGTGAAAGAAGATGACGAAGTCACGCCGAAATCTCAACTGACCAGCAGCAAATTCACAACCATTGTACTCGTCTGTCATCTCCGAAATAGCCGTTAAACGATGCTTTGGGGTATCATAATATGATAAATTATATCCACTTTCTCATCCAAGCGCCATCGCGACGCTTACAGCAGCCATAACCAATCCAAACGAATACCAATATGGCACACTCATATTTCCGGCACCCTCCATGCCAGCTTCGACGCCATTTTCCGCTTTCCCTTTAATTTCGCTCTGTACATTCTGTGCAAACTCCCCTACCACATTTCCGGGAGGATAGTATTCGCATACCACGTACCACCCAGCGGTCCCTCCAGTGCCATTGCACTCGCTTCGTCCGCAGCCGACAGTTGTCGTGGTCTTCCATACAAGTTGTGTGAAGTGTCCAGTTGATTCACTGAATTGAGCCTTTTTGAAGTTATATTTCAGTCGTTCGAGACCCCAGGCATCCACCGACGCAGTTACGTTGGGGTAACCAGCTGCAAGATTTTCGCCCGTCGGACCGCCCTGATGTGATCTATTAGCTTTACTGCAAAACAGATATTGTGTCCTACATCGACTATCACGTTTTACTAGACAGAGAGGACTGTGCTGAGACCATAGATGTCCAAAACTTACAGAATGCTTAAAAGCGCACTTTTCTGACCAATTCCCAGCATATTCCGCACTGGTATCATTCCATATCAGATCCGTCGAATTGTGTTCTTCTCGATAGAAGTTATGAGCAACCAGCATCGCGTCCTGAAAATCCGAGTCGGAGGTATATTGAGTGGGAGTGGTTTCCGGAGCAGTAGATGCAGTTACCGTGGATAAGACAGTCGAGGTATCGGCGTAGATGGTAGTCGGGAGGCATAGAAGCGCTAGGAGCTGTGCAGAAACAAGAGACAATCGCATTGTTGGAGTGGCATACAGAGTTTTTCTAGCTGAGCATGTGAGAGGAGGCATGGATATGTTACTAGAGATGGATGGACTCGTACATGCTGCGCTTTCTTATATACAGGCAAACATGAAGCTGATGGATGAGGAATGAGGAATGAACGAACAACAGAGCGGCCGAGGATATTCTATGCCATCACATCGCAATTAGACAAGAGAGGAACGACACAGCCACCGCCATCATAATCTAAGCTGTGAGCTGCTTAAGGTAGGTACAGTGGAGTCGTAGATATAACCTGTCGGAAATCTAGGGACAGAGCGAATGGGGATCGCATGCATCATCTGATAGATGAGAGTTGTCTTGCTTCTTGCATGTTTCTTGCTTTCGGGGCGCCAATTCATCGGTTGGATATCGCAGCCTTGTCGATGACGTCTGGCGCCTGGCTGGGTTTCAGAACGTAGGCAGGGGTCCAGCCACACACGTGCCACACAGTGGCAGTAACTGGAGATGTGATCCACGCACCCTGTACGTGCTCCGCCCTACTCCAACCTTGTTCACCTTGTTGGGCACGGAGTGCATGCAGCCTCCATTTTGATCCTTTCATCGTCTACTGTATAGGGTATGAGTGCTGAGATATGTTAATAACTGAAACTGAGTTGAGATGTATGAGGCTTTTGGCTTCGTGAAAATACTATTTATTCATACCGATTCTACGCTCGCCTCGTTATGTAGGCACCGTGACTTTTGTGCTCATGTCCGTTGCCTTCCTCCTAATGATACGCCACGCTTATGCTTTGCTCACAAAATCAATAACTCAGTCTACTCGTCGTTTCCTCTCATTCTCTTTCCATCCACATCCACATCCAGATCAGATTCCATCTCTGCCCTTCTTAAGCTAAAACGAAGGAAGAGGGTTATAGCTCTAGCGCAAAGCAAACGAGGCATGGCAAGTATAATAAAGATAGAAGCATCAAAAGAAATTAAGTGGTGTAGTTGGTGTTGATTGTCAAGAACAATCGCTAGATCACGCTCTACCTTTGCAAGGCAGCGAGCTTTTGTAAAGCAGTTAGGACGCCTTTGGGCTAGTTAGCAAGCCGTTGAAAAGGGGTAAGCTTAAAGAGTGATAGCATACCAGTAACACCTTGTGTAAGAGTATGCGTTGCTTCCGTGTTCCTGCTTCCAAGACTCACAGTCGTAACATTCTTCACATATCCCGACTTCCCCAATTCGTTAGCCCAGCGGAAGATAACTTCATCTTCACGGCCGTCACCTGCGACCATGAGGAAGTCCATTGGCGCCTCGTCGGATTCGTTTAGATGCATTTTATCCTTAAGTCCCTCGAGGATTAAATTAGCTGCAGTTCCTTTGGTCCAGTCTATCGGTTCGACAGTGACCGCTCCTATAGAATGTTAGCAGATGTGCTTATGGTTTTTATTTTTCATACAGAAGATAAACGTACCCTCGATTGGAACAGCCCTAACACGCTGGTCTTCACAGGCATCGTTGATGTGGCTAGCACAGTCTCCAGCCTGGCGAGAGGCAGCCTCAAAGTCCTCACAATTCTTGTAGTGGAAGACCAAAGAGCAATTTCGCGATTCAATCCAACTGCCAGGAGTTCTCTCCTGGTAATACTTCATTATTCCCTCTACAGAGTCTTTCCAGGCTCGCATCGTGGCGCCGTCTGCCATCTCGATCCACTTGTTAGTGCCAAACTCTTTGATAAAACATCCGTTCTCAGCAATGAGGCCAAGGTTGGGAACACGCTTGAAAAGCTGGTCGAGTTCATCGGGTGTGCGGCCGCTCATAACATATACAGTATTCTTATCGTCTTGTAGAATGTCATTAAGCACATCGAGGGTGCGCTACGTCCTATTAGTATTAAAGTATCCAAGGAGTGGGAAGATACTAACCTGTGGGCTTGTCAATATGATACTACTAGGTGATCCCCAAGATGCCAAAGTGCCTTCATAATCAAGTATGAAGAGGCGACGCTCCGAAGCCTGGTACTTCTGGGCTAGAGCACTGATTGATAGACGGGGTACCGAAGTCGTGTCTCGTCTGTTTTGCTCCTCATAGACTTTTTCTAGTTTCTGAGTGAACGTAGTGAACCAATGCGCTGCTGTGTGGTGCATGACGGCTTTGTACAAGTTCTTCCATCTCCTCTCTTTCTCTTCGTCCCCCATTTCCAGTGCAGTCTTGATCGCTTCGGCGCATTGGCGGTAGTCCCATGGGTTTACCGACAATTCGTTGCCACCGAATACGGAAGCACTCCCCGTAAATTCGCTCAAAATGAGAGATCCATACTTGTTATGGCCCTCAAATTTGCCATCCTGGCATACAAGGTATTCATGACTGGTCAAGTTCATTCCTTCACGCTGACTAGCAATCATCAAAGCATCAGCAACTGTCAATAGCGCAAGATATTGTGGATAGCTGATGTCCTGCTTCAGATAAACAAGCGGCTGATACGCAAGATTAGCCCAAGATGAGTTGACCCGCGTGACAATGTCCGAGACAGTGGCATCTAGTTCGGCTTGCTCGGTGGTGGATGTAGCAACTTGAATCATCACCACTCGGTCCCTCCATTCTGGGTATTTATTTAAGAATAGCTCGTAAGCCAAAAGCTTTGGTCTGACGCCGCGAACGTGGTCCAGCTTGTCTCTCGCAACAATCAACTTCTTTCCTCGATAGCGTTCTTGCATCGTTTCCAGCCATATTTCCACAGCCGGGTCTGCACGTGCTGTGCTTAGTGCAACCGGGTCAATGCCAATAGCAAGATTGATAACATCAACGAATCGCTCATCCAGTTGTACGCCGTCATTTGTCGCTTCAACACACAGCAATCGACTACAGGTCTGCAAAAAATGACGCGAGTATTCATTTATTTGGAATCCGATGAGATTAGCGCCTAGCATGCCCTCCAGCAATTCCTTTCGAACTGCGAGGCACCGGAAGACTTCGGAGGAAGGGAATGCAACATGGAGGAAGAACCCAATTTTGGCATCAGGTAACTTCTTTCGCACCATGGATGGGACGAGGAGTAGATGATAATCGTGAATCCATATTATGTCCCCTCGCTTCCAATTTTTTATGATCTTGTCCGCAAAGGCCTGGTTGACGGCAACATAGTAAACCCACGAATGATCCTCATAAGCCTTGCTTTTCGGATTGTCCGGAATCTGGTAGTGGAAAACAGGCCAGAGGATTTGCTTGCTGTAATGCGTGTAGTGTCCATCAAAATCGCTATCCTTGCAGAATACTGTCAATGAGTCGTATTCTGTAGCTAGTTTATCCTCGATGTCTTGCCTTTGCTGCGTATCTTCCAGTGCGTCTGTTGGCATGCCGAGTGTGCCTACCCAGGTATATTCGTTATCCAAACTTCCAACTCTGGCAGATGCGTGTACTGCATTTCGTAGTCCGCCATTGCCTTGGTCCGCAGGCTCAACAGTCCAGTTGGCTTCGGCAAAGACACGATCATGGCTATCACTTCGCCCCATATATACTGGCTGACGAATTCCCGCTCGTCCCAATGGCTCTGCTTTGCCGGCAACTTTCTTATGTTCAAGTATGGATGCCGGAGGCGGAGAGCTGGCTCTAGACTTTGGCTGTGTAAAGAGGCGTCCAGAACCCCATGCAGGGGCATGAGGGTCACTAGGCGTTATTAACGTACGTCCATCTTCTTGTTTCGGGAAATGCTTCTTGATAGAAGCTTGGGCTTGGGCGAAGAATCCTTCTGTGTCATCTTCCTTTGCCGGTGTGGCCGGAGGAGTGAACTCTCGCGAGGGAAAGAGACTTGGAGCGTTCTTCGAGGTATCAATAGTAGCCGTTGTCCGTCGCGAGGGTTGTGCACGATCTGGACGGGGAGCATGGATGGTCGGAGTCGGTAGAGTAAAGTTGATAGTGTATGGTAGAAAGCTGTGTCGCAAAGATGTTAGCGGTCTGTACGGGCTGTAAAATTGAAATGGAACCACTTTTGGAGATGGAATTGATCTTGCAGAAAATGCCAATACCAGCTCGAGGTAGAGACCCGATAAATTTATCACTCGATATCTTAAAGCTTAAGCAGATAGGGTCTGTGAATGGCCGCATATTATAATTACAATGCTTGCATGGTGATCTCGGAATGGATACATACAGGGAAACCACAAAGACCGTCATGATTGCTGCGCGTGACGATGTTCAAATCGAGGCTATAGCGGAAGGAGGCAATAGAGAAAGAAGGCGAACAGGTGTGCTGGGAGGATTGGATTGTTGCGCAATCATTCGGAGGTTGGAGAAGGTGATTTCCAGGAGATGGAAAGATAAATACGTTAGGCTGGTGGGATGTCGTCGGTACCGCTTTCGTGCTTGCTGAGATAAGGCTGTACTCGATTTAACGCGGGAGGGAGGGTCTCGTGGTAGATAACAAGGACACTGGGGACTTGGGCTGGATTTACTGTGCGGGAGAGAACGCGACAAGTGAGGCAATTCGGGGGTGCAGGTGCAGAGAATATCACTGTCCTGTCCTGAGCATTCTTCTGGCGTGTTCGATGAATTTATTTGCGAGTGATCTGGCAGAACCGATGTCATTGCTCGGTGGCCCCAAAACCAAAACAGGGATCAGCAGAGGGTGATGCGCATGGCCGTAGCCAAACTAGCGGCCTTTTGCTACCTTTTGCTACCTTGTTGATTGCCAAATGCTGTAGCATGGCTGCCAAATAGCATGGCTGCAGGCAAGGGCTGTTGGGTGGGAAATGGGCCTGTCGGTGCACTGGCCCAGCACACGCTGTAGCCACGCCGGAGAGCACAGCAGCCGCATGGGCAGCCGTGTGTCGGGCACTGTTTTCCAGATTTCGACCGCTATACGTGCGGTACTACGATAGCAACGCCCTCAACAGAGCGCACAAGAAGGCAGCAGGTGCATGGGATGGCCGTGCTTGCACACATACACATCCCTTCCCGAGCGGGTCGACGACAGGTGCGAGATGTCGGGCATAGCATGGCATGGCATGGCATGGCATGGCATTGCATGGCATTGCATGGCACGGCCCTGGACGGATCACGGGGCAGGACAGTTACTCCAGCTCCTGCTCCCGTCCAGCCGCACCTGCACCATCTCATCTTGCTTGGGCCGCTATCTATCTACTATCTACCTGGACTGCAAGCCGGGGCATGGAACGGGGTGTTCGCACGCTCGGAGTCCTGCGGGCTCGGCCGGCCTGCGTCAGGATACAGTATACAGGTGCAGTTGCAGGTGCTGTTGCAGGTGCTGTTGCAGGTGCAGTCCACAGCTGCAGCAACAGGTCTGCCCGGCACGCCAGCGCGCAGATCCCAGCGTGAGAGAGGCTGCCCTCCACGGCCTCTTACGGCGCCCGGCCTAAGCCACATTCTTAACCCGCAAGCCTCTGCTGGCGCAGTGCAGACGCTGTCTTTTTCCTGCACTGGCTGCCTGCAGGCTGCTGCGCTACCGCGCCGGGAAGCAGGGGAGGCGCTTCTGGCCCACGGCTGTGGGGCAGCCATTGCGTCGCCACAGCACCCATGGACATGATCATGATCGTCCAGTACATGGACGGCAAGCCAAACACCACAAGGCTATCAGAGTGCTCCGTCTCGCCGTCTCGCCGTCTCGCCATCTCGTCATCTCGTCATCTCGTCCATACAGGCTCTGGTCCTCCGTCCTGTGTTGGCAACACAGCCACTTAGCACGGCGTGCACTTACGCGTGCCAAGCATGCTTCTCTCGAGCGTGAAGCTTACCCATCCCCGCCCGTTCAACCCTTTTCCCTTGCGACGGCTCAACGTTCTCACATCCTTGGCCGATTGTTTCCGATGCCTGTGTGCGTAAGGCAGGAAATGCCTCAAAACCACCACGAGTCGGCACGGTACACTGATGAGGCATCAACCTGATGATGTTTGCATTTAACCAGCGGCAGTAGGGGCACCACCACTGCGAACACCATGCGACTGTGTTTGTTTGGATGCCGTGGATACCGAGCTGTCCGGCCGAGATGTTCTGCCAAGCAGTTGCCCCGGAGCATAGCAACAGCAACAGCAACAGCTGATGCGGACGATGGTGATGCCACATGGCCATATGACCCCGCATCACGTTTCACAGCATTTCGATTTCACGAAGGGTAGCATCTTAAAAGTGAAGCAACTTAGATAGATTTGCTGCGGATATAGCCTAGCCCGAGCAATGTGATATGTGACAGCTAGTCCAGCTTCCCCAGCTGCCGAATCCGCTTGTTTCAATTCTCATGAGAGTTGCTAACAGCTTATCAGTTATTAACATCGTCGAGCCTAGGGGACGGCTAGATCCGTGCCGCAGACATGCAATGCGTTCTCTTTCTAGACAGGCTTCATGCTCATCCTTCAACTTGACTACTCTTTCCTCTATCATAAAATAATCGCCGGCTTTTGATTAGGCTATCCAGAGAGGTCATAACTTCGAAGACAATACAAGGCTTGGCCCATTCAGTGCCTCCACACCCTCACAGCCTTGTCTTTACCACCACTCCCCACCTTCTCGCCGTCGGGGCTCCAGTCTACGGCATATACTTCATCTTTGTGGCCTGGGAGATCTACCGGAGTAAGAATTAGTAAACACCTAGAGAATGAGGCCATTGATGACATACCAACAGCTAACTTATGTGTCCGCATATCCCAAACTTTCAGCGTCGTATCTTTCGAACATGTGACTAAGAGCCTCGAGTCCGGGGAAAAGGAGCATTGATATACTGGTGCCACATGGCCTCGAAGTGTGTTGATAAATTTTCCATCTCTCGCATTCCATAGCTTTGTGTGATTATCAAACCCGGCCGAGGCTATCAGCAACCCGTCCGGGGAGAATGTGACATGATTCACTTGTTTCTGGTGTCCCAACATCCGTGCTATAGGCTTGGTGCCTTTCGAAGGTTCCCAGAGATACATTGTGAAGTCATCACTTGCGGACACTAGACGTTCCACAACATTACCTTGTATCGTGGCGGCCTTGAGGAAACGCTCCTTGGCCTTTTCAGCCTTTTCTTCTTCCGTGGTGGGGATCTGACCGGTGTGGTCATGATATGCTGTTCGGAGGACAAAATCTGTGGAAAGTGCAAGATGGTTCACCCAATGGGCATGTGCGCTCAATGTATGTATGAGTGTTCCTTCACTGGCACTCCAGACCTTTATCGTTTTGTCATGTGAGGCAGTATAAATGAAACCAATCCCTCCCCATTTAACGCATGACACTGAACCCTTATGACCACTGAGGACCATTTCAATCCTCTGCTGGTTTATCGACCAAACCCTAACAGTAGAATCTTTTGAAGAAGACGCCAGCCTAGGCTCGCCGGCCTTTTGAGCGTGGTATGGCTCCCAGGCCAGGCTCGTAATCCACTTTGTGTGTCCTTTCATGGGATTGCCAACTTGCTTTCCCGTCTTAGGGTCCCATAATCTTACCGTATTATCCATACTACCAGTTGCTATCCTGCTATCGTCGGGAGACCAGCACACTGCTAATACCCAGCTCGTATGGCCTTTAAGTGTATGCACTGGGGTGCCAGTATCACAGTCCCATATTCTCGCCGTATGATCACCGCTTCCGCTCACCATTCGCGAGGAGCTGCGAGGGGAGAATTGCGTGGCTAGAATTGCTTCTCCATGACCCGGTATGCTCGATGCACATCGCGATACTGCCTGAACCCTGAAGACAGCCTGCGGGGCAGCTGATATATTTTGGACTTCTTCTGTGCTAACTAATCCAGGGATAATCAAAGCTTTGTAGATATTCGATGGGAAGGCGGTAGTAATGAGATTACTTGAGGATTTCTTTTCGGGTACAGGGAGTGTGAATCTATATGGAATATGCTCAGAGGCATCCTAGCGGACTAATCAGTACTTGTATAAGACTCGAAGGCACTCAGCAACAAATTTTTAGCTTACATGTCCTTGAAGGGTATTGAGGAGTAATTCTAAGTTCTTCGGGTTCGCGTCTGCTACAGGTACCAAGACGGGACCTTGCCCGATAGGAAGGCCAGTTGTTTCGTCAAAAAATTGTATGCGCAAACTTCCGGCATCGGCTGGGATTACATCAACCTCTTGCTGATCCCTTGATAGCTCAGAGGCTTCCAGCCTTTGGCGTTTATTTGGCGGTGGAAGTACAGTCGACATGGCAATCGTGGGGAAGGTATTTATCAAACGTGAGGATGCGAGTCTTGAAAATCGACAAGGCGAAATTTCAACACGATAGATGGCCCGTGCATTTACAGCCTCGCGCTAATCAAGTAGTCCGTTGATTAGCTCATTTGCACTTTTGATATTGCATCTTACTTGGCTCGTCGCTCTTCTGTAAAATGATTATTTTGTCAAGGCTGATAAGTATTTGCAATATGTGAAGTGACGGTGACTATTGACCATTAATACGCAGGAAATCTAGTCAAGATGACGACTACGCCACCATCTGCCTCCCAATCAACTACTAACACAACTTCAGATCAGTATGGCACATACGGCTACTTTAATTCCACTCCCCGTCTTCCTGGTATCCGTCAAAGCACCAGCCGTACCGGCAGTCGTCCGGCCACAAGGAACCGTTCGCGGACTGCAGGTTCTATTATTGGTGGCGAAACGCAGCAGATTATCTGCGCTATCAGCGAGGCTCGAGGCGTATCCCCAACCGTCGGTCTCGCTTTCGTAAATATATCCACTGGAGAGGCTGTCCTGAGCCAGATTTGCGATAACCAGTTCTATGTCAGGACATTGAATAAGCTTCAGGTCTTTGACCCCACCGAAATTCTCATTGTGTCCACCTCTGGGCCACCAAACCCTAAGTCAAAGATGTACTCTTTAATTGAGGAGAACGTCTTAGGATCCAAGATAACTGTTTTGGATCGCAGATACTGGTCTGAAAGCGCTGGACTAGACTATATCCAGCAATTGGCGTTCCTAGAAGATGTTGAGGCCATCAAAGTCGCTATTGGTGGTAACTACTTCGCTACTTGCTGTTTAGCTGCAGTAGGTCATATTCTCTTCGTCAGATGCTGAGCGATGCGTGCCATCAAATAGCCTGATGTTTGCGATACCTAGGCACTGAAGTATATCGACCTCGGGTTATCTCTTTCTTTTTCCTTCCATTCTCTACGCATCAAATATCAGGCGTCTGAAGGATCCATGATGATTGATCTTTCGACCATCCAATCTCTTGAACTCATTCAAAATATTCAGAATGCAAAATCCAAGGACTGTCTTTTCGGTCTATTGAATGAGACGCTTACGCCAATGGGAACTCGACTTCTCCGAAGCAACATCTTGCAGCCCTCGACGCAAGCTGCGTTACTTACTATCCGTTATGATGCTGTAGACGAGCTACAGAAAATGGAAGAAATGTTCTTTGCCACTAGACGAGGTGAGGATTGTTAATTAATTCATATACTAAATTAATTCGAAACATCTAGCACTCAAAGGTTTTCTCGATGTTGATAAGCTTCTCACAAATGTAAGCTATATGCCTCATCGATATTTGAACAACATGACACTTACAGATCCAGCTCATCATTCGCCCAACAAAACCAGATATACACTATGCGGAGCAGTCAATTAACCATATTCTGATTTTAAAGAGCTTCGCACATTCAGTCGGGCCCGTCCATGAATCATTGTCCAATGCCCATTCAACTCTACTGGCTTCGATCAAGGAATTGCTGAGGCCAGAAAAAATAGAGCCAACAGCGAAGCTAATAAGTGCTATGATCAATGAAGATGTGACATATCAGAGCACTCCTCTAGATCTACGTAATCAACGGACTTATGCTGTAAAGGTATGCGATGCTCTTACGGCATTCAAAGCCATTCAAGCTAATAGAGAAATAGTCAGGCGTCAATGGATTACTTGATGTCGCTCGCCAAACGTACAAAGAGGCTACAGAAGATGTCCACCAACATGTGACCGAGATCAACGGTAGGATGCCATAATCGAGCCGATCGCTTCGATATCTGACTGTTATTCACAGAAAACTTTGAGCTCCACGCAGAGACTAGATACGATCATGCTAGGCGATATTACCTAAGAGTACCAGAGGCTAGTTTCAAGGAACGGACTATGCCTGATGTCCTAGTGAATCGTTACCGGAAAAAGGGGTTTATTGAATGCCAGACGTTAGATCTTATGAAACTTAATCAGCGGATTGAGGATTCACACCAAGAAGTTGTCTTGATGAGTGACAAGACGGTCCAGGCTCTCCTAGAGGATATTCACGCTGAGATTCCAACCCTTTTCCGGATCTGCGAGAGTATCGCCATGTTGGATATGATTGCAGCATTTGCTGCGCTAGTGACTATCCGAGAGTATGTTCGTCCAGAACTCACAGACTGCCTTGCTATCAAGGCAGGGCGGCATCCAGTACGGGAAAAGGTGAGGGCGACACTGAATGTGTGTCTGCATTATTGACGCCCGTCACAGGCTCACTCCGAGAAATTTATTCCCAACGATGTATATGCCACACAGCAGACCCGATTTCAAATAATCACCGGTTGCAACATGAGTGGTAAGAGCACATACATTCGGTCAATCGCTCTGATGACAGTGATGGCGCAAATTGGGAGTTTCGTGCCAGCCACCTATGCCTCTTTTCCACTAGTTCAGCAACTATTCGCGAGAGTTTCTATGGATGATTGCATCGAAGCCAATGTCTCCACGTTTGCTTCGGAGATGCGAGAAACAGCATTCATTCTCAGGTAGAATACTCTACACCCAAATCTAAGTTTTGAGTCTCAACAAGGAACCTGACAGGGAATAGAAATATCGACAAAAATAGCATTGCAATCATAGATGAGCTTGGTCGAGGGACCAGCACCCGAGATGGTCTCGCGATTGCTCTCAGTATTTCAGAAGCTCTTATAGAGAGCAAAGCACTAGTCTGGTTTGCAACTCACTTCCGAGAACTAGGTATGCCTACCAGTTGTAGGCGAGGGCTGTGCCTCTGCTAAGCATGAAACAGCGCAAATCCTAGCAGAACGTAGTGGTGTGATCAGCATGCATCTTGCAGTCGATACGAGTCAAGATGATCAAATGACTATGCTCTACAAGATTGCTGACGGTTCTGTTAAAGAATATCACTATGGCCTAGCATTGGCCCGCGTCATTGATCTTCCTCCGAAAGTCCTCGAAGTTGCTGAGAGAGTTTCACTATCACTCGAAGCGCAAGCAGCTGCCAAAAAGTCATCATCGAAGGCTTTGGCAGTTTCTAAGAGAAGGAGACTTGTTCTAAGCTTACGTGAGAGTTTGTTACAAGCTAGGGATGGCCCCATGGAAGGGAAAGTACTGTTAAGTTGGTTACGGAAACTGCAGGATGAGTTTGTCCGTCGTATGGAGCAGATAGAGAGCGATTCCGCTGGCAGTGTTGAGGATAAAGGTTACGAAGAGGTTGAGGAGGGTACGGATGTTGAGACCGTGCGCTGAATTATTGTACCACTTCTGATGTCGAGAGGTACTTATTTTGATACCCATTTAGCTTCCATTTAGCTTCGACAACATTACTATTCTTGTGAAATTCGACTAACTCAATTGGCACTGAGTTTATTTTACTACTAGTCAACGGATTTGATTAATAGAACTTGCACATCCTTCCACTTTATACAGTTCATAGAACCATAGCAGCTTCTTTATTGCAATCGTTGACAAGAGATCAAAATAAAGCGTTATGTTTGTGTCTAATACTAGTTAAAATTGGAATGGTGGAAGTTTCAAAGGTTCCAACTAGGCTCCCAAAAAGTGATCTTGCCCAACAGGTGGTATTTATTCGTTAGATTAGGTCTTATTGTTTGATCATAAAAATCTGAGGATTGGTTAGCTGCTGAATTCCATAAAAAAGAAAGCTCCACAGGGGTACTGTCTAACCTGGTTTAGTGACGCCATATCCATTACTGCCAACCTCTTTTGCGCAATGTTTCGAGATCTTACTGCATGTCGGCCTCCAAGTAGGGCCTGCGGGGTGCTTGGCCTACTCGAAGATGTCGTACTGGTGGATACAGGAGATGGTAATCGGAGTGGGGTTTCTTCGGCAGGGGTCAAATTTGATGAGTGAGAGTCGCTTTCTTGGCTAGTTTTGTGCTTTGAACGCTTCGATTTCTTTGACGACTTCTCGGGAGTACTTTCGGCAATAGCATCATCATCACGGGTCCTTTCTTTCCTCTTCTTGTGCTTCTTCAGAAGTTTCTTATCCACCTGACTTTCCTCTTCTTTGCGCTTTGTCTTGGACTTCCGCTTCGATGTTTCTTCTTCTAGCAGAGCTGAGGTACTTGACACTTTGGTCGGTTCTGCAGGTTGACTCTCTGTCTTGGATTTCTTAGACTTTTTCGACTTTTTCGACTTTTTCGGTTTGGCAATAGGTTCAAGAGTGATTTCTGACTCTGAGCCTTCACTCGAGCTATCAGGACCAGCTGGATTGCCGGTTAAATCGGGATCTTTGCCCTCGAGCTGTCGTAGACGGTCGACCTCGCCATCTATGAGGTCCTGTATCTTGTCCCCAATCAAGAATCCACCTTTCACAAATCTGATCGAACCCCACCGCTGCTCGGTATAGATCGCCCTCTTCAGGTCCTCCCTCGACTGCTGTTCCTTGGCTATCTCCTCTTCATCGTCTCCATTTAGTCTGCCAAGTAATCTTTGGAATACATCCAGCCCAGTGCACTCGCCCTCTGCTAATCCACTGCCTTTTTTTGCTCCTAGGCCTAAATTGTCGTCCTTGACGAAGACCCTGATGTGTGAGGCATTTGCTGCAGTATGGAATTCTGCATGTGCAGCACTTTTAGCTCCAAGGTATTCGCCAGGCTGCCAACCGTGGGCCGTCATGATCTTATGGCCGAAGCCACCTGTGTCGCGAGTCCATGTTGTATTATTTGGATCGTGAGAAAGCTTTACACGTCTAGTCTGGGTTAGCAAACAAATCTTTGTATACAAGTCATGCGCTTACTTCCGTGGCCCTGCCAATCCCATAGCGGGCTAATGTGGGCAATTAATGCTGTGGGAATATGGTTATCGTGGAGAGGAAGAGGTCGATGTAATTATTTTCTTATCGGATTTTTAGGGTGTCGAGGATTAAAGCCTTCTTGGGGTTGAATATCTGCCTAAGGCAATAATATTGTTCACGTCCGGCGCGTCGCGCCTATTCCGGCTCTCCCTTGTGACTTGACTACTAAAGCGAAGATATCAATTCTGTAACAGACCGGGAGGAAACCGTCCTCTTGAAAGATATTACCAATCATCTCCCTCTGAGCCCTGGCAATACAACAGATCTTTCATCGGCAACATCGCCTCCCAATCACTCTCCCGGCGAGTAGCCATGTCGTCATCTGGCGAGGCAGCCAAACCAAGCCAAGGTATGAGCGTGATAGATAATGTCCGAACGGCCCAGGATATGGTAGCATCGGTGTGTACTTCTTGCGTGTCTGTCTATAATCATCTACGGTCGAGGACTTATGTTTGCTAGAGCCGGAAACGCAAGGATGCAAAGCGGAGGGCTATCGAGCATGAGCATGCCCAACGGGTCAACAAAGCATATGCCAAGCTTTCAGTGGCCTACAATGATCGGAGACTCAAATTGTAAGTCCCAAATCTCCATATTTAGTCTATCATTTTCAGTTCATTTTAATTTATGTTTGCCGTTTTTCTATGCTTCTGCCTTTATTTTCGCTATTATTTTAGAGAACCTTTCTCAGGTCAATCCATATAATAGTTACAGTCTCTTTTGCTTCACACTAGGGTCGTTTATAGGGACAGGCTGCCGGGTAATACAGCTTGTACTTGCCAATAAACAGCACCCGTATTTTATCAAGTCCTCGACTAAGTAGCTTGTCTATAGTACGAAAGCTCAGAACTCTGTTTGGGAACGTCTGAGTGATCTGCTAAAGAAGAGACGTTCTATTGAGGTGAATATCTTCAATAATCTCAAAACGATTGAGCAATCCCACTTGAATCTCGCGAACGAGATCTATGCAATGTATGATGGTCGTCTCGAAGAGATCGCAGAGTTGGAGACCACCGGCAAGACATATGGTCGTGTTTGAGGAAGTCAAACATCTCGGCGTCGTTGGTGTTTCCTAGAATTTGCTACCAGGCATATGAAGGAGGATGGGTCTTGGGACGTTACTACATCTATTTGCTATACATATTTGCTATTTTCATACACTGATAACAGTTCTAGAGCCATTATGCATGCAGCATATTATATCCCTAGAAGCACATTCTCTGCTATACTCTCTTAGTTACCGCGCTCTACGTCTTAGGGCGAGCTTAACTTATACAATCATATGCATCTGATCAGCATTTCCTAATCATGCGAATGCTTGTAAATTTAGCAATGACGAACTTCTTGTCAAGGTCATTGCCTGTTGCAATTATATTTCTTAACTAATAATAGAATAGTTCTGCTACCCTAGCATAGATGAGCGTCGATTTATCGGAGTCGGATTTTGGAATAGTTTCCCCTTGGATTGGACCCCTTCTTTGATAAGGGCTTTAAAATCATTAATGGGGCTCTCAATACTAAGCTTAGAGATTCGAACTGGAAAATCTAACTACCTTTTACTTTGTGACAGTTGTAGTAGTCTCTTATATTGTGGCTCTACTAGACATCCTAGTACTATCGTTATCGAAGCAGGCTGGCTTACCTTAATGACGGCAGGAAGTCAGCAGGGAATTTAACCATAATTTTCAGATTTTCGCAAGGTCGAGGATGCCCAGGATGCCCAGGATGCTAGCAGTTGAGGGGGGTAAAATAAGAGGTTGGATATTTCACAGCTTAAAGACAATTCGCGAAACGCAAAAGGCTAGTGGTGCATGAAAGTCTAATAACATGAAAGGGAGCTTCCTTTAAAAACAGAGACAACTTCATAGGCTACATGCTCTTCAGATGAAGAATTGACCCTGTATCTTGGATTCTACACTCTTACCGTTCACTAGAATATTCCTTTATGGGCTCTGTTAGACCATATCTTAACGCCGTGTCCTTCGTACAACTGTTATACTCGCATCAGAAACCACTACGCCTATCAGTTCTCCACCATCCCAGGGCATCTCCAGCCTGCCCAATCCAATCCCTGATCCCATCAACAACAGCTTTCGCCATACCCTGGCGGCCATGCTTCTTATCTAATCCAACTCTAGTTATTCCGCTTGGTTCCTCACTGCCCATTGTTGGTAGGACGTTATCACTTGCTGACAAACTGACGAAGAGGGCAAATGGCACTAGCCAAACGCAGAGACCGAAGTATGACGCAATTTCTGTGAATGTTGGTAGATCTGGAGTATCGTACATAGAGCGCGTGGGCCCTCTAGGCACTGAAGAAAAATGCTTGAACCATAGGTAATGGTTTACAAGCACCAGAACTATTGACAAAACATTAGCATGCCATTAGCTAGTGTAGTAAAAGTAAGGTTATATATACCACATGATGTCAAAAACAACAGATCTGAGAGCTTCACGACAGGAAAGCGCCGCATATTCCCAAGATAGACAACGTGTGAAATAATGGTCATGAGCGAGAGAAAGAAAGGGAAGCGATCGATAACGGCGAGGAGGATTTGAATGACGATTACTGCGTAGATCATGCGAGTGACGAGTTTCTTAGCAAGGACGGTATGTTCCTCGACCAGTTCAGACATATAATAAAGTCCAGAAGCTGTACAAGTGTCAGTTAAAGCTCGTATATTGGGGTGCAAAGATGAGGTAACATACCGATGGCAAGAGTAAGAAAGCCAAACCCCAGGAGCATGCCTAGGTAGCCGACAAGTGGTAGAATCCACATGGTTAATCTGTTATAAAACTTTCATTATCTCGCACACTGTGACGCGTTGGGCATGTCGAGCGTGTCAAACTTAATTAAGTTGGATATCGTGTTCACTTCCCCGGATTTTGCGGCAAATGCCGGCTGCGCTTCCAAAAAAAAATGTCTCCAAAATATGACGACGATCTTGCGCCGATAAGCATTCTGCGAAAATTGTTGAAGAAGAACGCGAGATATCACAGTTAAGGGACCGACATAGAGGACAGAGTGGACATTGCGTGAACCTGTGAAACTAGCCCTGCTAAGGCAGTTCCATTCATCATGTCTCGACCCGAGGACATTCTGTATGTACCCAAATTGTCCAGCAAGTTAATAGCTGCTAATAACCATCTGATAGCCCACCAGACCTTCATTACAATGACACAGAAGCCCGTAAATACACGACATCCTCACGGATACAAAATATTCAAGCTTCCATGACCAATCGAGCTCTAGAACTCCTTGATCTGGCTGATCCCTCCGTGATCCTGGACATTGGCTGCGGCTCTGGTCTATCAGGCGAAATTCTTTCATCTGTCGAAGAGGAACATGGTGGACCACATATATGGGTCGGAATGGACATCTCAGCTTCTATGCTTGATGTAGCATTGCAGCGAGATGTGGAAGGCGACCTCATGCTTGCAGATATCGGGCAAGGCGTGCCATTTCGGGCTGGTAGTTTCGACGCGGCCATTTCTATCAGTGCTATACAATGGTTATGCAATGCCGAAAGTAGCGATGTTTCCCCTACTGGCAGATTATCTAGATTCTTTAATGGCTTATACGCAAGTCTGAAGAGAGGCGGAAGAGCTGTTTGCCAATTTTACCCTAAGAATGAGCAGCAGCGGACGATGATCAGTGGTGCGGCTATCAAAGCTGGCTTTGGTGCAGGTATTCTTGAGGATGATGGCGGAACCAAAAATGCCAAGTTGTACTTGGTTCTAACAGTTGGCGGATCAACTGCTGAAGGTAATGGAGGTGATATTACTGGCGTTGTCAAAGGTATGGATGGCGTGGAGGTCATGGATGCACGGAGAAAACACAGAGAAAAAGGAAGAAAAGAGATCAAGAAGGGTTCAAAGGCTTGGATTGTAAGCAAGAAAGAGCAGATGGAAAGGAAAGGGAAGGTTGTCAAAGCGACATCGAAATATACTGGACGAAAACGAAATATTGCCTTTTAGAGTGTTACAGTGGGAATTTGAATAGCATGGCGTAGGAGTATGGTAAAGGCATCACTTCAAACATTCTCTTTCTTCTTCGGTATTCCAGGTTTCTATTATAGGCCGAAGTCACTTATAGCAGCCATATGAGATGCAGGCAGGTGTTCCGTCTATAAAATTCATTACTTTATACCGATGTCTCTCATATGCCTCGGAAGTCCCATTCTAAGAAGTCTTGAAGCCCCTGTATACATTATATTGAGGTCCTAACCTATTATGGATCCACCAATGACATAAACGCTCAAATAGTGAGAAGCAGACTTCTTTCTATCTTAAGCATTTACCCCAGCTCGTTGATCTGTGAATTATTCTAGTGGTGCCGTACGATGTTCTTTTCGGTAATGAAGCTGACTCAAGTTATGCTTTCGACATACAGCGACGATAACCACTCAAGATAGTAACAAACTCGTGGCATAAGCATGGCGATGAAGTTTGAGCCTTACATTCCAATCACAGGCCGCTTTAAACGTTCTTTCAAGGCAATCAATGCATCTCTAACGACTAATTCGGAGATTCAAGGTGAGTTAGTACCATAATGCCCTCGGCTTGATACACCATCTCTTGTGGCAACCCACCCACCATTGTGCCATAAATCGCTAAAAAGCGCTGCATTATAGTCGTTGCGGTAGACCACATCAGTCCATCCCTTCTCGACAAAGCTTCTTCAATGGAGAAATCATCCAGAGAGCTGCTGTTCGCCAACAAGGAGTTCCCATACTTTACAGTTCCTAAGAAGCCACGAGAAGTCTCATCTCAGATATTGACCAACCTCCGGGAGAAGCTTGATGTGCTAGGGAAATTTAATATTGCAGAAGCAGTTGCAGAGATGCCACTAGGACTGTCCCAATTAGCAACAGAAGGAATGCCAATTGAGGTATATAAGACGTTACATAACATGACGAAGACCCAGCTCCGTGCATTCCTGTCAACCAACGAAAAGGCCCGGTCGATCATGGACGAGAGAATCCAATCTGTTCAGGCCTCTTCTATCACTGCACCCAATCTCCACGCTGCTATAGAGGCTGCTACTAAGACTATCCGTTGCAAACTCGATGCAGGCTACGGAAGGAAATTCGAAAAGGCTGTCGAAGACTGGCATTCTATCTATCCAAATGCGCCTCACCCGAGATACAGCACCCCACTATCAAATGCTCAATATCTTCGCTTGATTGCCTCAAACCATGACATCCAAGAGATTTGGGTGGAGATGTGCAAATCTGTACTCGAGAAATACAAAGAGAACATGAAAGCCTCATGGCAAAGAATGCTTACGGAAATCGAGACCGAGAATAAGATTTGGCTGAATGCACAGATTCAGGAGGTTGAGAGAGTTACGGGACAAGTGTTTGACGCAGAGCGTATTATGAGTACTATTGGAGAAGGACCAGTGGCACTCGCTATTCTACACATCTTTAATCCTCCTTTGCCAGAAATCGCGAGGAATTCGGTCGATGCTGCCATTGAATTGAAAGTCCAGTTCGCCAATGCACCAAGCAACAGACATGCGGATGAGACTAGGCTACGTAAGAGACGTAGGACTTAGCCTGAACAAGAATAGAGAGGTTAGTCACTTGGAGAACTGTAGTTGCTATTGTCATTCATTAGAAGAGATGGTTACTGATAATTTGAAAGAAAACTGGACACCCCACTTGGTACATTCAGACTCCAATGAATGAAAATCAGTGATGTACAACAACATCAATTGCACTTCAGGTTGATTATGCGCACAATACGTATCGTTGTACGTGCATAGGTCCTCAAAGAGGTTCGCTGAATCGGCACTTCATGTATTGCGAAAGGGAAAGAGTGTCTGGGAATCACTTGCTCATGTATGCTAAAGTACAGTCTTCGTCTTATGCCTCGCGCAGCCGGTGGATGCTTACGTATATGGCCCCCTTATGTACAGTACGATCCGGTACTCTAGAATGCAGCCTCCATCTTATCCAAAACTGCCCGTGTAAACTGGTGGGTAGAGTTGTTGCCGCCCATATCTCGTGTTCGAACAGCACTACATAGATATGTTAGAATGTTATTAAAGAACATAAAGAAACAACTAACCCATCAGCGATAACATCATAAACCGATTTGGAGATTCGGTTAGCATG
The DNA here is from genome assembly GCA_015345905.1 of Aotearoamyces nothofagi. NCBI lineage: Eukaryota > Fungi > Ascomycota > Leotiomycetes > Leotiales > Tympanidaceae > Aotearoamyces > Aotearoamyces nothofagi. The sequence continues at coordinate 221,000 of JADDTR010000003.1, read as the reverse complement.
TTCATCAAGACCAAGATGCCTCAAAAGCATAGCACCAGACAGTAACATCGCAGTTGGGTTCGCTTGATCCTTGCCCTTGATATCGAGACCGACGTGTCGGCAACCAGGCTCAAACACCGCAACATCACGGCCCATGTTGCAACCTGGCACAATACCTGGTCCACCAACAAGAGCAGCACCGACGTTGGACAAGATACCTCCGTACAAGTTGGGCATGACCATGACATCAAACTGCTGAGGACGCGAAACACATTGCATGGAGGCATTGTCGACAATCATATCATTTGTCTCCAGGGTTGGGAATTCCTTGGCGACTGCGTTAAAGGTATTGCGGAACAGACCGTCAGCAAGCTTCATGATGTTAGCCTTGTGAATACAGGTAACCTTCTTGCGGTTGTTGGCCAGTGCGAAGCTGAAAGCAAACTTTGCGATGCGCTCGGATTTGGCACGGGTAATGATTTTGAGGGACTCGACAACACCAGGAACAGATTGATGCTCAAGACCTGAGTATTCACCCTCGGTGTTCTCGCGGATAATGCACAGGTCAACGTTATCGTGTCGGGTCTTGTAGCCGGGAATGTTCTTGATCAGAACGATGGAAGCATAGATGTCCAGCTCTTGTCTAAGTGCGACGTTGAAAGATTGGTGGCCGGAGCGCTCGACAGGGGTGTGAAGGATACCCTTTAGACCAAGCTTATTGCGCTTGAGGGAAGCAATTGACTCGCGGAAGAGCTCCTCCGACTGTTTGTTCCCAGTCTCAAGACCAGACACGTCGACTTGTTCCCACTCTATTGGAACATTGTCGGCCTTGAAAACGGTCTTGACGGATTCCGCGACTTCGGCACCGATACCATCGCCCGGAATGAGGGTCACTGTGTACTTGCCCCCATACTTTGTTGGCTTAAAGATATCTGAGATAGGAATCAGCTCTCAAGGTCACGTCAAGTGGTAATGGTTTTAGCTACCCGATTGCACTGTTGCGAAGCCTCGGGACGGAGCTTGGGCGGTTCGCAGAATGTTCTGATAACAAGCCGAGGTTAGCGGATGCATCTCTAGCCATTGAGGTCCATTAAGGGCACGGGCAAGAGTGGAATCAGGAAATCTTACCTGTGCCGACCGTGATAGTGAGCCCCTCATCGCCATGGTTAATAAGATATGAGAGAGAACGTTGTAGGTGATGGAATTTGAAGGCAGATTGTCCAGCATCCGAAGGCAAGGTAATACCCGCTTTCGCTGGTCGCTTAGGCTTCCCGTTACAGCGAAGCCGAAGGCGGAGGGCCGGAAGGTGATATCCAGGCATTGCCGTGGCTGATTGCCAGACAACCACCGAAAGCCAAATACCTCAAGGTTAAAGCATCGCCGGCGCACGAGATAAAGGGTGGGTCAAAGATTTGACGTCCTCTCTTCTTTTTCTTCTCCGAAGACAGTCTCTGGGATTGTCTCTGTGAGCTTCGTCCACTTAACGGCTACATATATTCTACAGCTCTCTTCCTTTAAGTCTCGTTCACATCCCTATGTTCTCTCCAGGGCAAACATGAGCCATAGCCATCAGCCACTCCTCGGTTCAGGTCAAGCACAGGGCTGGCTCTCCAGTCATATATATCTGGAGGCATCTGAGGACCGTTTTAACAGCATTTGGGTAATCTGGTTTCAATTCACTTGTTTCTAAATCATTCCCTTTCCCGTAGCACCTTCTGCTAGATTAAGCCGCAAAAGCTCTTTACCAGTGTTCAATAGTCGGTAGTGGCTGTGGTGTTGCTGTTTGCTAGTGAGATGCTTAAAAGGCCCGTCATTTTTTTACTCGGCATTCACTTTGTAGCGGAGGGAAATGGCTGTTTGCCCATAACATCCCCAAAACGAGAAGCGTCACAACATCACCAATGTGGTTTGGGCACGAAAAGGTCCACCTATTATCATTAAGCCAGAGAATCAAACTTTCCTCAACTGTTTAGTTGGGATATCTATGGCTGCGCGTCTGGGTTCCTTGGTTATCTGGTCGTTATTTGGGCCGGTGTCTCAAGCCAGTTGATTCTCTTCAGAGACTTTCAATTCCTTAGACAGCGATAATTGCTTGTTCTTGTCCATATTCTTTCATTGCGATGTTGCGTTGTCGAGGGTCTCTGGCTGGAGTGTTATCAAATTCGGAGGTATCGCTTATTTTCAAAGACATTCCTAATGAGGCTCTGAATAAGATATGGACTGGCGCAACCACGGACGACGACGAGAATGTTCGTAAAGAAAGACAGGCAGATGCAGATCTTTATCGGAATCTCCGGCTTCGACTGTTTATTCTTTGATGTCCCAGAGATGTGTGGGATTTGAATCATGCTCGCCTCCTGATGACATCTAATCCCTGGTCCATGGCAGTAGACGGCCAAGACTTCTGCAATGGCATTGACTTCGGTTTTAAGGAAATGTTTAAAGGGAGATGGAATATTGATGCATAATAGCTAAGTCTGTGCGGTCAGTTTTCGTTTCATCAATAGAAGTGGAGTTGAAGAGTTCGTCTGCCATGATAATTGTCTTTAACTACCGACTCAACCCTGCCTCTACAACTGAGTAGGTATTGCCGCAACTTCCAAAAATGTTTCAAATAATTCTTTGGTGTCTTCTCGACGACTTTACTATTGACAGTCGCTCTCGTATATTCTTTGTGGCTGCTAGCAGTCAGGGGTCCTTTCCCCTCCTATTGAGGATTTCTTATTGGCCCTATTCGTTTCATTGACAACCATCTAGTCTTTTGGCTATAGGACTCTACCACAGTGAACAGCTTTGTTTTATGTATATAAGCAGCTCAACTTCCTCTATCAACAGATTTCTTTCTCATTGCACCATTCCTTCAGACGATCTTACCATCATCTCCACAAATCAAACCTCAATACCGCAGTGTGCAAGTGCCCTTACACTCCCACACATAACCTTCATCAAACCAATCAATCATCATGAAGCTTACCTCTGCACTTTGTGTCATTATTCTAGCAGTCACCGTTAAAGCCGCTGCCGTCCCTGATGCGGACCCTTTCTGCCATCGCGTTGGTGAGCCTTGTTCCAAAGTCAGGCGTACTGCCGAAGCCGAAGCTTTCTGCCACCGTGTCGGCGAACCTTGTTCGAAGATCAAGCGTGCAGCAGAGGCCGTCGCTGAGGCTTTTGCTGAGCCAAAGGCCAACGCTAATGCTAATGCCAACGCGGAGGCTTTCTGTCACCGAGTCGGTGAGCCCTGTTCCAAAGCAAAGCGTGCCGCAGATGCTTTGGCAGCTGCCGTTGCTGAGGCCCAGCCAAACCCAGTAGCCTACTATGAAGCTCTTAGCTTGCGCTCTGCTTTCCCCGAGCCTGAAGCGGCTGCCGACGCTGGTAAGTCTATATCTATCCCATCACATGTATCTAATGAGACGCAAGCTGACACCAGTTTCTCAGACGCCGAGGCATTCTGCCATCGTGTAGGAGAGCCATGTTCCAAGCTCAAGCGTGACGCTGAGGCCTTCTGCCATCGTGTCGGTGAGCCGTGCTCGAAGGTCAAGCGTGCAGCTGAGGCTGTCGCTGAAGCCTTCTCTGCGCCCATACCTGCCCCTCAGCCATTCTGTCACCGTGTTGGTGAGCCCTGCTCTAAGGCCAAGCGCGACGCTGAGGCCTTCTGCCACCGAGTGGGCGAACCTTGCTCCAAGGCCAAGCGCGATCCAACGGCTGAGGCTGAGGCTTTTTGCCACCGTGTCGGCGAACCTTGCTCCAAGGCCAAGCGCGATGCAAATGCTCTTGCTGGCGCTGCTGCCGAAGCTCTTGCGAGCCTATAAGTATGTTACCGTCCTCTGTACACATATGGAGAGAGATTCGTATTTTAACAAACTTCCTCTCTAGGTCTTCAATAGCCATTACACTCAAAGCTAACTGCTTAATTTCCTTCTACATAGTTCCTTTCGTCGTGGTCAGCTTCCTTTTGATTCCTCGTCTCAAATCTTGATTTTTCTATACACAAGCGTCGATACCGCGATGGATCTTGGCAATTGCCTAGCTAATGCATCTAGTTGGCTTTTCTCTCATGTACAACAGCATTCGCTGTTTGTTTAGGGTATTCTATCCATTTTGGAGATAAGATCCGGCGAATCATAAGCTGTTGTTTATATAGATTCCCTAATTTACCTACCCAATCCATAACTCTCTTAATAATATGATGTGACATGAATGGTAAACAATGACTCTCTTGACAGTAAACAGTAAACACTACGGAAGGTCTACAAAGGGATGTTAATCTTCACCTTGTCAATAGGCAACATGCGAAGTAAAGCGAAGAGCATAGCAGGGCATGGCATGGCACATTTCTATTTTCTTCACGACGAAGCGTCAAAGCAGATATTGATACAAGGCATCTCGCCGTACGTTCTCTTATTCCTCCATCTTATCATCCTCCGCCGGCTTATCGTCGTCCTTCTTTTCATCCTCGTCATCTTCACCCTCTAATGCAATCTTGGCTGCTTTCTCGGCCTCCTCGAGAAGTTCCTTGGGTACTTCTTCGTGCCGTCCCTTTGTCGGTCCGTCGAAATCACTGATCCATGTCATCTCCAGCTCGAAATCCTTATCTTTGTTCTCATCATGTGCAACGTAGATAATCCGCGCAGCTTCCATGACCCCTTCCTTCAAACTTAGAGTTCCAGCTGCCAAGTCCAACTTCTCTAGCTCTGCCTTCGCACTTTGTCTACCCTTACCAGTTGCAGCACCATAGTAGCCCCAGTACTGTCCACTCGGCTCGATCATGAAAAGACCTGGGCCACCATATGTCTTATCTTTCGACTTGCCTCCCGCACCAGCTTGGGGTCCGCTACCAACCTGACCATCAATATTCAGCTCGACCTCTGAATCCCAGCCTGCTACAATAGCGGTGATACCGAAAGGTCGTACAGATGAATATAGTGTATAAGCTTGCAGATAGCCACCCATTCTGCTAGCGAGATCTGCAGTAGTGATTGGTGTCTTGTAGACTTGACGCCACGATGCTGCCTCGTCGCGTGCTCGGGAGGTGAAATGTCGGCCGTCAGGTACAAGCCCTGATGATACCTGAAGGATACACTATTAGAAATACAGTTCCATCGCATCATTCTGGGATATACATACTGCGCCAATATGTCTGTCGATAGTAGCAATGCGCTTGTTGGCGTTTGGTTTCAGCAGTTTGCTGGTGACTAGCTTCTCAACAGCGAGGACGACGCCATCTTTACACCGTATGCCCACTGAGGTACCTCCATTCTCAACTGCCTTCATCGCATATTCGACTTGGAAATTCCTGCCATCTGGAGAGAAAACAGAGTTCTGAAGATCGTAACCGGTACCTATTGACGTCTACAGCAAGACAAGGTCAGTTACTGACGGTATGCAGGGTGGCTATCATGGCTTCAGAGACGAGATGGGACTGTCTAGAGCTTACCATGATGAAGATTCGTACTGTGGAAAAGCTTCAGGCCCCGTTGTTGAAGTTGAAGCTGAGCGTAGCGGTTTATGGCAGCTTGGCTATACTTCGTAGACAGCTCCAGGCACCGTGTCTACGCGGATGAGCTTATTATTGTAGCCTGAGGCAGCCGTACCGAAAAGGACCAACATGTCGCCGTCAAGCCTCCACAGCCTCAAGTGCATGCAGGTGTGGCTGATAAGGATTAAGGATACGCGGATAAGAGCGAGACATTCCATTCACTTTCGCAGCAATTGCTCTACGTCAGATGTTATAACAAATTACAGGTAGGTATAGCATTTATTGCACAATCATGAAATTATAGCCATAATTAATGTAATGTGTCTGTTTATGCTGTCCTACTTGGGTGAGATATTTGCAACGTGCCTGTTCACTTGCCAAGTGCTAACGGAGGTGATGGCTGCCCAAGATAGCTAGCTAGCTGTATTGGTGCTCAGAATGCAACGGTGGACTTTGACTGCTGTATGACTTTCTCAAACGGGCCAGATGCTCGTCGTGTCGCAGATTCATTGGAAAAGCAAGTGCGATGGTGTACTCGTAGCCAAGCGCTAGGTAAACTTATAAGCAAATGAGACATGACGTGTGGGAAATGGGTGGGACTGGATCCGTCATTTTATCCATTTCCATTTCCATTTCCATTTCCATGTACTGCTGTGCTGCTGTGCTGCTGTATATCTGGATTATTACTCTGTGACCGTGGCTCGTATAGTGCAGTGCAGTGCAGTACAGTAAGTACAGCATAGAGACTTACGAGTTGTCTTGTTCGGCACTTTATACTGTACGGTAACGTTGATAGGGGGCTGCATTACCCACGCGCTACCCACAGTAAGTAACCCTTGTTTCGAAGTCGCTTCGTTGACAAGGGAGGGGCGGGCACGTGGTGGGGTACAAAGATATAATTTCCACTCCCTCGATGCCCTCCCTCCTTCCTTTCTTTCTTTCTTTCTTCTTTCATTCTTTCCGCATTACCGCCAGCAACAAACCCAGCTATTCAACTAATTTACGCCCTTTGTTAATCATTGTCGAGTCTCGATATCTGCTTTACCGTTGTCTTCTGCGACGTAGCTTCTTTCGTCCCGTAAACGCACTCACCGCCTCATCCGGTCCTAAATTCCCTGTTTCGTTACTCACACAATAACACACAAGTAAATACATAGCTTAGTGAATACAAAGAAAGATCTCCGCATCTGTGCCAAAGTCTGCTCTGCTTCTTCTGCCTTTCTTCACGTTGGTACCTCTGACTTTAGCTACTCGCTGCTCTCAGACACGATCGATCAGCTCTCCCTCCTATTTTCTACAGTCGGCCGCTGCCATTATCACCTGGCTGTACTTGGAGGTCCATTTTCTTGAGAACTTATCGCAGCAAGGTAAGCTGCAGACCTGTGTGCTACACAGTAGCTAACCGTGCTCAACAAGGCTACTCGTAACCTGCCCAACATGCAGATGCAGGATGACCTCGCAACGCTATTCTCCCGCAACCTCTCTCTTCATAACCCGTCTTACGTAGACCAAGCTCCCCAGAACCAGATCTACCAGACCACCCAGCCTGAGGATGCTATAGCATATTCCATTACGCAACACTACCACCACTCCGCACATATCGTTCCACAGAAGGCATCCAGGCCTACTGTCACAGATCAGCAAGCAACCGAAATCATACTGGCTAGGCATGGCGTGGATATCACTACCTTGTTCCCATCACAGATTGAACTTTTCAAAACAGCTGATTCCGGTCAGCAGATGAGACTCGTTGAACTGTGGCGTATCTCACCACCGAACTATGGTGGCCATGCACTTGCCCAAGAATCGGGTACGTGGCCAGCAACAAGCTTCAATCAAGAGGAGCAAATGGCAAAGATTCGCTACGAGAGGAAAATTCTGGAGGAGCATGCTTCGAGGAGCCATACAAACCAAGACCAGCAGCAACACCTCAATGGATCAGAGGACGTGATGAGTGATAGCGAACAGAGCAATGCTCCTATTACCCCTATTCAAGGCGGCGACGGAAGATGGTCTGGTCCTACCAATGTCGGTCAGTCAGAACCCTATATGCTGTCGGGATATGAGGCGTTAGCACAGCGGGAGTACGAATTGTCGGCCCAACAAACCTCAAAAGATAGCTACTCCCACTTCGGTACAGCTGTCGGCGGTCCAACATACAGCAACTCTACCAATCCCGTTTACAAGAATACCGAGAGCTGGGAGCGAACGCCCGAACAGCAGCAGCAAGCGATGGAGAACCAGTACGGAACCTTTGCTCACAGTCGTCAGTATGGTTCAGGAGTTTGTGTTGGAGGATATGGCCAAGACGAGGAGATGCTCTAGATATCTCGGCAATCCATGTAACTAGCTCTTCTATAGATTTAGTGTGGCCATGCGTGTCATTGTTTTTTTTTGTGACCTTCTGTTGGCAGAGTCGCTCTTGGGACTGTTGGGAGCATTTCTTTAGAGTTGATTTGTCAGGAGTTTTCGGTCATAGGCATCTACTTTCTTCAATCTCTACTTCAACAGGTTGCTGATGGATCATAGTGGTCTGCATGCTCTTGCTTATTAGAGAAGTCGTGCGAGGTATGTATGTCCTAACCCTGAAGTGTTCAGTCGGAAGGCTCTATTTCCCCACCCCATCATCCTACAACAAGCTTGTCAAGCTCTCACTACTCACCACAAAGCACCACTGGGTGGACTACTTCTGTGCAGGCTGGCCCTTGCTCGGACGGCAAAATGCGGTTCCCATCTGGATGGATCCACCGGCTTTCCCAGGGCTGTTTACTCCTCTGGCGGACCTCCTTCCCCTACACTACTAACACTGACATGTGCACAGTAAGCAGATATTTTGATTGTGACAAATTTTCTTATACCATAGCATCAATGAAAATCTTTTTACTTTCTGTTCACTTCTTGTGAGAAGCCCACGTGATAATTCATGTGAAAACTCTACCTATAGTGCTCTAATTACAATTTGCCCACTCCTCCTTACCATACAGGGACCAGGAGGCCTGAACAGGCAATTTTGGGAACCTTTAAGAATAAGAATAGGCTAGAAGTTCTATGATTAAACGCAAAGTTATACTATTTAGACTGATGTGAGCTATTTCGTTCCATCCACAACTAAAAGGAATTGTTATCTCCTAATTATTGACATTTTATTTTAAGTGTTCTAGAATGTCAAGCAAGCCGTCTCAGTTCCAATACATCATTTTCACCGCAAATGCGAAGCAGAATAACAAGCGCCAATTGAGGTATCAACAAAACAGAATCTAGGTCTTATTACATCCAAAAACAATCCCGATTTCTGCTTTTGTTCTTTTGCCCGTTAATGCTCTTTTTGCCATATTGTATAAGTACAAAAAATACAGAGCACAGCTAGTGACGAGGGCTCGTCAGATGGGACTACCGACCACGACCACTCTTCTTGTTACGCTTGACAGCCTTTCCGTTACCATTGGGCGCCGATGTTTTGACTTTCTCTAGAACCTCAAAGTCCTCTGCTTCTTCCTGAACCTGGACATCGTCAACTTCCCCTTCTTCATCTTCAATGTCAGACTCTTCTTTCTCATCCTTCTTGATAAATCGGCCAGCAATCTTGCCAAACGCCCAAATGGGCATCCGGTATAGAGCAGTGTCCTTAATTGTTGGCACAGGGAGTTCGTTCAGCTATATTCTGTTAGCAGAAGTCTCCACAACGTGTAATCATTGTTACATACATCAAGCAAAAATTCATGGGTCTCGCCCTCCTCATCCTTTTGCTCCAAGTATACATTGCCAACCGAGTCGACTACGAGTACCTTCCCATTTTCAGCGACAACCCGCTTCTTAGGGCCTGTAACACCGGTAGGGGTAGAAGCTGGGGAAATCTTAGCAGTCTTTGAACCTTTCGGTTTTTTCTCTGGCTTCTCCTTCTTTGCATCCTTCTCTTGCATGCGTCTTTGTCTCCTGTTCAGCGGTTGCTGATGTGGTTCCGCATCGCTGTCCGTATTGGCAGCTGGAGGAGTAGATGTGCCCGTGTTCTCGAGACCAGGTATAGCCAGGTTTTCGCCCCAAGCCGCACGTCTGGCAAACTTGATGTATCTTCCCACGAATTCCTGCTGCCTCTTCCAGCTCATGTACAGAGCAATGTAGTGACCACCTCCACCGACAAAGATGAACAATCCAGTGAGCACGGTACCAAGACCGGGTCTGAATCGCGCATAGTAGTACCCAGTACCCTTCCACTTCGGGAAGCCATTCCTCAGAAAATGGTCATATCGCTCTCTGTCGGCACCGCGCAAGATGGCAGTTACCAGACCCAAACGTGCAAACCGATCACTGGCAGCCTTGGCAGCAGCCTTGATTTCCGCTTGAGTCGGACCCTTGGAGACGTGGACACCTGGCTTCTTCGACTTCGCTTTGCCCTTGCCGGTGGATTTGTCGGCAATGAACTGCTGCTTTACTTTGTCGGGGTGAAGACTCCGCGACCTTTTCTTGTAGGCCTTGCCAATGTCTTCTTGGTTGGCATTGGGCTTGATGCCTAGGAAGTCGTAGAAAGTAACATCCGGGCCCTCGGAAGCCTCGACCTCGTCACGCAGACGAAAGATTTCATGGTCTAGCACCCAGGCGTTAGTATTCGGGAGGTTTGGAGGGCATCAAAGGTGTGGGATCGAAACGCACCCTCTTTGCTCCACGCGGCGACCACGGTCAGGAAGCAGGCCAGAAGGGCGACGGCGAAGAGAGACAGCCTCATTGTCCCGTTGGTCGGTGTCGCTGGGCGGGGTCGACAGGAGTCAGCAGGAGTGGCAACAACTACACCGCTGAAGTGGCCTCTGGTAAGACGCTGGCAATGAATAGATTTTGAACGATCGCGCAAACTGCTGCGCGTCGATCCCAAACACGGCAAATGCACCCTACCGAGGGTGCCTATCCCTTGCTGTAGTAGGTGCCATTTAGTGCTGCGGCGGATGTCGGGCAGGGCCTTGGTCGCCGGTAGCGGGGCTGGCAGGCTGTGGTGGTTGGCCGGTCGGCCGCGTCGCCGTGGATGGATGCGCTGTTTCCAATGAGCGGCCTCCGAATCCACCTCAGCACAGCGCTGGACGGCGCGGTCGCAGAGCAGGCACCGACTGCTCTAGGCTCCGGTACAGGGCAGTGCAGGGCTTTACAGGGCTTTACAGGGCTTTACAGTGCGGTTCAGGGCTTCACAGTGCAGTACAGGGCTTCACAGTGCAGTACAGGGCTTCACAGTACAGGGCAGTACAGTACAGGGCAGTACAGTACAGGGCAGTACAGTACAGGGCAGTACAGTACAGTACAGCACTACACTACACTGTCCAGTCCTTACAGTCAGCACTGGACTGGACGCATAGTGTGCCCAAGCCTAACGCATCGGCAGCACCAAAGGTCCCCTACCCTAGCTTAGGCACCTCCTCCAGCCTGCCTGTGGGACTGCACTCCCAGCCTGCTCCAGCTGGCTCCAGCCTGCCCCAGCGCTGCTGCGCTCCGGCCTGCTGCTGTCCGCCTTGGAATGGTCCTGGATCCTGTATCTGTATCCTGTATCCGTCTCCTGTATCTGTATCCTGTATGCCACAGACGGCACTGGTAGGCTGCATGACAACAACAGTGCTTGTCTCCCTCCGCACCTCGAAATGCCAGAATGCGCGCGCGCCACTCCAAGTACATAAGCCTGCTGCAAGCTCCCACGAACCCGGACCCTCTTCCTTTTGTCCTCCTTCTTCTTCAAGTCTTCTCCATGGAGTAGCATCTCCAGCAACAACTGGATTCCCTAACGGCCGCTCGTGCCTGTCCTGCCTGTCCTGCCTGTCCTGCCTGTCCCGAGGTTGGCAAGGCACAGAGACGCAAATAGAGACCGTCTAAGGCGCCAGCTCGACAACGGCGTCCGTGCGGATCTCTTCCTCCCCCCCCTGAGAGTTCTGGAGAGTTTCGACATCGGGTATTGCCAACAGCTTTCGGGAAGCGTCTCTCATCCGGATACATACAATCCAACGCCAGCATTCCGGATCGTAATCTTCCAAGCATACGTGTCTGCTACGAAGTTCTCCTCCTATACCTCCTTTCGCACAGCTCCACTTCGGACTATTGTTGTCGCTACCTTACATGCAAGGTTAGTAGCCCGAGACTCCTGAGGCTAGGCTAGCTCTTGGTCCTTCAGGGCTTACGAGGTCGCGACGCTGACTTCCCTTTCGAACTGCCAGACTTTGACAGATCTCTCGACAAAACACACGAGAACCGTCCCCAACGCTCTATCTCTATCAGTAGCAATAACAGCTCCCTTCTACGCCTAATTGTGCTAGGTGCGGAAAGCCACGATCGGGGTTTTCGACAATAACAACCAGCTCAGAAGGTTCCGAAGGAACACTCTAAATACCCTGCCTTGTCTCAAAACATTCAAACGCAATGGCCCGCATACAGATCCCTCTGGACGTCTTCACGTCGAGGTTGAACCTCTCTGACCGCTTCGCTGGTGTAAGGTCCCAGTCCATAGCGGCCAGATTCGCAAATCTTCGACCGATCTCCGAGTTCCTTGATCTCAAGCGTTTGTCAAAGCCAGCGAACTTTGCTGAAGTACAAACACGGGTCAATTACAACCTTGGCCACTTTTCTAGCAACTATGCCGCTGTATTTGTCATGCTCAGCATTTACAGCTTAATCACCAACTGGCTTTTGCTCTTCGTCATCATCCTTGTCGTAGGCGGCATGTGGGTAATCGGAAAGCTTGACGGGAGGGATCTGGAACTTGGCACTATGCGCATCACATCATCTCAACTCTATACCGCTCTCCTGATTGTTTCGGTGCCTCTTGGTTTCATTGCCTCACCATTTTCAACGATCCTTTGGCTCATTGGTGCCTCAGGTGTTACTATTATAGGACATGCATCATTCATGGACAGGCCCATTGAGGCGGATTTTGGCGGGGAGGCGGTTTAGGTGGTCGGCCGCGATCTCCCAGGACGATGCCCTCATGGGGAAGACCACCAGGGGCGAAGGGGAGCAAGCAGCAGAAGAAGTGGGAGCGAGATCAAGCACTTTGGCAGGAGCATATACGTATTGAAGAGCTTGATAGTGATGATACAGATACACAAGGCGTCGGAGTTAATTTTGCTGGGAGGAGATTCGTCAGCGATCCTTTGGAATTTACTGGAGTCGATTTAACCCCAAAGGCAAGATCGAGAAAACCTTATTCATATGAGTCGGAGTCGAATGGGGATTCGGATAGCGAAGATGAGGGAAATGTTAGTGCTGCACAGGTCGCTTTACGGGACAAAGAGGAAGCCCTTGTACAGTCTGCTCTAGCCCGGATACGGCGAGCTCAGGAGCGTGGAAAACTCGAAGTAAAGCTTCATGAAGATGAGGTCGCCGCATTGGAAAGGCGTAGGAAACGAATGCAGTCTGCAGCCACTTCGAAGGGGAGAAAAGGGAGTGGTTCAAGTGGTGGTAGCGGCAATGAACGCAATCGAAAGCCAAACCGTGTGATGGTCACTGTTCCTCTCGTACAGTCTGAGGAGAATCTACATTCCGAGCCACGACGCCGCAGCAATAGGCATCACGATGACAGCCCTCCACGTTCTTCTCCAGCGGTGCCACCACCGGGTATGGTTGTTGACGGCCCAGACGGGGGGGTTAGTTATGCCCCAATAGGCTACTATCCTCCTTCAGCATCCGCAATTCGCAATTCACCCTCTCGGCCACGTTCTTCGTCATCGCTCCAGTCATCTCGAAATACTCCGCCTCCCCAATTTCCACATCAATACTTGCAAGGAGGCAGGCACGTCTCGGATGGTACCCGCCCGACTTCTTCTGGGAATGGTCCGAGAGCTCCTCTACCTCACGAAGTAGGCTGGCTTCCGGGGCCGAGATCAAGGCAAAGTTCGGTTTCTTCTCAACCTTACCTCATCGACCCTTTTGAGTACCAAACGTCTCCAGGCATCCCACCACCTATTCCTCAGCAATATGCTCATACTCAAAACCTAGGCAGGAGGAATTTCTCCGGCCCTCCAGAAATTCAATACTCATCAGTAAGGCGTTCGCTACCTGGAGGTGCATACCCCGTGTCGTCTAGGGCTCAATATGAAACTGCAAGCCCTAGTGATCCGTCCTCGGGCAGGCGCAGGGGCGAGGTGACTGTAGTGCCGAATTCGGATTCTGGATCTAGTAGTGGTGATGATGAGAGTGACAACTTGGGAAACGGCGTGCCTGTAGAACCCGAAAAAACTTTTGCAGTTGTTTCGGCGAGAAAGCCCGTGGGTGGAGCGAAGAAGAAAGGGAGGAGATGAGCCAAAAAGGATCGGGCTGGGATTGCATGGCATCGCATCGCAGAGCTCCCCATGAACATATATACATAGAGTTTCTATTTTATTTAATGAAGTTCCTTTCTTACTCCAAAACGAGCGGCCCCATAACTATTGCCATTCTATAAAACTTTCTACTTCGTCGCGTCCGGTTTGTTCAGCAATTCATTAACAAAGGTTAAATCCGAATTATCCTACAAAAGTAAACCTCGACGCCATTATATCCATAAGTCAAATATTCATAGTTCATCACATGAACATCTTCGCCGCACTTAATAGACCTTTAGCGCCTCCTAGTCCTGCTATGGTTGAGCCGATACCACCAAGAGATCCTTCGTAGCTCTTTCTCTCGAACTGGAGATTTCCATCACGGCTTCTACCAATAATCGTCTCGCCATGTCCACTCCCACCACCAACTTTCCCAATCATCCTTTCGAGACCAACGGGTAGTCTGACACCGAACCTTCTCAATAGGCCCGTCAGTGCTCCGCCAGTAATTAGAGGCATAATGACAAGAACAAAGACTTTGAGTGGGTGTCGCTTCATATAGTATATCAAGTCGCGCAGGAGGCGTCGTAATTCGGAATAGATCTTCCCAAGATATCCCTTCCTCGAAGATCGTTTATAGTACGATGACGAGCGCCCACCTAAAGCCATATCAGTATCGTAGTCAATAGTTAAGAGGTGTTTCATGATGTACGAGGTTTCGCGGGAACGGAGAATGATGCTTTGCATACCAAAGAGAGAAGATCGTGATGAGTTGTGATGTGAACCACCAAGCCCAAATACGGATTGACTCGAACTGTGTCTTTTGCTGCTGTGAGAGTGGCCATGTTGCTCACTTCCGACTTCTGATACGCCGTCGAACCAACCCATTTCGATTGGATGCTAATATGGGATTATTGATAGGTGTTGACGTATGCCACTTGGTTGATATGTTCTGCAGTAGTACGATGCAGTTGTGGATGGTTCTTATGTACACCAAGAAGCGCTCAGTTCAGCTCTCGGCCAGAGTTTCAGAGTTCAGAGAACCAGTAGCTAAGCTCCATCGTTATTCAGGAGGCTGGCTTGGCACGTGATTGGTCTGACACTTGGTGGGGCTTTAGCGACGGCCCAGGGCCCGCTGTAGTGCGGAGACCCGCCTTGGCACGTGATATACAGAGCGAACAAGCCACATTTCAAATATTTTGCGCCACAGTGACGCTGTTGTGGTTGACGGGCACTACCTCGTGAGGCCCTTGTCTCGTTCTCGACGGCCAACTTCTACATTCTCTACTTTATAACCTCTATATCCAATTCGCTATTCTTCCTATCAAGCTCCTATCAGTGACTTTAATCATGGTTGGCGAAATTCCTTCAGATTACTGCAAGTTCCCACAATTTGACCCTTCGAAACAGAACCACCTACTAATCAAGCAATAGATGCTGCTCTCGAAATTCCCTTTACAGCGACAACGCAGCAAATCCGAGACGCATATAAACGGTAGCTCATACAATAACCATCTTGTGCTATTATATACTGACAGATCGTAGCGCAGCTCTAAAAACGCACCCTGACCGAGTTCCGTCCAATTCCCCAGAACGAGCTGAGCGAACTCGCAAATTCCAGCGAATAAACGATGCCTACTACACTCTCTCGGACCCAGGACGTCGCCGCGACTATGACTCCGCACGCATATATCATGGCTCAAACGCCGACGAAGAAATCCCCAGTGACGGCCCATCTAGCAATCCTAGCTCGGGTTCCTTCCCCTGGTCTTCCTTTGGCTTCGGCGCCAAAGCGAAGAATGAAGAGGAGAAGCAGCAATTTGAAAATGAACAATTTGGTGATGTGTTCGAAGAGATGCTTCGCGAGGAGGGCATGGCAGACAATGGAGGCAAGCCAACAGGAAAGTTTTGGAGTGTTATAGGAGGACTAAGTGGCGCAGCTATGGGATTCATTGTTGCCAATTTTGCTGGTATGCTGGCGGGAGCAGTTGCAGGAAATAGGTTGGGAAGTATTAGGGATGCGAGGGGCAAGAGCGTGTACGAAGTATTTCAGCAGCTTGATCAGACCTCTAAGATGCAGCTGCTGAGTCAATTAGCTGCGAAGGTTTTTAGTCATGCTGTGGGTTCATAGATTGGGATTTCTGGGATGGGTACTATGAAGGGTTGGACCTGCTTTTATAACACCAAGGCATTCTTTTTTTCTGGAACAGTTGGTTTTGGGCGTTTTGAGGCTTGATACCGGGAGCGGCAAGTGATATGTGTTTACGTAGATAGTTATAAATGAAATAAATTACAACACCTTACGAGAATAATATATTTATGGTGCTAGCTACGCAATTTATATCAAGAGATGTAAAAAGAATTTATAGAATCGAGGGGTAATTGACTGAATCGCCGTCTCCTTTTCTGTCCCGTTCATAAGTGGTTGTATTGTAGACCTCTCTCTTCATTTCATTTCGTCAGAATACGATAACTGGCCCAACCCTCGCTCTTTATCTCTCTATGATCGCTTAGTGTTTGATTTATGTGGGGTACAGTAGCTACTGCTATACTTGTATGATCCACAAGGCCCGGCTTATCATTATATACCATGGATTCCTAAACATCCGCGGGAAGTAAAAGGCTTAGCGGTCTGAATTTATTATTATTATTTTTTATTTGTGAGATTGACAATGATATTTCGATATTTAGTACTTGGTCATATTTTAAAAGGTGTTTCAGTATAGATAAGGAGTTTCATTATTCATACAGTAACGATATATATATACATTGAATTTTTTTGTTTTTCCTCTAGAAAATAACAGTGCTAGCTAAATCCTACAACAGATTCCATTCCGTACGATCCGTAGCTAGGTATAGTGGCAGCAGCCTAGCTGCCTTTTCTACGACCTGCAAAGTGCTGAGGCCCGTTGAAATATCATCATAGAACTATGTCGCAAAGCTAAGCTAAGCTGATATTTTACGACTTCCCAGGGGAACAAGAATGAAACGTCCAGCGTACAATTCCCATACCTTCATCCATCATTGTCTTCAAGCAAAATCGCTTCCCATATTTCCCCATAAACGCCTTCAAAATCATCGATATAATTCATGTGCTTAACCTCCACTCACATCTCATTCCAAACTGTCAAGGGCCGTGGAAATGTACGCTCAATGCCTCAATCCATGTAAAAATCTCCCCTAAGGATCCGTTCCCCAACAGCATCTGGCTTCCGACTAAGAGCCGACTGAGGTTGTGGCCGAGATGGGGCTGGGATAGAAGCGACAGGAGGGGCAGGCATCTCACTGACACTCTTAGCTCTCTGGTGCTGTGAAATAGGAGATTTCGGCATCGTGTTTGAAGGACTGGTGCTGAGTAACGGTCTCGTAACCGCACTCTCTGCACGGGATCTAAACTGCTCAGACCAGTTCAAGCCTTCGGCTGACCGAGTCGAGGGATAGTCAGATTTAGTTCTAGGCATTGGTTGCATGCTTGCCTGTGTGCTTTGGGACTTCTTTCTCCGACCTTTTTCATAATCTGGGATAGAGGGTAATGGACTACTGTTTGGGTGAGGGGGTGCTCTACCGGATGTGCCTGGACTACCATTCCCTGGCCTAGCATTAAAGAGAGCCTGGGCTCCGAAGCTTATACGTCGAGCATAGGGTGTGGTAGGTACGCTCCGAGCCGGACCATCGTCGTCATCAATGGCACTCTCATCGATGGAGTCGGAACCGGCAGTAGAGACGCTGGCTCTTCGACCAGCAGGGAACCCAAATGACGATGTCTGGATTGGAGAGGTGCCAGAAAGCCCAAGTGTCGAGATAGACATCCGACGCTGCTGACGCTGTGAGGGAGTGATCGGGGTCGGCTGTGCTGCCACATTTGCCGAGGGGGTGCTGATGCTGTTGGATCGGCCGAAGATAGCGGCAAAGGTATTGGAGGTCATGGAAGTACGGCGAGGACGCCCGGGAGCGTCATTGCTGGCAGAGGTGTTATTGTCGTTAGACATTTTGATAAATGTGTATGTGAAAGGGAAGTGGTCTGATAAGTGTGGAGCGGCGTGGACTGCTCAGAGTATGGTGTGCCGTCTTGACTTAACAAGGACTCCTCTGTGGAGTCGAGGCAGGGTGGCTCTTGTACGCAGCAGAGGCGTGGTCGTTATCGCCTGGAATGGGATCTTTCTTCGTGGGTGGAGAGCGGCGTGTCTCGAGTTTCTTTGTCGTCTTACAAACGAACGAATCCGCCGCGGGTGATTCGTCGTGAGTGTCGTGAGTGTCGTGAGTGTCGTGATTGTCGTTGCGGCAAGGGGCGGACGAGAGATGGCGGGATTATAGTTGAGAGGAGGAATGTGGTGATGAGTGAGCGATGGACAGCGACTATAAGGGTGTTGCGGTCTCCGGGGGGGGGTGTAGATGAGAAGCGGGAGGAGCGTGGGAATATCCAGCAGCCACTCGCACATTAAGCTTCGTCAGTTACGTCGCGTCCAATTGCCGTCACAGCTCCAGCTTTGGCGTCGATGATTGGCAGGCAAGCGAGTCGTCAACGTCACGTCCCGCGCTAGAGAGTGTGGGGAAGATGCAGGCTAGGCCGGAAGCGGCTGGAGCCTTGCAGGACCAAGTGGGGCGAGCGAGGCCGGTGGCCGAATGGCATCCGAGCGTTTCAGACAGCTCGCTAGCGGGCTTCAGATGGCTTCAGACGGCCTCAGATGGCTTCAGATGGCTTCAGATGGCCCTCGCGCAGCTGGTGGCAGTTGGTGGCAGTTGGTGGCAGTTGGTGCCAGCTGGCTGATCAGGTGGGCCTGCGTCGCGCGCGTAGAGTTGGCGCAGAGCTTATCTGAGAACCACGGGCTGCTATCACGTCCGCTACGCTCACTACGCTCACCACGCCTATCGCGCGGTTGCAAGCGTACCTCGCCCTACCTTATGCGACGTGCTTCGGAACGTCCCCGAGGGCTTATGTGCCTACCTACAGTACGTGCATCTACCTCTGACCATAACCCTAAATCCTGCCACGTCTATCCTACCGCGGACTCACGAAGTGACAGAGCGACAGAGCGACAGAGCGACAGAGCGACGGAGCGACGCTGGGAGCCGAGCAAGAGCTTGGAAGAGTCGTACAGGGCTTCCGGCATACATGCACGTAGAAATGCTGCGAGATCTGTGGAGCAAAACAGTCAATTATATTGCCAACAGTAAGGTGTAGGCGAGGATGCATGTGCTGGCCATACCAAACCTCCCGCCAAAGTGCCGGGACTGGGTCTCTGGTCTACCGGTCTCCGGTCTCCGGTCAGCGGCCAGGACGGAGTACGACTTGCCTGGATGTCATGCGATTTGAGAACTCGCACAAAATGGGGAACCCCGGAGAGGCCGCAATCAAAGATGTAATAGCTGGGAGAGGGTGGCATAAACGGAGCTTCTGCTCGCTGGCGGAGAGCTTATGAAAGCCAGCCAAGCCCGGTGCCAGGCCGGCTCAAGACGCGTTCATCTGCAGCTTTGATCTAAGGACCAATGAGAGCATCGCTAATGCTGACACGACACAGCATAGCCATTGATGCACCGAGCATACATATACCTTTCTTGCCTCATAAAACAGAGTGGCTACCATGGCCGGGTGCAACTGAGAGAGTAGGAGTCAAGAAAGATGAAAGAAGTGTTAGGGTATCTGTCATGGGAGCTATCGAGTATTCTTTGTATCAACTGTACTTGTACAGTGTTCCAATTAGTCTTCTTCCGTTGGGACAGAGCAGGGCAGCGCTTCACAGTAGTACCCAGACCAAAGGCATCTTGAACGAGAGGCTGCATCCGACTCTTGACGTCGACTTGCATATCTGAAGACAGATAAGAATTACATACATACCTTAGATAGGGAGAAATCGATACGTGCACGTGATACAGCGGAGTGAACCAGCATAGCTTCTCTCCTTGGTGCCAAACTGGCAGCTTCTCCTCGCTTTCTATTCCGTCTTATTCTTGATCATCGCCGCGATTACCGATTTGTATTCATGCTGCTCTCCGCAGAACACAGGGCCAGTTTGAACCTCGGCCACGCCAGGGTGGAGTTTAAGGTATGGCCGCTATCCGGCTCTCGCGTGCCCCTGTGGCCGCTGTGACCTCTTCATTTCGGGACCCCGAGGCTTTGTCGGCGCACTCTCCGTCGTGAATACGAGAGTTTGCGGCTTATGATAGTGCTGGATTTGGCGCGTCGGAAGGAAGAAGAGAAACGCGAGTACAATCAGACAAATAATCCCGTGGAGAAAGTGTCAGGGGCGTCGCGATGCCGTTTTCGCTGTGAGCTAGATCTGAAATCTACGATTGTGCTGTACAGAGGTGTGCTCGAGTAGAGTACTACACTACAGTGCTTACTGTTCCGTACCTATATTCAATAACGGACTTCAGGTCCAGATTTGGCCTCGAGATCAATGGTCGAGAGGACGCTATACAGTAGTGACGCGAGATGCCTCGATGGCCCCCGGTAATCCCGTATCGCCTGTACTGTACTGGAACAAACCTATTCTACTGCATAGAAAATCAAGGCCTTCACGCCTCCAGCAGAAGGTGCGGATTGCGCCTTTCAGGAGGGTCAGCGCATCTTTGCAGAAGCTCGATGGGGAGTGTCTCCAAGGACACTGTGCAGTAGATATGACCACTTAAGACTCCCGTGACTCCCTACGCTACTATAGCACGGTACAGTAGATACGAGCGAGGTGGCATTAAAGAACAAGAACGGAGCACTAAGGAGTCGGCTACTGCGATACCTGGACATGCCGCTTCAGAAAAGATGGAGAACTACGTGAACTACGTGAACTACGTGAACTACCAGCCTAAACACGGGAATCAGCGGCGAGGGTATCCACTCTTGAAGAGACAACCGTGGAAGCTTTCTGGCAATCTGCCCGGCGGCCTCGGCGATCCAAGCATTTTCTCGGTATATCCTGTTGGCAGCTTGCACTGTACAGTACAGTACTGCAGTGTAGTCGGTGGAGTGTAGTCGGTGGATGGACGAGGCGCTTGGGCGTGTTGGGGCGGCTGGGGTGCTGGGCAAGCGACCCCTCTGGCCCTGGAGGAGGAAGCCCACGGCACCGAGCAGTACTGCATTGCATTGCAGCACATACTAATGTCCGACACTCGTCCGCGCCCTCTTCTCCGAGCACTGCTCAGCACGTGCATCGCGACGGAGCACTGCCAGGCTTCCTCGCCTCCCTGCGTGCCTGGCCCAAGGCCCCGGAGGCACCGCCAGCAACACCCGCACTGGCTTGGTACAGTGGCTCCCACCCCTAACTAGTGGGCAGATGCTGCAGCTTCCAGCGGGGCCGGTGTCTGTTTCCAGTGCGGCCCTTACGACTTACAGTACGAGCGACCCTGCCCGTGACTGGATTTCACGGGCTCCTCAGGTGCCTGGGGCGTGCCCTGGGCGGGCATAGGGCAGCGGTGGCGAGCGACGCAGCCGTGGCAGCCGTGGCAGCGGTGGCAGCCTACGGTACCGTACAAACAACCTTAAGCACCATTAGCACCCCAAGCACCCTAAGAACCCTTAAGCACCCTAAGCACCTTAAGCACCCTTGCCTGGCTCTGCGTGCCGGCCGTGCCAGTTTGGCAGCAGCACCAACTCTAAAACCCGCCCTAAAGCCCCCCCCCCGCCAACGCGTGAAATACTGTACTGTAGTCTGTAGTAGGCCCTGCCCTGCCCTGCCCTGTCCTGTCCTGTCCGGTCCTGTCCGGTCCGCATACAGCCTGCTCGGTGCCTGCTGGAGGCAGCCACAGGCCCACCGCACCCCCTTTAGAGCCTGCACAGCATCTCTCACAGCACCCAACATCTGGTCTCGTCATCACCCGGCCCATCTGTCCTTCGTCTCTCGCCGAAGGCCCGTCCGTACATGTTGCTGCCGTCTCTTTCCTCAGTTGTGCTTGCAGTCTGCGCTGTAGCATAGTGGAGGATTCAGCATCTCCAGCTTGTTCTGTATATTCTGTATATTCTGTATATTCGGCATATTCGGCATATTCTGCATATTCAGCGCGTCTTTCTGGTTACTCGGTAAGCCCTTTCATTCTTTTGCTGCGGACGATCGAGCGTGAGCCGGCCAAACAAAAACCACAATGCCATTCTATTCTTGGACCACCCGTCAAACTTCTGGCTCGCGTCAACGCTCTTCACACGCCCAATAGCCTCAAGAGCGAACACCACAGAATAGAATGATTTAGCGGTCCGTGAATACAGGCTGGAGAGTAGTCGTCCTTTTAGCTGTCGCTTTTCCAACGCTGTCGACACATTCTTGGCTGGACTTACCAGCCATCGGGAAACGCCCCTGCCACCATCAAAACCGGCCCAAGTTTTAATGACCACAGCGCGCTGATTTGTCGTACAAGCTGTCTAATTCGTGACATCTCATGCAGCCAGATCTGCGAACAGCGGCTGGAGCAACGGGAAGCTGCAGTGAATCCAAACCTTGCTGACACTTTGCCTTTTGGCTATGCTGCAGGCTGATTTTCCTCAATAACAATATACGACATCACCGCAGGTTACTGCGTTGGCTACCTGTTTATTCTAGAGTTACCATCAGCTTTGTCAATCTTTGTATCATCTCCTCCCGAGGGCCTTAATACTGCGTCGTTGTACTTGGAGAACCCTCACCGGGTTTAGAATTGGAGTGCCTTTCACATGACAGCAAGGCTGCTCTTCCCGGCGACCGACGATATACGATCTATATGCCGAAATTTCCAAAAGGCTTCGGGCGGCGAAAATCGTCCGCAAATGCACTCGAAGGCTTCGAAAATGTTCCTATAACGGAACCTTCATTCCGTGTTTTTGAACGGCCCGAGAGTGGCAGCATATCATTTGATGGAGGAGTCAAGATGGCGAAAGTGTTGGGAAGATCAAGCATTTCATCGGCCCATGAAGAGGATAACATGTTTGAGGATATCAAGGGCAACCGGTACGTAGATAGCCACCTGTACTTCCTCTCTATCGCAATGGTCCCAAGTAGATCTTCCGTTCTGTTGAGATCGCGGGGGGGCTGGGGAAGCATCTCAAGGTGGGGTGTCCTCAAATCTACCACCACATGTAATCATACGCGGTGGGTCGTTACATGGAGTCACCTGTGACTTGTAACACTTGATCACTTCGTATGCAGAACGCTTTTCTTGTACAGATCCATTTTCCGTTAGGTGCTGACAGTCATCGAGTGGCAGTGGAGCATCTCACACAAATACATTCTCGGCACCTGACAATTCTTCCCGTCTCGGTGCCTTCTCAACATCTCCTTCCATAGAAAACATTCACAGCCAGGACGAAGGTCGGCCTGCACATGATAAATCTTTCAGCAATGCACAGCTACACCTGCCAAAATCTTCCTCAGTATTTTCTCTAAAAGCTGCTGGCCGGACATTTTCGTTTGGACGCCAGAAGTCTACCCCATCGCCAACAAAAGCTCTCGATACGAAAGGTTCCTCCCCAGCACAAACGCCCCCGGAAGACGAAGGAGCCAATAGGCCTAGGGCGGCTACGAGCAGCAGCTATGCGAGCACGGCGACTCCCCCGAAGCTGGATGAGAGAGACTTGGGCTTAAGCCTAGGAGGAGATTTTGCGGGCATGTTTTCGGGATTTGGAAAGCGGAAGAGCGCCGTTCTGGAGCCAGAGAGCAATCGCGCAATGTCGCAGAGTCCGGTAAGGGGAAAGTACTAAATCGGTGAGGATATGTCTAACTTCAAACTAGGAGTATATGACACCCGGTCCAGCTGCCCCTCGTTTTCATACCAGTAGCCGCGCAAACCAACCGTCGCCTCTGCACCTTGATAATACAAAAGAAGTAGAGCCCGCAGCTTACTCGTGGAGCTCCCAGGACCGGCTCATGTCCAATTCTGGTCTAGGCCATGACCATAATGTACCACCTCCTGTTCCTCAGCACGACAGTCCGTTAACCCACAGCGTCGTAAATGGTATGGCGAGACAGCAACGACCAGGTGGCCTCGTCGAAAATGGATTGAAAAGAAGCAGTGCATTTTCGGCTCGCCGACAATCCACCTTGGAGTATGGGGACGCTGTGGACGAGGATGCCGCATTACTAAGAGAGTCTGTCAATGCCATGCGACAACTTGCAGGTGAACCTTCGTCTGAATCCAAAGAACGAGACAATTGGATAAATGCATCCTCGCATGACGTGTATAATGGCGAATCTTCACGGGCATTAGTTTCGAGAAAACCAGTGGATAGTGGCTCGCAAGCATCGATATTTGGCACCAATATTAGAGAAGACAACATGTTCGACCGCTCCGTAATCTCGCCAGCTAACTCAAATCATACGTACAACCAACGGCCAAATAGTCCTCCAAAAGGCAACACTCCGATACCTAAGATTATGACACCTGCCCAATTCGAGAGATATAGACAGGACCACGACCGAATGAAAAGCACTGGTGGAAATTCAGATGATGATAACGATGATGATGCGTATGATGATGACGAGGATGAAGCAGAGAAACAAAAGCAGCTGGCCAAACAGAGACGCAAGCAAGAGGCTCACATGGCCGTCTATCGACAACAAATGATGAAAGTTACGGGCGAGTCCTCGTCTTCAATAGGAGGACGACCAGCGATCATGTCTCAAAGCACTCCAAATCTTCAAATTTATGGCGCCGTAAATGCGGAGGATGGCGAGGAAGAGGACGAGGAAGTTCCCTTGGCGATTTTAGCTGCCCATGGATTTCCTAACAAGAATCGGCCTCCAACACAGCTATCCAGCATGAGTTCCAACCCAAACCTTCGCGCCGCGAGTCAACTTGGGTCATATCCTGCTCCAGCTCAACCAACTGCCGCTGAACCAGTACCAGGTGAACCAGATGCTCGTCTTCCTGTATTCGCGCGGAACCTGCCTCAAGATCCTTACTTCGGTGCTAGTTTGGTGAATTCTTCGAACCGAGAATCTTTAGCCCTCGGCAGTGGAGCAGGATCCGTTCATGGCGGTGTTCCGAGAGGCTTACCTCCGGGAGGTCTCGTAGGTGTGATTGCTAATGAGGAGAGATCTCGTGCTATGAGACGTGGCAGTCCGAATACTGCTGGAGAGTACGGACAACCTCCGGCTAATGGCTTTAGTGGTATGGGCATGCCGCATTCCATGACCATGGGAAGTTTCAATGGAATGGGACCTATGGGTCCGATGCTTACGCCTGGAGACCATGCCCAGATGGAGATGGCTCAGCAGATGCAGCAGTTTATGCAAATGCAAATGCAATTCATGCAGATGATGACATCGGGACAAGGAGGCCAAGGACGTCCTCAATCGCAAGGCGGACAGGCTCCTCAACTTTCACCCTTCCCAAGGTCTTCAACAATGACTAGCTTTCAGGGTCCCTCAAGGCCTGGTAGTTCACATCAACGGGCAATGAGCTCATTAGATCCGAATTCTGCTCCTTGGATGCAACAAAGGAACACATCGACTCCCCTTCAAGGCAACGGATATGCCCCATCTATTGCCCCGTCGGAACGAAGTAATGTCGGTATGCCAGGACGTTACAGGCCAGTGTCACAATACGCGATAGCTGATAAGTCGCGGACGAAAAGTATGTCAGGAGCCTTACAAGATTGGAGTGAAAGTAAAGGGAACTCTGCCACAGTGAAAACTGTTAGGAAGTCTGGTAATGCGTCTGACGAGGATGATGAAGAGGGCTGGGAGGCGATGAGGCAAAAGAGAGAGAAGAAGAAGTCTATGTGGAAGAGCAAGAGAGATACTAATGGGTTGAACGAGATGGGAATATTCTAATTGGCTTGTCGAAACATTTGGCGTGAGAGAGAGATGGTGTTGAAATTCTTGTACATGCATGACAATGGCGTTTAATCCGAACTTGAGAGCTTGGGTCTGGGATACTGAAACCCGAGAGAAAATCATGCATCTAGATCAGCAAGAATGAACAAACACCGCTATGGTGGTAATATAATCCCTTCATATAGAACATTTGCTATTGCTTTATTTTGTCTATCCAGACCATCCCAGTAGAACGAAGCAAGTCCATTCATTTGTAAACCTTACAATATCTTCCCTTCTGCCCACTCTCTCCTTCTGCAGCCTAACTCTACAGCCGCTACTCCCCAATCTTCGCCATGGTTGTGTGCCTTATAATCACCCTCCTCGCCCTTGACGCTGCTCTCTGAAAGCCCTGCGCGAGTCTTTGCCTGCTCCTCGTTCAAGACGGTCAGCAGGCCAAAGATCAGTGGAACACCCGCATCGAGCTGCACCCGCATCAAGCCCGTCGAGACAGCCTCAGCAATGTACTCGAAGTGCATAGTTTGGCCCTTGATGAGGACGCCGATAGCAATGAGGGCATCAAACGGGGCCGTGGAGGCCGTCGACGCGCCCGTAGGCGAGATATCCATAGCCGTGAGGTCGGTCGTCGACGCGCCGAGAAGATCGCCGGCACCCAGCGAGGAGCGCGACGTCGACTGGATCTGCGAGGCCGAGTACAGGCGCTGCGCGGCGATGGGGAGCTCCCAGCTGCCGGGCACGGACTGCACGACGATGTTGCACTCCTTCACGCCCGCTTCGAGCAGTTTCGCTTTGGCGCCGGTGACGAGAGGCTCGATGATCTGCAGGTTCCAGCGCGCGTGCACGATGCAAATTCGGAGGGGGCTGCCGTCGTGCTGCTGGGCTGCGCCGGGACCTTTCACGGGTGCCATTGTTGGGGCGGGGTGTGTGGGGACTTGGAGCGTGCTGAGTCGTGAGTTCAGTCTTGTATGGGCCGGGCTGTCTGTGGCCGCCTTGCAACGATCGTTTTGGAGAACTGGATGATATATCGATGGTTTGGGAGGTTACTTGAAGTTGTCGTACGTCAATCCTCGTTTATGACGAGGGGTCGTCGCTATCTAGGAGCTTTACCGCATTACGGAGGTACCTAAGGCACGCTGGCGCTAGTCGCGGGGCAGCGACAATCTTTCCGAAGGGTCCAACCCCAACGGTCAAAAAATTAAAACCTCCCTACTACTCGAGACTTGCTTTGTTAGGCATTCTTCACTATCACTTCAATTCCTCCTACTGAAACAGGACAGATCATCTTCAAGCACCTTATACTCCCTAATCCAACGGAAATGCTACTTCTAATCGCTCGTAGCAGGAGTAATCTCTAGGCATATATCGGTGCCGGGACCCTCTAGCCTCCTCCCCCCGGCCACTATTATTCGCGTCATGCCTAATAAAAGGACATCTAGAGCCTCAAAGCGAGCAGAAGAACTGGCATTCTGACAGGATATCATAATTTAAGGGCAAGGAACTATTGGCCTATTATCCCAATGGCGAGACCAGTTAATCTGCCATAAATAAGGGCCGCGAAGCTTACGATGCCGAACTCGCGAATCTCACTTTGAAAGATGTGCCAGATCTCGTTATCTGTGCAGTGTGGATGTACATTATCACCCTATAACTCCTTGAAGTAAACCATACGTCTCAATGTTCCGATACTACTGACCCTGACGCTAATTATACAGTACTTGTACAGTACAGTAATCCACAATCCGATCGCGTTCAACCTTATACAACACTGAATTTTACTTCACAGGCGCAGCTGGTAGACTTTTGTTCCAAGGCCCCGGGGCCTCGGCCGTTTTCGAGATTGGTGAGGGAGGCACGGTGGATAGGCTTGTGGTATCAGAATGGATGGGAGCTGCTGGTAAGCTTTTATCAAATGTCGAGGATCTTTTCACTAGCGCAGGCTTATCTCTCCCCTTTCCCTTCCTCTGACTTGGAATCCATTTTAAAAACATATCGACATCCTCAGCAACCTTCCCTGGGACAGCCATGTTTTGCAGCCATTGAGGCAGTACGCCTCCCGCGTTCGATGCAGTAGCCATAATCCACTCTATCTCCCCGCCTTGCGGGAGGACCCGGATCCGCTCTATCGAAACGTACGCCCCAACCACCAAGCTCTTGTCGCGTGCATATTCGGCATACGGCGATTTATTGAAGTCTATAATTGGTATTGAGACCACAATAAATTCTCGCGCCCCAGCCAAGGCAGCCGTGAGTTGAAGGACTGGAAATGTGCGATTTTTAAGCGGCTTCGGGTCAATTTTATGTTTCATCTCAACCACTGCCAGAGTAGCATCGACCCACCGTTCCCCATGCACTTCGATCTCAATGCCGCGCGTGTCCCAGATAATCGCCTCCCTAGCACCAATGACTGATGCTGTAAAGGCATCCTCGGCTTGCGGATGATTGTCCTTAAAGGCGTGCGCGAACTCATCCCAACTAGCAGTTTTCGGCTCCGCCGCATTTCGATGGACGCTCCTTCTGCAAAACCAAGTCTCATCCTTCTTATCAGCGCTCAATTGGTCTATGCCAGGTATTGTATCAATGTCCTTGCCTAGTACCACGTGCTCGTAAACGTCAATGGCGGCTTCCGAGGAGGAGTAGTGTTTAGGGGAGCCTTTGGGCTTCCACGTCGAACTGGCGCCAGACTTCGGTGTGATATTGTCAATGAAGGGGGTGGCCTCGGAGATAATGTCTGCGAGGAACCTCCCGATGTCCGGAAGCGGTTGGGATGAGGAGTCTACCGGTGCTGCTGTAGAGCCTGTAGGCGCGCCTTTGCCCCCAGCGGGGAGCTGGCTGATGGAGATGCCATCAAGGCGGACGAGAGGTCCAAGCGCCCTGGAGCTTTGCGCCATGCCTGGTTATTGCGGGCGCACGATGGCTTCTCATATGACTTGTAGAAGTATAGCTCGTAGTGTTAAAAGAGTATATCTCTCAAGGGAGAGGATCGAGGCATCAACTGGAAGTGAAGATGTGTTTGCTGTGGCCGATGTCTCACAAGCGGTACGGAGATCTCCTTCCGACGGCCCCCAGGGCCTTTTGGAGGCCAATGCACAACATGGCCCTGCTACTCCTCCGTATTCTGCCCCGTCCGCCATGCAGCCCCAGCCCCGGCTGCCGTACTAGCAACTGGAGTTAAATGCCTGCCGTAACTCGCAACTAAATTGTTGCGTGGCGGATGTCGCCGTACACCTGCCAACTACATCCATCAGGGGACGATTCGGACGAGATCGTATTTAATTTTAGATTAGAAGTACTCGCATCTGACGCCTATTGCATATACACTATTCGTTTCGGGGTATCTCTTTTAAATGCCGACTTTTCCTCCCATCCCATTTTCCTCGTATCGAGCTTCGGGCTTGCCGATAGCTTTTGTTAACCTCTTCTAGTATGACCCTCCGAAAGTCTTTATCCAATGCACTCTCACAACGATATACTCAAAGCCTTTATGCACACTCGATGCTCCTTAGGACCCGATGGTGAAGTTTTATAGGCCCAACATAATGAGTTTAATGCCGCGTTTTCTCATTTCCTCGACCCATCCAACTGATGGATGGCCACCCTGTGCAGCCTCCTGTTGGCAGCGGTAGACCATTTCTAATAGCTCCTTCAAGGCTTTTGTGTTGCCCCCGTAGCAATGCCGTTCTAGAACATTTATGAGGTGAAGTGCCATGCCCTTTTCTGCCAGGTTCTTCGACGCGAAACCCGCGAGAAACAATGCAAATGAAAGAGACCGAAGCTCCCACCTCTCATCTGCCACGACCCGTTGCGCCATCTCGATGATTTCTGTGGCACACGTCGATACTTCGGCGTTGTACTCTGCTGCGTGTTCCGCTGCGTGTCCCGGATACATGCTTGTGTGAGCGTATATCACACAGACCCGGTAAAGTTCTTGGGCCTAGTATCATTAGTAAGAATACTTGGTTAGACGAATGAGTGCTTACATGTTCTAAAGTGACAAGGATTCTATGAGGCAATGGCCTCGAACCTATGTATCTTGGCCAGATATGAGAGTATTTTGTCGCCCATAGATTGGACTGATTACGACAAAGACCCTGGACGCGCCTGACACGAGCTTGCCTATTTGTTGCATAGATATGGTTGTGTCCAAGTGCTACCCCACCTTCATATTGACGCTGGAGATACTCTGTTCTAAGATCTCGAGCCGTTGTTCCGACCTCTATGGCAAGCAGTATCAACTGCTGATTGATATCCTGCAAGCTGGAAAAGTAGGGTAGTTCAAGAGGGGAGAATGATTCAGAGAGATCAGGCTCTCTAGGTGGTACACCATGGGCTGGTAGCATGTTGTTCTTCAAGACGGTCTCCACGAAATTGCCCGTTCCACTACCACTCAGCAGTGCATATATATCAACGATGCATACCATCCAGACGATAAATCCATAAGGCTCGCTGAGATTTGCTCGTTGGCGAAGGGTGATTACTGAGAGAAGCCGGTCACAATGAGCTTGCCACATATTCGAAACCGAGGTCCCAGTATTGGCAACCTGCACTTCGTTAGAATCATCTCAATATAAACTGCCAGGAACAGATGCCATAGATTAAATGTGGCCAGCTCCCATCTCAACTTTGGATGAATAACTTTATATGAGAAGCCGAGCACTAGATTTGAGTGGAAGCTGCGGGATAGCACTTAGGAACCAGAACTTACCTCGTACAATAAAAGTAGGTAGTGAGTATATAGTACTCCATTGGAGACGGAGTCTTCTTCACTCCGGATTGCATCTCTCATTTCTGGAATGACCTGCTGGTAGTGTTCCAGGGCATCGGCGTGATGCATACTATTGCGGCAAGCAAGACTAAGCGCCGAAATCGCCATCATGGCATGAAAAAGCTGTCATACATTAGTCTATAATTTGAGGTCAAGAATCTTGACGAAAAGCACACGAGAAAATCTTCGGCTGACTGATGATAGGATTAATGATCTCAGGCCATCCTAGCTCTGCCAGAGCTACATACACTGACAAATCGAATTATTTCAATTTTCTATCACCAGTAATAGCCATACGACGAAGATTCTAGCAAGAACTTAGACTCACAGGAGGGAAAGATCGAGCTTGGATCTCAAATATATCTTCCTCCGTATCAGGAAGTCCAAATTGTAGGACAGTCTTAGATATGGAGCTCCGGTAATGTCGCAATAATTGGGAATCCCGGCCTCCACTTCGTGCTTCTTCGATTTTTGATCCAGCTGAAACGCTAGAGGTAGCTGAACGGGGTTGAGGCGATGGGAGTGCTGGCGGACCTGGATATTTTGGGCTTGTTCTAGAAGGGTGAGATGGGATTAGTGACGGCCGGCGCGAAGTATCTCGAAAGGTCTTGAGAATAACGATGTTGGGATCTTCTGGGTCTGGTTCTGGGGGGCTGACACTTCTATCTGGACTTTCTTTGTAGAATGCGGCTTCAGGGCGAGCTGCTAAAAGACTCGGACTTGTCTGCGGCTGCTCATCCTCGGAATATTCTGGCAGGCTTATAAAACTGCTTTGATTCGCAATCACAAGGTATGTGCCGGGACTTTGTGATTCTGCTTTCATCTCCCGTTCTTCGTCGGTAGTCAGGCTTGAAAATGCCGGTAGCGAATCTTGGATGGATGGATTGCCATAGTCGACTTCTCGGGTACCCGCTATCATTCTATGAGTAGCGATGCTGGGTCTAGGCGCCTGCTCGAATGTACGGTCCCATACAGAGTTTCCCCTTGTCCTGACTTCTTGCATTCGCTCTATGACCCTCGGCGTATCGTCTCTGAATACCAATCTTGGATTGTAGTCACTATTCGCCCAACCAAAGTCAGTTTTTCGTATCTCTTACACTTGTAGGGAAATAATCACCAGTCATGACCAAGGCGAGCACACTGCTATAACTTGGTTAACCTCTTAAATTCGTTCCCAATGGATGGCCGAACTTACTCCGCATGTTGGCCTCCGCTCATCACATTTCACTTCTATGCCAAGTCAGCATGCTTTCTCTCATACCAAAAGCGGGTGGCTGACTTCTTGTTCTACATGTCCTGTCAACACCACTATGTCAGTATGAAGAACTAGCAGAGTGGACATCTTGAACTTACCAACAGCCACTTCTCGACCGGGGCGGTAGCCTCGTCCTCGTCGTTTCTGAAGTAGAACTGGCCAAGACTGGCGGAGCAGAGTAGCCTTCAAACGGCACGTTTGCTTGCCTAGGAGCTATTATGGGTAGTCGATTGGGCGGCTGTCTGCTTGACGCATCGTTACGCCGGCCCTGCATCTGTGGGGTTCATGAACCGGCATCAACGGCAGCGACTGATGCTCTACCAATGCTTGTTTCGACGGAGGAATGGATGTCAGGGTAGCTGGAAATGCACAGCCGCGGTGGCAGAAGCGGAAGAGGGAGACGGGAGAGGAAGAGGGCAGAGAGGGCAGAGAGGGAGAGGAGGAAAATGGAGAGAGAGAGATAGAGAGAGAGAGAGAGATGCTTGATCAGGTAATCACGTCACTTGGAGATTATCGATCTGTCGGAGGACGCAGGAGAGATATGCTTAGCAGAGATAAGAGCATTGTGTTTATATACATGTACCGTGGAGATGTAGAGATTTAAAGGGTCTAGGCGCATCCACGCGTTCCAGCGCCGTGGCTTCCTGTCATCAGGTATTCCAGAGACCAGAGACGTGAAAACGGGCAGGGGTGAGGAGAAGTAGACATCAGCCTCGACGCTTTCTGGATAGGGCCGGTCAAGCCCGAGCTTTTTTCGGAGTGGTGTGGGTGCGGGTGTGGGTGGGAGAGCAAAGCGCATGTCGAGGCGAGTGGCATAGCGGGAGGCATCGCGGGCGGCAAAGAGGACGAGGCATGCGAAATGCGAAGATGCAGGTGGAAAAACGCGAACAGGCCGGACGGGCGAGCGGTGCGAGATGCTCGGTACAACCTAGTGGGAGGACGGCGGGCGGCGATGGGGCCTAGGGCGTGAGGGCACCCTAGGGCGTTAGGGAGCCCTAGGGGGGCAGGGAGGAGCGTTGCGTTGCGTTAGGGACCTGCCTTAGGGACCTTTAGGTGCTGGGCGCTGCGGAGCGCTGCGGAGCGCTGCTGGGCGCTGCTGAGCCCGCGCTCGTAGGGGACGCGATGCCTCGCCGGGACCCTGCAGCTCGCGTGGCAGCTGGAGCGGCGGCGGGCTCCAGGCTTGCGGCCGACCGCACCTGGGCACTTCCGGGCGTGCTGTTCCAGTGGCCAGGTACCTGCCAGGCCTGCCAGGCCTGCCTACCGTCCCCGTCCCGGTCCCCGTCCCTCTCGGCTTGCAGTACAGCGCAGTACAGCACAGTACTGCACCGGCTGCGAGGCACTCCAGTCCAGGGCTTCAGGCCTCCCTGTGCCCTACGCTGGGGCCCTGAACCCTATCTGCCCTGCCTGCCCTGCCTGCCCTGCCTGTGCCGGCCGACAGACAGGCCGCGGCTTGCAGCACAGTGCGCACCGCACCGTGCTTCCCGCCCACGGCGCTGCCGCCAGGAGGTCAAGGGCCGGCTCCACGCCGGAGTCCCTCGGCAACGTGCGCTGCAGGATGTGTTTTGCCGTCTCGTCCCCAGCGGACTTGTGCCTTATAGGCCGTGTGCGCAGCCGTCACGCTGGCACGCTGGCACGCTGGCAAGGCTGCGCCCGGGGCACATGCCTTAGCACATGACAGATGACACATGACCGCGAAGGAACCGGCCTGGCGGTATGGGCCTGGCGGTATGGCATAGCACGGCATAGCACGGCATAGCACGGAGTCTAAGTGTGCTGTGATGCCATGATGCTCTGGTAGTGCACTCCTCGACTGCTATGATCTCCTCCTACAGCATAATACGTACAAGGTAGGTGTAATACTACAGCACCTAGGGCCTGCCTACCGCCGCGATGGTGCTATAATGCTCCGATGTGGCAGGGGAGCCACGAGGGATCACATCTCAGATCACCCATATATACAGTACTGTACTGTCAGGACCTGCTCCCAGCACGTCTCCGCCACGCTGTCCCATGCGTGCCTCGTATGTACTGTGCACTAGCTATCTTATCACTTTGCTTGCCTTCCCTAGCTATGTACTGTACCTGGTGTATGTACATACAGGACTTGTGCGTATGACTAACCGCGGGCGTGGGCCCAAGCCGTAGGTCCCCATACATGTCTACGACGGTTTGGCATGCACGGCACCAATTCCTGCTGCAAGAATCGTCCCATTACCGTGGAAGCACCCGTTCTATTTCCCCGTTTTTTCTTCCTTTTTTTCTGCCTTTCTCCCGTGGCCAACATAAAGAACCAGTGGGTGGCATGGCTTGAGTGAGTGGCTGTCAAAGGACTCGGTGGCTTGGGTGGCTTGGGTGGTTTCAGTGGCTCCGGTACCGTAGCCCGCGGCGACAAGGAGGGCGCGAGTGCGCAATAGAAGTCTAATCAGGAAGTACCGAGGTTCCAGCAGCGTTTTGCCGGGCGAGCCTACCTGCGGGCTGTATCCAACATGCAACGTTCCAGCGAAGACGGAAAGGCTTTAGAAGCTTCCCTTGTTCCGCTACGCTGTACTCGAGCTGAGCAGACGCTCTTTTATTCCAAATTCCCAACAGGGCGCGATAGGCCCACTGCGCGAGAGGCGAAAGAAAGGTCCGAACCCGGAAACCATGGACACTACAGCGCAAGGTACGGCGTACTACGACGAATACGTTGCAAGGGGCTCGACACCTTACGAAGTATGGAAAGATACCCAGGATACCCAGTGCTAGGCACCTCAGCGCCCGAGATATTCAGCCGCTAGGTACTAAGCACAATGGCAGACCTGGTGAGCGGTACCAAGGTGGGTAGGTAGGTATGTACTGTAGGTTCCTAGGTATCTCAACGTAAGGTGAGGTATGGAGTTCGTGGCTCCTGAGGGGCAGCACTAAGGAACTAACAGGAATGCGTCTCTACAGCTACCGATATCCTACTAGACGGCTTCCCCCAGAACCAGGATGCAGAGCATGTTCGACAGTACAGGACACCTACGATATTGCTATCGTGGACCGACTGCATGGGTACTGTGCTTAAACAGCTACCGCAGAACTACGGCTAGCAGGATATATATTTCTGGGACCTACTGGTGCACCGTGCAATGCCTCTTACTTACTGCGCGCAATAACGAGAACATGGACCAGGTTGTCAGCCATGTACTGTATATGTAGCTACCTATGTGCTAAGCATTCGAGTATACAGCGACCAGTACTGTCTTATAACTACAGTACTCCCTGTAGAACCCGCCAGGCCATGACGAGCGTACAGCCATGTCGGAAATGTGAAGCACGAGGCTGCTGGGACATACATGTGCGAAGTGTCTCACTTCACTCCACTACCACAGTACGTACAGTATCCATACATCCATTCTCTATAATCCAGCTGAGGTATATCGGACAACAGTCTAATCTCGTCCACTAGAAATAAACATCATATTGTACCTCTGTACTCCACTCTCCCAACACAACGCACCGCACCACGCTGTGTCCAGCTACCTACCTCGTACGGCAACGCTTCCACGCCTATAACCGACAACTGCCCACCCAGGCAGTAGGGAGCAGGCAGTGTTCCCAGTATGGCCTCGCCGACAGGAGCTTCTGAAAAGTGTGTAATATGATCGGACGAGTCTCGACCCACCCAACCTCTCGGGATCCGTCTTATTCTTAACTACCATACGGAGTAACATGCAGTATATACTCTCTTGCATCCTCTCTTCCCCCTGGCTCTCACTGATTGACAAATCCAAACCCGCCGACGTGCACCGACGGACCATTTGTCCCGGGCCAGTCGGTGAAAAGCCCAGCAATTTGTTTAAAGTTTATGCTCACCCTGTATCTGCCAGTCACATTGCTTCACCTTGCTTCAGGCATGCATCGGTCGCTCAGGAGCACACAGGACTAAAGTGTGCAAAATGCTGTCTTGACCCTGCCAGCCATGTGTTGCTGTCCCAATCCGACCGTTTATCCCGCCGTGCTGGGATTAGAGCTATTTGCAGAGTTGCAGATTGGCGGGTTTGACAGCTGATATGTAGATGGCTGTTGCGCAGCTTGCAGAAACAATCAGGTAATCTCAGCTGAATAGCTTAGGCTTCTACTACACCGCCGGCCGGTTTGCGGGATAAAACTTCGATCTTAGCGAGTGCCAGCTTCAACGTCACGCTCCGTCCCGAGACTTGTCGCTTTCCCACAGCACTTGCATACGCAATACGAATGTACCAACCTTGGCCTGCGTACCTACAGGTCTCACGCTCAAGCACTGCGCGGAAACATGTCCACGTTTGTCATTCATTACCGTGTTTATGGCATCTCCACGCCAATATTGGGTGCTGCAGAGGCATGCAGGCGCTTCCGGAATACAATGCGCAGACGGTTCAGTCTCGACTGCACGGCATTCGACGGCTATGCGCTGGCGGGCGCCATGCGATCCGTGGTACTGTGTACCCTACGGCGTGCGGCTGTTGCACTGCAAGCTGGCAGGCCCGACGGGTACAGGTTCCGGCGAGCTGTGAAGCAGTTGAGCGCTATGACCACATGGGGAACGGACTCCGCAGCGTTCCCACGTGGGAGGGGATCATCAATCTGTCCTCGATGCCGGGTCTGGGTGGACGGGAGCGACAGGTTGATTTTCCTAAGATGAATGCCGCTGTTTTGGTCTTCGGCAGAGACCGAAGCACGCCCCATGGTCCCATGGTGGTGGGTGCGAGAAGTGCTCTAGAAGCCATCCGACGGCCAACGTTCTAGAAGCATTCGACCCAGCCAGGATTGCGACCAATAGCACGCCTGGCAACAACACCGACATTTTAATCTTCCGTACTCGGTGCGCCATCTGGTGGTCCCTGCTGGCTGTCCGCCATAAAGGAATAACAACGTCCAGGTATACACGCACCGACACGGTACAGGCCACTCAGCTATAGTAAGGTGCTAAGGTTCCGAATGGAATGCAATCATTTGCTAAATATGGGGACGTTTGCGACAGTCGAGAGACTAGCATGTACTCTGCTGTGTCTACCTTGCTTCCGTCTCTGTCACAGAGCGGCTAAATGTATTTGTATGCAGTACCCTAAAACGCCTGTCGGGCCTGCATCCGCAGTGATGCATTTTGTTTCAAAGCTGAATATCGGCATTGTCCTTGTTGGAAAGCGGGAGCTTCTGAGGGCGGCAGACATGCAGTCTATCGATCCCGGGATAGCCTAACCACTAGAAGATCAGATGTCAGAGCTTACTCATATACTATGCCGTAAGGGCGTTATTATTCCGCAGACGAAATACTCCGTAGATGACTAGATATGCTGGAGGCAAGTAGGAAGCGGAAGAGGAGATGGATCTCAGTTGCCGCGTGACTTCAAGGAAGTATATTTTTCCGATGGCCGATTATAATTCATACCTCAGGCATTGATTTAACGTCGCGACTCTCGATTTGGATGTGGCAAGCATTAGGTAGAACAGAATGACGAATAGCAGGAACAACATATCTTGCAGATCATAGCAACCTCTTCCTCATACCTTCTCTTTGTGGTTTGGTATTCGTGCTGAGGACATGCATCTGTCTGACGACCAAAGGACCATAAGTAATCTGTTTGTCAGCTCGTAAGGCTCTTGTCAAAGATGTCCGCACCGGCGCCTACTGAAGCTCGCGAGCTTGAGCTCGTCGGCAAAGTAGAGATGAGGATTGCACTAGCTAAAGATGACAAGCTTGAATCGGTGCTCAAGCTTTATCTTGCTCCATTGCTTTTGAAGCTTGGGAGTGATCATGCCGCGGTACGGAACAAGGTACGTCATCTGCGGGTTTGATACCTCGTCTCGTCCCGGTTCCGAAAGTTCATGGCAGATGCTGATGCTTTTAGGTTATATCAACATGCCAACATATCAAGATCAGACTTAGTGGCAATGAGTATGTGACCGCAGATGGGACGGTGTCATGTAGGCTAACACTTTAACAGAGCCATTGTCTTGCCTGTGGCTGCACTCCTTAAGCAGTACAAGGACAACCCCGAATCTGTCATGATACGGCATTTTGACCTCCTTTTTATCCAACAGAGTATTGGAAAGTTATCTCCTGCTGTTAGTAGTCAAGTCCAACTTCGAAGCAAGTATACTGATTTAGAGGAGGACCAACGTGCCCTAATTCCTGTTTTGCTTCATGGGATAGCAAAAGATGCCGGCAAGCCTACTTGTGCTACTGTATTCAACCTTTTCTTGCGTCTTTTACCTCGCCTACGTCTACCACCGAGAGGTAGTAAAGAAGATATAGAACTCCGAGCCGAGCTGGGACTCGACGACCATGTAGAAGATGCGGAATTCGTTGCCTCATGGTTCAGTAAGCTTGTCTTACTCCGACCGAATAGCTTTGTTCCACGACGCCCGTTGCCTGAGGGAAATCGTCGCAATGCGGATGCTGCAATCCTTTCTCCGGCATCTTCTTCTGGAGAACAGCCACCGGCACAGGCTGCCTCTCAGCGTAATGGCTTGACTATGGAGGAGGGTTCCTTTCTGACACTAAATGGCAAGTCAGAAGCATGGGATCCAAAGTCCAGTGAAGGTCTCAACTTAACAGAGACGAAGATAACGGTTTTATCTTTCCTTGCTAGTGGAGCCTTCACTGATTCAGAGCGCTTTACTGCTGCTTTATTCGCTGCTGCAGACGCAAACTCTCGGATATCAAGCATTGGAGAGGACCTGTTGAAACGTACGACTGTGTCATTTGAGGACTCCGCGCTGATCGGTAAGCTATTTGAGATTTACCTGACTGCGAATCCGGCACTCCAGACCCGCATTCTCGCCATATTCTCCAAGTCTGTGGTCTCTACAACGTTTCCCGAGAAAATTATCAAGATTGTGCAACAAGGAATGCAACCAGAGGATTCACATGCTCTAATAGAGGGATTAGCAGCTACAAAATTACGCAATGCTATGTTCAACTTCATGAATTGGGTTTCTCGAATGGGCTCCCCAGCGGATTTACGACAAGTCGCCCCATCTCTGATTCGGTTTTTACGCGCTTATATTGAAGAACAAGGTTGGCCGATACCTAACGATAGATCCTCTAATGTGGCAGCGCTGCGCGCCTTGGCGTATGAGACTCTTGGCTCTATGGCAAAGACAGTTCCACATATGGTAGTAGAGCCGGACCTGGAGCTTGTTCGATGGCTATTTCGTTCACTTACAGAGGAACGATCATCAGACAGCATCTTCATTAGTATTGAAGGCGCACTTGCAAGTCTGCTGAATGCTTTTGCAGTGCCATTAGACTCAAACATACGGGACGGCCTTCGCTTACTGTTACTAGACTATATGACCAAGGAAGAAAATGACGAAGTAGTGCGAAGTGCTAGGTTCGTGGCCGTTCGATGGGCGAACCGTTGCCTTGAATACAGTGACATTGTCGGAAGATGGATAGATGTGCTCGCTGTCGGTGGTCATCCTAACGAGAGGGCAGATGTGGTAGAAGAAGGCAACAAAGGACTAGTCAGTCCCATATTTGTAGGAACATATAATATTGATATGCTTACATTAGAACAGGATCCTTACTGGTACCGACTTCTCAACCCTTCAAGCACATCGTCTACGCGTCTGCTTCCTGATTGGAATGAACTGGTGAAAGTCTTTTTCACGGGACATAGCTTATTGGAGAATTCCAAATTTTCCAATGGCATGCGTAGTGGTATGGAGGTTGATGGAATCTCTGTTTTTGGAAATTTCTCTGGGCCGAAGATCGGTGCTTTCGCACATGCTGTGGGGTACTCTCGTCGTCTGATTCTGCTTGAAGCTTTAGAGAACAGGGAATCCCCTATTGGCAGCGAGGCAGATTGGGAGCGTCAACTGGACGTATTACTCCGCACAGATAAGGTCTCGAGGCAGAAGATCAGAGATCACTTGGAGTTGTTAGAAGAAGATGTTCTTGCGACGTTCTTGTCTGCTGCCTTCGAAGGCATGTTATGGAATGATGGGAATGGACTTCATGATTGTGGCAAGTCATTTGTAGAGATTGGTGCTCTAGCACCAGCAAAGTCGCTCGCTGCACTAGCTAGCAGAGCTCCAGAGCTGCTGCCGGCAATCAGATCGAACAATACTGCCACCAGGTTTACCGCTGCTCAAGCTCTCGGTATGCTTGGACCGCATCTGGCAAGTACCTCACAACACTTGTCCGACATTACACAGTCTCTTTCAGAATCCATCAAACCTTGGGCAACCGCTGTTGGTGTCGAGGCGAATAAAATTCATGGCTCGATACTTGGTCTAGGCTATATTCTTAGCAGCTCGGTCTTTTATGGGCGCATACAAAACCTCGATGAACAGCTTGTGGGAGATGTCATCAATCAGGTTCTAGAAATTCTCAATAGCGCAAAGGATGCTAGCAACAAGGAAGCAGCCTTTGTAGCTATTGGTCTATTCAGTGCAGCGGGACTTATATCAGAGCAACGCATTAAAAGTTCGCCATACAGCGCTCTCGAAATTATCAAAGTCCTCACAGCAGAAGCAAAAAATGGGAATGAGAAAGCCATTACTGCCCTCGGAAGATTTGCCATGGCCTTTGATGAGGTTGCGGAAGAAGGTAACGATCAACCCCTCCCGTCAATTTTCAAAGATATATATAGTCTGCACGAGCTACGGCAGGCTGAAGTGCATTTCACTGTTGGCGAAGCACTTGCCTGCGCTAGCGCTGGGTGGCAGTCTGACTCACTTCTTCTGAGTTTGGGTGTTCATCCAAAGTATAAGAGCCAAACCAAGAGAAGCTCGACTTTGAAAAATTTAATTGCCAAGCTATTGATAGACTGTAAGACTACAAAGCCATCACTTAAAAAGGCGTCAGGAATATGGCTCTTTTGCTTGATTCAGTATTGTGGGCATATGGAAGAGATCCAGAGCCGATTACGGGAGTGCCAGGCCGCATTCATGGGATTGTTGTCTGCTCGAGATGACCTTGTCCAAGAGACGGCATCCCGTGGGTTAAGTCTTGTTTACGAACAAGGAGATAAGGAATTGAGAGAGCGTCTTGTTGCTGACCTTGTTGCTTCCTTTACGGGCACTAGCACTAAACTAAAGGTTGACGAAGAAACCGAGCTTTTCGAGCCAGGGGCTCTACCAACGGGCGATGGCGAATCAATCACATCATACAAAGACATTGTATCTCTAGCAGCGGAAGTTGGTGATCAGAGTCTTGTTTACAAGTTCATGTCATTGGCGTCAAATGCTGCGACATGGTCGACTCGTGCAGCATTTGGACGCTTTGGACTGAGCAGCATACTTTCGGAATCAGCTGTTGATCCTAAACTCTATCCCAAGCTTTACCGGTACCGTTTCGACCCAAACCCTAACGTACAGCGATCGATGAACGATATTTGGACCGCTTTAGTAAAATCTCCTACTGCAGTGATCGATGAATACTTTGATGCAATCATGGATGACCTTCTAAAGAATATCCTTGGAAAGGAGTGGCGAACCAGGCAAGCAAGCTGTGCTGCAATTGCGGATTTAATACAAGGAAGGAAATTTGAGAAGTATGAGAAATACTTGAGTCAAATATGGGAAGTAGCTTTCAAAGTCCTAGACGACATTAAAGGCTCTGTTCGAAAGGCTGCGGAATCTCTTTGTCAGGTATTGACGGGCATTCTAGTTCGCCAACTTGAAGCAGGGACATCCTCTAAGAATGCCCAGGTGATGCTTAAAGAGGTCATGCCTTTCTTGTTCTCTCCTCGGGGTCTTGAAAGTTCCGCTCCAGAGGTGCAGAAGTTTGCTTACGACACCGTACTGAAGTTGATCAAGAGCGGAGGGAAGACTCTCCTTCCTTTTATCCCAAATCTGGTAGAGTCCATTCTTGGACTACTGAGTACTTTGGAACCGGACTTTATCAATTATCTTCATCTTAATGCCGCAAAATACGAAACAACAGAAGAGAAGATTGACCAGGCTCGCAGTTCTATGATTTCACATTCGCCAATGATGGAGGCTATTGAGCGATGTCTTGACCTCGTGGATGAACCGACGATGAAGGCTTTGGTGCCATGCCTCGAGAATGTCGTCAAAACTGCTGTTGGTATGCCTTCTAAAGTTGGATGCAGTGGCGTTCTCGTGAGTCTTTCGACTAGGCATTCATTTGCGTTTCGGCCTCATGCCGATGTCTTCCTCAAGGATATTGAGAAAGCTGTTCTTGATCGTAACTCGACAGTCAGTGCCGCTTATGCCAGAGCTGCAGGCTATATTTCTCGCCTTGCCTCGGACAAGCAGGTATTAAGACTTGCAACCTACTCAAAAGATCTCTATTTCTCGGCAGAAGACGAGACACGGCGCCAGATCTCGGCAGATATCATATATGCTATATCCAAATTTGCTACCGATCGATTCAATTCGCTGGCGTCAGACTTCTTGCCATTTGTCTTCTTGGCCAAGCATGACTCTGACGAACACGTCAAGGACCAATTCGAAAAGACATGGGACGAGAATGTAGGTGGCTCACGTGCGGTGCTGTTGTACTTGAAAGAGATTATTGCGCTCTCTGCGGAGCGTCTTGACTCCCCGAAATGGACAGTCAAGCACACTGCAGCGCTCACAATTGCAGATGTAGTGGCTTGTGCTGGAGCTGACATCAATCTGTCAAATGCTGAGGTCATCTGGCCAGCTTTAGAAAAGGCGCTCGCATTGAAGACTTTTGATGGCAAGGAAAAGGTGTTAGAAGGGTTTATCAAGTTTACCAAGGCAGGCAAGCTCCTGTGGGAAAAGAATCCTACCGTCTCCAATCAGATGAAAAAAATCGCAATGCGAGAAGCGAAGCGTAACAACGAAACATATCGCCCCCATGCTTTTGTCAGTTTAGGCCAGTATGCTGAAGCACGGGCAGATATTGACATGTTTGGCGATGTCTATAACATCATTGCACCACGTCTCGAAGAGCTCACAGACGAGGATAAGATGGAGATAACCGACGACAAAACGACAAACTCTAAGGACACTCTGACTATAACGTCTGGTGTTAGCGCACTCTTCCGCGCCGTCAACGTCGCTAACGTCGATCCATCACCGGTCACACATCTCTCCAAGCTGTTATGTCTTCTTAAGCCAGTTCTTCTCTCTGCTAAGTCCACAATCAATACTCGTACAGCCCTTTATGAGCGCACAAAGTCTCTTTTTGATGGTCTGCGCAAGAGCACGCATCCACAACGCGACGGCAACCATGTTGTGGCTTATGACTTTTTTGCTTTGCTCGAGCTTCCCAGTGGTGCGGGCAGCGAGTTGATTCGCACCAAGAAGGCTGAATCTGCCGAGAGCATCGTGCTTGCGCTTGTAGGGGACGTGTTTGGGATGTGGGCAGATGGAAGAGAGAAGTATAAGAAGTGGTTTGCAGAACAGATTAAGGAGGCGAAAAGCCACGAACGGGCTCAAGGTGTGATGAACATACTTGATAGGGCTTTGAAGGCGCTGGAAGAATAGGGTAATTGGATGTGTGAATCGGAAAAGTAGAGTCGTGATGGAAGCTGCTGGCTTCTATGGATGAAGAAAGGAGAGGATTAGACAGGAGCCGACAGTCATGCTCTGGATGTTCATGCTATGTATCCCGATCAGACCGACCTTTTCCTTGAATCGGAAATCTTGGAGCACGTCAGGAGCCAGGATGGAGAATGGAGAATGGATGAAATGGGCTAAATTGCGAAGCAGCGGTTCACTCATTAATTGACACGTGGAATCTAGCAGGCCCGACTCTAGCTAGGATTCTTAAATATAGCAGGAAATATGGACATTTTCCTGTTGACTTTGAATGTACTGTACTGTACTGTACTGTACCAGTACAAGTCCTCCATTTGAAGTGCTGCAGTAGATGAGAAGAGGATGGGCTGGCTCAACTGTCTCGGTGTAATGGACATTGACTGATCTGTTCCTTGCTAGTGGCCAAAGCCGGGCCAGAGAATACAGTACTGGATTGGGGAAACACATCAGGGTGGCCGCCTGCCATGAAGGCGACAGCTGCAGCCGAATACGACAAGTGCTACCGGAGGAGGGACGGAGTATGGGAGATGGGAGAGGCCAGATCGCAGGCTGCAGAGACGGGAATGTACAGTACAGTAACTCCGAATCCTCACGGAGTTTACTGAGACGTGGGAAGCCAAAGTCCGGCTGCAGGGCTTACCTGAGGCAGTGAGCAGGCGAGAGCGTGGGCTTGGGCATGGGCATGGGCGGCGGAGTTGATTGGACGGCAAGCAAGGCGGGCGGGCTAGCAGGAAGACGGAAGAAGAGCGTCTCGTCTCACCTGGGTCTCTCGCGTCTCGTCTGTACGACGCGACCGAGCCCGGGCAGACCAGGCCAGGCCAGGCCAGGCCAGGGCAAGCCACGGTGGCAGGCAGCAACTGATGGCTAGCAAACACAGCAAACTCACTACCCTCTGCCCTGCCTGCGGGCTTACGTAGCCAGTGCCGTGCCTTGCGGAGGCAGACATCGCTCCTTGTATCCGTGCCTTACGGGGCCAGACATCACACATCACACATCACACATCACACATCACACATCACACATCACACATCAGGCATCAGACGTCAGAAATCAGGCATCCACCCATCATCCCCCAGATCCCACTCAATAAGCTCGTTCCCGCCATCTCTTCTCGCCCAATCATACAGCAGGCCAGCGCCTGAACTAGCTAGCGCCGGACTCTAACGTACCCCGACCCCCGTCCTAGCGTCAGATGGCTCAATGGTAGATATCATCCACGTGCTGCTCGCAGATATTTATTTCCCTTCGTTCCATTCTTCTCTGCCCACACTGAAAGCATCAAAACATCCACTCTTCCTCGCAGAGCGTGCTGAGGCACCATGAAACCTACAATTCCGGCCGATGATTCAAGGTCTGCTACCTTGAATGCCAGTCCAAGGCCCAGCATGGACGAAAGTGCTGAGAATCCGCCGCATGATGTTGAAAAAACGCCCGAGCAAAGGCTGGAGCACTCGTCTTCCACAGAGAAGGCCGAATACCCTCACCGTCACCTGGATGCCGAAGAAGCTGCTGCCCTAGAACTCAAGAAAATCAATACGAGCGATGAAGGAACCGAGTATCCCAAAGGCGTGAAATTGGCTCTTATCAGTCTAGCTCTATGTCTTTCCGTCTTTTTGGTAGCGTTGGTATGTGAAAGCTTCGTTTTGCCATGCCGTATACTCATGCAAATCGCAGCAGCTAACTGTCGTATAGGACA
Source organism: Aotearoamyces nothofagi (assembly GCA_015345905.1). Taxonomy (NCBI): domain Eukaryota; kingdom Fungi; phylum Ascomycota; class Leotiomycetes; order Leotiales; family Tympanidaceae; genus Aotearoamyces; species Aotearoamyces nothofagi. Next base: position 176,346 of record JADDTR010000003.1, on the reverse strand, counting down.
ATTCAATCATTGCCACGGCCATCCCCAAGATTACAAACGAATTCAATTCTCTAGACGATGTGGGCTGGTACGCAAGTGGTGAGTCAAAAGAAAAGAAAAGAAGAGAAGAGAAAAAGAAAGATGGAAATCAATAAAGGACTGTAGTCACTGACAACAATTTTAGCATATCTTCTCACCACCTCTGCATTCCAACTGCTTTTCGGGAAATGCTATACCTTCTTCTCGATCAAGTATGTCTATCTTATTGCCATCGCCCTTTTTGAAATCGGCTCCCTTGTTTGTGCCACTGCTCCTAGCAGCACAGCATTGATCGTGGGCCGCGCCGTTGCTGGTTTGGGGTGCGCTGGCATCTTTTCTGGTGCACTGATTATTGTTGCATACTCGGTGCCTCTACGACAACGTCCAATGTACACCGGAATAATTGGTGCCATGTACGGCATTGCTTCCGTCGCCGGGCCTCTCCTCGGGGGTGTGTTCACAGACAAGGCAACGTGGCGATGGTGCTTCTACATAAACCTTCCCATAGGGGCAATCACCATTGTGGTAATTTCCATATTCTTCAAGGCACCCGAGAGAGCTGCTGTGGCCGAGTTGACATGGAAGGAGCGCGCAGGCCAACTCGATCTTCTTGGCACGTTATTTTTCATGCCGGCTATTGTCTGTTTGCTCTTGGCCCTTCAATGGGGTGGGTCGAAATACCACTGGGGAAATGCTAGAATCATCGTCCTTTTTATACTATTCGTCATCCTCATCGGCATCTTCATCACAATCCAATTCTTCAAAGGGGATCATGCCACCGTTCCTATACGTATTGTCTCGAAACGGAGCATCTGGGCTGCCTCTGCATTCTCCTTCTGTCTTGGCGCTTCCTTTTTTATTGTGATTTATGTAAGTATACCTAAAATGTCGATTACTAGAAATTATACTAACTTTTTCGACTAGTACCTTCCAATCTGGTTCCAGGCCGTTCGTGGCAGCTCAGCTGTTCAGTCTGGCATTAGATGTTTGCCCCTTTTGCTTGCATTGGTTTTAGTGTCTATCCTTTCTGGCATCGGGGTCACAGTCATAGGTTATTATTCACCATGGATGATTGCTAGCTCAATCATCATGTCCGTCGGTTTCGGATTAATCACCACATTCAAGCCAGATACGCCGCAATCAGTATGGATTGGTTACCAAGCACTCGCGGGTATTGGCGTTGGTCTCGGCATGCAACAGCCCCTAATGGCAGTGCAGACTGTCCTCGACATCTCTGATGTTCCAGTCGGAACCTCGGTACTTATTTTTCTCCAGACTCTAGGTGGTGCACTCTTTGTCTCCGTGGGACAGAACATCTTCACCAATAAGCTTGTTTCTGGCCTCACCGCCAACGTGCCAGGCATAGACCCATCGATTGTGCTGTCAGTTGGTGCAACGAATATCCAAACACTGATACCATCGGAGTTCCTTGCTGGCGTGACACTCGCATATAACAATGCCTTGACTTCGGCCTTCACTGTATCCGCAGCTATGGCAGCCATATCGGTTGTTGGCAGCTTGGTAATCGAGTGGAAGAGCGTCAAAGGAAAGAAAGTTGAGATGGGCATGGCCTAGGAACCGGGTACTGCCTCCTGGAGTATGAAGAAAATTTTGGCATATATGCAATCATGATACACGACATACGGGAACATAAAGACACTCACTTTCTGCGACTACTAACTTTTGTTTGTTTGTAAGAGACTTTTGTACGATTGGGGCATGTGTATTATAGTAGCATACTTTACTCAACAGACAAGAGAGAACTGATGGCGCATTGCGTGTAGATGAATAAGTAATGATTAGATGGTACGGTACGGCTTAAGAATAAGCAAGTTTATATCCAACTCATGAGCAGAAATCGCGCGAGTCTTTGCTGATTTTATTTTCCCTTTATTTTCCTTTTTTTCTTCTTTTTTTATCATGTTTTTTTTAAGCGCATGTAATCCATCCTAGACTTCAATCATCATCACCGCAAACCTCTCAGCTCGCCTCGCCGCCGGCCCAATCTGACTCGAAGTGGAAGAGGTAACAGGATTGTTTCCCTCCCCCTTGCCAGGTCCGCAATCGGGCACCAGAGGAAGGGGAAATCCATGATATTCGTCAGGCCGTGCTATTTCTAGTCTCCGTATCGGCGATGGACGAGGCTGGGAAAAGGAAGGAGGGAGAAGGGATAGGAGCGAGCTGACGGGATTAGAGGCTCGCTAATGCCACTATCGTAGTTGGGGTTAGAGTTGCTATTGCAGGCATAAGGAATAATAACGTACAGTCTTATCGTGCAGGCATGTAGAGCTCGATAAGTAGGGTCGGTACCTTTACAAGACAGTGCAGGCTATTCAGATGCTAATGATTGCCGTCATTGTCGTTGTAAGTCTAAGGAGGGTATGTCTAGAAGGAGGGTTTCTGATTTATTTAGAGTTTATTCAGACCTCGAACAAGTATCCCGTCACTTTTGTGCGAAGTTTTTGGTACTAGACGCTGCATTCCATGACCGATAAGCCGGAGAGCTCAGAAAGTTGGTCTCGAAGTAGCTGGAGAACTGTTGGAGGGAAAAGGGTTGACAAGTGATTTTATAGTGCACTGTTTTGGGAGCTCCTTATAACCAGAATAGAGATGCTGCCATAAACAGCTGGACGAACTCACAGAGGTACGAGAATGATGAAACGAGATTAAAAGACAAAGAAGCTAAGTTATACATACAGATAGAAGCTTATGAAAGATCTATCTATTTTTGGCTGCGTAATCATCCCCACATGCCATGGCAGCAAAGCTATCGCAGCTTTCTTTTGACGATGTTTTATCTTCCGAGGAACGGTAATAAATCATGCGTTCCTGCTCACCAATGTGCTCATGTCACTGGTATCAGACGACACAATCTCCACTCTATCCCATCCCACCCATTCTATGACGAGATCCCCCGCAGAGACGATGCAGTCTACTTCAACTCCTTCTTCACCTTCTCAGCCAATCCATCTAACTTATCCTTTGCCTCACTCGCAAGCCCCTTGACTTCATCAACACCACCCTCCGCCTTCTTCTTCAATGCCGCCTCCTTGCCTCCCCACTTGTAATACTGCAAGTAACGATATCCTTGCGTAAGCTGCGCACCCTCATTGACAAAGTGGCATGCGAACAACAGTGGATTGGCCGGCGTCACAGCAAGAGCGTATCGCATGAATGTTGCAGAGTAGATGATCAGAGCACTGGTCATTTGGCCCGAGATGCTGCGGGGGAAATCGTGTTAGTCATGTCTTCTTGATTGGAGAGGAGAGTTAGGGTAAAGCAGGATGACATACAGTTCAGGGTCCTTCTGTGTGTCTATCACAGCTGCGATAGGGATACCAAAGTTTGAGACTGGACCCCAGAAATCTATGATGTGCAAGCCGTCATGTTAGCCGTCTGTGCGCAGCTTATGAGAGCCGTTTAATGAATGAGTAACAAGCAAGCTTGCACCACTGTAACTGGCATTGTGCGAGGCAGAACGGAACATACGTGTAGAGCAGACATAGCTGACCGTGGGGTTTGCCCGTATTTTCGAGTTGATCGCTTTGAAGAAGGCAGCCATTGTGAGCGTTGTTGTTGCAGCGTTGCAGCGTTGCAGCTCTGATGCTTTGATGTTCGCGCAGGTCGTCGTGCTTGGAAATGAGCTACTGGCCGATATGCTCCGGTCACGTGTACGACAACTGCGTGGGCGCGATTTTCTTGGGTTGTTAGGTTTGAGGATTCCAGGTTTAATTTAGATTCGCGTCACAGCATTGCATTCTAGATGTGAGGGTGCGTTGCGCTTTCTATGCTACAATTCTTATTTTGGTATGTAAAGGCCTGTACTCCCCATATGACGCCGTATCTGAAATTGAACAACATCCCACCTTTTGATCTTCTAGACTAGTGAATTACTATGTAACTGAATCCTATCTTCCACGTCCAAATCCTGGGGCTCCTGATCCCGGGGGAGCAAAGCCCGGTGGAGGCTGGAATCCAGGTGGTCCTCCAGCAAAACCTTGTGGAGGAAACCCACCAGGAAATCCTGGGGGAGCGCCTAAAAGAAAAATGTTAGCCTATCTAGCTTATTCAGTATTGGGTGTAATTGACATACCTCCTCTGCCAGCAAAAGGAGGTGGCTGGAAGCCACCGAGCCCTGGTGGTGCTCCGCCAATGCCAGCAGCGGGTCCCTATGACGGTATTAGCATGATTCAGATATATATGGGATAAAACTGACAGTCAAACCAACTGGAAGGCCACGGCCTGCGGGCCTGCTGATGCCCGGGCCAGCGGCCAATGCTGCGGCGCCTCCACCTGGTGCACTTGTTCCTAGTCTTGCAGAGGGGTCGGCTGGTGGTGGAGACTCGACTGAGAGGGAGATGATATGAGCCCCCCGAACAATCGTAAGACCCAATGTACGCTTCTCTTCCGACTCGACCAAAGGTGCGGATGAGCCACTGGCGCCAGGTGGTGCTGTGGATTTCGCTGCCTTGCGCTTGACGCGTCTAAATTCCTCGGTATCCGCGAGAACTAGGTTCATGTGCTATAGAATACATCAGTACACGAATAGTCCCCGTGTTTGGATATGTTATATACCTTATCGAATGCTAACATCTGACCAACCATCTGTCGTCCATCGTTCATGGTCACCCTCATCCGGTAGTTGATCTAGATCGACGGTTAGCACCTCGCCCATGGCCTCTAGATAAAACACCAAGCTGTAAGGGACCGCGCTGCAATTAAAACTTACGAGGCCGGCCTATGAGAGTAATAAGAGTCAGCCTATACCGTCAACAAAGGGCTTTCACCGAATATGCGCAATGGCTGAAAACTTACCATCTTTCCCTGCTTATTCGCCATAATGATTGAGATGCGCGTGAACGACTTCTCTTAGTTTCAAAGATTAGGTTTGAAGTTGTGCAACTTCAATTTCACCTCTTAAGCTCTGTTACAAGCTTAGATACGTGATTTTGATGTGATGATGGAGAATCCTGGGTTCAATGCGGCTCTGCTAGCTAAAGCTCAATTCTGTCAGCCTAGCTTGGTTAGCGCATTCGTCGCCCACCACCCAAAAATCGGTTAGGGTTTCTAACGCACCATCGCTCGCGAACTTTTCGAAATCGCGAATTCATATCGACGACCACGACAATTTCGACAATATCTCGTCAGCAACCGTCAAAATGGTACGAATACTTGAAATCATTAAATATAAACTTTACTAATGGACTTCAATAGGCCGAATCCGCAGAGAAGACCCAGAATCCCATGAAGGAGCTGCGCATCCAGAAACTTGTCCTCAATATCTCTGTGGGCGAATCTGGTGACAGACTTACTCGTGCCGCAAAGGTGCTGGAACAACTGAGCGGTCAAACCCCCGTCTACAGTACGTTAACAGTTCGAAATCTGAAGCTCCGAGGCACATCATTGACGTATAACTATAGGCAAGGCCCGATATACCGTCCGTACCTTCGGTATCCGTCGTAACGAGAAGATTTCCGTCCACGTCACCGTTCGTGGCCCAAAGGCAGAGGAAATCTTGGAGCGTGGATTGAAGGTCAAGGAATATGAGCTCCGCAAGCGCAACTTCTCTGAGACCGGTAACTTCGGTTTTGGTATCAGCGAACACATCGATCTCGGTATCAAGTACGACCCGGCGATTGGTATTTACGGAATGGACTTCTACTGCTGTATGACCCGCCCTGGTAACCGTGTTGCCAAGCGTCGCCGTTCCAAGACCAAGGTCGGACCTGGCCACAAGATCAAACGTGAGGAGGTTGTCAAATGGTTCAAGAACCGTTTCGAGGGTATCGTCAGGTAAACAGAGCATGGGCTTAGGAGTAATACCATTGGGTCATGAGGGGCATACTGGCTGTACTTTACTGCATCTACGATCACAATAAAGCAGTTTTTCAACTGTTTGGCTTGGCTCTTAGGAGTCGAGCTCCGGCCTCAGAGTCCGACCGGCTTCGTGCCGGCTTGCTGCTATTGTGCCAAATATGAACAAGCTGGTTTCTAATGCTTTCGTTGTATTTGACATGTGTTCATGATTATATGACCATACTCCATATGACAATGCCACATTTGCTTTATTTTGGTTAGCCTCCTTAGACCTGATGGACAATATGAAACCACCTAGCATCTAATTATACGAGGTGTAGATATATCATGTATTTATACGCCAATGAATCTTGACATATAATTAAGGTGCAAAAAGGTGCGATTTTTCAGGGGCAGTTATGATTTTGTCAATATACGACAACTTCATTTCATATCTTCGTCATCATATCTTACTTGACTCCTCTAATCCTAGCTCCTTACGGGCCTTAGCATTATGAGCCTTCCACATCTCAATTCTCTTTACATGCGCAGCCTCAAAATTGTCAACCCATGCTTTTTCGAACTTTGGTAGTGGTCTTCCGATCATCTTTCCATCTCCGCCTTTGAGCGGTTCGCCGGCCAATTTCCTCACTTCCTCAAAGTACTCTTCAAAGTCGGGGTAGAGCGCTGTGAAAGACACCCCATCGCCTTTCTTGGCCACACGTTCTTCCTCCCACGCAACTTGGGCGGAGATGCTGGGCAGCTTTATCCGGCCGGCAAGGTATCTCGCCGCAAGAACAGCTTGCCATTCAAAGACCTTGAAAGTAAAACCAGCAGCGATCTATTGAATTGCTTGTTAGCTTAGCTTTGCTACAATGAAGATAGCGGCATGTCTTCTATCTACTGGTAGCCTAACCGAAAGGTATGAAGTTATAGAGAAGATAGCAACTTACAGCACCGACAAAACATAAGGTTGGGTCTTCTCTCCAGAACACATGCTGGTATAACCCGGGAACTCTATTATTCCGCACTGGGACCTGTGGGAGAAATGGCAGTGTCCAGCTATAGCCCGTACCAAAAATTACTTGATCCACATTGTCAATTGAAGTTCCATCTTCGAACACCACTGTCCTCTTTCCATTTTCGCTTTCAAACCGAGCAATTGGTGGTCTTCTCAGGATTTGGGGGTGTTGAAAAGCATAGTCAAAGAAATAGGGGTGGTATCTCCCCCTTACGACGGCGTGAAGAGGGTTTTCAGCAATGCCTGCAATAGCGAATGCAATATCCGGGCCGGATATACTCGCTCCAACAGTCACAATTCGCTTGCCACGATAGCTTTCTGGATCTCTAAATGCTTTGCTGTGAATTACGTGACCGGGATTTCTCTCTGCGAACTCGTTGAGGCCGGGAATGGATGGTATAAATGGAACAGTATAATGCCCTGAGGAGACGATAACTGCGTCATACTCTTCTGTCCACCAGTAGTCTTCGTCTTTTCCAGGTATCGGTTTCCTCAACGTAAGAGTCCAGGAGTTGGATCCAGGAGTTTTTTGGACGAGTTCCACAGTCGTATTATAGCTGACCAAAGTGTCATATCCATTGCGCTCCAGTAGTCCAGCAATATACTTTTGAATCACACTCCAATGACGGAATGGAGTATCTGACCCATGCCTCTGGATGGAGATTTCAGAGCGAATTCCAGGGATAGGTTCTTGAGAGAAGGACATAGCACCAGCGTCTATATTAGTCTCCAGATGCGGATAAATTGATGTATCCGAAAACCGATACTGTGTGGATTTTGGCGTTGTTGCAGGCAGTTTTGCTGGGGGTGTAAGGTGAGTATCTGCTGTACGAGCAGCTATCTTAGGTAGTGACGGTAAAAACTGTACATGTGACGGGGGGTCTTGAAGCCTGGTAGAAAGTTAGAATTACTAAGTTTCCAAACAGACAAGAGGAAGGGACAGACCAGCAGCCACCCGCCTCCTCCCGTCGTTCAAAGACTCTGATAACATCGAAAGATTGCTCCTGGGCCAGAGCATCTACAGTGATGGCGCCGGCTGGTCCGGCACCTATTACGGCGACTCTCTTGATAGAAGACATATATGGAACTTGAACTTTTGGCTGTAAGAGGAAATCCGTCAAGTTTTCTGGCAAACTAGTTTATAGAGTTCTTTTTGGAAAGAGCCTTGCCTGCATAACGACTAATATCGCAATCTCTGAATGGCGGGCGATGATACGAGCAAAGGCGATACATCTTGGTCGGCACTGAAGAAAATAGATCCACAGGTGATATGGCGCAATCGCTGCCAGGAGTGGTGTTCATATGCCGGCATGCTAAAAGATAAGATTTGGCGGGAGTGAGAGAGGAGGCCGACGCCTCAATAAGGCGACGAGGCTATGAACGGCCTCGGCCCGTTGTTATTCTGGCGGTAAGTGAGATGTTCTGTAGAGAAGGCTCAAATCAGCACCGAAGGCCGAAGCATCAAAAAGTCTGATAAGATCGCCCAGGTGGTAATAGCAGGCAGAGTACTGTAGACTTTGATAAGATCTAGGATGCTCTGAAGCCTGGGGAAATGCCTTCTTACAGCACAGCACAGCACAGCACAGCACCGCACCGCACCGCACCGCACCTCAGCACCCGAGTGCCACTGCTAGCGACGGAACGGACGGTACGGACGGTGCGACATCGCCCATTTGGTGGCCGACCAGTAATAATCAAGCAGTTCAAAGCATCGGCGAGCGGCCGGCACCTTTTAACCCGATGCGATCCCCGCGTAACATGACTGTCTCCAATCCAACCTTGCCGTCTTGCATTGGGTATGCTCGACGGAGCGTACATCGGAGGGGCCAGATAACTAAATATATCCCCAACGTAACCCGCGAGATATTCCATAGATCCCCACAACTTTCGCATCTTCTACGCTCACGATGACCAAGGCATTTGATGCCGCCGAGGGTAAGTGATTCCGGCTGCTTTGAACGTGTACTGTACTTATAATCGGGAATAGTGGCAAAGCATACTTCCCCGGAGAGCTGTTGGGTCGCCTTGTACGGCGACGTCTACGATGTCACCGAATTCCTACCGTCGCACCCAGGAGGGCAGAAGATCATACTGCAGCTTGCCGGCGGCGATGCAACTGAAGATTTCGATCCCGTCCATCCTCCGGGTACACTCGAAGCAAGCCTTCCTCCATCCGCGAAGCTCGGAAAGCTCGACACTTCAACCGTCCCATCACCAGCTGCCGCCGAGAGCAAGCCTGCGGAAGAAGCAGATGCCCCCGTCATCCTAGAGCACCTTTTAAATCTCGATGAAATAGAAGAGGCTGCTACGAAGAAGATATCTAAGAAGGCTTGGGCATACTATTTTTCCGGCAGCGACGACTTATTCTCTAAAGTATTCAACAACACCGTGTACCGCCAGATTCTCCTCCGACCACGAATATTTGTCGATTGTACTAAATGTGATACATCCACTACTTTATTAGGCCACGAAGTTGGCTTGCCTTTGTACGTTTCCCCAGCAGCACAAGCCCGCCTCTGTCACCCAGCTGGAGAGCACGGTATTGCCCAAGGCATATCATCTTTCGGGGCTTTGCAAATCATATCAAATAGCGCTTCTCAGACTCCTGAACAAATTGTCGAAGGATCTGTTCCCGGCCAGATCTTCGGCTGGCAACTATACGTCCAGGACCAACGAGCAAAAAGCGAGGCTATGATCCGACGCGTAAACGCGCTACCTCAAATCAAATTCATTGTGTTGACACTTGATGCCCCGGTCCCAGGAAAGCGAGAGATTGATGAAAGGGCGGCCAACGTTGTTGCCAAGCTCTCCGTCCCTTCAGGTGCAAAAGTAGCCAATGACACACCTATACCCGGTGGAGTTGGAAGATCACTCTTCATGGGCACTGCTGCAGACCTGACCTGGACTACTACCTTATCATGGCTAAAGAAACACACCACTCTCCCAATCGTTCTGAAAGGTGTTCAAACTCATGAAGACGCGTATTTGGCCAGTCAATATTCATCTCAGGTGAAAGCTATCATCCTAAGTAATCACGGCGGAAGAGCCTTGGATACGGCTCCACCGGCAGTGCACACATTGCTGGAGATCCGCAAATATTGCCCGGAAGTCTTTGGACGGATTGAAGTCTGGGTCGACGGTGGAATTAAGAGAGGGACTGATGTTGTGAAAGCATTGTGCTTGGGAGCTAAGGCCGTGGGTGTTGGGAGAGCTGCGCTGTTTGGCCTAGGTGCTGGCGGCCCAGAGGGAGTTCATAGGACTTTTGAGATCCTGAAGGCGGAGATTGAAACGTGTATGCGCCTTCTCGGCGTGGAGAAGGTGAGTGAGTTGGGACCAAAGTATATCAATTCAAGAGCTGTGGAGAGAGATATCTATGATGGTTATGCAGGCCTAGATAAGCTCGGATTATGGGTGAAAGCGCACTTATAGGCATTTATTTTATTGTAGGTTTCATCTAAGACTTGCATTCTAGACTTAAACATATTTTAATATTATGGCTGCGAGCAAAAATTATTCTTTATACATAACGTCTTCGGAACAAATCCGCTCGTCATAGCTCAGCACTGCTCCTAATAAAACCTGGGCACCCAGTGCACAGTCCTCGGGACTCGTATACTCCTTCGGGTTATGGCTAGTTCCATCTTTGCTAGGGACAAATATCATACTTGTATTCACCACCTTACTTGTCCATGCTGAATCATGTCCCGCGCCCGATTTCATGTCCATGATCAGATCATCTGTACCCAGCGCATCTCTTGCAGCACCTCGCACTGCATCGATACATCTTGGACTAAAGATTGATTCCGGGAGCCCCCATGTTCGGACGACTTCGTAAGTCGTCTCATTCTCCTCGGAAGCAACGATGCTGTCAAATTTCTTGAAAATCGCCATGCATAGATCATCGACCATTTGATCTGTAGAACACCGGACATCAATGATGAATCCGACTCCGCTTGGTATGGTCGCCTGACTTTGAGTGTCATTACGTATGACGCCCACCGTTGCTACCCCTAATTCTGTGCTGTAAGCCGTGTCTCTTACACTGGTAATGAGCCTTGAGGCTGTGATGAGAGCATCAGACCGCTTGTCCATAGGAGTCGTCCCTGAATGCCCCTCCACACCACTTACTCTAACCTCAAACCATTTCATGCCTTGAACAGCTGTTACAACTCCAACCTTCCTACCGGCGGCTTCGAGCTTTGGACCTTGCTCGATGTGTAACTCGAAATGACACTCTAATTCATTCACTCGATAGTCACAAGGTGTCTTGCCTAGATAACCAATCTTTTGGAGTGCGGAGTGCAAGCTAATTCCTTCCGTATCAGTTATCCGGTAGCATGCTTCGAGGTTGGTTGATGACTTTGTTGACCACACGCCAGATGACATCATGGCACCTGGAAAACGAGCCCCTTCTTCATTAGTCCAATCAACGAGGGCAATTGGGCAATGAGTCTCAACGCTATTCTCATGAAGAACTCTTAAAACTTCTAAAGCAGAGTGGACGCCCAGGATCCCGTCGTATCTACCGCCTTTGAAATATCAGTAAGATTTGAATAATGGCCTCGGCCAAAGGACATAGAGCTTAATTACCGGCAGGCTGGCTATCAAGATGGCTACCCATTGCAATCGGGTTCCTCTTCTTTGAAGTTCCTCCTCGAATTGCAAATATGTTACCCATCTCGTCGACCTTTACCTCGCAGCCCAGTAGCTTGCATTGGGATACCAGGTAGTCGCGGGCGCCTTTATCTTCTTGACTGAGTGCCAGACGTCGCATGCCTGTAGAGTTTGGTATTGCACCATGACTAGAGCAAGTGGCATGAAGGGTATTGTTGAGGCGTCCACTGTTGATTTGGAGTGTAGTCGGTGCCATTTTATGAAACTAAATCGGTATACAAGAGGAGGCCAACCGAAGTTAAGGTCTTGAAGATGTCATAATCGGAGGCATATCAGAAAAAGGATACTTAACCAATGTGGATTAAAATAGGGAAGGCATATCAATAACCGTGGTAATTTCCTAATGCATATGACCTTGCTGAATGGCTTCTATATTTCTTAGAAATACATGTATTGTGACGACCCATGCCGACGACCATGCCGACGGCCAGGCACAGATAAGGAGTTGCGATAAGGAAGACGCCATAGGTGGGTGGGTGGGCAGGCACGGCAGGATGGGGTAAGCATTGGCCGTTGATGGAGACGGGAATGATTACCATATTGTAGATCTTTAGTATTCGAAGGTGTTGAATACGAGGTTCTCTTCTCTTGTTCTTTTGATTATCGTTCAGCATCTATACAGTGGCCTCAAATTCTCATTATGGCAGACTATGACCTTATTATCATCAATGGGGTTGTGGTGACGGATACTGAGACGGGCAACTATGATATCGCTATCAAGGATGAGAAAATAGCCCAGGTCTGCCTCCGCGGTTCTCTGACAGATAAAACCGCCAAGAAGACAATTGATGCTAAAGGAGGATATGTGATGGTGAGTTGAGAAGCACGGAAATACAAAGCGATATATTGATACTAACGGGGAAAGAAAGCCTGGCGGAGTTGATGCCCATGTGCATCTTGCAGTAGGTTTCTTACTTTCTGGGGTTTGAGAAGGAATATTAACAATGTGTAGGAGCCAGCACTGTTCGGAAAAGGGAAGAGTGCAGATGATTACGAGTCTGGTACGTTCTGTGTAGTTCTAAACAAACAAATATAACATGATAATTGTAATTGCCTTCAATTACTGACACTATTAAGGTACTCGTTCTGCCATTGCTGGAGGTACGACCACTGTCATCACATTTGCACCTCAAAGGAAATCGGAGCCTTCCCTACTAGCTGCTCTTGAAACCACCCATCTCCGGGCAGCAAACAACTGCTACAGTGACTATTCTTTCCACCTTATCTGTTCCAATGCCGGGCCCCAGGCAATCTCAGAGTTCCCAGCTCTTCGGAGAGCCGGGATTTCCTCTCTCAAGATATACATGACCTACGCTGCCCTACAGCTCCACGATGATGAGATACTTGACGTGCTTCTTGAGGCCCGAAAACATAAGATCACAACCATGATCCATGCAGAGAATGGCGCTGTTATTGACTGGATGACAAAGAAGCTTGAAGAAAAGAAGCTCTTTGATCCCAAGTATCACGCCACGAGCCACCCGCCAGTTGCTGAAATTGAGGCAACATACCGAGCTATCAGTTTATCATCTTTGATCGATACACCGATTCTGATAGTGCATGTTTCATCTCCTGCTGCTGCTGCACATATCCGAGAGGCACAAGCCAAAAAACTTCCGGTGTATGCAGAGACATGTCCTCAATATCTGTTTTTGACTAGAAAAGATCTCGACAAGCCTGGCTTTGAGGGTGCCAAATGTGTATGTAGTCCACCTCCACGGGAAGGAGAGCAGGACCACGAAGGCATCTGGCAAGGCTTGGAAAATGGGACATTCACAATCTTAAGTTCAGATCATTGCCCATTCCTGTATGATGATGCACAAGTTGGGAAGAAATCCGTCATTAATGACGAGTTTCCAAACGGGCACTTCAAGTACATCCCAAACGGATGTCCAGGCGTTGAGACAAGGCTAGCTCTTACCCTCAGTGCCGGACGGTTGCCACTGCAGAAGTTCGTTGAGGTTACCTCAGCCAACGTAGCGAGACTCTACGGGCTGTACCCCCAGAAAGGCGCGCTTGTACCTGGCGAGAGTGATGCAGATCTGGTTATCTGGTACCCGGAAAATGGACTTGAGAGTTTCGCGTTGAAGAACGAGATGTTGCACCACGACGTGGACCACACGCCATATGAGGGACGGGCTCTGAGGCAATGGCCGAGATATACTATTCTGCGAGGAGAAGTCGTCTGGGATCGTGAGAATGGAGGCCTACTTGGAGCGAAAGGATATGGAAAGTTTTTGAGAAGGGGCGACAGTTCTCTGGCCGGGGCAATGAATATAGGGGAGTGGAGTGTTGAAGACTTCTAGATCTTCTAGATGCACCACTTTATAGAGGACCCTGCTGGCACCTAACGCCTATACTATATTGAGACATAGCACGCTTATATACAGATATAAATTCGCTACAAGGATATAACTGTATATTCGTCGTAACGACTACAAATTGATACACCAAGCATAAAATTCGCATTTCTAAAACGTTTCGATTTTACTTTACATCAGAGACAATACGATTCGTCTTTCTTTTTAGACGGCGATGCAGCGGGCGATGAGATACGTATCCGATAAGGATTTCCCACAAGCCTCCCACTCTTGCCCCAACGACTAAACTACCTTCCTTACTTTATTGTGGTTCCAATCAATTGCCTTCGGCCCTCGCCATCGGATTTCCCAAGTCAAAGGCCAGTAGGGGCCCCCAATATCTCCTTATGTATCTTCCTTTAAAATCCAAAGATAAGCAGTATATCTTTGAACCTTTCGATGATCGGCCTCTTACTCAACTTCTTCTACCTGTATCCTGTTCTATTTTTTACATTTGCTTCACCTGCATGGTTATGTTATAATATTGATCACGAAAGTCTGAACTATCATGGCCAGTATAGAGGAGAAGGTCCGAAATGTAGACGTCCTAGTCGTTGGCGGGGGTCCTGTTGGTATATCTACAACCGCTCTTCCTTCCGATTGCACCACTAATGCTCTCTCCTAGGGCTTGTAACTGCCTATCAACTGGCCAGATTTGGTGGTCTTTCTGTCTCGATTATCGAAAAGCACCTTAAGTCTGCGCAGGACGAGTATGGACGTGCTATAACCCTCTACCCTCGCTCTATGGAGATGTTGGATCAACTTGGTTTGGCTGACGACCTCGCACAAGAATGTTTTGCATGTCGAAGCACTGTGAGCTATGACCCTGATGGCAAAGAAGTCCAGGGTCGCGGGTGGTATTTTATGGAGAATATGACTGATAGCAGCTGGTCGTTTGCTTTAGTGCTACGACAGAAATATCAAGAAGAAATATATCGGAAACATCTTCGTGAAGAGGGTGTTACACTCGACGTACCCGTGGAGCTCATGAACATTGAAATCAATCCATCGTCTTCAGATGGTTATCGTGTCCGAGCCACCGTACTTGACGGGCCGTCAGGAAAGACCGAAGCAATTAGATGCCGCTATCTAGTCGGAGCTGATGGGGGCAGGAGCTTTGTTCGTCGAACGCTAGAAATCCCATTCGATGGAAATACTTCTGAGGATAAGTGGGTGCGAATTGATGGGGTTATTGAGACAGATATGCCAAAATCTCGAGTGTATGGAGCCATTGAGAGCCCTACACATGGTAATGTCCTCTGGGCTCCCCTAGATCACGGTGGAACACGTGTTGGGTTTGCTTTCACAGCTGAACGACAAAAGGGGTATAGTGAATTTAACGTAGAGGCGGCGGTAGCTGAGGCTATAGCGTCGGTAAAACCCCATAGCCTGAAGTTCAAGCAGGTAGACTGGTATACAGTATATTCTGTTGGGCAGCGGATTGCAAGACAGTTTTTCACGCAAGATGCAGTTCTCCTTGTCGGGGATGCATGCCACACTCACTCTTCTGGAGCAGCACAGGGCTTAAATACAGGTCTACAGTTAGTATCAGCACTATCTTGTCGTATAATGTTTACTAATGTAACGTCTAGTGACAGCGTCAATTTAGGCTGGAAGCTATCTCTAGTCCTCCGCGGGTTGGCTCGTCCTTCTCTCCTTGATACTTATGAGGACGAGCGGCTGCCGAACGTACAAAAGCTTATAAACTACGATAAAGAAATCTCTAGATTAATGACGATGCAATTGCCTATTGGCTGGAAGGGCGATCCAAATGCTGACCCGAATGAAATCCTGGGTCATTTGATGGAAGAGGCTTCTACGTTTACTTCTGGTCTGAGTATTGCGTTTGGATACAATGTTCTCAACGTGAAAGGAACCTTCTTCCCCGTGACTGCCGAAGCACCGGGGCCTGGTCAGCGGGGTCCAGACGTTCGGCTTCAGAAGCCGGGGACCTTTGAGGCGACTCGGCTGCATAAAGAAACCCCGAACGAAGCTCGCTTCTATGTCGTTGTGTTTGCAGGAGAGCCGGAGTATACTTCATCATCTCTTTCTGCATTCTCAGAGACGTTAGAGAGTTCAAGAGTACTTGATGCTACCAGCGGATTGCCAATATCGTGGCTTACTATAGCAGCAAAGTCGGGACCTTCAGCCTTTGAGCTACTTGGCATGACACCTTTTGGTAAGATATTTTATGATCAGAAACAGACAGCACATGTGAGATATGGAGTTGATGTCCAAAAGGGTGCAATTGTTGTATTGAGACCCGATGGGTGGATTGGAACGGAAGTTGCCTTGAGAGGAAAAGGGGCAGAAGAGCTAGAGAGTTACTTCACAAGTTTCTTAGTTGTTAGACCTTAAAGATAAAGTGATATTCTCAAACGGTAGCCCAGGCTATTAAACAACATTAACCTTTGTTCGCCCATGATGACGCAGTCACCAAAACGCCAATCATGTGTGATCTAATAACTACAGGAACAGGTTACTCATGACCTTTCTCTTCAAGGTCTGCATTTGACAAACAAAGCAATTTTCAAGCCTCTATTCGTTGCAAAAGCTTGTAGGGAGTCTGTTAATAATGAATAAAGTGACTTTGAGAAACCAGGCAGAGCACTAATCAGAGCGCATACCATATCTATGAGTGAATGCAAGGTGATCTCCACACATATCGACAACAGTATCAAAACCCAGCGACTGACATGTACAGGGATAAAGGCTATACTAGCTTCTCACTCGCCTTGAGTTTGAGCCGCGGAGCTCCAGTCTTCACTTCCACCTCTGTTCCTCCTCCACCACTGCTACAGCGAGTTATCTCGGCCATCGATACTGCAGTCGCTACAGGCCTACACGATGGCTGGAGTAAGATCAATGAAGGATACTCCTGCACCGCAGTTCGTGGAGTACGTCCTTGCCTCTACGAAATATATACCTTACTGACTATATGTATAGCATAATCGGCCTCTTAGGTGGACCCCAAGCTAGGATCTATGTCGGCTACGAAAAGAAGAAGATCACAATACCTAGAAGCCTCCTATGCCATTATTCGCAATATTTCAGAAAGGCTCTCACAGGAGGATTCAAGGAGACAACGGACCAAACTATGCACCTTGACACCGTCGAGACTACTAGCTTTGAGCTTCTCCTTCAGTGGATGTACACTGGCACAGTCGTCCTACCAAATCATGCAGATCAGACCCCATCCAGCAAAATCACTCAGTATCTTGCTGTTATCAAGCTTGCTGATAGGCTACTTGTTGCGGATATCGAAGTCGCTGTGGGCGAAATCATGAAAGGCCTCCTCCAGAGCGGTCAGCAAGGCCTCCTTGGAAGCCATATCGAAGCAGCCTCTGCATTACCCCGTAGACATGCCACGCGCAAGCTTTTTGCCCAAGCTGCAGCTGTTGAATACTTCAACATGCTGGGAGAAGTCCGGCAAGACAGAGAAAAGCAATTCACGTTCAAATTCCAGCCTCAGGTTGATAATGATGGCGCCTTCGCGACTGACCTGCTCTCTGCAACAACGGAAATGCTCAGGGAAATTTCGTTAGTTGATGCTTATGGCGCTACTCTTCCTTGTCTTCTTGCAGTGGGTGATCCATTCAGTGGTCTAAGTATCTTCCTTTAAAGTGCGGAAGTTTGTTCCATCAAGATTCAGGAAGGATCCATGATCGTGACAATGGAAACGAAGGATACATGGCAGACTTAACAGGGATGCTTATAGTCTATCACGAATTCGTCTTCCTTCCGTAGAGCAAATAAAGCGGCATGAAGATTAGAGACTTGAGAAAGCGCCCTTACATCAACAACCTCCAAGCACCAAGTATCAACGCTGCTGTACCCGTGCAAACTCCCATCAACCACTGCAAAGTCTGGAACTTGACCCCCTCCAGCTTCTCCCTCAATCCTGCCACTTCTTGCTCAATTTTAGTCTCTGTCTCTTTGATCTTCAACTCCTGAACATTTGCTTCCTCTCTGATTCTTCCTTTCTCTAGATTTAGGTCTAACCGTACTGAAGCTTGAGTTCTGCTCACTTCATCTCTAAGTTTGCTATTCAACTTTGCCAGGTCGTTGGTAAGTCGCTCATGTGAAGCTCTCGTCGTAGCAGACTCGGTCGAGTCAGCAGTCAGGAGTTCGGATCTTAGCTTTGCAAAATCGACTTTCTGAGTATATGTGGCTTTGGCTTGATCTTCGCGAAGAACCATTGTACGTGTAAGGTTCTGAATACTAAAAGGGAATCAGCATGACGTTATTATTTGACAGAAGGGCAGCTTATTACCTCTCCTCTATAACATCGCTGAGGACCTTCATCATGGCAACTGATTGTGTTTCCGTAAATCCTTCTTCTTTAAGTCGCTGAACAAACTTGAGCGTATCGAAGTGGTGGTCTCGCGCCTGCCTTGCGGTCGCGTGGAAGTCTCGTTGCCATTGTAATCTTTGTATAATATTTGACTGGACTCGAGGGTGTGTGACAACCCGGCCGATGCCGTTGCACGACTTGGAGCACTTTTGACGGTCTATGGAGTTTATAGAATATGATCCCTTTGTAGCGACCGAGGTCATTGCACGGGCAGCATGTTGCCCCGGAGTCCCAGTTTGCCAGCTGAGCCTAGGGAGTAAGAAACGGGGAAGCATTTGTCCAGTGGCAGCCATGGTTAATAAGTAAACCGTGGAATGCCTAGGATGAGATGAAGGGGGAGCCAAAAGCCAGACAACTCGCGCCCAGGTCGGTCTAAGTCACGTGATAGCGGGACAATCGCTTGAGTCATTTTGTACATTCACGCGAGAAATCTATTAAGTGTGGGAAAGTTTATACGACTTGGAGAGCTCAACAACAGCTGCTGCAAACATCGTCAAACTGTACAAATTTGCCTACAAATTTGTTTGTATACTATTAGAGATACATACAGCCCTCAGTAAGACACCAACGACAATTCTGAGCGCACGATCATTTCGTCATCCCGTCAAAACTTCGATAAACCCCGCTACGAACATCACTCGCACCGCAATCATGGCGGCAAACGGTGACAAATACGGAAATGATGTCGATTCTGAGTCTGAATCTGTCCCTGGATCTCCTAACGTTGAGGCACAAAATGAGTTCAATGACGAGGTTGAGGACATCGAAGAAAAGCTAGAGCGCAAGTCTGCACTCAAAAAGACCTCATCACACAAGGAGCCAGCTCCAGTAGTTATACGACCAACGCTGCCATCTCAAACAGAGCCTAAAGACCTCGATGTCAAAAGCCTGACACCCCTGACACCAGAGATTATCGCGCGACAAGCAACAATCAATATTGGCACCATCGGACATGTGGCGCACGGAAAGTCAACAGTTGTCAAGGCGATATCAGGAGTGCAGACTGTTCGATTCAAAAACGAACTAGAGCGAAATATTACCATCAAGCTTGGTTATGCCAATGCTAAGATCTACAAGTGCGATAACGAAGAGTGCCCCCGCCCTGGATGCTACCGGAGTTACAAGAGTGAGAAGGAGGTTGATCCTCCGTGCGAGAGAGAAGGATGTGGAGGTGTATACAGACTCTTCAGACACGTCTCGTAAGTGATTTTCTATCCGTACCTTCCGAGAAATTTTTGCTGACAGGAACAGCTTCGTCGATTGCCCTGGTCACGATATTCTCATGAGCACCATGTTGTCAGGCGCAGCGGTTATGGATGCCGCCCTCCTTCTTATTGCCGGAAACGAATCCTGCCCTCAACCACAAACATCCGAGCATCTTGCAGCCATTGAGATTATGAAACTCGACAAGATCATCATCCTCCAAAACAAGGTCGATCTTATGCGAGAAGAGGGAGCGAACCAGCATTACCAGTCAATCTTAAAGTTCATCAGAGGAACAGTCGCTGACCGCTCTCCAATTATCCCAATATCTGCCCAACTGAAGTTTAATATCGATGCCATCAATGAAGCTATTGTCACGACTATCCCAGTCCCTATTCGAGACTTTACCATGGACCCCCACATGATTATCATCAGATCCTTTGACGTCAATAAGCCTGGTGCGGAAATCGAAGACCTGAAGGGAGGTGTTGCTGGTGGTAGTATCCTCTATGGTGTCATCAAGCTCGGCGATGAGATTGAGATCCGGCCGGGTATTGTGACTAGAGATGAGAAGGGAGCAATTCAATGCACACCCATCTTCAGCCGAATCGTCACTCTCAACTCCGAGAACAACGAGCTCAAGTACGCCGTTCCTGGTGGTCTCATTGGTGTTGGAACCCGCATCGATCCCACCCTCTGTCGTGCCGATCGTCTCGTCGGATTCGTGCTTGGCCTGAAGGGCAGACTCCCAGATATCTACGTCGAGATTGAAGTCAACTACTACCTTCTCAGACGTCTGCTGGGTGTCAAGACTGCTGATGGCAAGCAAGCCAAGGTTGCAAAGCTTGCAAAGAACGAGGTCCTCATGGTAAACATCGGATCAACAGCTACTGGTGCAAAGGTTGTTGCTGTACGACAAGATGCCGCAAAGCTGGTCCTCACCAGCCCGGCATGTACGAATACTGGAGAGAAGGTTGCATTGAGTCGTCGTATTGAGAAGCATTGGCGTTTGATTGGATGGGCTACCATTGCTGCGTAAGTCGCCTCGTTCGTTCCCTCTCCTTAAGACCTGTTACTAATCATAAATGCAGTGGCGTAACTCTGGAGCCAAGCTCTTCTTCCTAAGTTCGCTATGATTTTTATTATAGGTTCTATGGGTACAAGTTGGCTGTTGTAGCCATCTCACGATTCTCGAGATATCGTTGCGAGCTTTTTTTTTTGTCTGTATGTTGGCTCATGCATAGCATATAAATGGGGAGTTTAGAAACCGGGCCAAAAGTTAGCTCGATAACGCGCAAGACCTGTCTACAGATGATCTTCATGCCCCATAAATGTGATGATAGCCCTCTATGTTCTCTTCTCAAGTTCTACATATAAGTCTTGATGTGATATCAATGCAGAACAACCGAGCCTGTAAGACGGCTAAATTTTTAATGGTGACAGTAAATATAGACATCACGTGCTATGAATTTAGTACAGTACATTTAGTACATTTAGTACATCTAGTACATCTAGTACATCTAGTACATCTAGTACATCTAGTACATCTAGTATAGTACTATGTGAATTCCTTAATAATTGACCAATCGGTGTTCAGTGTATACTGAACATGAATCTAGTTACGATAGTGAATGTCCGCTCATCCGCTCGCATCACATTGCTTACTCGTCAGCAATATGGCCAAAACAATATGGGTGGATATCATCATAAGCATGCCAAAAACGCATGACCAATGCTCCGTATAGACGCCCCTCCGTGCTCCCAGACGCCAAGCGCTACAAGTTGGCGCAAATGCGCATCAGAAGTATGTACGAAAGAAAATAAATGTCATATGGCCTGTATCCTGGCTCATCGGTAACTGTTTTCCACAATTTGTAGGCAGTTAAGGCGTTGGATCGCCAGCATATTAATAGCATGAAAGTTAAGCATCATCATAAAGGATATGCCCAGTCACCGGGATCCGGCTTGCCAGTCTTGATTGTTCCTGTTGACAATTTCGCCAGCTCTCAAGAGCGCACTGACGGGGTCAAGGTCCTCAACCTGATTCAATTTCCGGGGTTGATCGGGAGGTGCAAACGACGAGAGTTGAGAGCCACGACGAGCATTAGAAGAATAATCCACGGGTGCGATGCTCGATGGAGAGTTATAGGACATAGCGAGGGAAGATTGCGGTGAAAGAGAGGTTGGTCGAATTGGCGGAAGTTGAGTGTCACATGATGCTACTACTTGTTTGGTAGGGAAGAATGAGGGCAGAGGCAGGGACCTGTCAACTGACGGCTCTAGAGGGGTCCGCGGCGCGTAATAAGAATTATTGCTGCCTGAAGAGTCTGCGGATCGCGATGTTGACTCATGAGTCAACAATGGAGGTGTATAGCCTTGGCCAGTTCGGAGATGAGATCCCATGTAATTTGGAGAGTCGGGAGCCCTGTATGTTCCTGCTTGGGTTGGCTTCCGCTCGTTGACATTGGTGGCCATCCGTGGGAAGTGTTGAGATGCCGCTGAGGGAATGTCTGTGCTCCGTGTGCTGGCACCCCTGGTGCCATCTCTCCACGCAAGTGTCTGCTGTGTAGTACCGAAAATGGCGTCCCTGTATCCAGGCAGGACTGGAGGCGAATTTGCATTGGGCGATTCTTGACTTGGACCTCTCGGAGGGAGGGCAATATTTGGTATTCCACAGTGTTGAGATGAAGGAGAGGGCTTGCCGGAACCAAACCATGCGGGAGAAGAGGCAACGGATCGATCACTTGGACGACTGTTGACCGGATCACCTTGGTGGCTTGTACAACTGCCCGTTCCACTACTGCCGCCTCCACTTGTTTCAGTTTCAATTTTGGGACGTTTCGTAGATTCAGTAGTCGCTGCTAGAAGAGGATTGGTCAGGATGCTACATCAGAGACTAGAATGGCTAGAAGACGTACTTTCAGGCCCTTGCAGCTGGCTCGCTTGCTTTGTCTTGAAGTCCATTAAATACTCAGTATATTTTTTGTAGTTATCCGTCTTCTTATAGTCACTGAGCTCATTGTTGTGCTTTTCTTTCGCATTGAAAGCCTGTGTTTCGAAAGGTTCCTTCTCGTCGGGAGACAGATTTTGCCAATTCTCGCCCACAAGTTTCGCGATTTCCGTGAAAGATAGATTTCTACCCTTCAGATTTTCGCGCATTTCTATATTCCACCTTCAATCTTTGTAGCTTCAAATTCGTTGGCTGAGATTTACTTACTGTTAGAGAATATGACGTAGGCCGAAGGCGGCCGCTCAGGTGCATTCTCGTCCGGCTACATGATGTGCGTCAGTAAACACATAATGTATTGCATACTTGCTCCTCAAGACGTATTTATCCCCAAGAACATGTTAACATACCTTAGGATGCCGTCTATATTTTCGCTTTCCGTTATTTTTAACCATTCCACTCTCTTTCACATCGATTTTCAAAGCATTTCCTTTGCTCGCATCAGGCAGTCTCTCTTCTATCCGCGGCTGCGGCGATGCTAGAGCTCGATGTTCCGAGAAACCTCTGGAATTCGCGATTTTCCGTTGTATTTTCTTTATTGAAGTCAGTAAAACCCGAGCCGAAGTGAACGACGATACATACTCTGCGGTGACCGAGCTTTACACCTAGAGCATCACTACAGGGATTATGATCAGCTTCAAGCTCGAACATCAGGGGGTTTGTTCTCTTGTCCTTTATGTTTTTTGAACCCAAGACTTACAAATCTGATTCGGTTATGTCGAGGATTGTCTCCCACGTGTCGAAGCCTTGTTCAACGAAGATATCCACATACTGATTGAGGCCAAGCTCCGAGAACATCTCGCCCAATTCAGTCATACAGCAGCGAGGTATCTGGCTCAACACGTCCAGACGTATGGGTCTTTTGAGAGCAGGTTCTCTAACAGGGCGGCGTGGAATAAGGCTTGTTGGCTGTCGAGGATAGTGCCTTGATTCAAGGGTTATATACTCCGTTGTCGTCGCCAGTGTGCCGTTCAGCCACCTTGCGTGGTGTATTCCTCGAATAGACAGGTTGTTCGTAGGGTTGGGCTGGAGGACGAGAGCAGATTTTTCTAGCTCTGGCTTTCTTTATGGCAGCAGTGTCGGGGGTGGATATGCAGTAGAGATGATGCGCAGCAGGCAATTGAAGTCTCCAGAGACGGGCTGCGTTGATGTATGTGTGAGCTACTCCATCCGGGGTCGCAGGTCCAAGGTCGAGGCGCATGTAACAGACGTGAGGTAGGTAGGTCTAGGTCGAAATAGAGTTCAAGTATAGGACGAGTAGGTATTGCTCGGCAAGGATGCGATGGGTAATCGAGAGCTGCGGCAGGTCGAAGACCGGGAGAAGTACGGATGGTATAGATAGTACACGCGAGTAAGCCGGGGCCAGCTCTGTGTTTTATTGAGGGTCGGTGGCGCAGTGACGACGAATTGCTCGGGTCTCCAGGAGGCTGCAGGAGTAAAGCAGCAAGCTGGGGCAAGGCGACGGTGATGGACGATGGACGATGGACGATGGGATTGTTGATCCACTGCAAGCTAGCAGGCGGAAGACGCAGTCCGGGTCCCAGTAGTACACCAGAGCACGATATTTCGTGGACGAGAGACACGGCGGCGGGCTTGGGACCGGAGCAGAGCCCAAGTCGACCGTTCGGAGATGCGCTAAAAGAGGAGGAGCCCGTCGAGGTCAATGAGGGAAAAAAGAGGCCGAGGACAGCGGAAAGCGCAGAGGGACAGACGAGGTGCAAGGTGGAGGGTGGATGTATAGAGCAAAGAACAAGGGCAGCGAGTAGAGAGCAGAGAGCAGAGAGCAAGAGAGCAAGAGAGCAGAAAGAGTAAGAGAGTAAGAGAGCAAAAGGGCAAAAGGGCAACAAAAGAGGCGAGCAAGAATGGAAAGGCGATGTTTCTATGCCTTGATGTACGGTTTAAAAAAAACAAAGGGCGAGTGGTTGTTGGGGATGCTTGGGATTGGAGAACAGGATTGGGATTGGAGATGGAGGGAGGGGGGGGGGGAGAAGAAGAAAATGGGAAAGAGGAGGATCAGAATCAGGATGGGAGGATGGGAGAATGGGGCATCGGGGGGGCTAGAGAAGGGTGGATTCCCGTCACGGTGTGTACGAGGGAGAGCGAGGGAGGGCGACGGGGCGCGCAGGGTGCAGGTTGCAGGTTGCAGGTTGCAGGTCGGAGGGCTCGAGCCATCTCCGACATGCAGATCTAAGAGTGAAGAACCGAGAAATATCGATGCACATGTATGAATGAGATTGGGAAGTTCGAGATGTGGATTGTGGATTGTGGGTTTGCTCGGGTTTGCAGCGCGCCAGGAAGTGGTGCTACCGGGTGTGAGTGACAGCGGTGCGGCGGCAGGGGGGGGGGGGAGAGAGGGAGGGAGGAGAGGGACGAGAGCGAGGAGAGAGCGGCGGCGGCGGCGGCGGACGGGGCTGGGCGGTGCGGTGCGGAGGGCTCTGCCGGTCGCAGCAGCAGGAGAGTTGGGGAGTTTTAGGGTAGGAAGCTGGGCGGTTTAGGGCAGTCAGTTGGGGAGTTTAGGGCAGCTAGCTGGGTGGCTTAGGTAGGTAGGGAGTCAGGGCATAACTGCAGTGAGATAGTTGGGGAGTTAGGGAGTTTAGGGTAGGTGGTGAGGGTAGCGGCGGTAGCTACGGTGCTTGCGGTACTGAGGTAGCTGGGGCGTCTAGGCAGCTAGGGAGTTCTGGTGGTTAGGCAGTCAGGGTAGTTGGGTGGTGAGGTGGTTAGGTGGCTAGGTAGTTGCTGTACGGTAGCTACAGTACTGAGGTCGCTAGGCAGTCTAGGCAGTCCAGGTGGCGAGGTGGTTTAGCTGGCAAGGGAATTTAGGGAGTGACGGTGCCTACAATACTTAAATCGTCAGGCGGTTGGGCGGTTGGTTAGTGGACCCAGGTACTGTAGGTACAGTCAGTACCTTGGCCAGCACCGTCGCAGAGAAGCAGCACAGCCGGCAGCACCGTCGCAGTAACGGCAGAGCAGAACAGAGCAGAGCAGAGCAGAACAGAGCAGAGCAGAGCAGAACAAGCAGCCAGCTTCATACAGTGGCAGAGCGATAGCGAGCAACTCGTGCAATATGTATATACATATCCGCGTGTCGGCCATCGTCGAGCTGGCGACTCCTGGCTTGCCAGCTGGGCCGCAGACAAGCCTGGCCATCCCACACCGTCTTCTCGCAGCTGCAGACTGCAGACTGCAGACTGCAGTGCTGTACCAAGGACCTGGCGCCCACTGCTGTGCTCCTGTAGTCCTCCTGTAGCCCGCCCGCAGTCCTCCTGCACCACATCAGAGAGAAGTCGCGATCTGCCCACAGGCACCCGGCACAGCCAGTCCCGAGGACACTGTCCGATGCATCTGGTTTGGGCGCGACCGAGGGCGCATCTTTCCTGGGCAAGAGACGCTCACGTCCTGCGCCGTCGTGGCCGTGGCCGTGGCCGTGGCCGTACCTGGTGACCGGGCTCGTCCGCCGGAACGTGGAGGCTGTGGCTCCAGTGTCGATGAGATCTTCGGATACGGGGCGGAGGCCGCTGCCACCACTGCCGTGCCCTGCGTACCCGGACGGTCCTGATAACTGATACTGACACCGACACCGACACTGACACTGACACTGGCACTGACACTGGCACTGACACTGACACTGACACTGACACTGACAACTGGTAACTCTGGGCCGCCCTGGACCGCCGTGTGCACGCAGCAGCTCCACGACTCGACGCCAGCACTCCTGGATTCCCGGGCTCTGCACAGCGCCTCGACGAGAGCTGCTGGCGGTGCAGGCCGCGGTGCTGTATCCGTATTCGTGCTCTGCTGCTGCTGCGCTGCCGTCGGCGTGTGCGGTGCCGGAGCTCCTGAAGGGGGGGCGACGCGGGCTCGGCACCGCCTACAGCGCCCAGGGACAGCCGGTGCCAGTGCAGTCGGCCAGTACCCAGCCAGCACCTGAGCCGCCGCACGACGCTTCAGATGGCCCTCGTTATAGGGCAGTTAGAGGCGAAATCTGACCCGCCAGCAACGCCCTAGGCCGGGTGGGTTCGC
Source organism: Aotearoamyces nothofagi (assembly GCA_015345905.1). Lineage (NCBI taxonomy): Eukaryota > Fungi > Ascomycota > Leotiomycetes > Leotiales > Tympanidaceae > Aotearoamyces > Aotearoamyces nothofagi. The sequence goes on along the minus strand of JADDTR010000003.1, from coordinate 149,893 downwards.
AGCTGGGCATATCCGTCTCCATGCCTATTCTGCTTTCCGTGCCACGGCCGGAATGCACAAGTGCATGCTTGACGAGCACGAGAAGTGCAAATGGCAGGAAAGGGTCCCTTTTCGGCGCAGGTGCCGACTGGGGCATGGGTTCTGTCAAAGGTACTGTACCGTACAGTAGCTACTACAGTATGTGCCAGCTCGGCATTGCCGCGCCGTCCAGGACAGGGACAGGACAAGAGGTCAAGGACAGAGTACTCGACTACATGCAGGACGTGTACTGTGCAAAGTATGCGGCGCATGCTCTGCTCAAGCACCGCACGGCACCAGAGCATGAGTGAGCTACGACGCGCTTTGCTTTGCATGTCAGGCATGTAATTGTACTTACTGTGCTGTGTATACCTGCTTTGGCGGCAGATATCACCTGCTCACGGTGCTCTGTACAACCCAAGGTATACGGTACGTAAGTACAGTAGCAAGAGGACGGGCTTGCCAGCTGCATCCGGCCCCGGCAAGGAGCCAGGAGTACGCCCCGACGAGCGGTCCTGTGCAGTACAGTACAGTGCAGTACAGTACAGTGCAGTACAGTACAGTATGCACCTCTGGCTCTGGCACGTACAGTACGACTCGGCACCCTCTCCGCAAAGCTAAAGCGCAGAATTCGATGGGTCCTTGTTTCACAGTGCCATACTGCTGTGCGTGCTGCGTGCTGCGTGTTGCAGCTTGCAGCCCGCGGATTACAGGGCCTGCCTGGCGAATGCTCTACTGTGCTCTACTGTGCTCTACTGTGCTCTACTGTGACGGTGCTCTTCTCCACAGACAGGTCTTCGGCCTTGCCAGGCGCGCCCCATCTCGTGTGCGAGGGCAGCACGTGAGGATCTGCAATGGCCTGCCATGGCTTGCTGATCCGATTCTTCTTGGGTGCCCATGGCACGGTAGGGCTGCCGGCGTGCCTCGCGCGCGGGCTTGGCCGAGGCAAGTAATTCCCAGCCAGCTCGCACTCGAGTCGACGTGCTTCAGCATGTCGGGTGTATCATGCTGGCTGCCATGCGTGTTTGGTATGTACGGTACCGTGCAGTTCACACAGCCTCGGATCATCATCGGCGACTCGTGCCTTTTCGACCACAGCGTAAATCAAAAGCCGCGAGCAGTATAGGCGGTACGGTGCTTGGCATCTGCTCGAGCGTAGAGTATGGATGGATGGCAGCGGGAATGATCTTTACTGGAATGGGAATGCCGGATAGCATATCCTCGGGCGGGCACCACACACTGGCTACTCCGGAGTATGCCGCGGAGTACCTACTTCGAGTATCTCCCTGGTAGGACTGTCGATTTTATCAGAGTACTGTGGTATTACCGACATTTCATCGAGCCTTGGACGTCGCGTCAGCAAAGCCTGGAGCGAGAAAGCCATTACTGCGGGCGGTAGTGCTGGACTGCATTCTTGAGGACCTTAGCCAAGTGAGCTAACTGCGAGTAAGCACTCACTCGAAAGATCTGCCGTCCATTGTCCATGCTACCCTGCCTTACTCGCTACCATGGAACTCCATCATCTGATACAGCAACGTACACAGTGCACCGTGTGTGCGGTAACAAATCGAATCTGCTGGATCTGCGTCCATTCGGTTTGTCTGCCGACCGTCAAAGACCGATGTCTCAACTGCCAACCTTCAGCACTCACGCTAAGATGATGGGCACCCATTATCTCGAGATACGTCTGGCGAGGACCTCAGTGAATAGCAAACTGATAGGAAAGATCTGATGGAAAGGAGGCTGATGGTAGGCTGAGAGCTCGATGACGATTCAATCTATATTTTGCACCTCCAAATATGCAAAGACGGGCTCTAGCTAGTGGAGCACACGCCTGGAACTACCACTACACTACTCTACATACTTCGTGCTGTACAGCTTTATAAATCAAGGCATCAAAATATCCACGAAGGTCTTGCTATGCACAGTATACCAGCGCGTATCCCTGCCACGCAGTGACGCTCCGTTGTCTCTGTATCGCTAGACGGCTTCTGTGGAGTATCCCCTCCCTATGCGCGGGAAACATTACTCTATAGCGCATGCGGATGTGGATGATGATGATGATGATGATGATGATCAAGCAGGTAGCAGACTACAGTCACACCACCACCGCGAGTTACAGGATTCTTACAGTATTGCCCATGCCGAGAAATGTCCCATTTCAATCGATTCAAGGCATTCTGAGCAAAAGGTGGTCTGTTGTTACAATCCGAATGGCTAAACTATGCCATCTTCTACGGAGGCACCCTCCGGTCTGTAGTCTACCGCCTAGTACAATACGTCTCCCCTTATTCGTATCTCGTACCATTCATTCAATGGCCCTCTTTTAATCTAGGATATCTTCTTATATGGCGTCTACGCTCTACTTTGGTGCCCCCGGAATAATTTCCCAGAAAGAGCACAGATCAAATCCTGCAATCTTTCCCAGATTTGGCAATAGTCGGTAGGCTATCGAAATGTTATTGGTTGCATCATTTTCAAGAACTGGCCAAAGCGGTTGGGATTAATACTCTCCCAACGTGGTAGTACAGTGAGGTAGAGAAAGAAGGTAATGTATGACGTTCTTAACTCGGGAGTACTGTCATTAAGGTAGCTAATTGGTAGTGTCTAACCTTCTCAACAATGATCCGACAGAGCATATCCATATTGTCTGTGCTCGCGTCCGGCCTGTGCGATGCTACCCGTCTGTCAAGTCTCAAGACCAGAAGGCGGTGTCGCACAAGCTTCCCCAAGTCACGTCATGCTATCGTATAAGCTATAGTATATCCTACATGCCACATGTCACATCCCGCATCCGACATGTCATGGCATACAGTGCTTCGAGGTCATGCCAACGACACATGCTCACGTCTTGAGCAAGCAGCAGCTTCGAGCGCGTGAGAAAAAGAAAAAAAAAAGGTGTGATCGACCCCTGCATATCATTTGAGCACAGATTATGGGATTCAGAGTGTGCAGGCTGGAATTCCTCGAGGACCCTGTAGGCAAGGGCCCTGCAAGCGCTGTTGAGTAAAGTGCCATGAGAAGCACCGCGGCTGGCGTTGCCGAAACAATCCAACCCCGGATCTTCAAGAAAATGACACTCTACAGTTCAGTAAAGCAGAAAAAGAGTGGCCACCGGGGACCAGTGGATCCAATAATAATCGATACGGCGACCTCGGAGGTTGCAAGGACACGGACACCTTGCTTAGTTTGTGCGACTCAGACATCCAGCTCGGCGACATTTCTCACGACTGTTGTGAAAGGGGCCTTCAGAAGCGGAAGAGTACGGTACAGGTGAGGTAGATACTCTGTAGAACGAGTGACGTGATCACTCGAGGATCCGAGGACTCGAGCGAGCACTGCCGCTCTGGACACGTTCTCGCTCTCACATGTGCTCCCGGCCTCGCCTGCGGTCCAAGCGTTGCAACTTTCCAATGGCAGCCATGACTTGCCGCTGTGTCTATCCAGAAATGGAGATTTTCTTGAATCGCATACTTTCGTATCGCCCCTCCCCTGCAAAGCACAAGCTACAGCAGAAGAAAAGAAGAAAAGAAGGAAAGAAGATGACACGCTAAGACAACGCTTGGAAATGGATGCTGTCTTGGGCCCCCATGCATCTGCTGGGTCGTTGCTGGACTCGAGCTCCCGTCACCCTTCTCGCCTCCTCGGCCTGGCGCCCTGACGCGTCACGCCAGGGAGGGCAGGCAATACGGTACTCGCGCATGAAGCTCCAGAGCGACTACTCGTGTACAATGCGTGACGGGAGCACTCGTCAGTGTCGCTGCACCCGAGGCAACAAGGGGCACTGATACAGTACGTACAGTACTGTAGGTACTTTGGCCGCAGGCAGGTGTTTGATAACGCTGGAAGCGCGGGCAGCCCGCAGCGGCAAGGGACGCGGCGACGACGCGGCGACGGAGAATTGAGGGCGGCGGAGGGCGAGTCCGTAACCGACGGTGACGGAGCATGCTCCGGTGGTGTGCAGCATGGCAAGCACGCTGGCTGCGTGATGGGGCGCCCCTGCTGCACTGCACCACACCTGGCCCCCGCCGGGATTGGCCGGGACTGGTTCTGCACGGCACCGCGCCCGCACGCACAGCTCTGCACAGCACAGCACGGCATCCTGTGACGGACTACCCGCCAGCGCCGATTGCAGCGCCGATTGCAGCACCGGAAAGCAGCAAGCAGCAAGCAGCAGATGCTATTCCGGCAGCGCGAGCCCCCAAACCACAGCGCAGAGCAAAGAAATGGCATATAGACGAAACCATACTCATGCCTGGCTCGCCCAGCCCATTACATCATGTCACATCATATCACATCATATCACATGGCATGGACTACAGGTCCACCGGGGGGGCTGCTCAGTTTGGCTCTCAGGCACCTGGTAGCAGGATCCGTAAAGAAGACCGAGTGGACAGAGTAGGCAGGCAAGGCAAAGCGAGGCGCCTCAGGCAGAATACCGTACCGTGCAAGCCGCGTTTAACGAGCGAGGTAGGGCGTGCGTGAGGGTGTCGTGCGGTACGGTAGCCAGGCGTGAGGGTACGGTACTGTACGGTAGCCTGGCATAAGGGTACAGTGCTGTACAGTGGTGTACAGTAGCCAGGCACCCAGGGTCCTCTCTGTATGCTATACACCCTGAAGCCCCTACCGACGCCCCCTAACGCTGGGCCTTGCGGGCTATTCCTACAGGCTATTCCTACGCCCTATTCCGTTCCTATAGGCTATTCCTACAGGCTATTCCTACACCTATTCCATTCCTACAGGCTATTCCTACAGGCTATTCCTACAGGCTATCCCAGCGCCCTCTTCCATTCCCACAGCATATTCCCATAGCATATTCCTACACCCTCAACTCCCTTCCCTACCACCACCCCACAGCACAGTACAATAGACACAGTACAATAGAGCATAGTATAGCCTATGGTATAATATAAAATAGCAGTATAGCCTATAGTATAGTGTAGAATAGCACAGAAAGGAAAGCGCAGCACCGAACAGCAACATACACCACCCTCCCAGTCACCCACTCCGCTTCCCTCCTCTCCTCTCCTCTACTGTACCCACCTACCGAGATTTGGCATATATATACAGTACATAGTACATCCCGTCTGCCCGCCTGCCTGCCCGTCGTCTGCCTGCCTGCCCGCCCATCCGTACCGTACAGACAGACGGACAGACAGACAGACACAATACACATACCACAAGTCGCAAGCGTCGCTACACCGCTGGACCCTGCATACGTCCCTCGCTATCTGCATCCGCATCCGCATCTACATCCACATCCGCATCTGCATCTACATCTACATCTACATCCACGTCCACGTCCACGTCCACACCCACGGCAATGGCATCCGCGTCGAAGAATCGCCCAGAAGGCGGTCCTGCCTCGTCCAGCCCAGCATCAACACCGCCAGCACCAGCACCTCGGGCGTCCGATGCAGATCTAGCGCAGGTATGATGGCATCCTGCTCTTCTCCGTCTCCTCTTTTTTTCCTTTCTTCTTCCCTCTTTTCCTTTTTCCTGCTTCCCTCTTCCTGCCTGCTTGCTGCCTGCCTGCCTGCCTGCCTGACTCAGGTTCCCTGTCCGCTCGGCCTCTGGCTGTGTATGTGTATGCAGCCTGGAGATTCAGAGGCAGGGCGGGAGCAAAGGGCCCAGACGCCGAGAGCACACCTGAGATGCGCATGTTGCAGACCCTGCTGTGGCAGACCCTGTTGTGGCAGACCCTGACGCGGTTGCAGACATGCGGGAATGCCCATTGCCGTATGTGTGTGTGTGTGTGTGTATGTGTGCACAATGTTCGCTCTAGAACAGGGAACAGGCAGCGAGTGCACCTGGTGGTTGAGCTGTCACTGCCTCTCTCGTCTCTCTCTCTCTCTCTCTCTCTCTCTCGTCGCTCTCGTCGCTCGGCTCTCTGGCCCCCGGGACTGCTGCTGTTCTGCCAGTCTGCCAGTCTAGGAACCTGCCCGCCTGCCACAGCTGCCTTAGTTCTGGCTCACCGGCTCGCTGGCGCCGTCGGGCCTTGTTTTATTCTCTTCTGGTCTCTCCACCTCGCGCATGCCTGCTGCGTCATGGCAGCGCTGAAAAGACCCTGCAGAGACCCTATAGAGACCCTGCAGAGACCCTACGGGGACCCTACGGGGACCCTACGGGGACCCTACGGGGACCCTACGGGGACCCTACGAGAAACCCTACGAGAAACCCTGGCTGACGCTACAAATCCCATCTAGGCTTTCCGTGACCTTAGCCGGTATGTACTTGTGCAGCAATTGTATCTGTCGTATCTGTCGTATCTGCATCTCGAGTCCCCGACACTTCCATGGAAGTCCCACTCCCGCTCCCACTCCCACCCTCAGTGCTAGTCATTCCTGTTTGCTTGTTTGCCTCTTTGTTTGCCTCTTTGTTTGCCTCTTTGCTTTCTTGGTTTCTTTTCCTATGCTACATGGCCGCTGCGCAAGTGCGCTCGGGACCCCGTCGTCGGCCTCCGCCTCCCTCGAGACGGGCGTCATTCGGGCACTCGAAGGTGCTCTGCTCTGCTCTGATCTGCTCTGATCTGCTCTGATCTGCTCTGATCTGCTCCGCTCCGCTCGCGTCCGGCGCGGAATCCGTCTCCGGTGCTCGGATCGGATATTCCGTCCTTCGGTCTCGCCTATCGAGCGAGATCTGAGCATGGCAGGGGGGCAGGGGGGCACGGTGGTTGGGTGGCAGTTGCTGCCCGGCGACAACCACCTGCCTGCCACGGTTCTGCAGCTTCCGGGGACCTCCCGGCCAAACCCTCCCGGCCAAACCCTCCATCGGCTGCGTTAATCCTTCGTGGATGCGTCTGCAAACCACGCCCAACACGTCGAGATAAGATGGCCTCTCGCTCATCATGCCACTCTCCCATGCCGCCATTCCAAGCTTCCATGATGCTGACTTATCTGCTCTCCTGACTCTTGTCTCTCTGGCCGAGCCACCCACTAACAAATCACGCGCATCGTCAGGGGCGAGCAGACGGCACAGGCACTAGAGTCGAACCTCACGAGCCTAGAGCGCAAGCTCGATGACTTGCTGGCCAGTTTCGACGAGAACGAGCGGGGGAAGGTTGAGGATGCGAGTGTGAAGGGCGATCCTGGCCGCTCGACTGGTAAAGAGGCAGAGAAAAGCTAGGATCTGGATCAGATGACGGCCTGGAGCTGACGAGGCCCAGGTTCTGTTGCAATAGAGGCTTGCCTCTGCCCACGTCATAGAATAGACTTGCGGAATCCAGAATCCAGAATGAGCTGTCTTGGAGTAGAGATGAGATTCCTGACGGCCAACTGAGGGACCCTGCATCTTTTCGAGCAGAGATGGGAGCTGCATACGGGTTGGCATGGGCAAATACGTGCTCGTCTGCTGCAATATCAAGCCCTAACAACCATAGAATCACAGAACATGTATGCCCATTTGCAGCTAGTCGGAACAACACACTTCCGAGTCCATCTGATGTGTATGATACTGCAAGTTCACCGCCATCAATCAAAACCATATCGCCACCAGAACGAGGTCAACCAGAGCTAATCCTGTATGGTTCCGTATCACCATCCTACACTTTCCATGACCTCCCCATTCCATCCCAACGGGCCTCCTCAAAACAAAAGACAGTCTCGCTCCTGCACTGTATGTTTTGCAGGAGGAGGAGAGGAAGGAGGAAGAGGAAGAGGGTGGGGGATATAAAGTTCCATCTATCCATCTATCGCTCTGCTCGCTGACAGGGCACGAGTAGCAAGCGGTACGACGCTGTGCTGCCCCTCCCTGCACCGTCTTAGCCCCATCCATCCATGCACGCACGCTCGTGACCGCCCTCTCTGCGTCTTTCAGGGACCGGGTAAAAAGTTAGTTTAGGATCCTTTCCTCCGGCTGTTGGGGGTTTTTTTATACTTTTTTTATACTTTTTTTTTTCCTGCTCTTTGCTCCTTTGCTTTTCGGCTTGGGTATGGGTACCGGTGGGACTGTGACTGGGACTGTGATTGGGACTGGGAGATGTGGTAGGCATGACTGGGAGCTCCCATATGATGGATGGATAGGCAGGCGGGCAGGCATTGGTGGATATTTAGCTGTGGGATTGGGATTGGGATCGGGTGGTCTTTGTCTCGTCTCGTCTCGCTGCTTCTATTCCGTCAAGCAAGGCTGGTACTGATCTCGTGATGTTGGAAGCAAGGTTGGTATCTCGTAGAAGAGCTGCAAGCATCTGTACTTCATGTACGCATAGACAGGTCTCATCGGGTACGGAGGCACGGGCTATCGATTGGGCTTGGAGGGAATGGGATTGGGAAAGGAAGACTGTGGGTGTTGATTATTTTCTGGGCTCGGGCACAGAGGTGCCGGAAGTCGGATAGATGGTTGTTTGATTGGTTCTGTTGGCTGGTTCTTGGTGAGTTGGATGAAAGAGGTTGTTCTGCTTGTTGTCATAAATTTGGCTTGGGGGTTAGGGCTATACTGGTAGGTTTAGGAGAGTACGGAGACTACTGTTAGTACTGTTAGTAGACTTGATCTTGTTCGAAACTATCGGCTGTTGTACGAAAAGCGCCTCCTGAGTGTCTGCACTGTCCATATGAAAAGTTCTCCAAACCCGTCATGCCATCAGTATAAGCTAGCTGAAAGCAGGTCTTCGAAACCGTGGTATTGATTATTATGATTATGATTATGCCAGCTACGGCTATTCCCCATATCACGTCCGAAGCCTCAAATCTACTAGAGGCGTATCGGCCGTTCCTCATCTACTTCTACACCGACACGGGCTGTCTCACCAGGAAATGTTGCACATGAGGCTCGACTCCTCCATACCGAGAATAATCCGTCTCCACGGTCCGCACGACCTCGAAGCCGTGATTCAGATAGACTTTCAGGCCCGCCTGCGAAGACATCACGTACGTCTTCAGTCCACAGGCATCCGCCACCTCGAGCCCGCTCCGCACGAGCATGCTCGCGACACCTCTCCGCTGAAACGCAGGAGCCACCGTCAAGTAGTCCAGAGCTGCAGAGAAAAGAAAAAGAGACGTTCAGATTAAGACGGCATCAGGCGGACGGGTCCGCGGGGGAGTGGGGGGGGGACAGCTTACCCAGATAGGGGCCGTCTCTCATGATCGCCGCGTCGGCTTCCTCCAGCGGCCGGCCGAGGAACTCCATCATCTCCGATTTCATGCCCCTGAGCTGCCCGTCGTGCGTTGCGCCGTCGAACATCTCCTCGAACAGCTGGCGCTCGTCCGCGGGTGGCTGAGAAACCTGCGCCTCTCCCCACGCCCTCTGCCCGGCCAGAGCGGGCGGGAGGAGCCAGCGCGCATAGCCCACTACCTCGCCAGACTCGTCGTCGATGGCCTTCTGGTGCCGCTTGGTCTTGGTGCCGCTGATGGCTTCCAGGCAGGGCTCGCGCCAGAGGACGACCCAGTGAGGGTCGGTGTACATGGCGCTCATCATGGCGGCCGCGAGGCCTGGCGCGTCGGAAGGGGAGACAGGCTGGACCGAGAAATGCATTCTGGAAGAGTATGGATGCCGGTAGGAAGGGGGAGAGAGATCCTTTGGTTTTGGCTGCTACTTATACCCGCAGATGAACACGTTTCGATACACACGAGACATCTCGACTCCCTATCAGCCACACAGTCCGGCAGTAGGATTGCAGAGAACCTTCCCCGAAAAGCTAGTGTTCCTGGATCTGAGTGATACCTGTCCCGGAGCTGATATGGCGATAAGTAGGTACCCAAGAGCGGAAGTCTTATCTGGCTTGCTAGAGGCACGCAAGCTGCCCGCCAGGGGCTTATATTGACAATTGCAGCTCAGGAGGGGAGGCACGACGCTGTGCTCTGGCATACGTGTCTGGCCAGCGCGTGCCGGAAGAAGTCAGCACGGCAGAGCTCCTCACAAGGAGAGGCCAGATATCTCGCAAAGATCCGCCGTATCTGTCTGCCGGCAAGCTGTGGTATCAGAGCTGGGGGTCATGAGTCATATCCCGAATCCGACGTCAACACAGCAGCTGTTGCGACATCTCTCCCTCCTCTCTCCACACCATCCCATTTCTAGAAGTAGAAGTCAAGACAGATATATTGATCGGCCGAGACGTGACTTCCATCTCGAGCTCCCAGTCACCTGTGGCATATGCCGTGCACGCAGCTCACCACATCTGCGACGATGGCCACCTGGCAGAAGCGAAGCTTTCCCCAATGGCAGCTCAATGCGTCTGTAGGAGGACAGGGCGCGCCCGTCGTCCTACTCCCAGGATGGCCTCAAAAACGGCCGAGGCATATCGATACTTGTTATACAGTAATATCTCTGGTGGATCTCTCCGGGCCTCGTTGGCATATTGGTTCTCTTCTCCGAGCCTTAGCTTCACCTTCGTCACTTGGTGTTTCCTGTTCGGTCCGCGATAACCGTCTTGATATTCTTCTGCCTTGCTTGAGTCATTCTGGTCCTCGTCTCTGGAGCTGTAGCGGTCTGTGTAGTCTGTAGTACCAGATTGCCTAAAGACTTCTCTAACAGCAAAATATTAGACTGGGCATTTAGAGTATCTCTGTAGTACCCACCACAACGTGCACATCTCTCAAAAAGTGAATAGGGGGTAGCAATTAGTAATATCCCTTCTCACTGGGCCTCCTAGAAAATTCAGGACAAGACATTTCATAAGAGCATATAGCAGTGTTGTGGATATATACAAAAGCTTCAAGCTTTGACAGACTAATACAAAATGCCAACCAGGCAAACCCATGCACCCCAGAACTCCTCACTATTTAATCATAAAAAAGCACACGCTCAAAAATGCCAATAGCACGCCAGTCGTTAACACCCCTGCTCCTACCCTATCTGCAGTTGTTATTTTAACAGACCCGTATTCTGTGGGATCTCTCTCAGCACCACTGCCTGCGCTCGGGTCTCCCACGCTGGTCCCACCGGTGGCATCTGTTACCAATCCCTGGGTATTCTCAATCAAGAGCCCCTGGATGACTTCTAATGCCCCCATCTGTTGCCCAACGCCGTATGTGCCGTCCCATGTGCTGGTGTCTGTCCATTTTGCACCGCATGTAACCCCGTCGCTTCCGCCACTACATTGCTGCGCCGCTGCTTTCGCTGAAGTTTCCAGTGCAGGCAGGATAAGCGCAGACGTAAATGGAGCGATTTGGCTCGTTGCAGCCATCCACCGGGAGAGGTATGCTTTGAACGAGTATTGATCGTGGTTGCAGTTGCTGGACAGTTCGCAGGCTTCATACATGATGCCTGCGTCGTCGAAGAACACATCAAGAGTACGGGCGAGCACGCCTTCGGTGCGGTTGCGCCAGACTGGGTCAGCGTCGGTCTGTTGTCATTAGTCAACATTTACTAGATCATATACAGTATACTGGTACGATACGAATGGAGGGTAGACTTACAAAATTGTACATGAATGCAGCACCACTGAGGAAAATTCCGGCGTTATACGTCCACTGGATCAGATTGAGTTCTGTGCAGTTCAACAGGTCATCTGAGCCATCGTATATGTTCCATGCATCATCCATTATTCCAATATCCTCCATCCAATTCCAGGTTTTGGAAGCCCAATCTGCATATGTCTGGTTCCCAGTATAAACAGCAAGCCTAGCAGCTAAATTGAAGAAGGCTCCATTCGACACAGCATTTTTATAGTTATATCCCGTATTGAAGGTAAATATCTGCCACTTCAATCCACCTCCACAACTTGAATTATCCCAGCGAGGTGTCTGAGAATTGAAAACCGCTTGTGCCAAAGCCAGCCACTGTGGCTGGCCGTCGGGAGGGTCTGGGAATTTTACTTCTGCCGCTGTCATAGCTGTCATACCCCAAAATGCCTGGTCATCATTTCCCAGAGTTCGAGTCTGGTTAACGGGCATAAAATTTTCGTCCTCTCCAACTTGGTGGAGAAGCCCTTGAGTGACCACAGAGTTGTACGTGCTGTCGCCCGTATAATACCAATAGTCGATCATCGACCCAAACATTGCTCCGCACTGCCACCAGTAGTATGGACTGGGAAGGTTTCCTGGGACATCACCTGTGTTGTTTCCGGTATACCATTTCATAAGCCCATAGGCAACTGTGCTGGCAGCACTCTTTATGGAGGCTAAGTACGTTAGCTATGCCCTAGAATCTGCCACAGGCATCCTTACTCTCTGAAGTAACATCTAACTCGATTGCGGCGACAGTAGAGCAACTATAAATACAAGCAGCTATCAGATATGCTAACTGATGTAGCTTCATAATGTATCGTATCGGGACCGAAAGTATCGTGACCCTTTTCAGGACGGCGGATAAGGTGGAGACACAAAGTTGGACTCTTGCCAGCAGTCGACGTTATGCCTGGCTATGATGGTAGGAAAGGAGGAGAGTTAATAATACAGCAGTCAGAGCTCGTAGTTCCACGATCTCGCCGAACTTTATGCCTTTGCGATGGAAAGAGTGACCGAAGGGGAGGATATGCTCACTCCAAAAAAACAAAATATAGAGATCGAGAAGACAGAATTCGTTCACGAAAAATGAACGAGGAAGAAACAGAGGTACTCTGACAAAGACATGCAAAAGAAATTTCGCCATGACTGAAGCCAGAGGCTGTGCAGGCCAAGTTGCTAAGAAAGGTCTTGGACAGAATGGAGCGCGCCTTGGCTGTATCAGACGACGTGCGCCATAACAGAGCGTTGCTATAAATGCAAAGGGGGCAACGGAAGATACGACATGCCGAACAAGCCAAGGACGCCCAAGGACTTGGTATTCCATAATTTGGTGATATGGATGTTTGTGGATGGAGAAGGAGCAGAAATATGCCTTATACAGCGTTAGAGTAGGATAGGCGCGGCTTGGTGGTCTTGGTAGTGACGTGGGTTACTTTGATGCCTAAGGCTACGAGCAGAGTAGAGAAGCTGCGAGCTTCGGTTTAGATGTCTCAGGGTAATTATAATCCCTATAATCTATATAATCTATATATGATGATATGATCAATTTTTTTAATTCGAAATACCTATACTGGTATGGCTATGCCTATGAGTTGAAAGTACTGTACACATATTTTCCGGAGCAGCAACCTTGGTACACGGTACTGTTTCTCCAAGACGCTATCAGGGGAACTGATGGAGGCGTAAAATTAAACTAAAGGGACTAGCCTAAATCCTCCCTAACCCTTCTCCATCTAACAATTAACTCCTAATAATACCCAGCGCCGAACATTTAAACTAATAAACCCCGACTCGCGCCGTTTAAGCATATCCTATAACTCTATAGGAGAGAAAAATGAACAAGAGCCTTTATCAGGCTGTAGCGAGGAAAAGAGAGCGAGGTGTAAATTAGGCTTGCGTATATTGATAGTCTCTCACAAATCAACCATCGTCATTTTTCTAATTTTTAGCTGCAAGATCGGCTGGAAGGTTGGATCGTCTCCGTCGTCGAGGGGACGCTCCTCCGATACCGATTTCTTGGCCACATTCACAGCCTCGGTAGTTTGCCTTCTTTTTTGCACGGCCTGTTCGCCTGGTAGGAAATGGATCGAGGCTCCAAGCTGCGAAAAGGAATCCATCAATTTCTTTTCTGCTCGTCACGTCGTCTTCAGACACATCACCTTTCGGTCCAAGTTCCTCGGTGGATGGCAGCACAGGCTTTGTCCGGTGAATCCCCCGATCAAGAGCCGATGGATTTTGTAGCTGGTGATTCCCCGCCGCGCCTTTGTTCATAGACCATAACGAAGATATAAAATCGGCTGAGTGGGAGTACTGTACTGCTGCAAATGGCTGAAAGTTCTTGAAAGCACTTGCAAGTGGCGGTGAAAAAGAACAATACAAAGATCACGTGCACTTGGGTACATATGATCTTGATAGTAAATACCTTTATTGATGTGGCAGTGACTTCATCCTCGAAAAGATATTGTTGAAATAGAGTGAAAGGTGATCAAAGTATATCCTCTTATTCTGGAGCCGCCAGTAGTTATCAACATGTTCTCTGTTTGCTGCGTCCTAGCACGTGATACTTTTGCCCAAGACCTGCTTGCTGCTCAACACTTGCCAACTTGTGTCACAGTCGGATAAAAAAAAAGCTTAGGGTAGAAAAGCGCTTCGAAATGAGGTATGACGGGATAATTCAGGTACAGAAATGTTGAATGCGCTATGGGATCCAAGAATAGGCTACAAACGGCAGTGCACTGTACGGAGTGAAAGATGGGGAATCTGTACACGGCGCAGAAGATGCAAATATAGATTTTCTATCAGCTGGACGGACTTCCTGGAGTGCTGGGTGCGGCGGATGCGGTGGATGTGACGGATGCGTGTGCCTTCATGCAGGTGCTGGCCGGCACGACTGGCGTGCTGACAGAATCCTGCCCTTCCGGCCAGAGAGCTGCCCTGCCACGCCAGCTTGTCAGCAAGGATGCTTGCTGCAGGCCTGGCTGAGATATCTGGACCGACTCACCGGCCACCGCACAGCACCTGTACCGACTGCATACGGAAGTACAGTGCAGTACGCACTGGAGCGAAGTACTTGCCGTGCTTGCTCACAGGGCCCCAGGCTTGGCAGCTCGATTATCTGCGCGGATAGGCGTGGTCGGGTTCTGGGGGGGAGTGAGGGAAGTACAGGAAGTACAGGACACTGTACAGGAAGGGAAGTAAGTACAGGAGTGTTCTGTCCTGTCCTGCTCTGCTCTGCTCTGCTCTGCTCTGTAAGCGCTGGGGTTTGCTCCTTGCTGTCGCGTTCGGCTCCAATTGGCTGCTGCTGGAGGTGCTCTGGTTTCGTTTATAGGGTGCTGCCAATAAGCAGCCGCCGCTGCTGTCTGCCCGTCAGTCACTGCCCTGTTCGTGCCCGGAGATGCCTGCCAGCGCCTGTAGATGCCCTGCAGATGCCCTGTAACTGCCCGGTAAACGCCCTGTAAGTGCCCTGTGGATGCCCTGTGAATGTCTGCACAGGCATGCCAGGCATGCTGCACGGGCGTGATCTGTTCGTTCTGTCCACCCATTAGCTCTCACCACTTGCCGCCAAACCACATTTCTCGAGGCGCCCTCACATCAACACCAAGCACTGGACAGGCACGGCACAACGACACATCCAATGATCTGCCAGCTTTACCGTGCAGCCTGTGCACTCCCCGACATGCTGACCAGCATGAGGACGAGTATCAGAGGGGGCGAGTGCGCGCGCAGATGCCACCACTTACTGGGGCCGTCGCGGCACTTCTCCCCGCTCGGCGTGAAAGGTGCCAAATATACTTGCGAGATTTTCCGGCATAGCATGCCGCGTCGAAATCCTCGCAAACCACTCTGTAAGACTGTGATTATCTAGAGCTTCTCTTTCTCTTTCCTGAATGCCTCGCTCAACCAACATTGAACGTTGAGCTTGCACATCGTCTCCCGGAGCCGGTGGAGTTGCAGTTGTCCTGGCACTTCTCGATCTATATCTAGATCGCAGCCTTGCGGTACCACGGCCATTGGAGCCCTCTGGATCCTCCTTCGCCCGTCACGGAGGTTTATAAATATACAAGATCCGGGCGTCTATTTGGGGACCAATAACACATCTACCTCAAAGCCTCCCGCGGGTCCTATCATATGCCCTGACGGTGAGCCTGGTTCTTTCCTCTGTACTTGCCTTTGTCCCGATCCCGCCTTTTTGGCTACTCTTTCCATGACACGAAGGACTTCATTCCCCACTTCCCATGCTGATCCAGGATGTAACATCCAGATTTAACTCATAGCTCATTTCACACCATTGCGCGCGCCTACTCAAAACCCTCCCATATCCCACGCTATCAAACTTCTCTCTCCTCGACAGCTGGTCTCTCCATTGTAATACCTTCATTCTCCTCGTCTTTTTGCTATCAGCATCTGAATCTTGTCTTCAAATTCGGCATCGCGAGTTGACTTGCGATTACCTTCTACAAGGTGTGGAGGCGTCTTATCATCAACCACTACTTGCTTCCTTTCTCAGCATTATGAGTTCCAGTAAGTGCAGTGCCTGCCCAATCGGATTGAGCCGCCGCTGAGCTGACACTCAGCTATAGCAGACGAGAAGAAACGACCGACTCCTCTGACGAGAGTCCGGACATCCTCAAGTACCTCGTCAGACTCATCGCTATCTACTCTAAAGGTCCCTCGAACACCACGCTTTGCTGAGGCTACCACCGTGTACTCGCCCGTCGAGCCGTCCGAGAAAGGGCGATCCCCATTTGCAGACCCTCCGACTACGAAGACCCAATTCCATATGCCTCAATCACAGCCGTCAGACATTGGCTTCGGCTATATCTCTCAGAACAATGCGGCTGCACATTCCCAAGGCGTGCCCGTTGAGATCCCACTCTCTCCGGCATCTCCTTTAAAGAGTGCCATGAGAGTGCCAGGCACCCCAGGGCGGAAAATTGACAACCCTCTCAGCCCAACATTCCGGGAAGAGCAGATCTTAGAAAAGCATGAGCAGCAGACAGAGAAGCAGCAAGCCAGGGACTTGGTTAGTTGACCCGAATAGCTCTCTATCGTACTTACTAATTTTCATTGCAGAAAATCAAAACAAGAGTTAGAATGGTTAAGCTACTTCTAAGGAGTGTCAACTTTAGCTGCAGCCTTATAGTCCTTGCTATGATTTCAACAACTATGCACATATTCTTGACGACAAGGAATCTTCCAGCAAGGAGCAACCTCCCTGCATGGGCCGTTGGAACTAAGGTATGGCCACAATATGTCGTTCTGGTGACATCTTGCATATCACTTGCATTTTGCATTATGGTTTTCTACGCATATTGGAGGGGTGGTCATCGCAGAGCTGAGAAGACTGCCGTTTACTACACCATCTTTGCTGTTGGCTTCTTCATATTCAGTATTGTCATGTGGGGTATGGCAGCTGGCATTCTTCAAGGTACAAAGAACGACAGTGGAAACCAAGATGTTTGGGGCTGGTCATGTGTCGACAACAAGAGGCGGGAGCTATTCAGCGATGAAGTTGACTATGCTCTTGTCTGTAGACTCCAAGTATGTCTTCCATGATATTTTTAATCCGATCATACACTAATGGGCACAGTCTTGGTCTCTAATCTGCTGTATCATCGAAGTCGTCGTGGAGACAATCACTATTATTATCTACGGCGTAATCTTTTACCGCTATTACTCCAAGCGTCAACTCCGCAAATCCATGGACGTCCGTGACCGCGCTCGCTCCGACCTTTACCTTGCCCAACTCCGTTCACAGTCTGCACCCAATACTCCTGGATTTGGACCCCTCTCTCCTTCTTACTCTGCGCACATGAAGTCTCCACGCTTCCCACCCGCAGCCTACGGTTCCATCTCCGACGCTGAAGAAGGCATTGCGCCTGGTACTCGCTTTGTTGAGGCCAAGTCTTCTTCTAATGCCTCCAAGCCATTCGCGTTGCAACCACCGCCAATCAAGGTCCACGCCGCCTCACCCAAGACGCCGCAGCAAGGCTTCCTCGCTCGCCCTACCCCGGTATCTGAGAACAGAATTGAACACGCACCAGTCGCACCTGGAGAGCAGACTTATGATGCTGTACCAATTCCAGGTGCATATGAAGATCCATCGAGTCCGAAGCCGCAGCAACAGACATTTGGGTTCTCTGGCTTGTCAGGAATCCCGGGACAGGCTGTCACGAGTGAACATAGGATTGAGAGCCCTCCTGGCAGTCCGAGACTGCCGAGGACGGCGTCAAGGTGATGCGACGACAATAACATATTTCCTTTGTTGACGGCGTTGGGGAGCTCTAGGGATGGTTGACTATGTCACTCTTTAGCCGGACTGAATTGGATCTTATTGATCTATATCTATACTTATACCTATCTCTGTAATAGTGAACTGAGAATTAAATACCGCTGTCTATAGTTTAGATTGAAGTAGATTCTCAGTCTCGATTTGATTTGGACGGTGAATTATATGCTGGTAGGACGTGACGGAGGCCTCTCACGACAGTGGATTTGTACTACTTTTACTATGATAGAATATCATCGCAATATAAAAACGGTCTACTGAATCAGTATACACCAGCTTGGTTGCATGTTCTGAACTTTCTTGGCAAAATCTCTTATGGATTTGGACCTGTTGCAAAAGGAGGTTTTATGTCACGCCTATGTATTCCGTTCCTCAAAATTAAGGTATTCAAGATAACGAGCCCATGCACCAGATAAACAATAATTGCAGGGACCGTAGCGAAATGCTCTCTGTAGAGCTCCTCTGTAAACTCCCCTTCCTCTCTATAAACTCACAATGGCACGCCCATTATTACGACTCTTCTCTCCCCGCATCGTAGCCCCTCTAAGAGGTTCCTTTCGGGCATCGTCCCGCCAATTGCCCTCTCCTGCATCAAGATCGGCGTTCCGCAGAACCTATGCAACAGGAAGTGGTCCCAATCCGCGACCGGGCCAAGACCCCTTTAAGGTGTGGCCTTTCGTGGCCATTACGCTTGCAGGAACGGGAGCATATGTGATGATGGTCAAGCAACGAACTGGTATGTTTCTACATCTCCTCTCTGCAAGCCGTCATGTCATATATTTCTCCAAATTTGAGAGCCGCTTTAAGAGCCAAGCGACAGGCTCTCTATAAAACCTTATCGTGGAGCTAAGCTTCCACAACTTACCCCGTCTCTCAGGGTCCACACCCTCATAGACCTCCAAAACTAAGACGTCGTTTCTGCAGATATGGCACCAGTTATCGGTGCTCCAAAGAGCTCTGGGCAGATCGCCGCCCCGAAGAAAGATACCCCTGCCTTCTCCTCCGACAAAGTCACCGTTCTGTTCGTGCTAGGTGGACCAGGCGCAGGAAAGGGCACACAATGCGCAAATCTCGTCCGCGACTACCACTTCACGCACCTGAGCGCCGGCGACCTCCTGCGCGCCGAGCAAGACCGCGAGGGCAGCCAGTTCGGGTCGCTGATCAAGGACTGCATCAAGGACGGCGCCATCGTGCCCATGGAAGTGACTGTCCAACTCCTCGAGAACGCCATGGCGGACACGCTCGCCCAGGCCGGTTCGACAAAGGGCAAGTTCCTCATCGACGGCTTCCCGCGCAAGATGGACCAGGCGATCAAGTTTGAGGAGACGGTGTGCCCAGCCAAGTTCGTCCTGTTCTTCGATTGCCCCGAGGAGGAGATGCAGACGCGCCTGTTGAAGCGTGGCGAGACCAGTGGGCGGGCGGATGATAACGCCGAGAGTATCAAGAAGCGCTTCAAGACGTTCGTCGAGACTAGCATGCCTGTCGTGGACTATTTCAGCAAGCAGGGACGGGTTATCAAAATCACGGCGGTGAAATCACCAGAGGAGGTATATGAGGACACTCGAGTGGCGCTGGTGAAGAGACTGGGCGACAAACTCTAAGCAAAACGCCTGTAAAAGAAATGTGCTTGTACATGTACAATTAGAACTTGGAGCGGAAGGCATTTTAAGCATGGAAACAGGAGCAATAGTCAGATTGTGATTTAGAAAGCCATTTTTATGCTACACTATGGCATAAGGCATGCAATGCACCGTGGTTCTATCTATAAAACAAACGCCTAATCCGTGCCCATCTCAACCATGTTATCCCGTCCTCCAATTCTTCTTCCTGCTCCCATACCGGCTGCTCCCGCTGCTTTTCTCTCGACCTCGTGCATTTCTCTCTCCTTTTGGATCTCAGCCTGCTGTCTCTCTCTTCGTACAACCTCTAGAACACCTCGTAGGCTCTCCTTCCAGGTATCTAGTCTTGTTGCGACCTCTCGCCATTGCTTCTCACCGAACACGCGGTAGGTAGTCCTATGTACTAAGAACATTTGCTTCTGCTGTGACAGCTTCCCCTCTACAAGACCAGCACGAATCACATCAATAACCCACATCTCAACATCCTCAGCTGGTATTTGCAGAGCCTTGGCAATCCGCTTATACTCGAGCTCGCGGCTGTTTGTGCTAGCTGCCAGGCTAGCCAGGGTGAGAAGACGCATCTTTCTGTATAACTTGCTACTATCTATGCCGGCCTCTTCGATGAAACCATCATGTTCGTCTTGAAAATCATTGTAATCCTCAAGTTCCTTTTCCGATACAACTTCAAGAAGTTCGGCATAGATTGGGTGCGAGTCGCTCAGGGCTTGGATTGTGGGAAGGGCGGTCAGATCCTGGAAATCGAAGTGTGTGCTGGATAGAAGGGCGGCTTTCAGAGCGCGCAGGGAGAGATTTTGTGCTTCCGTGGAGGAGACCTCGGATGCTTCGAATGTCCGGAGTGCCCGGAGAATATATTGGTATGCTTGCCTGAGTGAAAATATTAGTATCAGGTATTACAAGTGCAGGCAATTCTCAAAACTCACTCTTCTTCTCCTGAATCTTCTGCTACATCAGCAATATGTCCAAACAATTTTCGCTGGTCCTCCTCATCAACCTCCCATTGCTCAATCCAAGTATCCAATTTCTCCAACTGTGGTCGTAGCATCTCGAACAGTCCGCTTGTCTTGACTAATCGTAGAATAGCCTGAAAAACGTGGTACCGAACTTCATTGTCAGGCTGTAGAAGGTTGAAAAGAGTCGTAAGGACGGAGAGTGCGAGTCCAGAGCCATTGACAGGTGAAGAAGTGATAGGTCTTGACAGGTTCTCGCATACTTTTGGCAGGAAGATGTTGACGTTTGGCGACTGGACGATCAGATAGACTAGGAGGTTGTAGGCTGCGGTGAACTCCTTCTCTGGGGCACTGTTAAGGACGGTTGAAGAGGTGATCAACTTCTTGAGCGTATCGTCCTTCTGGTTGGCTTCGAGAAGAGGTTTAATCTCTGCTCGTACACCCTCAGCGCCATCAACTTTCTTCACATTGTCGATGTATGCAGCTAGTTCGTCTGCAAGGTCCTCAAAGGTGCCGTCAATGAACACTTGGTTCGAGTTTGCGGCAGCCATATCTGCGAGTCGAGATGATACTGCGTCGAGGACTTCGAGGGTGGGCGAAAGAACTCGTGAAGAGGCGGAGGGGTCAAAACTGCGATTGCGATCCATCGCGATGGATAAATTACAGTGTGCGCCAAGACTTCGAACGCTAATTATGACGCTAAGCCGTATTCGGCACCGGAAGAGCAATATCAGTGAAGTTTACAGTACCTACAGGGACATCAAAAATTTCCTTATCCTGCATAGTAATTGACCTCTGTGTACAGAATTTTTCATGTAAAACATTCCTTTCTGAATAATATCTCTTGGTACCTGTCGACGGCCCTTGCCAGGTTTTCGTATTTTTTTCGACACAATCTTCTTGGAGGACTATGTGATGTTACAGTTGAGTTTAGTGATACTAGGCAATTCTAAATTCTGCAACCTGAATTCTCTGTACATCTTTGCATTATTTTATCTATTCATGTCTGTCTAATGCAGGTGCCCGTCCTCGCTATGCAATAAAATTCTCAGTTGACGAAGACGAGACGAGGGATATCCCGAACCCAAGAATGCAAACACCACGCTATGCAAGTAATCAGACGTATTACCGCTACTCAAACCCTTCCCCACTCAGAATGCTCTTCAAAATTGAGGCACCAATCCCTTCCACAGCCTGTTCAAGTTCTCGTTCACCCACACAGCTACCTACTCTTTTCTCATCTCCTGTCCCGACACCACTGCCAAACCCAGGCTTTCTACCCCTCTTGCTAGGAGTGTTCAGTGCGACAAAAGATCCACTTTTCCCATCAACTCCGTTAATTAGTGAGAGCGTCTCCAAACTTCCAACGACGTCCCGAAACTCGGTGCTCGTGAGAGGCTGAAGAACTGAGTCCCGCCGGCAGAGCATACAATACGTATCATATAAAACTTTGACAGTTGGTGCTGCATTGTTTGATTTAGAGGGGGTTGCCATAACGTTCGATGCTGCCATACGTTTTCTCTTTTCTAGTGCCACTAAGGAGCAAAGAGCTGCTTTTTGTTGAAGATTGAGCGCCTTGAGTCTCTGATTAGCACCGTTTCCGAAGGCAGCAGAGGTGACCTTGTTGAGATGTGCAATGCTTGCTCTCGGTGCAGTCTCCACCGTCAGATCAGCAAGCAACTGAGAACCAGTCTTTATCTTGCAAGGAAAGGCCATTGATGGTGAGGAGAGGTTCATGTTCTCACCAAGAGGCTTTCTTGACGGACTATTTTCTACTTCTTGTTGGAGAGTCTGCTGGTATTTGTGCTTTGTTTCGGTCTCAATCAAGTCAATAACCCGACGGCAGATGTCTAAAGCCTTTCGTAAGTCACCGGTTTGGCTTGACACCTTTCGAGAACAAAGCTCAATCGCTGCAGGATGGAGAAAGGGGATGTAGTCGGGCATAGAACTGTCTGCAGGAATGAGCGATTTTAGTCGTGTTGTGATGACAGCCTTGATCTGTGTAGCACTATATGGTAAGAATGGAAGTAAGTGAGGCTTTAGATTCCGTGCTTTTAATCGAGGAAGGAAACGATCCGTGAGGTCGAGAGCGTTTGCAATCCCGATAAGGATGAGTCTAGATGACTTTTGGAGTGACCACTCGAAAAGCTTGTACATAAACTCCAGATCCAGAGTGAGGACATGATCAATCTCGTCGAGGGTGACCAGATAAACTGTCGTGATTCGCTTTCGAGGCGCGAATATGCCTTGAAGTGTATGAATCTCCTGGCCTTCCATAACGTCGACATCTTTGCAAAAAGTTTCCAGCAACGTGCCATAAATATCCTTAGAGGTCTTCATGCTCATGCAATTAACGTATGCTTTCTTGACCGTGGCACTGCTTTCGATCTCTGCGGTAACCTCGTTGACCATGGCACTCTTGCCAGTACCTGGCGGGCCACTAACATATGTGCATCCACCACAAGTCGACTTGATGCACATGTTTATGAACTCTGAAAGCTCTTTTCGTTCTTCTTCCCTCCCAACGAGTCGTCCCGGGTCGTTGCTCCTAGTGAATAATTGCCGCGCTGCATTATAGATTGTCATAGAAGATCCGCCCGGTGTCAAGGGTGTACGAGGTGTTCTTGGGGTCAAGGCAGTTCCACTGACGGTAATACGATGCCTAGGAGTTATAGGGACTTTTTTTGAGAGAAAATCTCTGTATCTAGGGGTCTGAGGTGTAAGAGGTTGGGTCGGCTTAGAGGCAGAGTTTTCTGTAGAAATAATATTGTCAGGGCCATGTTCGCATGTTGTAACTGAAGAAACCTACCATTGCCGCTTTTGGCTATATTAAAATGCTTCTTGATGGTAGATGATTGAAGAGCAGCTCGCGTGCTTGCTGTGCTATGCCCGGTTGGAGACGTCTTGACAACCTCGACATCAGCAAGCTCGTCCAGTTCCAATGATTCAGCATCCTGCGCTTTTGCCCGCGTGCGCCGCGTAATAAAAGGATTCTCTTTCTCATCGCTGAATAGCACTACCGTTGCTTGACGTTTCGCATGCGGAGTTGGTGACTTAGACGCTACAGTTTTTAATCAGTATATGAAAGAGACGGCAGGGGCTAAAGGTTGCTCCTACCAGCATCTGTCGCACTTCGTGTCCGTTTACCCAACACAGAAGTCGCCATGGCTCGGTGGTGCATGCAGTCTTGATCGCAGAAGAATTGGTGAAGGAGGAAGAGGTGGGAGGTTTGGTCTGAGGAAGTGGTGGCTGAAGATCAAGGATTGGTTGGAATGGAAGACGCGCTTTCCTCCCTTTCGCGTGTTCTACGCGGCGAACGCGTAAAGTGGTTTGATCAAGCGTTGTCGCCACGTGACCAGCCCTCCGTAGGGTCGATGTGCAGCGATTTAAGTGCAGGAGGGAAGTTGGGGTAGGATAGAGTATAATAATTAGAACAGGCTGTACAGTGGCACTTTACAAAGACACCGTGCAGAACGTCCTCGACTCTCGACGCCGCACTCGACACCGCACTCGATAGCACAATGCTCTTGCGAATGCCATCCCGCCAGCGGGCCGCTGGGATCCCTAATCAAGGCAATAATCCATCCCTACGGAGAACAGAGCAGATCCCGCTTCCCACCCGCAGCACTGGCAGTCAGTTGCTGTACCGTGACAGCGTGAGTACCTAGGTAGTTGTTCACCACTTGAGTACTCAGTGCCCGTGTATGCTATATCGAGATATGGGTGCTTCGTGCCCCATACCCATACTCCATCCACATGCCGGCATGATAGAGGCTGGTGCTATCTCCCAAGTATATCCGCAATTCATCTCCCCGTTATTATCATTATCATTATCAATATCATTCTCAATATCACAGCCCATAGCGGTAAATAAGATCGCATCACCAGTTGCCGAAACCTGGTTCTCGCACGTCGCATGTACATTTACGCGCCCACGGCGACTTTCAGGGGTCGTGTGCATGCTCGTCGATTCAGTGGCTGAGATGTAGCCGCCGGCACTGGGGCCCAATCACACTCTCCTGCCCGCCCTCTGCGTAAGTCCTCAGATCTTCTCTCAAAGCCGGCTACAAGTCAGATCATATCCATATGTTTGTGTGTTTCATTTCCTGCAATTCGACCTGAATGCGCGCCTGTCATCATCCAGCATTCTGAATATCTACCTCGTCTCTGACCTCCGTCGCGGTCGCTGAGAGTTGGCCTTCACTCCGCGCACTCTTCCGTAAGCAGAGCATTCTTGTACCCGTTGGGATAGAAGTGCCGTCGCTCGGATCCTATAAATAACACTTTGTGCAGCATCTAGTGTTGCCGTCGTAGGGGCGTAGCTTTCTGTTCTTGACGATGGCTTCTCGCCAAGGCAAGACTGATGAACTCTTCCTCCACCGACCATCAAACGGCGAAGACAGCCCGACAATTGAGCCTTTGAGGATAACCAAGCCTCAGTCGCCGGATCCTCCGCGAGCTGGCTCAGATTCTTCCAGCCGATATAATTATCCTCCGCCCTCAAGCAGCAAGCAGCAGACATTTCCACTACGGCCCGGAGCCTCGAGCTCAGCGGCTCCTTTACCATACCCCGATGACGAAGGTACCTTTCAGTTCCCGCGTCCCTCCGAAACTAGACCATATCGCGCCCCATATCCTGAGGATAATCCGACTCAAGTCCCGGGCAGAGCTACGCAAGAATCTCCATTGTACTCTTCCTCGTCCCCGCCTCCTCGAACAGGTTCTAGTGGGCAGGGAAGGCCAGAGTATGGCAGCGGAAAGGCATCATATGACACGTCGTCTAGACTAGGTTCCAGTCCTGTGGACAAGAGAGGCCCACGGCTAGCAGAAAGGAGGGGAGCGGCTCCAAAACCTCTTCCTGAGTCACCTGGCCCAGATTTACCAGATAAAGAGGGCTTATTTGCACAAGAGCCAAGAAGGACAAGGCAGAAGGTTTCTGGCCCACAAGAGGATTACAGCCAGCGGTATAACCAAGCGGCAACAGATGGAAATGGGGGTCTGATAGCTCCAACACCAAGTTCGATGAACCGCTTTTCTTCCACAGCTTCAACTTCGACCACACGAGCTTCAAGAGGTTCTCCGGCTCCTCCAGAAACCCCAATACTAGGCCCAGGTGAAATTGGTGGAGGAATTGAAGCACGCTATGCTGCTGCAGGAATTTCTGGCACCGCTACGTTGAGTAGTCTTCAGGCGCAAAATGCTGCCGCAGCCCTGCGATCTAATCAGTATGCCCCACCACCAGTGCCACAACTACCCCCCACCCCAGGATTGGTGCCTGCTCAACAAACTCCTCGTCCTTGGACACCTACCGAATCACCAGAATCTCAGCCTCATGGCCCACCGACCATTTATCAGGGGTCTAACCAAGTAACAGGGGCGAGCTCGTCGCCACCGCAAGGGCAGCATGGACAACAATCCTTGGAAGGTTCCCGCGTATCACCGCCAACTGTTTTAGAACAGGACTTTCAACGGATGCAATTGTCGGCATCACCGCCCCCAGCTTATTCCAGCGTTACCGTTGATGGTGGCAGCTCTAATCAATATCCTAATGAGAAACGAGCCAACGTAACAGCTGCGGCCAAACCTGATGTGACATCACCTTTGGCTTCGCCTGCTTTGCAACACCCTGGCCATCCAGCGTTTGCAAACGATCCGAGGCAACCTTCGACCAGTAATGTTCAAGAACAAGGCGGACCAGTCCACCAAGTCGCGAACGCTTCTCCTTTCCAGCAGGCTGGCCCAGCGTCACCACCGCCACTGCCAGAGGGATGGATCGCACATCTGGACCAAACATCTGGTCAATATTACTATATACACCTGCCTACTCAGGCTACACAATGGGAATTTCCGAAGGGTCCAACGCCGTTGAACCATGATGCCGCACCACTGTCACCGACCCTTTCAACCTACGGTAATCCGTTACTTTCTCCAGGTCTCAGTGCGTTTGGAAAGCAAGCTCTTGGGTCACCAATGTTTTCTCCTCATACTCCTGGCTATGCTGAGAGCATAATGAGCGTAACGTCCCAAACTCCCACAGCGGCAGGATTCTCAGGGCCTCCACCCAGTGCTGGGGTCGACATGTACAAAATAGCTCCAACCAATGCTGTATATTTTGGGCCTTATCTGAAATACATCAATATGGACCTAGAGCGAGGTGTATGGCTCGGTTCTATAATGCTTGTAACGGATGGCCCACAGCCACCTACCATTCATATCCATAAGACTATTGACCTGTCACCCAATCCAAGACAATTGAAAGCTAGTCCAATATTCACGCATCAGAGATGGGTATTCTACCGCTATGACGTTGATCTCCAGATGAGCGATGGTCCGGGGGACAAATGGACATATGCAATTACATCACATCTGGGCTGTACACGCTATGAATTCCTTATCGCTGGACGCTTTGAGACTAACTGGAGATTTATCGCGCACTCTGGGAATGATTTTGCCATGAACACAAATGCAAATGAGCGATCAAGATTGGGAGGGATTGGCTTTATGTGGAAGGACATTTTACAAAAGAATGTGGACTGCGGTGGTTTCCACGTGCAGTTAGGTCTTGGAGACCAGATTTATGGAGATCGGTTGTGGAAGGAGATTCCGTTGCTCAAGCAGTGGCTTGCGATGAGTGGTAAAGACAACCGAAAATCGGCCCCATGGACAGCCAGACACGAGGAAGATGTGTCTCATGCCTATTTTCACTACTATACAAGCCATTTCGATCAGCCATATTTACGGGAAGCATTTGCGCAAATTCCACATGTGTTGCAGATCGATGACCATGATATGTAATCTTATCTTCTCCTATCTGATGAGACCTTGCTAACAATGAAAGCTTCGATGGGTTTGGCTCATATCCAGAATACATGCAGTCCTCGAATATGTTTAAAAATATCGGACGCATCGGGATTGAGATGTATCTGCTTTTTCAGCATCATACTACACTTGAAATCCTTCGAAACGTTAGTGATGACACGGACCTATTCACAATCACTGGAGCAGGGTGGCATTTTGTGAAATACCTTGGTCCTGCCGTAGTAGTTGTGGGACCAGACGGGAGGTCCGAACGCACTCAGCAACAAGTAATGGCGGGCCCAACGTACCAGGGAATCTTCCCAAAGATTGCAACTTTACCACCTAGTGTACAACATTGCATCTGGATGATATCTGTTCCGATCGTCTATCCACGACTCGAAGCTGTTGAGAGTTTTGCCAGTGCTGCAGCGACAGGAAAGAAGGCGGTAAATTCTACCTATAACCTTCTTGGAAAGGTCACCAGCTCGGTGGCAGGCGTAGTTGGAGGGAAAGAAGTCGTTGCTTCGGGGTTCTCTCAGGTCAAAAAGGCAGTTGGCAAGTCAGGCCTCATGGGTAGCGTATTGAACTCTTTCGGAGACATCGATATTGCAGATGAGCTGCGAGATATGTGGACACATGACTCAAAAGATCTTGAGAGGACTTACCTGATCAGGACACTCCAAGGTATTGCACATCAGAAGGGTATCCGCATGACCTTCCTCTCGGGCGGTAAGCTATTTTGTCCCAATTGACATTTAGAGAACTGACAAATCTTTAGATGTTAATTGCTGCGGCGCTGGTCTCGTCCATGATCCCGCCCACCCCAGTGACCACAAGACAATGTATCAAATCATCTCATCCTCAATTGTAGCAGCCCCACCGCCTAGCTATGTTCTTAAAATGCTGCACAATAACAAGCCTCTCTACATCCCTCAGAACGGGCACAAATCTAGCCATACAGTTTCAGACACCAAAGAAGACATGATGGAGATATTCCAGGCTGATACTAATGGTGGACCCCGCGAAATGAAGAAGCTAATGGGCAAGAGAAATTACGTTGCATTTGTGGCATATGATCCGAACGATTTGGGTGTAGGAGGTAGCCAAGGAGGCAGTGTGCATAGTGGCCAGCAGGGGCTGTCAAAGTTGAGCCTTGCGGTGGATTTTTTGGTTCAGGGTGATGGATCGTTCAATGCACCGACAAAGTACGGGCCAGTAATTATTCCCAGTCTTGAGTTTGGGCGGTGATAAGATGGGCTAGTAAAGACATTTGGAATTGTGACTCGTTCCTTTCGTCCAGAATTGAAAAGAGGAATACGGGTTGGGCATTTAAATTGGCGTTAGCGTAAGCGTTGAATTGTTTTTATAGCAGAAATCTTACAGCTATCATTCCTTCTTAAATGTTCTATTTAAATCGGATCTAACTATGCATCGGCAGCTATAATTACTCCCTAATGTCAACGGAGATGACTTTAATCTATAGCATGCTCCACCTTTATTTATTTTTCTATTCCAATCCCCGGGCCGGAAGAAGTCACAGATCAAGCAGCTTTTTTAACTCCCTTGCCGTATCATCCGGGCTATTGACCGAATGGCCTATCGTTCTTGGATCCTCGTAAATTTCGTAGTCATTTCCGCCCTTGTATGTCTTGTCGCCAAAGAAATGGATCGTGGTATATGCAACGCCACCTGGTTTCTTGCTCTCGGCCTCGAGGTGTTTCAGGCAGTAGGTCTTGTCCCATCCCGTTGGGAAGACATCGAAAGAGATTTGGCCACCAATAGAGTATCTGCAATGCAACATTGTCAGCCTTGTCCTTATAGCAGATCTAAATGCCCGTGTGGACTCACGTCAACCCCAGATCAGAGAATTTCTCTCTCAATACCGCAACGAATGTCTCCCGAATCTTGTGCACTTTGTCGTATCTCTCGTATTCGTTTCTCTCCTCAATACTTGCGTTTCTTCCAATTGGGCTGACGTTGACCATGCCGTTACGGAACTCGATAAATGTGCCTCTCTTCACCGGGAGGTCCAAATCCGCGAGGTAATGCAGCATGAATTTCACCAGCTGCTTGTATTTGTCCTCTCCAAGCCACTTTATGAAGCTGTTAGATTCCAAAGGAACACCACATTTGTAGGCAGTCAGCCCGTTCTCGGCGAAGCAGAAATCAAAGATGGAGGTAACAGGGGTGGAAGCCGAGCCGAGTTGTTCTTCTTGCTTTACGAAGTCGGAACCGCCGACAAAGCCGATGGCCACCTTTTGGCGGGCATCGGAGAGCAGTTGAAGCATCTCTGGGGACACAGTCTATATTATCCTTTAGCAATTGTACGGATTGATCTTGGGGCGTGAGAAAATACCCTGCGCGCTGCGGTGAGGGTACCATCGACATCGAAGAGACAGATAGTATTACGGATTGGGCGCTCCGTAAGCGCCGGGTAGAGAGCTGCACCTTCAGACATAGTAGAAGTGGTTTTGGGAAATAGAACGGTGGAAATATCAGAATGAACTAAAAGCGGAACACTTGCAATTTTGAGGGGTTGGAGGGGCGATGACAGCTGTCCGTTCGTTATCGTCGCTTCGGAGCTAAGATAGCGGTTAGGGTAATGAAGCGGCTAGCCTCAATCACTCATGTTCCTCCTACAGGATGCTCAACAGCTTATCAACTAAGGATGATGGCAAATTGGCAATATACCATTGCAGGCAGCTATCAGTGGCGCTTTCTATACTGACTGTCTTGATCTTGAGCGAGACTGACAAGAAAGTATATGTTTATTTAATTTACGTTTGCCTAGCTATATATACAAAAAATGTGGCTTCCGACGCAAATCGTCCTAACACCAGATACTCCAGGGTATCGAACGCATGAAAGCGAAAATTTACGCTCCCAAAAAGGGAGGCTTTCAACAACGCTATGTCTCCGGCCAGATTCCGGTAATCTCGATCACGAGGTTGACAACAGTGCCGATAGACCACAGAATGATCAACCCCCAGCCAATTCTCCTCGTCATAATCCATTTGTTTAGAGGTACAGCTATCAACAGGCCCACCAGCGTTATGAGAAGCGTGATGGCCGAGATCATCAAACTACCACTAACCTCTACCTGATATGGCCTGTACTTCATAGGCTTATGTGGATTCTTGGCGTGCTTGTGATCTGCCTCCTTAATTGTCATATAAAGACCACTGATGCCAATACCAAGGAGGATGTTCAACATCGGTCCGCCAAAGCAAGCCGAGAGTGCCATGACGGGATATCCAAGGCGGGCGACAGTTATGTCAGCCACCAAATCCCCTAGTGAATTACCAACAGCAAAAATTGTGAGTCCCAGAATTGCATCGGAGATGCCTAGGATGACGCCGAAGGCCTTGAGTACCCCGACGACTTCGTTCGCGACTGTTGAGATCCAAGCGATACTGACCACAAAGCCAAGGAAGCAAAGTAAATATCGGTATTTGGGTATCTTGTCAGGCGTAGTAGTCAATATAAGAATCGCAAAGGCGATGAGTGATCCTAGAAGAGAGTACAAGACGAAGCGAACTAGGAGCATTGGGTCCAGTTTGTCATCTGAACTATTAGCCCAGACGATGATCATGACGAACAACGGAGCAGTAAATATCTGCACGGCCACAAGCCATCGATTCCAATCCTCTGATGACACTGGAGGTCTAGAAGGTGAATTGCTGGCTTCTAGTGGAGTAAAATCCTGTTTTGAAGTAAGAGGAATGGAGTGCGGTTCGTGATGAAGGTCTTCGACGGACATAGCAACTGTAGCTGTATTGCCATGTCCGCCGACTCCTCGAAGTGCAGGGGACGTTGGTGTTGGAGATCCATGATCAATCGTGCTTCTCCGGTAGTGTAGCAACTCAGGTTCTAAATTTTGTTCTAGAGACGGACTATCCAGTGGTGGTGCCGAAGTGCTCTTCCTTCCCGATCCTCCTCTTTTCGGGCCAACAAGTAGTAGTTCATCTTCTTTTAATTCACTTTCCACTATTGGAAGGGTGATTGCAAGGAGAAAAATAGGGAGTGCAGAGACAACACTGAAAAACTTATTCCAAATACTTTTAGTTCTCCAATTGATGAGGGTTGGGAACAGTACCGAAAGAATAACCCGTGGGCATGGCAGCCAGTCGTAGGGCCACCATTTTATGGGGTTGATTGACTCCAGCTCTGTGTTGTCATCGACATAAGATGATTCTGGGAAAACTGTTGCTTCCGGAAGTAACAGACTAGGAGCCCGTGAATCTTGGGCCGATATTGGTTGAGGGGAATCGGTATAGGCAGGAAACGGCGACGCTGGCGAATATGAACGGGATCTGATACCATCCTGAGATTTAGGTATTATAACCTGAGGACGTCTTGGTGATCCGGCCGAAGACGATTGTGCCGTCGAGTCCTTTTTCTGGCTGGCGGAAGTCTGAAAGATGTCTGTCCGTAAGTCTGCCCGCAAATGTCGAGCACCGGGGTATCCGCCCTCAGGTGGCGCTAAGTGATCCTCATATCTTCGACGCCCAAGGGACGGCATGGGGCTTACATCTCTCGAGTCTGAATCTGATGGAGGAGGTGATAAAGAGAAAGATGGCGACTGTTGCGCGTCGCTAAGATTGATTAGTGTGTTATTGCCTGCAAGGGAAGCTGAACCAGATGCAGCTCTTGGTTCGACATCTAGGAGCCGTGGAAAGGTCGGAGTCGTAGCTATAGTACCAACTTCTAGTGCACTAGCCACAGTAAATTCAGCTGGGTCTGGATCTCTCTCGTCGTCGGCATCATTCATCGAGACCGCTCTTGTTCTACGAATAGAAGTGCTCGGTTGAAGGTCTCTAGTACCATCCGCGCTAGTTACAACGACAATACGAGAATGATCTTCAGGCAGTGTAGATACTGATGTAGTAAGAGGGTCTGGTCCCAGATCATCTGAGTACCGGCGGAGGTGGGTTGGCTGGTGGATATTTCTAGACTTTTGCAGAGACGATAAAACTGAGCGGAACTCCAGGGCGCCCACAAGACTCGGCCGAATATGATTCATGGTATTGCGTCGGCTACCTCTAGGTCTCACCACCCGCATGCTGTTAGCCACCTCTGTAGCTAGAAGTCGTCCTTGATCTCCTTCCGTGTCACTATCGTCCTCGGAGTAATCTCTGTCGTTGTGGCCAGGGCTGACTCCTCGTTCTAGCACATCGAAGTCTTCCGATCTGTCACTCATGAGACCCATTCTTTCTTCAGCAGGGGAAGCTTCGTCGTCTACATCGTCTTCCTGGACCTCTATCTCTTCGTTTCCAGGGGTGTAATAGTGGCCATGTGCGAGAGTATTTCGTTCTCTTCGCCTTCGCCGCCTATGCAAATACCAGTGCCAAGTCACGACGGTTGCCACGTAGAAAATATAAAAGCCGATCATAGCACAGCATTCCCATAGATAGAGATGGCCATCCGCCAAAAATACCATGCTGAAACTTGCTGCAACAATAAAGAATCCAATATCTCGGACAAACGCCTTCTTTCCAACCTTAAATTCTCTAACCAGGGCCATGGAACCGGCTACCACTGCAGTAATAAAGCCTGCAGCACCAATCAACTCGCCAACTGCTAGGCTGCCACTATGTGTGCTCATGGCAGCAAAGGTCGAAAAGACGTCCGGACTCCCGTTTCCAAATGCCAAAAACGTAACACCCGCCATGCTTTCGCTCATGCCTAGGATATTCGCGATGGTGCTTAAATTTATGCAGAAAAAATCGCTCGCTGCGATGCCAATAGTGGTAAATAGTAGTGCAAGCCATAGCGTGAGAATGATGAAGGCAATTGCGGGGACGTTTGGTAGAGAGCAATAATATAAGGATAAATACGACAAGAGGCCAGCTTCTTCATCGGGGCAATTCGCTTTTATGAAAGCGCATTTGTCTTCGGCATGATGGACGAGGCGACACTTAGGATGCTTTTGTCAGATATAGTTCACTGTGAATCGCAGATTCTACCAGGAAAGGAGGAGCTCACTTCTTCATCTCTCTTCAACAGTCGCGAGGCATCTAACTCGGCTACTGCTCGTCTCTGAGCAACCCCATATTGGCTTCCATGTTTATATCTTGCAGTCTGATCAGCCACGAGGCCTAGCAAAGCAAGTGCGCACAAGAAGAGGACGGTGATGTAGAATGCTCTAAAAGAATACTTTGGCTTGACCCGGCGGCGGATCGCCGCTGTCGATGTCGATGTCGCTGTTCGCATTGCATTGTCTGTTGCTATATTGCAATCTTATTTAACATGCATGACTGTAACTCAGAGCAACAATATGTGATCGCAGAAGCTTGGTTGCCAAGATAAGAAATGCATGGAAATATGGATACTTGGATTCGCCCTTTTCGGCTCTCCGCCAAGCTCTCATGACGAAACTTAGATAGAGCGTAAAGTCGCTCGGAATCTTGGTTTATCTAATCGTGTTACTGCCTAAGGCATAAATGTTTTGCTCCGACTCGACATAAACAAACGCGCCGCGTATCAACAGTGACGACGGCCATCAACGACAAGTACAGTGTTGGGTGAATTATACAATATGCCTCGAGTAGCTCAACAGCCGCGCGCTGCTGGTAGCAGAAATGCTTCTGGCTCAACGGCAACGAGCCCCTTCAAATCACCTATCAAGTATGAGACCCTTGGGGAGACCTGGCATATGAGAACTTGCTGAAATTGACGAAATACTAGAATTCCATTGAACGACGATGCTCAAGAGAAGGCAAAACGTTTACAGTCACGGCATGCGCTTCACGATATGCAAATGAACCAAATCAAAGCTGCGGCATCTCCAATGCGCAAGCTCGGTAACTTCGAACGAGCAAACAGTTCATCTCCATCATCGAATCCTAAGACACCTGGACGAGCACGGGATCGTGGAAAGGAGAATGATCTTGATGATGATTTCATCAACGTCGGCGGGACAGCTGTCACGCCAATGAAGCGTGTACCCATTCTTGCTAACTTCGAGGAGTGGATGAAGATGGCCACAGACAACAAGATCAACGCTACGAACTCTTGGAATTTTGCACTAATCGATTACTTCCATGACATGACATTATTGAAGGAGGGAACTGGTGTTAATTTCCAGAAAGCTAGCTGTACCTTGGACGGCTGTGTTAAAATCTATACAAGCAGAGTCGACAGTGTTGCTACGGAGACTGGGAAACTACTAAGTGGTCT
Source organism: Aotearoamyces nothofagi (assembly GCA_015345905.1). NCBI lineage: Eukaryota > Fungi > Ascomycota > Leotiomycetes > Leotiales > Tympanidaceae > Aotearoamyces > Aotearoamyces nothofagi. Next base: position 115,641 of record JADDTR010000003.1, on the reverse strand, counting down.
TGCCGACAGCGGCAATAATAAGAAGAAACGAGGTGCTGAAGGCGAAGATGGAGAGGAGAGTGAAGAAGAAGTAGAGGATGAGGATGGTGTTGTGCGAAAGAAGCCAAAGAAGAGAGTATGTTTTATAGAATCTTTGGCTACATTAACACCCTTTTAACATTACCCAGACTCAACGTTCCTCGGAAGCTACCTTGGCCCCATCATTTGCGCCTCTTCAATTAAAAAAGTTTGAACTAGAATTCTCTGTCGATCCATTATTCAAAAAGGCATCGGCAGATTTTGATGAGGGCGGTGCGAAAGGCCTGTTGCTTAATCATCTAGCTATCGACTCACAAGGTCGAATTGTTTTCGACAGTAGTGATGATGCTGGCGATGCTTCTGCTGAAGGTCAGGCAACAAGGAGAAAAAATGACGTTGTGGAGGAAGAAGAGGAGGAACAGACACCTGAACCAGACTCAATGCTTGACGATAGTATTGATGATGGTGAGGATGTTGAGATAGATATCGCAGCACTTGGTGCAAGGTTCTTCCCAAACCTTGAACGCCTAGAAGAGCAAGATATCTGTCCATCGCTGAAAAATTTTGATCTTGGGGATCCATCAGGCTCTATGGACATTCCCTTCTTGAAGGCCCCAGAGGATTGGCGACAAGAACGGGAGAAGTCCACTGGTCCCGGTGCGGTGGGTGACAAATCAGGTATTTTCCTCGATGACGATAATCCTGCAGGATTTGAAGACGACGAGGATGGCCTGCTTGGAAACTTCGATATACCACCCGATACTGGTTTTGGGGAAGGTGGTGAAGCCTGGGCCAGAGATGCTGCAATGGAACCGCAAATGCGAGTACATGACGCAGGATATGATAACGATGGTATAGGTGGAGATGGCGAAGAAGGAGAGGCAGGCACATTTGATCCAGCTAGTGGTGAATTCGTCGTATCTCTTAGCCAACAGGGCAAAGTCGAAGGGGGGCATGAGGATATTTTGAACTATTTCGATCAAGCTTTGCAGAAAAATTGGGCTGGGCCAGAACACTGGCGGATACGAAAAATCAAGGATTCTAGCAAACCAGCTACAGCAACGAAAGCCCGGAAAGAGAAAGAGCCTTTCGAGATTGACTTTCTATCGTCGCTGGACCCAAGTCTAGCGGAGTCAATTTACACCCCTGCGTCATCAAACTCTGCCATATCAATGCCAAAGAAAGACTGGAAATCAAAGACACGGAATCTGCTTCCCGACGACAAACACTTCAATTCTAAGCAGCTACTTCGTCTCTTTCTGAAGCCCAAAGCCAAGATGCGTAGTCGGCAAGCAGTGAGCAGTAAGTCGGGTGGGTTTGGCCAGATGCCTTCAAAGGAAGACGACGTACCGGAAGGAGAGATGGACGAGGCTTTCTGGGCTCGTAAAGAAGATCCCGTGACAGCTGGTAATGATGACCAGCTTCCACAAGGGGATTACGATGCCAACTTCTTCCAAGATGACGGCCTTCCTATAGCGGGGGGAATAGACGACGATGACGATATGGAGTTTGCTGATGCTCGGGACCATTTTTCACCTGGAGCAGAAGGCCATGGAGGCGAGGGCGGCATGGACGGCATTGCTAACGTGCTCAATGGCGGTACAATGGGAACCCACGGTATAGAAGGAGAAGGCGCATTTGGTACACAACTCGTGACTCAAAGTCGCAGATTGAGGCCAGAATACGTGCAGTATGCAAGAGTAGCGAAGAAGGTTGATGTCAGAAGGCTTAAGGAGGAATTATGGAGAGGAATGGGGATCGAAGAGTCCGATTTGGTAAGTCGTTACTCGAATGATGTGATTACATTATATGTATGCTAACTCTACCGTAGAATCCCCCTGCGCAGACGCCAGGGCGATTGCCCACGCCACCGGCCTCAGCGCCGAGAAAGTCGGAAGATGAGACTTGGAAATTCACATCAATGATGCAAGAACTACAGAGTGTTTACCCGAAGCAGGTTATGACCGACATCTCAACGAGTTATTGCTTTATCTGTCTGCTACATTTGGCGAACGAGAAGGGGCTTGTGATCGAAAACCAGGAGGGTCTGACAGAATTGAAAGTTACAAAGGATCCCACAGCTGAGATCACTGTTGGTGGTGGTGATTAAAGTCAGGAGTGAGTGCATATTATAGCAGTCTTGTGACCTTAACCATTGTATTGGTCTGTCTTAATGGTGTTTGGAGTAGGGCTTGATAGCATGGATGGGATGTGCGGGTATGCTAATGCATGCAAATAGCAATGTAACGTCTAGTCATGATCTTTTAAACTATCATATTTCATTGTATCTATGCTTCATTAAAAAGCTACAGTGGCCTAGCCACAGCACAGATATCGCCAATTCATAATTTGTGCCAAAAGGATCCGCCGCCCACTCGATGCTAATCGGCATATTTCACATGTCTTCGGCTCGCTGCTTGAAGCGTACGCGTGTTTCGTCCTGAAATTCTAAAAGGCATATGTCCCTGCTTGTGGCATTCCAATGACTTGTAGCTGTTGAGACGGTACTTGATGATATCCAAAAGTTTCAATTCTCAAACATGCTCCATCTTAAAAAGGGTAGTATCTTCCGAGTCAGCCTGTGACACAGTAGTCGATATGGCCTGTAAGCTACTGTTTCCGTCTTCCACTTTCTCAACTTGTTGTCGCCATCGCTGTGGCATAATCGTGCTAAAGTTGAAGTTGCCCTTTGCCGATCTTACAACCTCGCCCTTCTCTGTGATGATAGCATCGATAAGGGAATGCGGTGTAACATCGAATGAGGGATTCCAAATATCAATATTCTGGTCTGCAATCGCTACTCTCTCTGAGTGTGAAACGTCTACCTTGCCATCTTTCCCCACCACAGCTCCGCTAATTTGAGTTAATTCGGTCTTTGCTCTATCTTCAATTTTGATACTAGCTCCAGTCTCGGTCTCAAGGTCGATGCTAGTTGTAGGCGCCGCAACAACAAACTTGATGCCATGGTACTTAGCAAGCACAGCCAATGAGTATGTACCAATCTTATTCGCAGTGTCGCCATTTCGTGCAACTCTATCCGCTCCGACGATTACTGCTGATATGTTCTTCTCCTCCTTCAAACGGGCAAACAAAGCACCTGCCATGGAATCTGTGATCAGCGTTGCTGGAATCTTTTCATATACAAGCTCAAATGCTGTTAAGCGCGAGCCTTGGTTGTATGGTCGAGTTTCAGTACAATAAGCGTGGTCAAGATAGTTCATCCTATGTAGACTGCGTATTATACCTAGAGCCGTTCCATGTCCTGACGTTGCTAGAGAGCTTAATTGATATATTAGTACTCGGCACTAGATAGATGAAATGTTTGCGCCTTACCCTGTATTGCAGTGTGTCAAGACGCTCAGCTTTCTGTAACTCCTATCTGGAGCCCCCTGGGTTCCCGGTGGGCTTGTTGTAAAATAACGCAACACATCATCTTGATCGATAGGGGTGGCGACTGGCATTTGCTGTCTTCTCAAATACTCTGCACCATATCTGCCAATTGCAAGATTTGTAGTCAAATCATCTTCAAGAATCTTTTCTGCTGCCAGAATATATGCTTTTCGGATTGCCGCAGCATCAGGCTGTGCTTTCTTATCATCATTTAAGTTGCTGTCTGCAATAGCTGCAATATTCACAGTAACTTTGAGTAATCGAATGGCATTTGAGAGATCAACAGCAGTCGGCCTACTGCCCATGAGGTAGTCTAGCTTCGTATTTATGTAGTGCAATTGGTTATCAATTGTTGACTGGCCTGTAAGCCGTAAGTATGAATATGCAGCCAATGCTCTGAGCAGGTTATCTTACCAAACGATCTCGTTTCGAGTTCAACTGCCAGTGACAATGCCGCTACGATTGCGATTGCTGGAGCTCCTATATTTTAACCCTCAGTCATCAAGAGTTTACTACGCCATTGACTGAAAGTCTTACCTCGAACACGCATAGATTTGATACAGTCAAATGCTTCTTCGCAGGTTGTCACATTGTCATAGACGAACTCGTGTGGAAGCTTCAACTGATCCAGCACTTCCAGTTTGCCCCGCGTATATTTGATAGCTTGTAGCCCTGCCATGATGCCAATAGGTTTAATCGGCGTTTATCGATAAGATTGCAAGTAAGTTAAGATTTAAGTGTGCGTGCAAAAGGCAAATACCTCTTCAGAAGGGTCTATGCGAAGTTGAAACCGGGTCAAAAGCACAGAGTCTACACCACAGCATCAAGATTGTTCAAATGCAGCTCCCCTCAAGAAGGCATTGGGCGGTCAGACGCTTTTCTGCCGGGCCCCACTCTCAAAAACGGTAAGTCCAAATTTTAGCCTTCAGCACTAAATGTTTAAGGGCCTGCACGTGACCCACAGACGGGAAACTTCAAAACTCCACTGCGAACTTTTTCTACATTTCACGACTAACGACCAACGACTTCCATCACCGACACAATCAACGTCACGATGGCAAAGGAACGCACCCAACGCAGCGGCCTCATTGTCGGCTTGAACAAGGGCCACGTACGTCTACCCTCGTCTCACCTCTTGGAGGATCCCTTCTGCACTTCAACATTTGTCTTGAAGTGAAGGCGATGGACCTGGGCTAATTTGCGCATTACAGAAAACCGAGGCTAGAGTTGTTAAGCCAAAGCCATCAAGAACCAAGGGTCACTTGAGCAAGAGAACTGCTTTCGTTCGTGAGATCGTCACTGAAGTTGCTGGGTACGCTTCTGTCGCACTCAATGGCGATGAAAATATACTAACTGTTGTGCCTCTACAGCCTCGCACCATATGAGCGTCGTGTCATCGAACTCCTCCGAAACAGCAAGGACAAGCGTGCCCGTAAGCTGGCGAAGAAGAGGCTTGGTACCTTCGGCCGTGCGAAGGCGAAGGTTGAGCATCTCACCAACGTGATCGCCGAGTCCCGCAGAGCTGGTCACTAAATGTCTCGTTACTCTGGCTGGTGAATGTTACGCAGTTGGTGGGAATGTGGGAATGCATTACTGGATGGACTTCTGCACAATAGGGTGCTGGACTTTACAATGGCTTGCAATCGACATGGAAATTTCCGTCAATGAATCACACTTGATACCAACAAATTCATTCCCCGAACACTTGTGACATGCAATATTAGAGAGTTAAGAAAAGGTTCTGTCATTGAGCAGGTTGTCTTGACCGAGGCTCTAGATAAACTCCACGCTATGACAAGACTCCCAAAAATGCTACACAACACAACTTAAGTCCGTAATCGTAATCTCATATCTACTTCCAATCCCTCTCGTAAGATTATCTTTTATCACTTCTTACCAGGTAGCTTGAGCCATTTTGGCACACCTCCTTTGCCTTTTCCACCTCCACTAGTTCCCTTGTCCTTCTCTTGAGCCTTACTAGCAACTGTGCTGTTTTCTTCTTGCTCCTCAGCAGCCACAATCTCCTGAACCTGTAACTCCTTAGCCTTGCTTGCGAACTGTTGCTTCAATGTCGTTGCACTGCGAGCACTATCACTTGCTTCATCCTCCCAATTAAAATTAACCAGCATACGTCCAGCAAAACCGAGGTCCTTGATCAGGCGTACATTGGTATCTTTTGGAATAGTCTGCGGTCCTTTCGGGCCCATCCATACAAGTGCGAAGGGCTGGTCTTCTGCTACAATCACACCCTGAACAAACTCGTAGAGAGTAGCACCCGAGTCAAGTGATGTAAAGCTTGATACAACTGTCAGTTGATCGGGAAAACGAACTTTGATAAATACATCCTTGATCGCGGCTTGCTTTGCAGCTTTCTCTTCTGCAAGAGCTTTCTCCTCTGCATCTGAAAGCAGGCGCTGATTATGTGAGCGGCCTTGCAGTCTTGTCTGGTGGAGCTTGGCATGAGCAATTGTGGGCTCATAGTCGGCCTCATTGTGTGCTTGCAATGCGGCTTTTGGAGTCTGAGATGAAGGCGCCGCAAAAATAGAAATGGGCCGTTGGTTGGGTCCAACGACAATTTCTTCTGGTGTAGGCGATTCTAATATGGAGGCTTTTGATGGTGTTGCTGGAGTAGGCAAAATACTGTCAGATACTGTTGAGCTTTCCGTAGGAGGCTCTGAGCCTGTAGCTGTAAATATCTCCGGGGTTGGTTCTGCGACAATAGTATCTGGGACAGGAGTCATCTCCACATCTGGAACAGGCTCACTGCCTGCAGCAGGGCCCGAATGTGCACCAGGGGCATCTGGCTCGTCGATGGACTGGAAGTACTGTCCGATCTCAACCATCGCTTCCTCTAAGGGTTTGTCTGTGACTTTGTATGTCAGCCGGATTAAACTGCTGCCGCTGTTCAAACCAAGCTGTGCTAATGTCCTTTGCAGGTCCGTAAATGAAGAGAGCTCTCTGCCCATAATGTTAAGCACAGGAGTCTCATAATATATCCTCCCAGCTCCACCCTCGCCACCGCTAGCCACCCCTCTGCCAGTGATATTTAAGTTTAAGCCCCCATTAGATTCAAACTTCCTTAATATTAACCAGAGCGTCGTTGTAGAGGGGAACTTGTCGATTAGCCGGCCACCAGAAATATCTTTTGCGTCGGGTTGTGGAAATTGTAAGGCTACAGAAACGACGGATGGTGATCGTGATGCAACGATCAATTCAAGCTTTGCACCAGATGATAGACCAGTCTGTCTGAAGGTTCTTGATAAGTCAACAGGCTTATTATTGTGCCTATAGCATTAGTGGTTGTTCCAGCACCATCTTTAATAGAATACTTACTTCAGGCCATAGTTGCTGGCGTTCAGTTTATGCTTTTGGCACGCTTCTTCTAGAATATCGCTCATAAACTTTCCCGGGGTAACCTTTATGGTAGCCTTTCTGAAAGTGGTGTCAATTACCACCACGTGGGAAGCCATGATTCTTCTGCCTATATTGAAACTGCCCTGAGTCGGACGCCTTTTGTATATTCTTGAGCTGGAAACCAGTCGCCAATACTCAGTCTGAATATTCGAGATGCAGCTTAGTAACAGTAGGAGTTTATCGATCGTTGAATGGGATCCGATAATTTGTGGTGGATTGCGTCCCTCTATTCGGCGGGGTTCGTTGATGTTCTTATTATAAGCTGTGGCGGGGTGGATTCAGTTTGTTGTGCCGCGTGGAGAAAGTGATCGTTTGGTTCTGCAATGTGTATTTAGAAATGAGCTTTATAAACAGACGCGAATCAAATTTCTTAGCTATCAAAAAGAACAATTCATAAGAAGATTAGTGTTGCGGTTGTTGCTCATCTATTCCGTGCCTGACGGCAGTATCGACCGTCCAAGGCGGTCCAAGCTTCTTTGAGGCTGGCTCGCGAACCTCACTCCTACGCGTACGGCTGGCTACCTATACAGGAACTCACATCAGCGCAATCGACAACCCAACGACCTCAACCCCCCAAAACGCCAAAGATACCCTTCAAGTGCTCTGGCCGACGACCTTAAAGCTGCTGAACACACATAACTACAAACATGGTATGCGTCCAACAAACTGCCTGTAGCTTAGAAAGCCAGCTAACCTATGTCCTACAGAGCTCCCCGTTCTCCATCAGTACATCCCCTGTCATAACAAGCCCCAGTGATAATTCCAACTGACCTATCTCCAGATGGTGGAGCATGCGTTGCTATGGTGGGCAAAGACTGCGTCGCCATAGCCTGTGATCTCCGCCTCGGCCTCCAATCCCTCACCGTCTCCAACAACTTCCCCAAGATCTTTTCCTACGGTGACGTCTATCTAGGCCTCACTGGCCTCGCAACTGATGTATCTACCGTTTCCGATCTATTTCGCTACAAAGTCAACATGTACAGACTTCGAGAAGAGCGCAACATCTCGCCGACGACAATGGCGAACTTAGTGTCAAGTTCCTTATATGAGAGGCGGTTTGGGCCCTTCTTTGTGAGCCCTGTGATTGCTGGGCTGGATCAGAAGACTGGAAAGCCCTTCATTTGCGGGTTTGATAGTATCGGATGTATTGATTTCGCAAAAGACTTCATTGTCAGTGGCACGGCAAGTGATCAACTGTTTGGTACTTGCGAGGGTCTGTGGGAGCCAGATTTGGTATGTTATATTGCCATTAATATCAAAAATACTTTTGTGATGGAATCGGTGCTGACATTTATACGTTACAGGAGCCAGAAGACCTCTTTGAGACCATTTCTCAGGCGTTATTGAATGCTGTAGATAGAGATGCTTTGTCAGGTTGGGGAGCCCACGTCTACATCATTGAGAAGGACAAGGTCACGAAACGATTATTAAAGGGCAGACAAGATTAAGTGTTGGTTCTTGGGTTTGGTGGGATGAACGCATGACGAGAAGGAAGACTTTGCACCTTCCTCTGTACCACTAGATGAGTTTTCACGCTCAGCATGAAGTAAAATGGCATCAATGATAGCGATACAACTTGCATATATTTGATTGAGAAATATTGAACAGTTATGTGATTTTCAAGGACTTCATACAAAATATGGGTCCAATTCTGCGCTAACTAAAGCACAGTCTTGTCTAAAATCTTCTGTCTACTTCTTACTTTTTACAGCCAGGCCGCAGTATGGGCTCTATTCTTTCTTAGATCTTACATCTATAATGTCCGTCTTCTGAATGTACAATTTTCTCTCCACGAATTTCAATCCTTCGTCAATGAAACTGCAGGGACATTAGCAAGATTAGTGTGTAAAATGCATTTCGAAGACGGCACTTACATGACAGGGGCGCTGATTACCATTACTGCTTTCCATTCGTTCAGGTTCATAGGAAGAATTGAAAACAGAGTCTGCAGGATTGGAGTGTAAAGGAGAGCAAAGTGCAATGCCATCGACAGAGCAATAGCGTAAACAAGCATCATATTCTCCCACAGCGGTAGAGTAAGCAGAGACTCGCTAGACGAAAGAGCGTTCATGGCATTCAGCATTTCGATGACAACGAGAATCGATAGTGAAACGGTAGAAGCCGATTTCGCCATATCATTCGTGAATATCTGGCATCCAATTTCAGGGAATTGAGCGGAGCACTGATGGAAATGTGACAGTTGCCAGAAAGTGATTTGAGGTCCTTCTGGGTTATACATAAACCACCAGGCGTATCCAGCCACGGTGGCAAGGCCAACGTACACACCAATGACCATGTAACGGAAGAAAAGCCAGCCACTGATGAGTGGCTCATCTCGCTTCCTTGGTTGGCGCTTCATAATATCATGATCAGGTGGGTTGAAAGACAAGGCAGTGGCAGGAAGACCATCGGTGACAAGGTTGACCCACAGTAGCTGAACGGGAATGAGAGCTTCTGGCATACCAACAGCCGCTGTCAAAAAGATGGAAACTACCTCTCCGATGTTGGAAGAGATGAGATATCTGATGAACTGCTGGGTGTTATTGTAAATCGACCGTCCTTCCTCGATAGCTACCTCGATAGTAGCAAAGTTGTCATCAGCCAAAACCATGTCAGCTGCCAACTTTGCAACATCAGTGCCGGATCCCATGGCAACACCAATGTCTGATTTCTTAAGTGCTGGAGCATCATTTACACCATCGCCAGTCATTGCCACGACCTCTCCTGCAGACTGGAGCAGATCGACGAGCTTTGACTTATGGCTAGGCTCGACTCGGGAAAACAAGGAGGCTGTCTTTGCTGCTGCCAATTGCTCACTTTCGCTAAGATTATCAAATTCACGGCCTGTATAGCTTTTGCCAGTCAGGTCTTCGTTTTGACCAAAGACGCCGATCTGTCGGCAGATGGTCTCAGCGGTGTTGCGGTTATCTCCTGTGATGACAATAACACGGATTCCGGCATCTTTACACTGTCTGATAGAGCCAGCTACCTCAGGGCGGGGAGGGTCAAGCATTCCCACCAGGCCAAGAAGTGTCATATTTTGCTCCAGCTGCGAGTACTGCTCAGGCGTCTTTGCTGTCTTCAGGAGAGGGTTGGATGCAACGTCGTCTATGCTTGCAAGAGCAATTACTCGAAGTCCTTTATTACCGTATTCTACTACCTCCTTCAATAACAATTCAGAGAGGCTCTTCTTCATTGCGACTCTTTTTCCATTTGCTCCGATCAAGGTGTGCGAGCAACGGTCAATAATTGCCTCGGGAGCTCCCTTAACCAGCAATCGTTGTTCAGATTTGTTACCGACGAGGACTGACATGCTCTTTCTGTCTCTTGAAAACTCATACGTAGCCAGGCGAGGTGCTTTGGCCTCATACCAAGCGCTAGCTAGATGAAGGATATCTCCAGCAGCACTACCCACTTTTATTTGATTCTGTGATGCGTCGGATGTTCCAATCTTCTCAACAAGAACACGAAGGGCGCCTTCAGTGGGTTCTCCGACATTGGAATATGTACCAGTCTTCGAATCAAATGCCAGTTGAGCATCGTTGCAAAGAGCAGAAACTTCTGCTATCTGGAAAATAGTTGAAGAAGCTGCAGCAATATCATGTATAGGGACGCCCTTAGAAGTGATGTGTCCATGCGGCGCAAAAGTAGTTCCTTCTACAGTCAATTCTTCCAAGCCATTGCCGCTCTCGCTAATGTGGACAACTTTATGGACGCTCATCTGGTTTGTAGTCAGAGTACCTGTCTTGTCCGAGCAGATGACGCTGCAGCTCCCAAGGGTTTCAACTGACGGCAAGCTCCTAACCACGGCATTCTTGGCTGCCATTTTCCTTGTTCCGAGGGCTAGACAGGTAGTTATAACCACAGCCAGTCCCTCCGGGATTGCAGCTACTCCGAGGGAGACGGCAATCTTCAGATAATAGATAGCGCCCTTTGTTATGCTCCCATGGACTGGGTCATTGAAATGCTGAATATTAATAAGCCAGACGAGAACGCAAATAACGGTAATCACTTTGGCGAGAGTATCTCCGAAGTCGTTAAGCTTTTGCTTCAACGGAGTCGGCTCGGATATTTGCGCAACAATGCTCTCGTGAATGTCTCCGATCGCTGTAGCTGAGCCAGTTAACACAACAATTGCAGTAGCATGGCCAGTAACAACAGTTGTTCCTGAAAATAGCATGTTGATCTGGTCCTGCTTCACAGCATGCTCATCCTTAACAACTACGGTATCCTTGCTAACACTTTCGCTCTCTCCCGTCAAGATGGCCTGGTCAACAGCAAAACTATTGCTCTGAATAGCCAGTACTCTGCAATCTGCCGGGATGCGATCTCCGACCGCGATTGTGATGATATCTCCCGGAACGAGCTCCTCTGCGCGAATTCGGGTAACATGTCCATCTCGAATTACTTTAGCCTCGTTGGCAGAATATTCTTGTAACGCGGCAATGGCCTTCTCTGCGCTGCTTTCTTGTGATACACCAACAACAGCGTTCAAAATAAGGATTGTGAGGATCTGTTGAACGAAATGTCAGAGCTAGTCGGCATGTCAGGAATTCTGGAGATCAGCTTACAACAGCGGGATCAACAAATGCAGTCCAACCACCACCTTCTTCAAGTAAGGCTAAAATGAATGATACCGCGGCGGAACCGAGTAAGATAAGAACAAGTTGGTCCTTGAACTGCTCAAGGATCAATTCCCATAACGGCGTCGCCTCCTCTTCTGCTATAGCATTGGATCCGTACTTCTCCCTAGATGCTTTCACTTGTGCGTCTGATAATCCCTTCTGCTCAGTGACGCCGAAATGCTTTAGGACTTGTCCCGTAGACCGTGCATAGGCGTTTTCCATGTTGGCAAGGCACTTTACTGTTCAAAGAATGCAGCAGCGGAGCTACAAGGAGTTTTGCAGGGCGTTCATAGAGGTGATTAAATCTTAATCCCAAACAGAAATGAATTACTTGTCAATCTCGGGGGCAACAGAATGCGCGAGAAGGCAGAGGAGGGCAGAAATCCGAGGTTGACCGTACTAAGCTCCGCTCAAAAAACATATTGACACGTTTCCCTATTGGTTTGCCGAGATCTGGAGCCTGCCCCGTGCCCGCCACCGCCCGGGGTCGCTTCCATGGAGAACCTTGAGATTCTTCCATCAAGACCCCTACTAGATAATCGGGAGACCAGAGTCCTACGTATTTGATCATGAGATGAGCCGTAATGCAGCAGCCTGGGCTTGCGGGAACATGATATTTTATTTTCTCCATGGTGATGCTCGATGACGGAGGGCAGACGGGAAAGCCGATTCATATAAGCTTATCAGGCCGCAATCTAAGAAAGGCAAGTTCTACGTAACGTTCCGCCACGCGAGCGCGGGCCTTGCATGACTTTCGAAGATAAGACGGTTTTGCTGGCAGACACGGAGGCAGGCACCTAGGTGTGCCTGGTTATTACTACTGTATGCTGTAGTAAGGTAGGTATGTAACTGCACAAGAAGCGGTGGATCGGGCTCGAAAAGAAGGAGAGGTGCACGCCCACGGCTTGCGGCCCGTATCTTGCGCAGTGCGCGAGATAAGGAAGACTTACTCGAGCACTCGGTAGGACTCAGAAGGGCGTGGTAGGCAGGGTGCTAGGGTGCCAGAGTGCAGTCCTGGAGTCCGGTCAGGAGTCCGGTCCAGCCTGTCCAGTCCAGTCCAGTACGTAAGTCCAGCACCGCGCAGCCAGGCCGTGGCAGAGCTACCGGGCCGACCACGTACTTATATTGGCCTAGGACGGACAGGCCAGCATCATGTGATTCAGCACAGCAAGAAGCGAGGAAAAGTGAGGGAAAGTGAGGGAAAGCGAGGGCATCCAAGGGCATCCAAGGGCATCAGAGACCTTGTCGAAGATCTGTACTGTGAAGGAAGATGCAGGAAGGCCTGTAAGATTCCTCCGTGCATGGTAAGAGTTTTCACTGTGCGATGGTACTGCGGAGCTGTGATACACCCGATTCCACCCCTCCCCATTCGTCGAGCTGGAAGTGCGAGCCGCGGGAAAAGGTAATTCCATAGGCTCCAGCACATGCCACGAAACCGGATCCTTGCAGCATCCACGAGGCAAGTTTTATGAGGCAAGATGATAAGGAAACACGCAATGTGCTTGTTCATGCAATAACCACCGGCAAACATCCCAATAATACTTGCTGTCGATGACAATAATATGGCTGCCTGTACAGAGCATAGCATGTCTGTCCGGGCAAGAGCAGCAGTAAACCACAGGCCCCAAGGCCAGCTTGAGCCCGTTAATCTTAAGTAGCAGACGCAAATGTCTCATTCAGCTGTGTAGTGTAGCGCTGGCAAACCGGCTGAGGGCGTCGTGGTTTGACCCTTTTTCCTCGAGAAAGAACGAGCTTCTCCAAGATCCAGAACGACGGCTAGATAGTAAATCCAAAATATCATTGATTGATCGCCAGCGTTGAAGGGCGCATGTCGCTCAAGAAAATCATAGGTTACGGGCAGCAAGTGGTGGGAATAAACATGGGGAATCGAGAGCCAGTGAATCTTTTGGCGGTGTTATTTGCTCCAAGATGCGCAGCACTTCAAATTACCACCGGTCCAAGTCTCGCTTAGCGCCCTCCCACTGAACGACCACGAGTTCAACACACGATCATTGCACCGCAACTTCCGTGAACATCAACTCCCATCGATCTGCAACCTTTCCACATCGAATACCTTACCACCCTACTAATATACCAAAACAGAAAGTCCAGCATGACGACTGAAGTGAGTAGTCCCAGCCCTATCTCCGTCCTCACCAGTCACTTGATGTTGGGATCAGCTGTGATGACAACCTTATCCACTGTCTCCCTTCTTACGGGAATCTCTGGCTTTTATTCCATCTCAAGCAGAGTGCTAACCTCAGTGGAAACAGCGTGAGTCCAAGACCTTTTTGGCGCGGCTATGCGAGCAGGCCGAGCGTTACGATGAGATGGTGACATACATGAAGGAGGTAGCCAAGGTACGCGACGCGCCCAGCACACATATGAGGCAGGCTGTAGAGAAACCGGAAGTTGTTACTGATGGCGCGATTTACAGCTCGGTGGAGAACTGACCGTTGATGAGCGAAATCTTCTGTCCGTTGCCTACAAGAACGTAGTCGGTACTCGACGTGCTTCTTGGCGAATCATCTCATCGATCGAGCAGAAGGAGGAATCAAAAGGCACCGACAAGCACGTCTCCACTATCCGTGACTATCGCCAAAAGATTGAGACAGAGCTTGAGAAGGTTTGCCAGGATGTCCTCGATGTTCTCGATGAGTCTTTGATCCCAAAGGCAGAGTCTGGCGAGTCCAAGGTCTTCTACCACAAGATGTACGTCTTATCCCTGGTCCATGTCACGCTGCATGGATGTACTATACTGAGACGTTTGCTAATTGAACGCAATCCAACAGGAAGGGGGACTACCACCGTTACTTGGCCGAGTTCGCTTCCGGTGAGAAGCGCAAGGTTGCTGCAACTGCCGCACATGAGGCTTACAAGGTATGCACTCCGATTCCCCCACTGAAATTCATGTGCTAATCTTTCCCTCTCCAATAGAACGCTACCGATGTTGCCCAGACTGAGCTCACTCCTACCCATCCTATCCGCCTCGGTCTCGCACTCAACTTCTCCGTATTCTACTACGAGATTTTGAACTCGCCAGATCGTGCCTGCCACCTCGCCAAGCAGGCTTTCGACGACGCCATTGCTGAGCTTGATTCATTGTCTGAGGAGTCTTACCGTGATAGCACGCTCATCATGCAGCTACTACGTGACAACTTGACCCTCTGGACCTCATCAGACAGCGGCGAGGCCGAGCCTACACCAGCTGGTGAGGCCAAGGAGGCTGAGAAATCTGCAGAGCCTGCCGAGTCAAATGCCGAGACATCTGAGCCTGCCGCAGAGCCTGTCCCAGAACCAACCTCCTAGATACCTTGTGTCGCGAATTCTCCTCGTCTCGGCTTCATATGCTCTTTGAACTTCGCGGAATAGCTGGATAACTGGCTGGCTTTGTGGAGTGATTTGCAGCTAGGGTGGGTATGGGGAGTTCTTACGAAAAAGCAGAATTAGTGCGACATTTGCGAATACATGCGATTTGCGGATACACCATCCTGCGACCTCTGATGATCATGGTTTTCCTTTCTCTCACTCATCTCCTTGCGATGTTGTCTACCCGTGGCTTTTCACATCACCGATGTATTTTGCAGATGGAAGTCCTTACGATTAGGCTTTCCTGAAGTGCGCATCCTTGATAGTGGATGCATTTGTTTCATAAGAGCCTCCCGACAGAATTTCCTGCCCATTTAGAAAGAGTCTTCGGTCAAATTTCTCAGGCTCTCTTGATGGATTCTGCAGGGTGTTGGTCTCGAGTGGTGCGTGTGATCTAGATATCCCCCGGATTTCCTACATGAAACTTGCTTGCTTTGTCATAGCGGATAGCCTGTCTTCTGGTCTCGTGCGCTGCTCTTCAGGGCGTAAAGAAGGATCATTGAATTCACACTACATTACAGTACTTCTATGCTTGATTAACCGTGACGCTAGTGGGGTATACTGATTGTCTGCCCAAAACTCCCTGAAACCCTTGGATCCTGGCCACCCCCCTCTGGTAGCTCTATGTTCTCGATAGACTGCTAAATGATGCACCCACCCGCCAACATGACATAAAAGCTGTGGAGATACAAGTTCATAAGTTGAACCATAGATAGTATGGTCTCTATCATCCTAATTATCCTTCCTCATGCTTCGTCTTCAATAACTTGGCAGCTCGATCCAATCTGTCCCCACTCCTCACCAGCCTGCGTTCCTCGACACCTCTCCCGTCATCATCCTCGTCCTCGCTCCTACTCTCACTCCTACTCTCGCACGCCATGGCCATGCTCTCCCTCTCTTCCTCCTTCTTTCGCACCTCCAACTCCTGCTTCGTATCGTGACATTCGAGATTCAAGCCCTTCTGGTCGTCACGTGCCAGCGGCTCGACCCTGGCCCAGGAATTCGCCGAATACATGGACGTGGGGTCGTTGAGTTCCCTCCACTCGGAATCCGTCTTCTTCGAGGCGGAGCGGTGCAGCAGGAGGTTCTTGATGAAGGAGCGCTTCTTGCGGGCGGGCGGCGGGGCGTCGGACGGCGGTGGCGGCGGCGTCGTCGACGACGGCGAGTAGTCGGGAGGCGTCTGGGCTTCGATTCCCGCGTCGGCCACGGCCGAGGCGACTTCCTGGCGCCAGATATCGACGCGCTGGTTTGCTGTGGTCGGCATTGGGCGCTCGCTTGCGTTCACGGCATCGAGCTGCGCGGGCGCGCGAGATATGAGAGATCGAACCTCCGCCGGAGGTGCGCGGTGACTGATGGGGGAGGAAGGGTCTTCTTTCTTCTGCTGGTGACTAGATGGGTGGATGTTGTCGGTGTGCCTGAGGCTGCTGTTTACGAGGACTTGGCTTCTGGAGAGGGCGCGATGCCGTAACTTGATGAAATCCGGGATGGGATGGAAGGAACTGTGGGTCTTGCTTGCCTGGAGGATGGATTGTGTGTGTGTACTGTTCAGCACTACCAGCGGGGTGCTTTGTTCAATGCTTAAAATAGGGGTATCTTTCATTTAAGTCTAGGTTTTACATACAAATCGTGAAATTTAAAACTACCTTACTATAAAACACGTGCAACACTCCCCATCAGACATATAATATAAGTCTCCAATCCTATCATCCATGATCTATCCCAACTTTAAACCTGCCAGCTTCCAAGTCTGCTGTTAAGCTGGCGACTTCTCAGACTCTTCTCCCACTCTGTCCAGGAGTATGGCAGCTGACCAGAGACCTCGGTAAGTTCCTGGTACTGCCAGGGTCTTCCACGAGCAGAAAAGCCAGCCCCAGTCCGTAAATCAACTAAATAGGTCTATCTGTAAGACTTTCTAGCTACTTAATTGAGTTGAAGGCTATCCATCAGTTAAGAATGTCGAGGGCATCCTTGTGGGAATCTGAACAACACGACCTCTTTATAGATTCACGAATCACAATGCTAATATTATATCATTAACAAAAAAAAATATATTACAATTTGCAAAGAGACTGAAAATGCTCGACCGCCACACGTGATACAACCAGCTGCAATTGCCCATGGAGCTTACTACGATTCAGCTAAGATATAGTGAAAATAAAAGACACTGACTGCATTCTGCCATTTTATATCAGTACTGTTAGGGCATTATTCGTTCTAATATCTTAGTCACTGTTGGCGCTCAGCAGTTAAAAGAGCATGCGTGAAGCTCATACGATCATACCCTCCGCAGTCATAGCAAGTGAACAATGAGTCATTGTGATATGAAGATTAGATGTGGATGATGCCAACACTGATCTCACGTCACCAATTGACATAGCTGGATTTGATGTAAAGTTTTGAGTTTATCTACTTGTAATATACAATGTACTCTCATTCCTATGAACACCTCGCAACGTCACGCCATAATCAGAATTGATAGAAAAGACGTGCTATGGAAGGTTCATAGCACAGGGTATAATCTGAAAAAACTGCCGCCATTTATTTGCAGGATCGCTGTATTATTACAAAAGCCATGGTTGAGCTCAAGTCATGACCAAGACTTAGACTGAAGAGGTCATTATAGATTACATTTTCGTTATATACGTCATTGGAGAGAATCCAAAGTCGTAAGGAGCTCTTAAAGCCAATTAATCATTCGAAGAATGACTCGTCCTCGACGAGGCCTAGGGATAAGGATTAGTATATCAATAAATAACGGGACACTAGACACTTACGTGAATCATCCCTCAACTGGTTACGACTAGGTTTTTTCATGCCAAACATGGAACTCTCCCTCCTCTTTGACTTGGACTGAGGCGCTTGCTCATTACCGTGGTGTGTGTACCCTAGACTTCCTGAGCTGCCGTTGAACTGATCGTAGGCTGGGCCTGCAAAGGTTGGAGCGGCATGTCCGTATTCCGGTCCTCCCATAGTTTGCTGTGGAGCATACAACTGAGGTTCATAAGATGGCTGAAGGGGAGTGAACCCTGTGTCATACACAGAACGGCCTTGTTGATGAGGCTGTGGGAAAACTGTAGGTCCGCGAGAAAATGTATGCTGATCGTATGATGGCGTGGGGAGTTCCTGGAACTGCTGTCTTCTTGGTGAACGGATATCCTCTGGGGTTAATGGCGGAGCAGTGATGGTTACTGCAACTGGAGCTTGATCATGCTGTTCAGGCTCCGCACCAAAGATCCCATCGTACTGCTGGAGGAAAAGGGCAAAGACCGGTGCTGGGATGTTAAGAGTAGGCGAGAAAACGATCCCAACATTGCGTACAGTCATTTTGTTGATATCGGCATGATTGATGATATTGATCAGAAAGCCGGATAAATAACGAAGTAGAGTTACGTT
Organism: Aotearoamyces nothofagi; assembly: GCA_015345905.1. Lineage (NCBI taxonomy): Eukaryota > Fungi > Ascomycota > Leotiomycetes > Leotiales > Tympanidaceae > Aotearoamyces > Aotearoamyces nothofagi. The sequence goes on along the minus strand of JADDTR010000003.1, from coordinate 97,432 downwards.
TGGCTTAGGAAGCTTGTGGACCAGACCATTCAAGGCAACAACCTTTTCTTGCGCGTCGTGAAGTTCAGTAACGGCTAGGAAGTCCAAGTGAAGTTCTCGTGTGAGTATGGTCGTTGGTAATTCACGAAGATAGAGCTTGAGGAGAGATGCTACAGCATGGATATCGTAGTACTGGCCGTCCGTAACCAAGTTCACGTCGCCTTCGACATTGAAGCGTTCTCGAAGGCTTTTGATGACGACGTTCGATCCACTCAATCTGAAAATACCTTCCTCAGATGCTGCATTCTTAGTATCTAGATACTCGATACATCGGTACACGACTGCCGGCAGCTCGACATCCACATCAGCGGGATGGTTGTATCTGACGGCTTCAGCCAGTGTCGCTCCAAACGCAGCTCGGATTGGGCCATGTTGTTCGTAGGACAATTGAGACAAGCTGGTCGTAGAATCATTGGGTTGCTCTGGCGAATCCGAAGACACTCTAGGTTTACTACCAAAGCCAAAGAAGCTTCGTTTCTTTTGTTTGGTCTTATCTTCTACCGGTGCAAGTAATGTTGGCTTGTTTCCCCAAGCGCCGGTGTCTTGGATGATGGTCGCATTCTTTGGACCTGAGATAGATTTTGCGGATTGCGAGTGTGGTATTTGTGCCATTGGATCTCTGTCTTGGTCGGTTGTTGGTGGTGAAGGGGTACCGGAATTCTTCCCTTTTTGAATAACACCATGTGGAGTGCCGGCTGGAGTCGTGGCCTCGTAGCTTATCCCACGCAAAACCCCCTCAGGCTCGGTTAGATCTAGAGGTCTTCCTTGCCCATAGACCTTTTTCCTCGAGTTCCCTCCTGTGATGTAGCTGGAGTCATTTGATTCTTTCCTCCTATGAGCTGGAGCAACAGAACCCTCCTCCTCCGAATCACGGTAGTCAACATACTGTAACAGAGCCTCGACCCATTGATCCCGCTCTTTGTCACTCTCTGCGCATAGAACATGGCGCACCAGGCTAGATGAGTCCTTCTTCTTTGGCTCGAGGATTAGGAACGCATGCCGGTACTGGTTATCAAGGTCATCCGGATCCCCGCGCGATGGGGAGTTTCCATCACTATGCTGCTGCTGTTTGCCAATCTGTGCATTCTGGAGCTTTATTACTCCAAGATGAGCACCGCCAGGAGCCTCGTAGTACTTAAAGATCGGGCCGTCCAGGACAAAGAATCGTGCCTTCCAGCCGCCGAAGTTTTTTCCTCTTTTTGTGAGATACCCGTTCTTCGTAGTCCTGCCACCAGGACCAAGGCTTACAGGGCTCTCACCTTTGATATCTGAAGATTTCATTGCCTCTTCTCTGTTTGGTTCCATTGTGTTGGTAGACAGGTAGCGACAAAATTCTAATGCAGATGAGGTGTCGAACTCCGTGTTGAGGACTTCATCCAAATATTGGTCAAGAGCTAGTCTTCGAGCATCTATCTTTGCAGGAGCGTGACCGCTAAAAAGTGACTTTTCTGGTGTCTTCGCAGTGAATAGTGGAGATTGCCTCAGTCGTTGGTCTAGTTGCCCCAACGACGCCGAGTCTTTCTCCACTCTCCAAAGTTCCCGATCGTCAGGCCTCGCAAAAATAGCTAATGTGAAGACGGGATCTTCGTCAAGTTTGTTGGGAGAAATTAAACTTGCTCTAGAGGGCTTCAACCTGGAAGAAGCAACCCGAACGTAAATTGACGGTAGGGCATTCGGTGGCAGTAACAAGTCAGGATATTCGTCAGTAACAAAGCCCCGATATATGGTGTCGTCGTCAGCTACGCCGACTTGTTGGGCTGAGCTGGTGTCTGTAGGACTACCAGTTGCCGTCTTCTTCGCGATCTGCAAAGGTTTGGGCGAGACAAGCTCTAATGGCTCTTTCATCATTCTTGGTGATGCTATTGATATAGGCGTGTTTGGCGGTAGGGGTATTGGCTGTCTGGGAGCTCTTGGGGATAAGGGAATGGAAGGGAATGCGCCTATGCCACGCGGAGACATTGGAGGTGATGCTACGGATGAGTTGTGTGATGAACCTTCACGTGGGTTGCGTGGCAGAGGTGAAGACATGCCCCGGTCTATGGGTCTCGGGCTTAAAGGAAGACCAGGACTCATTGGCGGAGGAGAAATAGCTTGACGGCTGATAGTGTCCGGGATTTTGTTAGAGGCTCCTGTACTCAATATACCTGCTAACGATCCAGCCATTGACTCAGAGGGCGACATATGCCGTAGGTGTGCATCGGGGGGACTTATTGATTGCACCGCTTGACGAACGGCTGGTGGCAATAGGTCTTCTACGGGCTCCGCTACTTTCTCTTTAGGAGTGGTTGGCCGTAATTTACCTTTCTTTGACAAGCTTCTGATTTCAGCATCTTTCAATGCCGCCGCTTCTCTTTCTTTGTCATCTTGCTCACGCGTTTTCCGGCGACCTCTCTCAGTGAAAGTTGGTATTTCCTCAACTTCGAGCACATCGTCATAATCTGAATCAAGCTCATCCGCAGAATCTGCCTCGTGTAAGTGTGTGCTTGTATTGACCTGCTTTTCAAGCTTTAGCGGTGCTGGCGGTGGTTTCCTTGGTGGAGGGGGGAACCGCGCTGCTTGGTCGAGGTGATGTGATACGTCAGTAGCTGCTACACCTCGCGTTATATTAGAGCTATTGCCTGACACACTCCTTAACGGCTCCGCAGGTAGACTTCTTGAAGGAGGCAATGCCGCATTATACGGTAGCTCCAGTGAGACTTCAGCCTTGCGCTGTTTCTGTCCAGATTGGAATCCTGGAATAGCTGCATCGGCATCATATTGCTGGAACGCATGTTCAGACGGCGCCGGCATCTTGTGCTCTGCCTCGACCAAGTTGGGCAGTGTTTGCACGGGAGCATTGGGCTTATCAGCTGGAGGTGTTACGGGATAAGGTGCCAGCGCTACATCAATCGGAGAGTTAGGTTCATCGTGACCTAGTTGCGAGTCTCGTAAACCAGCAGAAACCAGGGCCTCAACGTTTCCTGGCTTTGCCGAGCTAACGCTTCTCGACTCAATGGACGAAGTATCGCCATCACCAGTCGGTGTTGTCTTTTTTGAATTATCCGGGAACATTGCCATGCTCTCCTTCAACTTCTTGCGATATCGTTCTTTGTCCTTAAGAGCGCGCTCTAGATCCTTGTTAAGGCCCAATATCATTGCCCTCTGCTTGTCAACTAAACGCCATAACTGTGCATTCTGTGCAGCCTGCGAGGTCTTCTCCTTCAGAAGATAGTGTATAACAGCCTCGGAGGATCCGGCTGCTTGCACGAGGTTTGCAATATCGGGAGAGTCGGTTCCGCGGCTTCCATCTTGAGAGGACTTGTGTGAATGAGCTCCAACTGATATAGATGATATTGCAGAATCGATGGACGACGTTCGAGGAGGTCCTCGTGCCATGTCTGCCCGGTGGAACGTGGAGGCGGTAGCAGCCATCACTGGTTTAGTGCCAGTCGGTGACCCTCCTGCGAAGCTGGATACCGTGACAGGATCAGAAAAACTTCTCGACGAACCATTCAGAGGTCTGAAGGAACGCTCAACTCTACAGATAGTCAGTAAGCCATCATAAATACCTTGAGAACGGGCAGGCTGGGTATACCTTGAATCAATACCGTTCTCTTGACTATCTAATGGATCCTCCCCCGGGTTGTAGAAGCTCCTCTCCGAAGCAAGCAAGTCGTCAAGACGTTCTTTGGGAGACCGAGGCGAGTCTGACTTCTGAGGTGTATAGCGAAATGTCTCCACAGTACGAGGGCTCGAATCGAGAGGTCTTGAAAAGGGTATCCTCGTAGGTGTCACACTCTGTGGAGATGATGTTGGGGTGGTACTTGTCTGCAACGGACTGGGTGCAGCCTTGCGCTGGGACCTGGACCATCGCCGCCTGGTAAGTATACTGTCCACACCGGCTGTGAGATGCACCATGATAACGTACCTATAGCTTGTCTCTGAGAGCGGCGAAGTACTGCCTTGGCTTCCTGGAGAGGACGACGGCTGTGTTCGACCTATTGTAGGGCTATCCTGCACCTGCACCACAGAACGTTGGGTGTCAAAGGGTCCATTGTACTGCTGCGAATGCTGCGACATCGCCCAGCGACGGAGACTGAAGCCTACTGTACAAACCAAGAGCGTGATCTGCGCCGATTGGCTATGCTGCAGACCAGGCCGGGCAGCAAGAGGCTCGCCAGTGAGGTTTGCCGGTGGCGTCTGACGTGGGACTCAGGTCTGGAGTTTCGAGATGCCCTGGGCAACCCTGACTATCGTCGCACGTTACAGGTGCAGGCGAGCAGGAAGTTCTTTTGGAGGCGATGGTCTCGAACACGGAGTTCGCGCGGTTCAATAGGAGAGCGAGGGACGTGCCAGGATGGCAGGACGGCAGGATGACAAAACAATGTATTAAGCTTGAAATGGTATTAGTGAACGAAAGCGCACGGCGTCGCAGCAGGCCGGATTCTAGAGCAGGAGGATTATGAGAGGTTCAGGGACGAGGGTGACGGTGATGGAAGTTGAGCAGCTCTGCAGCGTGCAGCGCGCAGCACATGAGGGCGAAGCGCGTGTCCAGAAATCCGATATGGCCTTCTGGCTCTTGGCGGTTGTGGTAATTACAGCATTTGGTTTAGAGCTTCAGAACTTTAGATTGAGAAATGCTACAGACGGAACGGTAGCTGCCACCACCACGTTGACCCACTGCCGGCGCCCTGTGGGCTACAGTGGGCTGCGGGCTGCGGGCTGGGAAGACGATGGGCAGTCGAGTGGTGGCGGCCCGCCATTGCTGCCAGCATTCCGACCCTTAAACCGCCCGGCTAAGCAGGCCAGGGCAGGCCAGGGCAGGCGAGGGCAGGCAGAGAGAGGCAGGGCCAATTTGCTTTTCACCCATATTTTGCATTGGTGGGCGGCAGCCCACTAGACCCGTTCGCTACAGGTTCATGCACTCGCTGAATCCCAGTGCAGCACCTTACCCACTGTGACTGGCCTAAGGTGCTGACTGGCGGCGCAGCCCACGCGGACGAGGCCAGTGGAAGCGTACTGTACCTCCAGGCTCCTCCAGGCTCCTCCAGGCACCTTTAGGCACCTTGAGGAGGCACCCTGCGGCAGGTGTACTGTAGGTGGTGAGGCCGCGGTGGCATCAGCGCCGGCGCCAGCACCATCCTCGCATCCTCACCATCCTCGCCATCCTCGCCATCCTCTCTGTCCGAGCCAGGCCTGCTGTAATCGGGATAATGCAGACCAGGATGCAGGAACACCCTCGCAACCAACAGCATTGCCGTGCTTTATTTACGTACCCGCTCTCCAGCACTCTTGCGCTGCTGTGCTGTACGCACTGGCAGACGCGACGGCGCCCTTGCGGTCGCTACGGATATTATTCACGATCCCTTTCTCTTCCGCTGCAGCTGCAGGGCCATGAAGAATGTACTGTAACTTGTACCCGTATTTTGGTGCGGAGGTTGCAAAACCTTGCACGCGCCTCCTATCCGTACCTGGCGCGTTTGTGGACATTTCACAAGTAAGGTATCGATCGGTATGAGCATATCGTTACGAAGTACGGGCTACAGCCTACATTGTGGCCGCCCTCCTCCATACATGTCGGTTTAAACGGAGCTCCCCAAGATGAAGCTGCATACACTTCCTTGTCGATTCGATGTCGACCTCTTCAGGCCTGCTCACCAAATCTTTGAACGGCCTGCCACCAATAACAACGCCAATCGCCGATAAGTGAAGTCTACTATGACCAGTCCGCGCACATCTGTGCGTGGCTCTCTGCCATCATCCTGCAAGTATCAAGGAAGGATGGCTTCTGGCCTCTGCCACCCGGGCCATGAAGCATGCTCCTGACCGAAGATGACAGCATGTAAAGCACTTTTAACCTTCAGCTAGGATAATAATAAATAATACAGTACGAACACTTGGGACCATGATTCATACATAACCAACTGCAGCCGTTGTTGACGTCCTCCGGCGGGGAAGTCTACCAGTGCGGTAAGCATGCCGTATTCCGGCTTGCTGCCGTGGACCTAGCTCCGACCCAGCGCTTAGGGAAACAGCAGCAGCAGGACCATCCGCACGCAAATCCACGTCAACACGGCTATTAATACTGTTCTTCGAGTGTAGCTGATACTGTCTGCTACTGAACCTTGCGTGGAACAGCAATAGCCAAAATATAGCCCCACGGATTATCTTACAGACATGGTTCATCTCCCTGTGCTGGCAGCTTCTCAGTCAACGGAGCAGTTATCTTCCTGTGCGATCACTGCAGCTGCTGCAGCTGCAATGTTGATGTCGGCATGGCTGCCACACTTTCTCTGCTGGCGAAAGGTGGAGGCCAGACACAACCTGCTCGGATTGGCCGCGGCTGCCCTCACGAGGATCACAAAAATGACTAGATGGCGGGCGACTGGAGAGTTGCCAATACTGTATCTTAGCCATACATGAGCTTGATACAGGCACGACAGGGTATTGCAGTGGATGAGCGGTGTGATAGCACTACCTGAGGTAATCACCATTGAGATTCAAGAACCCCTTTACTCGTAACCCCCCTATAGGCGATCATTATCATTATGCTATAATCTGTTGTGATTGGCTATTTTAATACCGAGTCATCGACCACATGATTATCAGTACCATGACTGTATGGTGCACGTGACAAAATGCTTGATGTGATGACAACTTATCACCCTTCTTAACTAGTATCTAGTATAGGTCATAGTGCTACAATCTTGTCTCGAGGGAATCGTAGGATAATTTTAGTATGACGTGTAACATGTTTCTCATCATCCTGAGAGCAAGGAAACGAGTGTGAAGCAAGGCACCAAGTATAGAATCCCACTGCAGTTACAGCCGCGAATTAAGGGATACATGTACCGAAGCCTACCTTTACGTTTGCCCGAAGTCTACTTTCCGGTGTAACCAACATTGACTGCCCGCTAGCAGAGAATGTTAGAAGCTTCCTCGACAGAAATTTACTTCTTGACGGACGGTGCACAGGTATAGTACGTATCGTGACGAGGTCGATATGCTTTTCAATTGCGAACATTAGCATGGAGAAACATGACCTCGCTCGAGTCAGTCGCATCTCACCAAGCGATCCAAGCATACGTGCGAATGGCATTGTAATATACTCTACGAGCATGCTCGTAAACTCTATTCTGATACTTCTGCTATCAAGTATCAGACCTGCCAGCGGACCCTACTCAGTCACAGAATGGAACCGAGATCTCCGTAAACAGAACTGCAGAGATATGATGCTGCGTATAAACTCTCTGAAATACCGTCCTCTGCATACGTACATATTTCATACGTCTTCCTCGGCTTGGAAATTGCACGGATCGCCGATCAGCAGATTCGAGACATCGCAGCCAGCGCCTAGGAGTCAGTGAGCAATACCCGGTAAACCCGGGATCCGGACCTTGTCTTCTCCTGCTGTGCAGTACTGTGCAGTAATGTGTACCCATTATGGTATATCTGTACTCCGTAAACAGTCTGATGTCAGATACCAATGATAGCGTATCTACTTGGCTCCTATCGAAGGCCCACTGCGAGTCCACTCCAGCAGGCCAAGACCTCCTTCTCCACCTGCACAGTACAGAGACCTGTACATAACGTCCCTCCCAGAGCCGCTTCGTCTGACTTCTGACATATCTCACGCTCCGTCACAACGACCATCACTCGTACTCGTCGCGCCGTTTAGCATTATTTCCCTCGGAGGCAAGAAAGACGTGTCAGAAATAGCCGCCGTCAAATATCAAACGCTGCAATCAGCCGTCCGGACTCCGAAGCTAGTCTTCGTCAGCGCACAGCATGCTCGACTAGTCTAGACTCCAGGCATTGTAACAGTGCACGTGTACGAGAGCGCAACCTTGCCGCGGGCCTGCAGTTGTCAAGATGGCTACTCGCATATGAGACAGTCTCTTTTGTTTCTCCTCCGCATTTCCTGCCGAGGCAAGCCTCTTTTCCCCATTCCCCTCCACAGTTTAGGCGACTTCCCCAGTAATCTCGGAAGTACGGTGATTTATTCTAGATGTGCTGTGCTGTACCTCTGCGGTCAATTACACGGCAGAAGTGTAAGATTCCGTCAGATGCCTCCGCATCGCGTCACCGTGAGACTAACATGAAACGCATGTTGTAATCTCTAGGAGCGGTAAGCGGGGGTCTGAGCGCTGATCAGACACGATTCTGAGGTCTCAACTGCGAGAACTACCGTTTTTTCTAAATTTGGCGACTTGTTTCTTGCGTGATGTCACCGTATGTGCGAAGTTATTGTTAATAGATGGGCCAAGGAACAAGGAAGTGTGCTTGAATGGAGTTGACCTGATTTACCAAGCTCAATAGCTAGTCGATCTTGACTACCCCTAATCACATCACGTGCTTACTAGAAGCCTCATGACAATTTGAGGCGTAAAGTATTGTGACACGCATCTTAAGCAAGGTGAATCGTGTAGTCCAATTTCGTCTGTGGTATCATAGTCTTCACCTCTATCAATAACCTAATTTTGACCGTCTAGCATCCAGCACTGACGCCTCTTTCCCTCCAGCCCATTCTCACTGCCCTCTCCTTAACTCCCTCGCATGCTCTCGCCTCTCTCCTCTGTAGCATATCTTCTATAGAAGGTGACGATAGTGCATCACAATCCGCAGCAACAAGCCCTATCTTTCTATCCTTACCCTTACGGTGCTCTTTCACGGTCTCATCTAGATGCTCGGTGCCTGCCTTGGCAAGTTTCCAGTCATCTAAAACCCTTTTATACTCTCTTGATCTCTTCCTTGCTGTTTTCCTAGCAATTGAGGCCAGATCGTTAGCACCTAGCCCTTCGAATAACGTCAGATCAGCCAAAAAACGGCGCACACCATAACCGGAAACCTCGCTAATCCAAGAGTCGATATCTTCATTGCACGCGGCAGCAAGGGCAATTTGTAGGCCCTTAAGGACATCCTTATCGCTAGGCTTGGATTTAGCCATAAGCCCTGCCGTCATATCTGATGCTGCAGATCCATTGCTTTTGGCTGTAGATAATTCTGGGATGTGTGGATTATGAGGCCCAGGCATTTTATTTGCTTCACAAGTAGAGTCGATTGCCAGATCCACAATAGCTGTTGCTTGCATGAACCTACTTTCTGATGCGTGACTGCCTTTATTGCCTTCATCTACTATCTGTTTGAGCATAGAAGATTTGTCCTGGCCATAGGGATTGACAACTGAAGACTGGGGCAACTGACGTGTATGTTTCATAGGAGGCAAAGACGTTGACGGTGACGGGTTTTCTAGATTGGGAGGCGAGTCCACTACGGCTTGTGTGCTCGTCCGGTGGAAATACTTCTTATCTGCTTCTGTCCGACGCAATTTCTGTAATTCTAGCCTCAGTGAAGGTCGGTACTCCCTGATCGCAGCCTTGCCTGCTGCCACGGACCGTGCATTGAGGGAGGCTTTGCTTTCATTATCAGTGTCGTCTGGCATTGGCAGAGGCAACTTAGTTCCACTGTTGCGAGTGGAACCAGTGGTACTATGTTTGGGAGGACCAGGTGTAGTTCGAAGTGGCTGTAGTGGGGAATTCTGTTTGGCTGGTAAAGCTGATGGCTTCAGCTTCTCTTCATATTTGTCGACTGGCCGACTTGCCATGTTTCCAGCGCTGATCTCGCAATTCAGAAATCCAGGGGTGGCCTTTGTATTTCCCCAGTACGGCTCGTCAGACATGTTGTGTTCATCCATAGCTGAAGCTATAAATCTCTCGCCCGAAGCTTTAGTATTTTTAAGAGGAAATGATTTGTCATTTTCTACGGCGACATTGTTCATACCCGAATTTTGACCGCCTGGATGGCCGGGGAGCAAAGACTTCGGCATTTGATCCCGTCCTTTGCTAGTCGAAGGATTGCTTCCATAGTAGTTGTCTATCCATTTTACCGCATTGAACGGGTACTTGAGAGGGGAAGAGTCTGGGTTTAAGTTAGTAGAAGCCTACATATCGTCGAGAACGATGACTAACCTGGTCTTTTCTCTTTAGCATTGTTATCACTAGGATGTGGATCAAAATCGATTATTGTTGTTGTAGAACTTCTTGTTGTATTTATCGATGTACTGCCATCTTCTATACCTGTATTACCCCGACGAGGAATTGTGTTATGAGACAAAGTTGGAGAGGTTTCCGCTTTACGGAGCCAGGGAAGAGTATTCTTTGTTGTTGTGGTTGTTGTCGCAGACAGATATGGAGTTTCTGAAATTATTTGCGAAACAGGTGGGGTTTCCTCTGCCGCAAAAGCTATGATAGTCGACAAAGAAGTATTCTCACTTGAATAAACAGCGGGAGACGATTCAGAGGCTCTCTTAATATGAGATGGCTTTCTTTTGACAGTAATCTTATCGGAGACTTTCTGTCTATAATCCTTTGGTGTAACTGGAGGAGGGGGAGCGGTTTGGGGAGTGCTTTGAAACAATCCACGAGAACGTCCTCGCTGCTCTACAGATGTGATAGATAAGCCGGCAGCTTGAAACTCAGCCAAGTATGGCATGAACTCCACAATTGTATGAGCCGAGATAGAGGAAGCTTTGGTCGTCGAGGTGGGTAATGAGGCATTTCCAAGAACTTGGGCTGCCATGAGATGATGCTCCAGTTCTCGAGTGAAGCGTCTTACGGCCTTTTTCTGGCTGGGAGTCCGTGATGGCAATTCAGAGACGGGAGTAGACTGATTGGTAGGCTCTAGAGACTTGGGTTGTGAGACCTTGTCACCAACGGCTTGCCAGAGCGAGGGACTAGTCCAGCTCGATTGCTTGTGATGTTTGGTTTTCGTTAGCTTTTTAGACGCTATACTTGTACGACGAGATCCCGTGAAAGTTTTGCGTTGAGGCAAATGCCATTCAGCCTGGTGCTGTGTCTTTTTAATAGCAAATCTAGAATCCCAAGACCGATTCTTTCCAATCGTTGAAGGTCGACTATATGCGCTGTTCTTACGTGCCGTGGCAATAGATTCGATATACTCATACTCACCAGTAGCCCGACTTCTTGAAGGGATACCGGAATGGCCCACACCCCTCTGAGAATTTTGGCTTGAATTTTTTCTTACACTCCAATAAGCAGGTGATTCTCTAACTTTCATAGGAGAATAACTATACCTTTTAGACTCTGTTTTTGGCCGCCAAACAGTGGAGCTCGAAGCGCCGTCAGTTCCAATACCAACTTGAAGAGACGTATCACCTGGATAGTTGGTTACAGAAGGACTTGTGGTATAATCATTGACAGGCTCTGCATCCTCAATGACGGCACGAGATCTATTTAATCCAAAGGCTTGAATACGCTGCCTTGCTCTTAACGAAATAACTCTCTGCGATGCTCTTCTCCGAGCAGCAAGGCTAGTGGTTGATGCTCGAGAGTTACGATTATGGCGTCGGCGAACCCTCATACGTTGCTGTTCCCTAGCATCTTCCAGTGCTGGATCGGGTGGAAGTCGAACGACATCCTCAGCGGCACTGTGCCCACGTTCACGGTTTCGTAGAAGAGTGCTCTGTGATGCAGCTCGAATGCGAGGAAAGTGTCGATGTGGACAGCCTTTCCAATGGATGCTGAAGTGTGGCATTGTATGCTGACGCTATGGGCTGGGCGGGTAATAATAGGTATAAAATAAAATAAAATTACAATTAAAAAAAAAGGGAATGAAGGCGGAGTGAGCAACCCGCTTGTGGCTCCTTAGACGATGCTTTCACGGTTGTTACTTCCTCTTGTTACACTCTGACGTCGCTATATCTGTTATGCTTTCGTAGTTTCTCCCTGAAGATGCACATCTCATCTTATGTCCTTAATACCAGGCGATGAATACATATCTAACTGTCGTTCTCCTTTACGTAGGAGGTACTCGATTGCCGAGAAGTCTCTCTTGTCGAGGTGGATACTCTTTTCAAATTCGCTCCTGATTATGCCAACTATTACTATGTATTCGATCGACGTACCTAGAATTAGATATCTATACATACCGTACGAAGCTCTCGAAATGTATCCTCGCGTTCTATGACGCATGCAATTAGGAGATAGCTCACGCAATTGAGGAGTTACATACTGGTGGCTTTTTTCTGCATTCTCTGAGACATTTCCGGTAGAGTGCTAAGACATCTTTCTGAAGACCTGAGAGTCTCATCACGAGCTTTGCTGTATATAAATGTATGCGTGTTGAGCGTTTGATTTCTGATGTCGATATTTATTTGGTGGATCATCGTCATTCCGGTCGATTAAAGGCCGAAAGGCCGCGGTTCCGATGTGTGGGGGAAGCTTAAACGGAACAGCCCGTTAGCCATGACCGGCTTGTCTATGATCGCAGTCTTCTCCCTTCTCTTACAGTAGTTTGTAACATGATAAGGCAGAGCAATTGATACCTATTATTTTGCAATAAAATACATTGACTTGTTATACCTCACTTATTACCATGGCTTCATTCTCTGTAAGTCTCCAACTTAATGTCACTCACCGGTGTCTTTAGCAGTACTTAATGCCAACTGACTTGCGACATGCAGCGACTCGTTAGATTCCTGGCTAGAGACGGCCGAACCTATTATGGCGATGCGATACTCCCGCATGGTGTGACAGATATTGCCAAAGCCCGACAGGCTCATATTATCAAAGGCCCAATCTTTGGGAAACACGATGTGACGGATGAGGTGGCAGATATTAAGTTATTGCTTGCACCTTTGGCTTTGGAAGATATCAGGACAGTACGCTGCCTTGGCCTGAATTATGAGCAGCATGCAAAAGAGGTGAGCACTGGCCGATGGTTATATATAAGCACTACTCATTTTCAAATAGTCTAGCATGCCAATTCCGAAATATCCAATTCTTTTTGAAAGTATAGACATTCTTTGATCGGCCTCTCTATACTAACAAGTATACAGTACAAACCTGTCACAGCAATTACTGGCCCAAATGACCCAATCCCCGTTCATCCTCTAGCACAAGAAGGCAAAGGTCTTGACTGGGAATGTGAACTGGTAGCTGTGATTGGAAAGACATGTTCTGACGTCTCGGAATCAAAGGCTCTCGATTATGTACTCGGGTACGCTGTCGGCGACGATGTATCACACCGAGACTGGCAAATACAAAAAGGTGGCGGGCAGTGGTCTCTTGGAAAGGGCTTTGACGGCTGGGCTCCATTCGGCCCTGGAATCGTCAGCTCCAAGCTGATCAAGGATCCACAAAAGCTGAGGATTTCTACAAAGTTAAACGGCAAGACGGTCCAGGATTCCAGTACTGGAGATATGATCTTTGGAATTGCAAAGACGATTGCATTCTTGAGCCAGGGAACGACGTTGTTGCCTGGCGACTTGATCTTCACTGGAACTCCACAGGGTGTAGGAATGGGACGAAGGCCACAGGTGTGGCTCAAGGATGGCGACGTTGTAGAAGTCAGTCTAGAAGGCGTTGGATCATGCACCAATAGAGTGGAGTTTGTCAAAGCAAAGTCGAAGCTATAGAACCAATCAATACACCTTGTCGTTTCGTCAGTCTATGACGAAAACCATGACAAAGAAGGCCATCGAACAAAGACATATCGCCAGTTACTGGCACGAGCTTTTAACCATTCGTCGTTTGCCGACACTTGGACCGACATCTACTAGACGCCGGGACAATGAAAACGCAGACAAAGACTTCAATAACAAAGTAAGCCTCGACTCGACTATACTTCCTTCGTCAAGAACTGACGACACTTTTTATTATTTTACAATATACAGTCTAAATTCAAAGTTCCATTCACCGGTTCTAAATTCAAAGTTGTATTCTATCCTATCCGACTCTATAAATTGGACTTCTCTTCAATTTCTCTTCTTCTCCAATCCAACTAAATGACTCCGAGAACCTGCTAATAGTCAAGGGCTTTCTCCCTTCTCTTTCTCCCTCTCTATAATCTAAATTTTTCTATTCCTCTCTTCTAAAACCCAGCAACTATCTCTTGTCGTCGGCAAAAGCTCTGTCGTCGAGGAGAAATCGACCGCCGAAAGAATTCTTGCCGATTGGATCAGTAGATATCAATAGCTTTAGAAGAGCAACAAGTCTTTTCGAAGCCCTTCTATCTAAATCAACTTCTCTCCAATGCTGGAAAATCTCTATAAATCAACCCCTTCTTTCACCTCTCTTCCCCTTCTCCAATCCAACCAAATGACTCCAAGAACCTATTAATTCCCTTTCTCTTTTCTCCTCTTTCCCCTTTCTCCTTTCCAGTAAGATAATCTAATCTCTCTACCCCTCTCTCTTCCAAAACCCAACTACTCTTTCTCTCTCTCTCTCTCTATCGTCGATAAAAAAAAAAACCCCCCCCGTCGCCGAAGACAAACTAGCCGTCGAAGAGAATCTCTTGTCGATCGGATTGCTGGATATCGATGGATGGGTTCGGGGAGAGGAATAGTTGCTGATAGAGAGGAGAGGAGAGGAGAGGGATGGAAGAGATAGAGAGGGATTAGGAAATAGACATTGATTTGAATCGATAAAAAAAAAATTATTTATATATACTAATATTATACTTAACTTATCTATCATCTAATTCTCTACTGCCGATTCTACTATTTGCTGTCGATTCTATTATTCTATTGTCGATAATATCTCTGTCGTTGAATCAACTTTATCGACAAGATCCCTGTCGTCAATACTATCTCTGTCGTCGAATCAACTTCCTCGATTTAAGACTGCTTCTGCTATAGTAGACAAGTCGACTATTCCAATAATTCCAGCTGCTCCAAAGAATACTGAATATCCATCACCATTGAGACTTTATCGAAAGAGGCATTTGAGCAGATTTGGAAGCCTTTATACTGGGTCCCTTTGTCAATACTACTAGTTTTTGGCTGGGGTAGAAAAAGAGGCTTTGGTATTAATACTGGTGTCGTTGGACTTATTGAAGTCCAATACTAAAATTATATAGAGAACTCGGCTACTATTACAGCTCCTTGCTGCCGTGAGCAAGTTTGTTCGGATCGCTATACCGTTCTCGTCCCCAATCAAACGGATCGCCACCTGGAACACATAGTCCCAATCGCCAAAAGTAGTCCCGATGAGCAAAGAAGATCTGCCAAAGACGATACCTAGCCGACAGACCCCATTTCTGGACAAAGAGCTTCTCAACCTCTTTATCATCCATCCGTTCCAGTTCTCCCGTAACCATCTCATGACCATATTTAATAGGCGATGGAGGCTTATCTAGCTCACCCGTCACCATTCCGTGAGGATATTTGATTGCCGTGAGATCTCGGAGTGCGACAATGCCTTCGGCGTCTGCTTCTCCTGAAGCAATACATTGCGGATCTTCGTCCCCGTTGCAGATTCGGAGATCAGAAACTCCGGGTTGCAAAGAAGGCTTGGAGATAAAAATCTCACCGCCGTGCATCAGATAGCCCCATTCGCTCAAAGGAAGTAGAGGGACAGGATCATCTACGTGAGTAATACGTCGATATCTTCCTCCATCTCCACCGAAACCGTCGTCCTTACTATTTGCTTTGTTCAGCTCAAACACCGTGTCTAAATAGTCCCTCAACCCTGCATTGCCCACTCTTGGCTCCCCAAATGTGGTGACTGTAGGATTGTACCCTAGGATCTCAAATTCGAGGCCTGCAAGTGCAGCGACAGCACCGCCGAGAGAGTGTCCGACAAGATGAAGGCTGTAGGTGGGAAACTTTTCTTTGACTCGCATAACGTCTGGAAGGATAAGAGTACGAGTGTTCTTCCATGAGGTGAGGAAGCCACTGTGAACCGTACAATTATAGCATTTCGGGCCCTTATGCTTCTTTCCGTACTTGCTTTCTCGAGGATCTTCTTCGCTTTGTTTCAATGTGGCACCAGCCCCGTATTTGAAAGATCGTAACCATTGTAGGGGTCTCGGTACAAGATCGAGGTAGGAATGCCCTGCAGGCGGATTTCCTGGGGAATCATCTTCAGGGTCGCCAGGATATGGTACGTATTGCTGGGGAACAGTCGACAGATCAACGATCGTGTTCGCAATACTATATGTACCACGAAATGCGACGATAATTCGACCGTCGCCGTTGTGATCGATGACGATGTAGCCGCAGCTATCGGACATTAACGGACCTGTATTCCATGTCTAAAGAAGAGATGTTAGTATCCAGTGAAGCTGAAGTAGAGCAGGCAACTCCTACATCAACAAGTTGATAACCAGGGAAATCCGAACATCGACTCGCACACTCAAAGGGCTGCTGTATGCCAGTCATGCCAACGCAATATGAGATATCGACGATGCGGGAGAACTCTTCCAGTTCGGCGAAGAGCTTGGCCGAGACATTATGGCTACCGGATACCGTGACGTCGAACGGATGTTGAGCTGCAGTTGGAAGGCTGGCTGCGATACAAGCTGAGAGGAGAAAGAAACAGATGCTCTTTAGGAAGCGCATCTTGCTGGCTTAACTACATATTAGAGAAATACTGTAGGATAAGAGCGTCAAGGTGTTGGAAGCTTGAACTTTTTAGATTTGCTTTGTGGTCAGATGGCTGTTGTACTCAGTTGCATCATCGCTACGGCAGCGCCTCACGTCACGAGTCACCTGATCGTCAATTCAATATCACCGTCGAGTGCACTCGGCAGTCTACTGTCAGAACGGCAGCACGAAGGATGTTAATTGGATGGAGATATTAAAAGAATGAATATAATTCGTCAGGCATCTGCTATTATGTCACAATTCAGCATTGTAATAAGATCACACATAATGCTTAATCTATCTAAATTGATATCTACTGATAAATGACTCTATAGCAATAGATTAGGTAGTCTCTAAGACTGAAATCTTGCAATAGGTCTCTTTTGGCCGTAGCCAACGCCTGAAAATGCGCTGCCCTGTCCAACACCCAGTTTCGCCTTGCCAGACTCCGGATCGCTAAAGGTGCAATATATAAATACAAATACATATACAAGGAACAGGTTTTGATCTGCTCCTACCAGCCAACTATTCCATCATCTTCCCTGAAATGTTGTAGAATTAGATGCTCAACGTCCATCACCTTGTAAGGTTTTGATATGAATCCTTTCATCCCTGCTTGCTTTGCTCTCTCGAGCGACGTGCTTGTGATATCAGCTGTCACTGCCATCACGGCTAAAGGCTCTCCCCTCTTCTCCGCCATCCTCAAAATCTTCTCGGCTGCTTCATAGCCATCCATATTGGGCATCCATAAGTCCATCAGGATCGCATCGATTCGCTTGCCTGGTGGCCTCAAAAGTGATCCCTGATACTGCTGCACAGCCTCCACTCCATCAAAGGCCAAAATAATATCATCACTGCGATAGCCGAGCTTTTTGAGATATCCAACTAGGATGTTGCGGTTGATAATATTGTCTTCAGCGATCAAGATTGTCAGTGGTACACGCTTTGCAAGATCACGATTGAATCCTACCCGCTTGGCATGTTTACTCGTCACTGAACTTTGTTGCGGGGTAAATTTCGACCGGACAAGCTGGGGAGCGCGGCCGGGCTTATGAGAAGAGCATTGAACCTCAGGTGGCTTTGGCGACTTATGAATAGATTCACCCAGATTCCATGGTGTAGGTGTCCCACCGCGAGGCGTACTAGGCCTACTACCTTCAGCAGACACGGGTATCCGCATGAGAAATTCTGATCCCTTCGAGGGCCCTTCGGTGGCCGAGTACTCAAGAGTCATATCTCCTCCTAGATTCTTTCGAACGTGTGCTTTGGCGTTGAACAGGCTGAGGCCGAGACCGTCTCTTGATCGACTGATGGTAGCATCTTCCTGGAAGTGAGGCTTGAATAGATAGGACTTCGACTCCTCAGTGATGCCACAACCTGTGTCACGGACACGGATCTCAACCAATTGTGCATTACGTCCGAGTTTGACGTTAATGGTGATACTTCCACTCTCAGTAAACTTAATGGCATTGTCAACGACCTTCTGAAGCGAAAATTGTAGATACTGTTCTTCCGTCTGGAGACTTTCTGGCACATCAGGTTCAGTGATTAAATGAATCGCGAGACTTTTTTCCTCTCCACGGGGTCCTTCTGTTGTGACAAGAATAATCTCTCCAAATATAGTGCCAGTATTGATTTTTTGAAGAGGGTGGATGGCCCGAACAGAATTATTAACGAGGCGGTGCAAAAAATCCCGAAGATTGATATGCTTGTATATGGGGGTAAACTCGAGTGAAGATGACACTGGACTGCCCCTGTTTTCGATTGCAGCCGGAGGCCTTACCACCGGGACGTTACAGATAGGTGATTCATCAGGCAAGGTAAGATCGTTGCTTGATGAACCATTAGCGACTTCGGTAGATGACCTATCATTGCCATACGCCCGCCAAAGATCCCTTTCTCGGTCACTGGCTAGCCGCTTGAGAGGCGGGCCAGGATGAAAGTCAAGACTCTCATCTCTTAGCCGCTTGTTGCTCGGCGAGCTTATCGGGATTCCAGCTCCTTCGATGACGATCCCCGGCCGCTTTGGGCTTTGATCTGGTGTTGTCGGCTCTTCTTTACTCTGTGTTTCGTCACTATCGGACAGACACGTTTCTGGCATCTTCATATCAAGATCGTAGGCTTGCACCACGTTATCAGCAGCTTCAACGGCACGCTTTGAGCTGTCTGTACAATCACCATTAGCCTTTGCCATTTAGGAATACGTCGAGAATAAAACCTACCTTGGACCACCTCAATATTGGACTTCAGCTCTTCAAAGACAGTTCTGACGGCTTCGTTCTTCTGAGATTCTATAGCATCTAGTACCGTTGAATGCATAATATCCAGCATGCCTACGACACCCTGCATCGGCGTCCTGAGCTCATGAGAAAGACTGCGTGCGTAAGGCTTCAGAGATTGAGAAGCAGTTATGGCATCCAAAGGTATGATCCGAGTGGGCGCTGGTTCTGGCTGTTCTTTGGCGAAGCCTCTTCCTTCCACCAGACGCTGCAAAATCATGTCTTCTAGCGTGTGCATGAACATCTCAATGAAGGACCAACTCAGCTTGCGATGCTTCGCGCCCTCTGTAGACCAGATCATACCGAAGTGGGCAAAGCACTTTCCCTCAGAGAAGAGCGGCACACCAATGAAAGCATCCGACTGATCCCATGGCAGTTTGTTGGGGCTCTTTGGCACGAACTCGTGCATCCTTTCAGGAATGACAAAGACCTTGTCGTGCCTCATGTGGGCACAGGGCGAGCCGTAGGCATGATATCTGTAGTCATGAAATATCTCTGTTTTCTTGCCGTCGTTGAGGTAAAAAGCCACTCCTAGAAGGCATGAGCCGGGCTCACCAAGTGGTGGCATCTCTACCGCGGTATTCTCATCATCCACTAGGATACGCTTTGCTACGAAGCCACACTGTGCGCCTGCAATCAGGCACATTTCTTCGATCAATATACTCCAGAAGTCGTGTGTATCAGCCGTCCTGAGCCGATTCTTCAGGTCAATTAGACGCTCAGAGGCGTTACTTTCTGGAGAGGCATAATACCGGCGCAGTGCGTCTCCAAAGCCATCATCGCCTCGATGCGCAATTGCATCATTTATGTAGTCGGGCAGACACAGAGTAGATCTCTCGAGATGTTCGTCGGACTGTGCGTCGTCCTCCTTGCCCTCCTGCCTGACGTCCATCATCCGCTCACCCCAGCAAGCGACTCGTCCCTCCTGTCGTCCTCCAGTATACGCTGTTCGGTGATCAAGATATAATAGCGGATATGGGCTTAGCACTGTCGACGAGGCACACATGTGCCGTGGAAGATGTCAGCTCGCGGCACAGGTATCGGATAGCAGGAAGGCCTCGACAGGTTGTTCACTTGATTGTATCGAGCAAGAGAGGTCACAAATGAAGATACGCAGCCATGGACTCTCGTCGACCCAGTCCCCGAAGCAATGCACGGGCTTGCACCATGTAGAAGCCCAGGGCCGGTGTCCACGGCAGTGAGGTCTAGGCGACGATGCGAAGAAGCGTGGAAATTGCTCGAGCGCGCCGTGTCCGGCAGCTTTAAGGCATGTACAGGTAGGCAGGCCCAGATGTCTTCGGCACGGGGAGATATGCCAGGGGACAGATGCAAAGGGACGGTCGAACCTTAAAAGCAAGACCAGACGGGCCGAGGGATGCTGTGGCTCACTCGGTGTTCTGGGCTGCGCGAGATAAGATGCGATAGCTGTGATGCGGAGTACAGGGTGGAGGTGGAGGTGGAGGTGGAGTGGGCGGATAGGTAGATATACAGTACAGCATGTAGGGAGACAGGATGGCTGCCGTGCGGATACAGGAGGGTGCCTCTGAGCAGGGGGCAGCTGGGCAAGGCCTGCGTATGCTGGTGCCCCTGCTCCTGCTCCTGCTCCTGCTCCTGCTCCGGCGTGCACTCCTGCTTGCACTGCTGCTTGCACTGCTGCTTGCACTGCTGGGTAGGGAGCTCAGAGGCAGCTATGCAGCCGAGAGCGTGCGGGGGATGGTGGGCTACAGGCGCCGGAAGGACAGGACAGGACAGGACAGGACAGGACTGTGCGGTACGGTAGGTACGGTAGGTACGGTAGGTACGGTAGGTACGGTAGTAAGATTTTGGCCGGCGCGGCTGGGCCAGATCGACTACGGTACTCCGCACTGAGCGCGGGCGCGGGCAGGGGCAGGGGCCGGGGCCGGGGCCGGGGCCGGACAGCACGCAAGCATCGATGGCCGAGCTGCCAACAGGCGGGCGGCCTGGACGTGCTGGACGCCCCAGAGGCCTGGAGGCGCTGGACGCCCTGAAGGCCCTGCCCGGCTGTTACAGCACGCACGATGCGGGCGGGCCTGCACTGCCCTGGACCCAGCGAGACCGCGCTGCCCTGCGCCTTACGCTGCACTCTCTGCTCTGCAAGCGGACGTCTCTTGTTGGCATCCGCAGTGCCCCGCCGTGCAGCACCCAGAGATCGACCACGGCAAAGCCAGAGACCTTACTGTAACTGATTTCCGCGGTGCCTACCCTGCCCACCCCACTTCACGTCGACGGCACCGTGGCCCAGAGCACTGTTAGCACTCACTGTTAGCACTGTGAGCACGGTACTGCACTGCATTCCAGGGGGCGTGCACTGGCTGGCGGAGGAATCGGTGGCCTCGAGGGAGCCGTCCCCACCACCAAGCAGGGACACTTCTCAGCTGGCACGACTACACTACATACGTACATACACTGGACAGTCCTGCACCCGACTCGTTTGGGGCCATCTGGCTGTTGGCCGCACACCCGCACACCCGCACACCCGCACACCCGCACCCGCGCACCCGCCGAACCACCGAAGCCCACACGCAGCACTGCTGCAGCAGGGCAAGGCGGGTAGCCAGCCGCAGGGATTAGCAGGCAGGAACAGGACAGGACCGACAGCGGGTGTTTGGGAGCCTTCGGGGTGCCTGCCGCCGGGCTTTGGCTGGCCGGGCTGGCCGGGCTGGCCGGGCTGGCGCCTGTGCGGAAATAAGAAGGGCGGCCAAACGCTGCCATTGTCACCTGCCTGCAGTGGCGGCGTCTCGGAGGGCGGCGGAGGGCAGCAGGCAGCAGCAGGCAGCAGGCGGGATGGGGCAGGAGGGGGTCGTCGGTCATGTCATGGCCACGACGACAGCGGCCACGACGACAGCGCCGAAGCCTCGCTTGTGCAGGTAGGCAAGTGCTCCGGACGCAAGGCTGGCGGCCACAGAGGTGGTGGCCAGAGGCAGCAGGCAGCGAGCCAGTGCGCGCAGCATCCGGTAGAGGCACGGTACAAGTGAGTGGCCAGCGCCTGTAATCCAGCGCCTGTAATCCAGCGCCTGTAATCCAGCGCCTGTAATCCAGCGCCTGTAATCCACGCCTTCACTTCACCTCTCTGCAGCCCCAATGCCGAAGCGGGGGAGAGAGCTCAGAGCTCAGAGCTCAGAGCCCCAGGACGCAGCTAGCTGGTTTGCTGACCACGTCGACGAGGGCTGGGATCGAGGGTGACGCCCGATTGATGGAAAGACGGCAAATCTCCATGCTCGGCGAGCAGCCGGCTGTCCAAGGGCGCAGCAGTGTTCATGATGGTGTTGCTGGAGGAATTGTGGACGCTGGACGGCGTACCGCATCATGCGTCGTGCATCGGTACCGTACCGTAGACCTTTAAAAGACCTTGGCGGCATCAGGTACCTTGCACCTGACTTGGCCGCCTCGCTCCTCTCCTTGCCGGGCTGGCACTCGAGCGCCCAAGCAACCAGGCGAGGGCCTGGCAAGGCAGGCGGGTGCAGTACCTACAGTACCTACAGTACCTACAGTACCTATACTTCCCAAGCACCACTGCGCTGCCTGCAGTCCAGTCCAGTCCAGTACAGTACAGTACATGCACACGGTACAGCGCAGTGCTGAGGGCACCGGACAGTGCTGTATAGGCAGGACAGGACAGTGCTGTACAGCACAGGACAGCAGTTGCCAGGGCGTGGTGGCGGCGGGTGGGTAGGCCAGGTGCCGCAGGCTGCTACAGTATTTCCTGCCAAGACAGCAAGGCTTCCAGAGGGCGCGCTCGGATCCCTGCAGCGTATCGGGATCAGTTCATCACACCAGACACCAGACACACAGACCCGGCCGTCACAGACCTCCACAGGCCTTCCGCAGGCCCTGGCGTCTAGAAGGGCCCAATGCACGCAGACCAGACCCTTCTCCCCTCTGCCCTCTGCCCTCTGCCCTCTGCGCTGCCTCTATCCCTCGGCCCTCTGCGTGCATCCCCGCCCGCGCGGCGCTGCAGAGGGCGCTGCGGCAGCACAGGACAGGCCAGGACAATGGAATGCCCCGGCGCCCTGTCCTGACCCGGCAGTCCTGACCCGGCAGCGCTGGCCGTACAGCAGACCTTGTCAGCGGGAAGCAGCGAGGCTACGTCATGCATTGTATATACAGGACGTGCAGGCAGATAACGCAGTGGCTCTCACGGTAGGCGCTGGGCAGTACTGTGTGCAGCACTGTGGGCAGCACTGTGTACAGCACAGCACTGTAAATGCCGGAGTATAAGGTGCTCGGTGGGTGACTGTCGACAGGACGCAGCACAGTGCAGCCCGCACTGCCGTCCCCACTACAGCACCCACTGCTACTGTACTGTACAGTGAGCGAGCGACAGCCTGGGCAGCCTGGGCAGCCCTACCTGACCCTCGAGGGGCCGCCGAGACAGCAAGCACAGCACAATGCGGCCCTGACACAGGCCGCTGATGGATGCTGTGGCAGCCCGGTAGCAGTGGCCACCGCTGTTCTCTACCAGCCAGCCGTCAGACCACTGCTGGTTCTGCGCGGCAGGGCAAGGCAGGACACGACGTCATCGTGGCCAGCGATGGATCTGGGTGTGCACAGGCACGACAGGCTGTGTATGTGTATATCATCGGTACAGGACACTGTCTATGTGGTGTCTAGAACACGTCCTGCAGGGAACTGCGCGGTGCATATAAGGGGCATGGGGCGTGCAGCAGGGAGGCCCTGTGGTGGCCCTGTGGAGGCCCTGTGGACCTGTGGTGGCCCTGTAAGCGCTGTATGGCTGGCCGCGTGAGATCGCCCATCCAGTGCATCCAGCGTATCCGGCGTGTTGAGGTGTTACTCGCTACTACACCTTCTGTGCCTGTCGCCCAGCGAGTCAGGGTCCAGGTAAAACGCCATTCCTCGGATTCCACGGCATCTCGAGGCCGGTGGGCTGCAGCGTATGCATACGGCCTATGTATACTGTGCCGTGTACAGGTTGCTGCTGATAGTAAGTATAGTAAGCAAAGAGGAGCAAGTATGCTAACAGCAGTAACAGCAGTATCATCATGCATTGTATAGCACCCTATCAGTGGCACTATAGCACTGTATACACAAACACACACATATATAGCCATATGCAGAGCCTACCCTTTATATCTATCCACACCATCTGCCCGCCTTGCCTATCTACCTCGACACATTCGTGGCTTCCCCGTCTATGCTTGCCACCTGCTGCGGTACACAGTGCTGTCTATCTCTGCTGTTAAAAGACACACGCAGTCACGTATACCCTGCTGTCTTGCGATCCCCTGCTCTAGCCCCGTCATCTTCACTACAGTACTGTACTTGTACTACACCACTACAGAATAGAAGCTTCGTGATGCATACCCGGTGCTGTCCTGCAACACCGCCTCCACCCCCAGCTAACTGCACAGGATCTGGGATAGACGAGAACCTGGGTGCCTGTAACCATCTACAATCCGCACATACGCATCCCCATACACATCCCCATATATATATATATGATATAAGTCCTGTAAGGGTGGCATCACGACATCCTCTCTCGCGCCACGGCCTGCTGACCGTTCCCAGAGCGCCGGCGGCGATGATTCATTCTTACAGCACCCATCCCGCAGCCATCAACCCTCATATCAATCTAAATTGCTACTCGTCACTCGGCCACCCCCCCCGTCCCGCCGAGCCTCGCGTGGATGTCGATTCCTGCAATTAGTAACTGCGGTCCCAAATCGCCGAGGCAGCAAAGGGTCCGCGCCGGGCACTCCTCGCCGGGCCCTCGTCCTCCCGGCGGCGGACACGTGAAACCGGCTGGTGAGCACGGCCGGCTGGCCGACCCCTTCTCTCAACTGCTGTCTGCCTCTCCTACAGCCTCTCTGTCCGAGACCCGCGATCTCCCATCTGCCGTCCATAACCATCCAACGCACTCGGCGGCCGCCAGCGTCACGAAGCCTCAGCCGGCATGCTGCATGCCCACTCTGGCCCTCCCACAACACCACAAAGCACGGCATACCTAATCCCGCAAAGAATCGAAGCAGGCGGCAGCAGCCACTCGGAGGACCGCCGCGGCGCCATATGCTGAGGTGAGGCCCGGCAGTATCATGGGACCAGCACATCCTTCCTCCTAGCAGCCCGCCGATATTACTGCCGTATCCGACATGATACCACGACGGCTCTACTGGGAACGTTCTGGCTACTCTACCACACAAGGGCAGACCGGCCGGTGAACCGCCTTTCCAATCCATATCACGCTGATATCGAGCGAAGCGCGACGCCAGTGATCTATGCGCGAGCTCCATCCATATCACGCTGATATCGAGCGAAGCGCGACGCCTGTGATCTATGCGCGAGCTCCGCCAACAGTATCACATACCCCGAGTCACGCCAGCCCCCAAAACATCAAGACAGGCACCAAACCAACCCCCTTTCCCGTCGTTTCCTCTCCTTCCTCTGACAGCTTCTTTGCTCCCGCTCACACCGAGCTTCCTCCAAGATGTCTCTCTCTACCTCGCTCCCGGCCTCCCCCCCCCTCGACCCCTCCCTACGAACAGGTTATATATATGAATAAAAAAACCCCCCGCTGACCACATATATACCTCGACCGTCACCAACAGCCCGATGTTCCCCGTCCCTCTTCACAACCTGCCAACCAGCGATACCAGATCCCATCCCCATCCCCATCCCCATCCTCGCCAGCACAGACCCCACACCAGCACCAGCCCCGTTCCAGCCCCCCCCCCCCGACGATTTCTCCTCGTCTCCTGCCCGTCGCAGCGGAAGATAGAAGACGCCGGCGGAGGAGGACCGGGCCGCCGAGGCCTGCGTGGGATGGGATCATGGACGATGTGTGCATATAATATGTATTGCAGTATGTAAGCGTGCGTAGCTTGAGTATATATATATATGAGATGTTCCTTCTGCTGCTGCTGTACTGTGTACTGTGTATGTGTATGTATATATATATATGCCTGCTAACCACGACCCCCACCCCATCTCCTATCCCAACCCGCTCTATATCATTCTTCCCGTCTCGCTATATTCTCTGCGGCCCCAACAGTCCTTTTTGCAAAGGGGAGATGTGGGATACCTGCACAGCAGAGGCCGCAAGCTACTGGATGAGGGGGGAGGCGAGAGGGGTTGGCAGGCGGGCCGTCTCAAGAAAGCATAGCCGGGGATGCCAGCAGCCACGATCAGCCATGGATTAGAACAGTAAAGAAGGGGATCTGTGCACACAACAATCCGCTGCCTCTTATTTCGTATTGAGTAGGCGGCATGGCCACCCTATCGCTACATACATATTCATTCTATATACGCCATGAAATCCCCGAGCCGCATCCCGCCGGAACGCCAACGCTGTGCAAACAAAAACAAAAAGAAAAAAAACTGGACTTATTCATCACTGTCATCCACTACGACCCGTCTCCTCTTTCGTTGATTGACATGGCGAACGCTGTCATCAAGGTGCAGCGGTGGCTGTGATCGCTGAGCGGGTTTCACCAAATCTCCTATGTCTGGCATATCCTCGTCATCGTTCGTTTCTTGTGTAGCAGTGAACTGTGTTGGCTCAAAGAAGAGCTTTGGCTTGGCAGGGGTGTTGAGAGGCGAGGAAGATCGAGTTGAGGTGGGCCTTCGTCTGCCCGATGGATCGTCGTCTCGGACAACAAACCCCTCTAGATCATCATCTTCGTCGTCTTCGGAGCGGATGCTTATCTCGCTTTCATCATCGGAGATTGGGAATGCCGGTTTTTGTCGTTGGCTTTTGCGAGGTTGACGGATAGTTGACCTCCTTGGAGGTGATGGATCGGACTCCGAATTATCTTCAGGTAGCGCTAGCGAAGGAGGAGGTGATGGAGTTTGTGATACAATCGTAGAGGTGTACAGAGAGACCTCTCCTGCATCTAGAGATCCCTTATCATCATAAATTTCTCGCCACCTGTTCGTGGTCTCCTCGGTTATATTGCCCATCTTTCGGATTAATTTCACGAATCGTTTTGTACGTAGCCCATGTCGCACAAGTTTCGTGGGACGTAGAGATCGCTGTGAGATTGGCTGATTGGTAAGTTCAGGTATGCTAACCTCCTGAAGGTCATCCCCGTGAACATTCTGATATTGTCTTTCTAACTCTTCCAACTCTTTATCAGCAAGAAGGACGCGTTCTAGGGCTGGAACTGGCATCAATTGCTCTTCAGACAATTCCGAGATAACATTCCTGACGTTGTTAGTGATTGTTGTTATCTAAAATGGGACTATTCGACTTACTCGGCATCTTCATCTGAGCGCACAGCGTTCTTTCCTAGCTTAGAAGCCTTCCGAAAACCAGTATCAACACCATCAGGCATATGAAACTTCTTCGGAGGCTTCTTCTTTGGCTTTGAAGAATTCCGCTTAGGCTCAGGGAGAGATGGATCTTGAGTATTCTCAATAGGGATTTCAATATGTCTCTTGTCCACAACCGGTACAATTTCTTTTGGTATAATCCTCACTGACATGTCATGCCGAAAGTTGAAGCGCGTACCATCACTAATCATCTTCTGCATCTGTTCGTAATTGTCTTTCGCTTTACCAAACGAATCTGCCTCCTTGCCACGCATGAGCAACAAGACGATGTTACCTGCTCTTTTTCTACCTGTCCGTCCCATTCTCTGTAGCATCCGAATAGGCGACGCGGAAGCATCGTAGCACACAATAAGATCGACCTGCCCAATATCCAATCCTTCCTCTCCTATCGAGGTGGCTACGATGACGTTGAAAATACCATCCTTGAACTTGCGGATGGTCTCTGATTGCATTGCCTGATTCATTCCCTTGGAACGTTCTGAATCTGCTTGTCCAACAAATACAGAAGCTCTGATCATGGGACCGTGCCTATTGAGGACGCGGGCGATGTCTTCAGCACTATCACGGTATTCCGAGAATACGATGACTCGGGTGCCGGAAGGTGGTGCTCCATCAGGTAATCTTCCTTCGCCCGCATCAAGAAAGTGGTTTAGAACGGTATCGCATAGATATGTTAACTTCGGATGTCCAACAAAGTCATCTTTGTTGATCCACGCCTGGATATAGTCCATCATTTTCTTGAAATTTTCATTGTCGTTGATTTGTTTCCGGTATTTGCTTGGCTTTTTCTTGCCCTGTTGCTGCTCGACCCCGTCCCTTAACCTCTTTACTGTGTCGTAGAAGGGACCGATACCATGGTAGTTGAGGAGCTTAATGCCATGAGCAACACTTGTCAGAATACTAAATAGTCCCATCATCATGCCTTTGAGTCCTGGGTTTGCTCGTCTGCCGGCATCGGCAAACCAACGTTTCTGAGCCTGCATTAGGCCAAAGGCTGTCAAGGCCATCGGATCTTTGTTATAGTATGCATTTTGACCACATATCAGATCAACAAGAGGCTGAAGTGCCTTTGAAAATAAATCTTTGATCATGATCATCTCATCTGATGGGTCAAGAAGTATCTGTTCAATCCTCCGATGGTGCACAAACTGTTGTATGTCGATGGATTCTTCAGTGCGGATTTCAACCTTTGATATTTCAAGCCCGTCGATGACCTCTTGCACAGCTTCTACCGTAGAGCCAGGAGTAGCTGTCAAAGCCAATATTCGGAAACTCTTGCTGAATCTTCGCATGAAGGAAATAACCTTGACATAGGAGTAATTGCCTTTCGCTCGATGGGCTTCATCCACTACTAAGAGTACTATCTTTTTCGGATCTGCAATGCCTGAACTCAGATCGTTCTCTAAGGTCTGGGGTGTCATGAAGAAGACGCGTTTTTGTGCCCACTCTTCTGCTCTTACAGCTGGGGGAATTTCACCAGTAAGCAATGTGGTAACGGACCTTGGTATGCCGGCAATGTTGAAGCAGGCATCAACTTGCTGGGCCACCAGAGGCTTTGTCGGCGCCATAAAGACAATCTTGGCATCCTTAGTCCATCGGAAGAAGTTGAGCATCATTGTAGCTGCTATGAATGTCTTTCCGAGACCAGTTGGAAGCGCAACCAAGATGTTACTAAACAGCCCATTCTTGACGATTGAGTACTGATAGTCTCGTATGGCACCTAAGTTGGTAGGATAAACCCAAGTTTTCAAGGCTTCAAGGTCCAAAGTGTGGTGTGTTGGTGCCTCGGGTACCATATCAACGCGATAATTCCGCACTTTACTCACTTGCGAAGAAGTCGGCACTCCTACTGGAGCTCGGCCGCCAAAGAGTGTTGTCTGTCGAAGGCCAGTTTGTGGTGCTACAAGACGTTTCCGAGCTTGAGAGCTGGTTATCTCCAGTGACGAGGGTGGTAATGCGGCAGTTTCTGGAGAAGAAGAAAAGGCATCGGAGGGTAGGTCAGCGAGTTCTTCCGAAAGATCAATCTGCTGAAAGCCAATGCTATCGGACGGCCCCGCAGTAATGGTATTGTTCTCTGGAGGTCTGGGTTTCGCAGCTGACGTAGACTGTGGCGTTTGTACCTGCATTTAACGTCAACCTCTGAAAGCCATAGATAGATTGGCAACTTCAGGAGTGAGCAAAGAATTACATGCCCTATGACTAGCCAGTATAGACAGAATGATTGATTGCCTGGAGACTGTCGAAGAGCGACATGGTAATGGATAATAGAATGCTCATTACTCCTGCTTGCATAGATGAAAATGAAAGCTTGCATACCACCGGATTCTCAGCAGTCTTCCTTGGCAATTTCCACACAGCTCCTCTTATACGATAAGGGCTCGAATCCGGGTTCGTAGGCAGCTGCGTGCCATACTGGACTCTTGTCGCCGGAATGTCGTGATTCCGGGGAATATGAATCTTGTATTTCGACTTCTTCCTCTTCTTCTCCTCCTCATCATCCTCGATCAACTCCTCATCAACGGAAGAGGGGGGTCTTTTTCTCTTCCTCGCATTCCCTCTATCCTCGTCGCTATCGACGACAAAGTCTTCAATAGAGTCGCCATCGTCCGAAGTATCACAGACTCGGTGGCGTTTGGAAGGCCTGGAGGACGATCGAGGTGGTGGAAGGGGTTGTGAATCCTGGCTAAGAGCTTCTAGCAAGACCTCGTCTTCGAAATCGCCATATTCCTCCCCGTCGCTACTCATAGTCGCCGTCTGTCGTCAGTTACATGCTCTGGAAATACGCTGGGACGCGTTCTCGTCTGGGGAGACGCGATTGTACGGCACTAGTTAATTATTGATTGTCTCGAGATAAAGTTCCACGCTAGTCCCGCACCCGCTTCCGCGGCCTGACAACAGAACAAAGACCCCTCTAAGCTACTACAGCTCTAGCAACGGACAGGAGATTTCCTTACACTCACGACCATGGCAGACGTTGATCCTTTCGATAGTGCGCTGTAAGTTGCCACCTGGCACTAGACCTGTTGCCGGCCTAATAACTTATCAGGGACCTCTTGCGCCGCCTTGATCCCAAACACACTGCTACACATCTCCAATCCCTAATCGACCTCGTACCTGATCTCACCGAGGACCTCCTGTCCTCTGTTGACCAGCCACTCACAATCCGGCGATGCGGTAAAACAGGCCGCGACTACCTGCTCTGTGATTACAACCGTGACGGCGACTCATACCGCTCCCCGTGGTCAGGAGAGTTCGAGCCAGCAATTGAGCAGGGCGGCGAGGGAGGGGTTGGTGATGCCGGAAATGAAGGTGCTGGCGAAGGTGCAGTACCCAGTGAAAAATTGAGAACAATGGAAATCAAGGCCAATGAAGCATTTGATGTGTACCGGGATCTGTACTACGAAGGAGGCGTCAGTAGCGTGTACTTCTGGAACCTTGATGACGGGTTCGCTGGTGTGGTGTTATTGAAGAAAGGTATGCTTCATTGTGCTTTTACATATTAGATATTATCAGCTGCTAATAGACGCTGTATAGTCGCTCCAGATTCCGGGAAGAGCCAAGGTAGCTGGGACTCGATCCACGTTTTCGAAGCCATCGACCGAGCACGTACAGCCCACTACAAGCTCACCAGCACCGTCATTCTCCACCTCTCCACCGGCAACGACAGTCTGGGCGATATGGATCTCAGCGGAAACATGACACGGCAAATCGAAAGCGATCTCCCCGTTGACGACGACTCGTCGCACATCGCCAACATCGGCAAGCTAGTCGAAGACATGGAACTCAAGATGCGAAATCTGTTACAGGAGGTGTATTTCGGCAAGGCAAAGGACGTCGTAGGAGACCTGAGAAGCCTGGCACCATTGACAGAGGCAAACAAGGATAAAGCGACGCACCAAGAGATGATCAATTCGATGAAGCGGTAGCAGGACGATCTAGCGGTGCAGCCATTTAAGCATAGAAGAAACAAGCGTAGCGTTCAGCCCATCCTTACCAGGAAGCCACCTCCACCTCTCCTCGTCGCAGCTATTAGATACCCGTGCCTTCCAGACCCATCCCCAGAATAAAACCCGCGCCGTGACCTCGCCCCGTCTACTTCCCCTGCCAGTCATAGACCAGCCTCACCTTCAGCACCTTGCTCCCCTTCTTCACCACGACCCGCCTCGCATGAAACCGCTTCCCGCCCACGTCTGCGAACCCCCAGACCTGCTCCGCCGTCCAGCCGCCGCCCGGGTCCACGTTCAGCACCAGGCTCTGCACGTGCTCCTCGCCCTCCTCCAGCCAGCCCTCGGCCAGGAAGGGGTCCAGCGCGGCCCAGTCGGCGCGGCCGGGCGCGACCCAGCGGCTCCTGCCCCGGACGCTGCCGAAGGTGTCGTCGCGGTGCGCGCGCTCGGCCCAGTCCAGCGTGCGCAGCTCGGTGGAGCCGCGGATGCCGCCCGTGGCCGTCTGCTCGATGTCGATGTGCGTCGCCCCGTCGCCGCCCGCGTACTCGTCGACGGCCAGCGTGATGGTCGCCCACGCGATGGCCCTGCGCTTGACCCAGCTGACGCCCTGCAGCGCCAGCACCGCGTCCGTGTCGTCCGAGAGGGCTTTGTCCTAGGCTGCTCGTCAGCGGCCTGCCGGCCCGTACGTCTTGAGGACGCACATGTGCCCCGGGGGGATGACTTATTTACCATGACCCATTTCCCAGTCAGATGGTTCAAATTCACTTCTGGAGGCGCCGCCATCTTTTCGATTCTTTCTTTCTCTCTCTTCTCTTCTCTTCTCTTCTTCTTCTTCTGCTTCTGCTTCTTGTCCTTCTGCTGTGTCTCAGATCTAGCGCCGCGGAGCCCGTTGCGGGATGATTTGTTGGCCCGACGGAGAGGATAGATGGTGCGTCGATACGATACGATATCGCTATCGCGCCTCAACAACAGCCAGGTCGCCCAACCGTGCGATAAGAGCGCGCATATATATATATATATCTTAGATACAGCTGTGCAGAGGCGACAAAATCTCGATCCACGGGATGGGATTATTATTATCTCTCTCTCTCTCTCTCTATATATATACCTATATACCTATACCTATATATAAAAGCAAATACCCGGCCAAGGTACAAGGTACAAGTACAACACAACACAGTCGCGCATCCCGCAAGCGCCCTCAGCCGAAAGCCACTGGCCCGAGGTACCGTGCCGCTAGCAGCTGCCCAGCCCATATATAACTGCAACGAAACGAACCTTCCTGACCTGTGATGCCGAAAGCCTAAATGCGGGGCATCTCACTCGCTCTTCCCCCCCCCTTGTGCCTGCGGCCTGCCTGCCCGCCTGATCCAGCAATCTCGTCACAGCCTGATTCGCACGCCAGAAATTCACATGTTTCCTGCACAGTGGGCTTGGAGCTTCGCGCTTATCTTGGGCCGCAGATCAATTGCATTGTTCTTGTCCTGCGATAAGCAATGCTCCCTCGGCTAGATAATCTCGGCCATTGCGAGCCAGGTGCGTACGTACCTCATCGTCGTCGTCGTGGGATATCGAGTATTGGGAACCCATTAATATTATGTATGATCCTTCTTCTCTCTTCTTTCCCTCCTTCTATCATGCTATTGAATAACAAGTCATGCTGTATAGTACATGTCCTAAAGCCCATCGCAATGCAATAAAATGAAAATTAAAAAGACAAGTCGTCGTGTCATCTGTTTGCCACGCATCGTAATTCGTTCTCAGCCATCCCCTGCGCCAGGTAGCAATGCTCTTCCGAATAAATGTAAGCAACGTCAGGCGATCCGATCGTACAATTTCGACCCCTCCTCACCATCGGAGGCCATCTGCAATCATGGCCACCAGTTCATCCTCTTGAAGCTATCAATGAGCCTCTGAACCTCCTCTCTCGTAATCTGCGGCTTGAGATACTTGAAGCCCACCACCTTTTGAAACCTATTACCGTCCAAGCTGAGATCCGTATCTTTCAGGAGCTCCTTTTCCATAAAAGGGCTCAGAGGTCCCGGCCTGGTGATCTTGGCTTCGGTCAAAATTTCGGCCCACGGTCCCAGAGACTCTTCATTAAGATCTTCCACTACGCTATCCAAGTTCATCCTCGCAAATGTAGAAATCAACTGTCCTTGGAACCCTGTCTGAATCTTGAAGATGTCGCCGATGATTGAGGCTATGGTTCCTTGCGATGTATCACCTTCATCGACAATATTGAAGATTGGTGTGGGCCCAAACGCAGCAACATCCCAGCCTTCCTGGCCATGGCTTTGCCATTCTGCAGCGGCCCAAACCGCTCGAGTGACGTCAGTGATATGTACAGTGTTCACTCGTAGATCCTTGCTCCAGAGCCACTTCAACTCCTGGCCCAGGTGCTGATAAACTCGGGCCAAACAAAGAGCAGTAGCAACATATTTATGGCAATACTCGCCGTAGACGTTTGCCAGCCGAAAGATGACCAAATTAAGCCTGCAAGCCAGTCAGATACTCTGCGAGAATAGAGTCTTTCTAGGAAAAGAAGCATTTGAGCTCAACGCTGATTTGATCTGTTGGTTATTCTTGATAGAAGCCCCCACCCAACCAGAAGGCATTGTAGGCAGGCCTCGAAATGAAAGCATCACTCACCCCTTTATCTTTGCCAGCTCTTCCTCAGCCTGAAACCTATACTGGGCCAGCCTTAACACAGGCTTGATCTTGTCTCCCTCTTTCCTCGGCACCGAATCAGGCTTATAAACCATGCCAGTACTGAGCTCCACAAAGGACTTGACGCCTCGTTTTGCTGCCTCCTTGCCTACTGCCACTGACAGCGCCAGCGACCGAAGCTTATAGACTTCATCTTCTTGCGAATATCGCGTCTCACCTCCACAGTTGAAGACGTAATCCCACTGTTTCCCGTTCGCGCGGTCGAATATTTTCTGCAGCGACTCTGTTTAAAAACTGATCAGTCACATATCTAATTGCCAGGGATGGTGGCAAAGGACTTACGCTCTCTCGACGCATCAGCCTGCATAAACTTGTCCTGCGAGCATGCCTCTTTAAATTCCGGGGCGAGCCATGCCAGCTGCGGCAGGACTTTGTCGACAAGCCGCACCTCGGATGCGAGACTGTTGGTCTCAATGTGCAGAGCCACCCAGCGGCCAATATAGCCCAGGCCTCCAATGATCAACACCGCCGGCTTCTCTGCGTCAGCCATCTCGCCGGCCAGACAACCAACCCTGGCGAGCGGTGTCAACTAGGTGATGCAGCCGTCTCCCGCTGGTAGAAGCGTGAACTCGTCAGGGGGTCGCCGACGGTCAAGCACTGAGCAGGAGGTTCGCGGCGCATACGACGAGCCAAAGTGCCGACGGAACAGGAGAGCAGAGCGCAGGACGAAGGGGACGATGGATGCCGCGGTGTGCAGCAAGAGTTGGTCTGGCCGTTGCCGGTCAAGAATGCACGGCAGCTTCACAGAGTTGATAGGGGGGGCAGGCTTTGTAGAAAAAAGAAGGGAGAGCTGTCCGGCCGAGGATTTGGCCAAGTGCCAGACGGTGCGCAGGTGCTCATGCAGAGAAGCAGCAGGAGCGCGGAGCGAGCAGCGCCTGCAGGTGGATCGAATGCTAGATCGATCGACGTGCAGGGGCAATTTGGAGCAGCGCAGCCTCTGCACACCGCTGGAATGCTTACGGGCAGGCGGCGACGGCGACGGCGACGGCGACGGTAGGTGCGGCCCCGGTGACGCCGGGTGACGGGCGCCCTGGCCTGCACGCAGCTACTGTGCTGTGCTGTGCTGTGCTGTGCTGTGCTGTGCTGCACTGGCTGCACAGGACCTCTGGTGCGAAGCAGCTGCGACTGCAGCCGGCCTTCTGGAAGACTGCTGCTTTGGAAGACTGCTGCTTTGGAAGACTGCTGCTTTGGAGAGGAATACACGCGGTTGGGCGCGTACCTGGAGATGTGCTCGCGGCGGCCATTCCAGGAGCATGACGCAGTGTGCCGTCGCAGCACAGGGCACTCTGCGTTTCTCCCTTCTATTTTCCGAGTGCAGGCGCTGGCAGGCGCTGGCAGGCGACAGACGGACAGGACAGCAGGAGCGGGCAGGCCGGGTGCTGGGTGGGCAGCGGGCAGCGGGCAGTGGGCAGGAGGGTCGTCGACAGTGGACACGCCGTGGTGTCTTTCGGGGTCATTTCAGGGCTCGGGCGGGTTCTTCTAGAAGGCCTTGGTTGGATGGGAAATGGCGGGACTCGCGCTGGATCTGATGGGACGGGACGCTGGCGTGCAGGACGGGATAGGGATAGGGATAGGGATAGGGTCATAGGGATAGGGTCATAGGGTCATAGGCAGCTTGGGTGCCCAGGCGGGTCGGCGGGGACTCAGGGCAGGCCGGACATGCCCAGGCGCGTTGCAAGTGCAGCAAGTGCGGCAAGCGGCGCAGGTACGTACTGCACCTACGGCTGGTGGGTACAGTATCTATCTACCACGTTCTGTATGTTCTGTATGTTCTGTATGTTCTGTATGTTCTGTATGTTCTGTATGTTCTGTATATTCTGTAAATCTCTGTATACTCTATATACTCTATATACTCTCTATACCCTATATACTCTGTATATATATACTATACTCTATACATACCACACCCTCCTCGCAAGGTCCTCGGTCGGCATCGACAGCACTGCAAGCACAGCACAGCACAGCACAGCACAGCACTGTACCTGCTTCCTGCCAGCGGGTGCCGTGGCCCTGTGGGAGCGCGGCGACGCTACGGGGCGGGGGCTGCTGGGCTGCGCTGCTGGGCTGCGCTCAGTAGCTCAGCAGCTCCCTCGCCGCTGGAACGGAATCGCTGCGTTCCTCGGGAGAAGCACGGCTGCTGCCGCCGTGCCGGCGAACCGGCGGGTAGAGCACGCAACTGTGCTGCGCTGTATGTACTGTACTGTTCTGCCTGTTCTGCCCTGTCCTGCCCTGCCCTGTCCTGTCCTGCCCTGTCCTGGCCGTACAGGCGCTGGCAGTCCTCCTTGGGCGACGAGCATACTGTTACTGTGCTGTATACATACTCTCTCCCCTCTGCAGCTCTACCATCTCATCTCACCTCACCTCGCACCCTCCACGCCCCATCCACCCATCCATCCATCTACAGCGCTCCCCCCTACCCGTCCTCGCCGAACGAGACGCAGAGCGCAGCGCACAGGGTCCCGCACGCTACCGCCTCGGAAATAATCTCCGCCAAATGTTAGATTAATGAGACACAGATGGGCCGATGATGCGCACCCTTTTCCGCTTCCAAACCCGGGTCCGCATACGTCAGAGGGGGGGGAGAGGGGGGGCCGCACCATGCTGGAGGGGGCTATGCTGGCGCGCGTAATGTCGCTCTATAATGCCGTGTTGGCTCTTCTGCCTCTGGCTCTGCCTCGGTCAGGTGTTGCTGCTGGGCCTGCACTGTATTAAGCGCTTACTACAGTACCTACCTACCTAAGAGCAGTGCAGCTCGACAGCAGCATACACCACCGACAGCGACGGAATGGCGCGACTGTCTATCACGTCCGGATGGCTTGGCCGGGCAAACCTCGTGGCGGGCCAGCCAAGTCGCATGTACAGTACAGTACAGCACAGCACAGCACAGTATGACACCCGCCACCCCTCCCTCTCTCTCTCTCTCTTCCCTCTGGCGGCGCTTCCTCAGCAATCTCCGCCTCCGACAGCTCCCTCTCGACTTTTCTCTCTTATACGCGTTTACCGCCGAGCCTCGACTCCTCCCCTCCAAACGTGGCCATATACCCTGTCCCGCCGCCGCCGCTCTCCCTCTCTCCGTCTCCACAATCTCCAAGCCCCCCTCTCTCCCACACGTGCCGCTCCTGAAACCCCCCCCCCCCCCCCAATGGGCCCCGAGGAGATGCGCCCCGTGCCTGACGCGCCATGTATTTATATCCATCATCTACGCGCAACCGAGACGCGCCATGTATTTATATCCATCATCTATCTATCTATCTATCTTAGACTTGCACCCCATCTACTCCTATCCGCCAGGCACCGTGCCACGGTAGCGAGCACGACGACGCTGCCGGGTAGGACCAGGCGTACTTGTACAGTATTATATAGCACAGCGCACAGTAGTAATGCCCCGATCTCTCACCCCCCCCCTCCCCTCCCCTCCCCTACACTCCCTGAAACCCGCTCGACGGCGGGCTCTTCGCCCACCACCATCCGTACCTCACCTGCACACACACGGTCGGGCCTGCTGACTCTGACCCACCACCACGCCCTGCCCAGTAACCAACCCCTCACTCTCCTCATGCAGGTCATGCGGAGGGAGTCCCCTCCCCCGCGAACCAGAGAGAGAGAGAGACACCCTACCCTGCCCTTGCCCTGCCGCGCATTCTATCTACGTACGTGAAACCCCGAGATCCCCGCCGTCTTTCTTTCTTTCTTTCTTTCTTTCTTTCTTTCCTTCCTTTCTTCTTTTTTCCCCGAGAGAGGCTGAAGGCGCGCGCGCCCCCCCCCCTCCTCTTCCTGTCTTGTCTTGTCTTGTCTTGGGAAGGGTGCGGGAAGGAGTAAAAGTTGTGCGGGCATACGGTACCTGTACATACAAGCAGAGTGTATCGCGTCTGCCTGCCTGGCAAGTGGAGGTCACGTTAGCTGGAGGAGAGAAGGGGGGGCTGCGTGCACGGGTTCAACATGTGCGGGTGGCCGGTTTCAGCCTGCTCTACTACTCAGGGCACGGGCGCGTAAGATGGTTCAGATTCGTTGCCTATGTCTAACGCTAACGCTACCGCTTCTTCCGTTCCCGCTATTCGTTTCTTTTT
Organism: Aotearoamyces nothofagi; assembly: GCA_015345905.1. Taxonomy (NCBI): domain Eukaryota; kingdom Fungi; phylum Ascomycota; class Leotiomycetes; order Leotiales; family Tympanidaceae; genus Aotearoamyces; species Aotearoamyces nothofagi. The sequence continues at coordinate 59,703 of JADDTR010000003.1, read as the reverse complement.
AATCTATACGCGGTAGCCGGTGGATAGAACGGCGTGGGAAAGGCAGCAGCAGCAGCAGCAGCAGCCAGAGTGGTCTATGGTCCTGGGAGATCATGCCCATGCGTCCCGACGACGTTACTAGATGCTACATGTGCGAACCCCGTCCTCCATCCCAGTCTAGTGTACAGCTGCAAATCTGTTTTGGCCAAGTATATGCATCTCGACTCCCACGTATAGCAAACTCCGGGTAAAGGAGTCTCCTGGCGCCTTGGGTTGCTTATAGCCATAGCCTAGAACTCCCAGTCATCAGTGTCTTCCACAGACTTGATGGCCCAGTTGAACTTCTCCCGCAGTGTCTTTGAGAAGAACTTCTCGATAGGCACGTCGAACTTCTTAGCGAAGACGACGGTGAGACGAGGGTCGATGTAGTTCTGCAGCTCAAGTTAGTACACAGCAAGTGATACACAGAGGGTACGAGCCGGGCCTTACAATCTTACTCGTACCGAGCGCAACCTCCTTGTTGCCCTCTCGGTCTTCAGCCTGCACAATCATGGTCGAGATGCGATCATCAATCTTTTTGATAGCAGCCTCAAGCTTTTCAATACTGGGGCCCTTGCCTTCAGCCTCAATCTTCTTTGTCTTGTTTTCCTTTTTGAACTTCTTCTCAAGCTCATCGGCAACTTGAAGACGTTCGGCCAGTTCCTTAGCTTTCATTTCCTTCTGGCCTTCGGCTACGAGCTTCTCGTTCTCCTTCTCGAATTTCTTCTCGATCTTCGTTTTCTGTTCTTGGACGAGGAAGGCTTGATGTTCCAGGATCCATGCTTCGTCAAGGTCATCGTCCAGCTCGAACCAGTCTGCACCCTTCTTCTTCTTCATCTTGGTATCGAGATCTAGTATCATCTGTTTGGTGCGCCATTTCTGATATTTGAGGCCTTTGATCTATCAAACTAGTCAGTGCATGCCTGCCTTTTTTTACTCGAAGAGCGACTTACTCTGTCACCAATCTTCTCCATCTGAGCTTCATGTCCGGCACCAACAGTACGCTTGTGGTTACACAAAATGGCAACTTTGCGGTTGCAGTCATTGTACAGCTTCACTTTTTCCTGGATGCTAGCATTGTTACCCTTCAGCTCTTTCAATAAAGTCGACATGGTGTACGACGCATTGTAAGTACGGAAGACCTTGGCGCTTAAACCAGGCATGTAGGTCGTCAGGTGCTTGTTGAGTTGACCAGTGTTTAGGCGATCAAAGATATCGTCTCCATCCCTTTTAGGAGCCTTCTTGAAAATCTTCAAGTTCTTGAAGACCTGAGGATGTACAGTCACTTCGTCGTAGAATCGAATACTGTCTTTGCCTAAGAAATCAAAGATAACTGTGTTCGGGGGCTTCAGGGTAACATGCTCGTATTTCAACGAACAGCAGCCGACAGTTTCAGCCTCGTTCTCTGCGTCCTTCTCATTGCCAGCTCGCAGCGCAAACTTATCAATGAAATAGACAGCAGTCGCACGCTGACGATCCGCCATTAACTCCGACTTTAACTCTCTTTCGTAGTCTTTTCGAATGCGGTCAATGTGTTTCTTGAGCTCCCGTGCTTTTTCAAACTTCTTGAAGTCACTTTGACCTTTGACAGTACTGTTGGCGGCAAGCATTACATATTTGTATGCGCCGTTTATATTTTCTTGCCACATTGCAAGCCAGGTCGCTTTGTTATCGTGCTGGACCTTCTTCCATTTATGACCCTCTGGAGGTGCTGGGACGGTGGCATTCTCGCCGATATTGATCGTGATCTGTTCTGGCACAACTCTAGTCTTTACCCTTCCGGTCTTTGGATGTTCACCGCGTCCTCGGAATAGTCCAGGAGGCTCAACTCGAAAGTTACCGACTTTTTCTTTCCTTCCATCCCAGGTGCAATATGTGTATGGGGCCTCTATGGCATCTTTCTCTGCTTTATCCGCTTTCTTCTCTGCGGATGGTCGAGCTTTCTTTGCCTCGTTCTTAGCATAGTAGTAATCGAAAATTGACTGGAAATCGAGCTTCGAAAACTCTTTAATGTCAACCTTATTACCATCCTTATCCGTAGCACCTCCGTTTTTCTTGAGCACATCCCTGAAGTCGTTAAAGAAGTTTTTGTTAAAGGTGGGATTCTCCACATTGTGCGTCGAGTTTAGCATTGCGCCATAAAATCCGGCAACCTCTTCAGCTTCAAGCGCTAGATTGACGGGTGTACCATCGTATCGAAGTTTGATGTTCTTTGGCAGGGGCTCGTACTCCGGGGGGAATACAACACCATTATGTTCAAGTGTCCCCCATTTCACACTGTCATCCTCCTTCTTTGGGGCATCCCACCAGCGAAACTCTTCTTCAGCTTCAATGTCCTCGCTTTCCTCCTTGGCTCCTTTACCCTTGGTGGCCTTCTTGGCAGGTGTGAAAGTCTCAGGCTTTACTTGACCATTGGTCTTCTTCGAAACGACTTTCTTAGACAGTGGAACATCATCGTCAGACTCTTCCTTCTTTACGCCATTACTTTTCTTCGAGGCAGTGCCATTTGATTTCCGCTTAGACTTGATAGGTGCATCAGAATCATCGGATTCATCCTTCTTGACCTGCTTCTTCGGAGTTGGCTTTTTAGCTTTGCCCTCCTTGGCACGAATAGCCTTAGCCTCCCTTTCAGCCTTCTTCTCGATACCGGCCTTTTTCTTGGCTAGTTTTACACCCAGTGGCGCGTCATCATCGGAAGATTCTGCAGCTCTCCCATTCGTAGTTCTTTGGCGTTTTGCCTGCCGTTTTATTAGCATCCATATTATGAGACCGTAGGTAGAAATCTGCAAGACTGCAAATGGTGATGATAAACGTCTGATAAACGTACCAATGGCTTGTCATCCTCCTCTTCATCACTTATGTCCTCCTTGTAGGTTATGGCCTTGCTCGTACTGCCTCGTGACTTCCGCTTCCCATTCGTGGCTGGCTGATCAATTTCCATTCTGTCATCATTGGAGGCAGGCCCGTTGTGAACGGAGATTCCAGGAGGAGCGTAATGTGTTTTAGATCCAGCCTCGTCCATAGCTTTATCGAGGTTCTTTGGGATGGTTGCCGCAGAGACTGTTGATTGACTTGAGTAAGTAAAGTTCATTATTCAAAAACCATAGTATGTGGAGCTGTGAAGGACTGTGTGAGGTAGAGGGTGATGTGAAGAAGACGAGGCTAGCGAGGCTCAGGCGCAAGAGGTAAAGAGTAGATAGTAAACAAGTTAAGTTTGCTCACCATGGCCGTTGGACTTGCTTGCCAGTGGAGCGTCGTCATCTGACGAGTCTGGACTCATTCGATTCATCTTGTGGAGTGAAAATGGAGATTTTGATGTAGTATTGATTTAGGGTGTGAAACGAGGATGCGATCTGAAGTCTAAGTCAATACGACGTGTATTGACGCGAAGTATTGCACATGAGTTTGAAATACGTGCCACGAAGCGCGTAAAGTTGTTGGCAATGATGATGAAGCTCTGATTGAAGTTGTAGGGGACTTGAAGAGCGAAAATGGTGTTATTGAACAGTTCTATTGTGGATCCGCACCTACAACCGGACTTGGTGAAAATGGACTCGACACAGCTTCCGAAGATTTGTTGGTTGCCACGTGATATATTATGTAACCGCGATTTCCATAGCTTTGCCGACAACGCCGTACTACGACTATTTACCGGCAATTCTATCAATTGATCACGAACTCTGCAGTGGTCAATTGAGTTATCGACCATATAAGTCTTGCTAGACTCTCCTTTGTAGCTACAATGCTTTCAAGAGCTGCTCGTCCGGCTTTGAGAGCTGGTGCTGCAGCTTCAGCCCGGTACGATATCTATCCCATTCCCCCGGAAAGCTATTTGTCAATCGCAGCAGTTTGATTAGACCTTTAATTGACATTTGCGAAGCTTTCAATTGATCGTGCTAACATCGACTGATCAATAGCTCCGCCGTTCCAAATGCTGCCACCTTCGCGACTCTTCGTGAGATTGAGGATCGTCTCAAGTCTATCCGCAACATCGAGAAGATCACCAACACCATGAAGATTGTGGCCTCAACCAAACTCAACCGAGCAACACGTGCGATGCAAGACTCTCGTTCATACGGACAGACCTCAAACACCGTCTTCAAGGAAGCTGAGACCAAGCCTTTAGAGGGTGAGGACAAGAAGACCTTGATCATTGTTGCTAGCTCAGACAAAGGCCTCTGTGGTGGTATCCACTCCGGTTTGTCCAAGCGGGCCCGTAAGCTGCTTGTTGAGAGGCCCAACTCCGATATTGTCGTTATTGGTGAGAAGGCCAAGGCACAACTGAGTCGTTCGAACGCCAAGAACATTGTCTTGAACTTCGCTGGCGCCGGAAAGGACATTCCAACATTCGCAGATGCGCAGGCTATTGCTGATCAGATCTCTCTTCTTCCTACGGAATATGGTGATATTCAAATCATCTACAACAAGTTCCTCAATGCACAAAGTTACGAGGCTACCCCACTGCAGGCTTTCTCGGAAGAAGCGATCGCGAACTCACGTAAGTTCAATGATGGATATTCTAGGGTTATATACTGATATTAAATCAGCCAACTTCTCTGCTTTCGAGATTGAGGATGAGACTCTTGGTAATCTGCGCGAATACGCTCTTGCCAACTCCCTCTACTGGGCGCTTGCTGAAGGCCACGCTTGCGAACAATCAGCCCGCAGAAATGCCATGGACGTACGTTATGTCCATTTCCTTAGCATGATCAAGACTACCGAAAGGTGCTAACACATACACAGAACGCTTCAAAGAACGCCGGTGACATGATCGGCAAGTACCAGATTCTGTTCAACCGAACACGCCAAGCCGTTATTACTGGCGAGTTGGTTGAAATTATCACTGGTGCTGCTGCTTCAGAGGAGTAGAGTAAATGGATTGTGGATATTCTATTTGAGTGAGCCCCTCGCAGCTTCAGAGACCCGACCGCATTCCTAGTGTAAAACTTCATCACTGCCACGTAGCGTGCCTGCAGTGCCTCAATGTACCAAAGTCTTTCAATGATCCCATTCCACCAATACTATGTGCCCAGTGACGGTTTTAAATAGGCCTTGATATAACGAGCAGTTCATTTTTATTTTGGGCATATTATCTTGATTGGCTGTAACTCCTTCGAATCTACATGCTGGACCACTTAACCAGTGTCAACCAAATCATAATAACTTTCCCCATTTCCCCGCTTCCCCCGACTCGGATTTCCAGTCGGGCACTAACCTAGGCACGCCTATTCCGGACGGCACAAATCACGATCGTCCAAAAAACTAACGCATATACGCTGTAACTCCTTGGGTATCCCGTGAATCAACGCCAAAAAAATTGCTGAACCCAGAAAGAGATGGCTTTAAAGACTACTGCATCGAGTCCAAGAATAGGAAGAGGGGTGAAGATGAGCCCAGACGATCCATATAGGTTTTGGTATGGACTCAACGATACTCGAATGTGGTATAAGATGAGTCGACTGGGATATCGAATCATACTACCTTCTTGTGGCACTTCAAACACTTGATATCTTCCTTCCATGTCTTCTTAGCCCCGTCACGCAGGTCTGTAATTTCTACTTGCAGGGCCTCCTCTTCTGACTCTATCATCTTAGCGGTGAAGAGACCTTCATATACCTTTTTAGTTAAGACGGACTTCTGTTTCTTCCCCTTCGTGGCTGTCGGCGTTCCATTGGTGGTTTCCTTTGTGGAGTCATTTGTGGACAAACTGTCCGTGCCTATCAGGCTCTTATAAGTCTTCATCAAAACTTCATCAATCAAACACTCTTCATGGAGCCATATCTTGCAACCTTTGTTCGGACAGGCCAACATCGTTTTATCAGGATTATAGTAAGATTCACAGAAACAATGCTTCCGTAAGTCCTGGCCCTCGAAATAAACCTTAGCTCATGGCAAATGAGAGTGATAGTAAAAGACTCACCGAGAGTCCGCCAGTGCGGTGGTCGAAAGTTTGACGCCAGTATAACCCTTCCTGGTTATCCTCCTCATCTTCCTCAAGCCAGTGTTCAACGGGTGCCTTTCCGGCAAAGCTCGTCACGTCCAGGACTTCCATATGGTTAGATGCAACTAGTTCATATTTTCCGTGGTAGCTTCGTCGCCCAGCGACAGCGACACCATGGTTGTCGGTTGATTTTGGGAGCTCGTCTGGCCAGTAGAGCCATGCCACCTCCAGAAACGTTAGGACCAAGTTCAATTGTGAATACACGAGCTTCTCAAAATATGTTATGAGCTCAAGCACTGGAAAACAAGTACCACATACCCTTGCGTAGACATGAGCAGGATCGTTCGCCCGGACTTCGAGCACCCGAGCTACCCAGTAATCGCGCTCATCCAACTTCTCCGTAGCACTATCCTTTTGGACACCATCCGGCCTAACCCATACAAACTCCTTATTAGTGTATTGCTCACCAAGAACTTAAGTACTAGTTAGTTTCTATAGTACGTAGTATTAGATATGTATCGATCGTACTTATGAAGTTGTTATATTTTCGCAGCGAGTCCCACACATGTGTTGGCTGAACAACATAATGAATATCGAGAGCATCCGCAGGTTGGTTCTTTCCTTGAAAAGGAGACTTTTGCTCCACAGCGAGCTCTGCAAGAGCCAGCTCTGCCTTTGGCACTCTTCCTGTCAGAGTCACACGAGGGTATGCAATTGACCATGACTCTGCTGGATATTCTTCATTCAAGTCCTCCTCAAAGCCCGAACTCAAACTCCCATCCGGCGACTGTGTTGGTTGTGTTGAGGGTCGCTTCCTCTTCGTGCCCGCCATTTGGACGGTAGGCGTCGAGAGCTGGCTGATAACAGAGAGCAATGTAAAATTTATAGAGCAGAATTTGGCTTGAGGAATGCTAGGCTAGCTAAAAGTGACTATTCTGAGATAAGTGAGGTAGCTAGAAATTCATCGAAGGTTAATGACCGACCATTGTGAAGCATAGAGTGAAGTCTACATGGACGACATACAGGTCAACTGCGGGACGCGACAAGTTTGGTGCTATGACGCTAGCGGCCGCATAAGAGATCCTCCTAAGTTAAAAATGAAAAGGGGTACTGTACTAGTCATGAAAAAGCAACTCTTAAATCCGATCCCATTCCATGCCTGAATGATCTCACTTAATGTGAACTGTTCTATGTAGGGTATTCCTTCTAATTTTCTGTCTCGCCTTGTTTCAGTTGCAAGCATTTGAATGCTGTGAGGATTATACCTCGATTGCAAATCGTTGGAGATGAGTAATATTGCAGTCTAAATCATCTAATAAAAAGCATTCACATCACGAGAAGACAAAGAGAGACTCATTCAAATTATAGATATTTAAGGCTTGTCCTCCATTACACTTTACTTTTACTAAATATAAGATCGAAAAGAGAAAGGATGCCATGAGATAATAGACCTCTGCGATCACCGTGCCACTAAATCCTGGCTCTCCATTCAATTAATGCTTGATTTTGTCCTCTGGTACTACCCCGCCTGTAGTTGGGAAACCCATGAATATCTTGACGTAATCCTAAATAGTTGTTAGCTAAGTTCAGCTAAAAGAAATCGGGGTTGAGCGTACATAAATCATCCATTGAAGACCAGTGAGAGTTCCGATCATGACGATACGGACAGGAAGACCATTCCAAAGTCCTTTAAATCCAATTTCCTTGTAAATACGATCTACAGCAGACCCGAACGGTTCACCTGACTGTCTGTTTGCATTCAATTTACTGACCAAGACATCCGCAGGGTGGCTGACGACGGCGCACAGAATACCTGCCAAGTATCCGCCCGTAAAAGAGACTCCAGTTTGAGCAGCTTTACTGTAGTCGGATTTGGTACCCGGGAGCGTGATGTAGATCTGCTCTACAATAGTCTCAAAACTGGCGAACTTCATCATGGTGTACCTATTCACATATTATCAATTACCAAGCTCTTTCCACGTAGACATGAATACCTACGGAATTTGACGCCCCCAAAGAGGATAGAGGCCTTTGTAGAGCCCGGGGATTCCTTCTTTAGCCACAATTTTATTCCATCCATCGAGAGTGCCACTGGCGAAGGGAGGGATTGTGGTCTGCGAGCGAACTTTGATGGCTTCGAAGGGACAGAGAGCAATATCAGCAATAAACTCGGCTGAAGCACTGGCAGCCAGATAGAGACTGGTTTTATAGCGTGCTGCGTTGTCTGGCCCCACGATGTCGGCATACGTCTTCTTAAAGACCTCGTAGCCGCCGTATTTGAAAGCACCTTGAGCCGAATATCCGAAAAAGGTTGGGCTCCAGCCAGTGTAAATGCCACGGATGCCTTCGGCTCTCGAAATCTTACTCCAGGCTTGGAAGTTGCCTAATAGCAATACGTTAACACAAGTAGACTTTTACAATACTGGAACTCTATACCTGTATATAGTTTGCTGTCAACCTGCCTTCTACATTTCACAAGATCGAGAGGGGTAACAAATGTATGAGTTACGCCCTGACTTCTATTTCAGTACCAAGGGATTAATATTGCATGATATACTTACACATGCAAGCAGACCTCCAAAAGTACACGCAGCATAGTATTTGGGAGAGTATAACTCGATTTTCCCAGTCTTTGCTTGCGCTTTCGCACTCGCCTTCTCGAATTCCTTGGTAGCCTCCTTGCTCAGAGCATCGGCCTTTTCCTTTGTGTTGTCAATAACTGACCAAGTTGGGTAGAGTTCTGAACGGGCTTGTAGGGGCGTTTGGCGATGTTCCACAGCTGTCTTAGCTTGTCCAGCTGGGATGAATGAGTGGAAGACATCAATTAGAGTGCCTTGAGACGGGAATAGGAGTGGCATGATGATAATCACTGATAGGCATGATTAGCTAGGTTATGGCAGATGACGCCGTAGAAAGAATATAGCAAGAGGAGAGGCTAAAATGAGACTTTAACAAGGAATTTCAATGAAGCAAGCTGCTCTCTTATCTAGAGAATGAATGTGTTTGATGATAATTGATGGAACAGTGTTGTCAGTGAATGAGAGCTTGCTCACATAGGCTTGATAAGGCCGTTATCACTTGGTTGTATCGTCTTTGTACGCTCGAAGTAATTCTCGGAGTCCAATTTCCGATGGTAGCGATACCAGTAGCTTCGAAGCTTGCTCATGTAACTAGAAAACTGATTAAGAGAGATGGAACTCGAAGGTGACGAGGTTGACAGTCGAGTGATGTGATGCAAGATGCTGAAATGCGGAGCTAGGCGCCCGGAGTTAAGGTTGGATCTGTGACTGGTCGTCGGTACGCAGTAAAGACGAGACCATGCCGTTTGTTTGAATAAGGAACAAACAGCACACAGTACAGAAGGCCAGAGGCCAATCGCCAACAGCTGACATTATATATTAAGAAGGCCATGATACCGACTCGGCCGAGAAGTCTATCAATACCAATACTCCTTCAGGCAGTGATCCCAGCCAACCACTATGCTGTCAGTAATTGGTGAGAGGCTTTTACATCAACAGGTGCCGTTTTCTTTCCGTTATTGTCAGGAAGGCACGTCTATCTTGTGTGTTCCTTCCTGCCCGGGACTTATTTGTCTCGTATATATATGCAAAGAGCAATGAAGGCAATTATGTTTTTGTACCACCCCCCCATGTCGAGGCCAAATGTAATATTGAACACCAACTTGAGAACACCAACTTGAGAACACCAAATATATCGGTGTTTTTAACTGTATAGGTGTATCATAATGTAACCTCCAAATTTTCTTAATTTTTTGACAGCACTCAAAAGAGGTGCCTCTACTATTCTACTACTTCTCAGCATTTTGATCAGACTGGTTGTTGCGATATGAAGGTCTCAATACTGTAGTGTCTTCAATGTTGCTCAGCTCGCTAGGTGGGCGATCAGTCTTGCGTTTGGCCTCGTGCTTGATCTGCAATTACAAGGGTTTACCGCCTCTGCTACCGCCTGTGTTTTGTTCTGAATAGCGATAAATTCTGCACGCTGTACTGGGCTGATATATTATTCTGCCGTATTTTCCAGAAGTTTCTAACATGGATATATCATTCTACGATTAGATGATTGGCATAGTACAAATCTGGATATAGAAATGTGGATGGTATATTGTGGCCCTGAAAACATATCTAGGATAGCAAAAGGCTATTGTAATCAAATGGTATTAAACTGTAAAACACAACTCCCATCACGACTTGTTGCTTGCCGCTCACGCCGCCGCCTTCCTTTCGGGAGGTGTCAGATGATAAACTGGCCCAGCTAGGTGGCGGTAGACTTCTCGGTCTTCTTGCTCTTGAAAAGCTTGTTCTTCAACTTGTCCGCGAATCCGATAGGGTGCGGCGATGTAGACGGCTTGCTCGGCTCGATGTTGCCAGCCCCTCCTCGCCCAACGCGCTCTGGGCCAGGACTGCTCTGGCGAAGTGCAGCCTCTGGAATTATCTCTGAATCATTGCGCTTTGTGGGCTTCAAGCCAGGAGAACCAATGTTTGCAATGCCGCCGCGACCAGAGCTGAAGGCGCCATCGCCATGGTCACCTACGGCTCCCTCGCGCACGATTTCACCATCCGTGTAGCTGTTGGGCGCAACATCAGTCAGTGGCCGGGTTCAAGGCTGGAGGTGACAAAGGTAATAGAGCTTACGGAGTAGAATCTGAGCTGATGTTACCGGCTCCTGCGATTGCAAATTAGCTAAGTTCTATGAATGTCTTTGAAAGCATAGATAGAAAGCATACCTCCTCGGCCATGGCTAACACTATCGATTGACTTGCGCTCAGTCATTTCAGATAGATATTGGTTCTTATTTCGGGGGAATCGGCATGCAACGACGAAAATCAAAATCTGCTTGTGCGAAAATTCAATGGGGGGTCTTGCGGAGAGTTTCTGTGTTGAGGTTTAAAGGTGGTTGGATATTTGTTAAAATGAATCTTCGAGGTCCTGCTCGAATCGCTATCGGGGGGAGCTTGACGCCGTCCCTGATATCATTGACACACCAAGCGCAATCGGGCACTAGCCCCTCCCACATAGCACCGCTCCACGGGTTGGGCGAGATAACCTTTGGCAAGTGATTGGCACATACCTTTCGTCCTGCGCCGAATTGATGATAGATTGTGTCCGGGATTTACTTTAGTGTGCCATGTGCTTATGCAGGAGTGCGCAGTACGTGGAACGCCGGAAAAGAGGAGCGCTGGAAGCATGGAAGACTCCCTGTGGCTTTTGATTTACGACTGCGCCTCTACTGTATGCTCTTTCTCCCTTTGCGATACAGTTCCTAAAACTAGTGGGGCTTCTCTCGCTCGGGGAAGGGCGTCACGTGAGGAGATGCCAACCTGCCCCAGACCGCCAAAGCAAGGTATCAAGGGCCTTAAGGTATCTACAGGATGTGGGTAAGATAGGTACTGTTATAGAATTAAATAGACCGGTCATCGATATCACGGGTCGGATAAGTTCGGATAGAAACGCTGGACAAGTATAGTACAGTAGATAGGTAAGGTATATAGGACACTGCTGGCAATTTGGCCATGCCAAGGGTGCTGCCAAGACCACACTCGCTTCAGATTCCTTCATTCAACGCCAGGGACGATGAAGCTTGGCCTGATTCTCTCGGCAAAAGCTCGAGGTGTGCGAGTTACGTGGCCGCCATCCAAGGGTGCATGTACTCTCTAAGGCTTCCAACCGCAGACCAGCCTCTGAGCACTTGGGATATCTGGCAATGCCTGTACAGTGCCTATTATTGCATCACCTTCGCTAGAAATGCAGCAAAAAGTAAGTACGAAGCATCAGATATCCACGTTGCATCCAAGCGCAACACCTCGGTATCCCAGTCCACCCCCACCACCACAGCATTGATCAAGATTTCCTCATGCCGGCCTTCTCCTCGCAAACTCCCCCAAATCTTCCACCGTTGCAACACCTAATACAAAACGCCGGCTTGCATCTGTGACAACTGCGAAGTCTTGAGGACCAGTGCCATCGACTCCTCCTCTAAAGAACTCCTCAAGTTCTTCTAATGGTGTGTCCATGGTGATGACTTTGTAAACAGCGGCCTTCCTTCGGAACTTGATCATTGCTTTGGAAACGTCATCTGTCTCCTTAACCTGGCCTTCCGCCAATAGCTCACGAAGTTTCGGGATGCTGAGGTAGCCAAGTAGGGCGCGAGTGTCTTGGGACACGACTGTCAAGTGCGTATAGTCTCGCTCAAAAGCTGTGAGGAGCGCATGCGATATTGGGTCTGAGGGATTGCAGGAGAGGGCGGAGGGTGGGTCAAGGTCTTCAACGGTCGCCTGTGAAGAAGTTTAGTATGGCGTGGTCAGTTTACTGACGCGGCTGAAAACTTACTCCACGGTACTTAGTAGACCACTGAGAGGCTTTTGGTGCTGTTCCGTTCGTGACATGCGCTGATGCGGCAGTGACTGGATTTGCTGCAGACATTTTTTATAATAGATGCCTAATGTGAGCTGTATCTATGTATGTATCTAGGTAGTATCAATGGCGGGGACGTAAGGTTACCTTGATAAAGATGGACAATTGGCGTCTTTTTAGGCGAGGGCTACTACGCCCACTACTACCTACCTACCACGCCTACACAAGCTACCTTACTTACTTGTACTTTATAGTGCAATGGTTAGAGCTTCAACTAAATAGGTAGACCGTAGATAGGCTCTGGATTTGCTAATGACTGAGAAGACAAAATTTACAGACTTACAGTTCGTCGATGACTTGACGTTGTATGTTAAGGTTACATGAGTGCTTTGAAGACTAGTAATGCAGGTGGGCTAGAACCTGACCGTGGTAGAAAATATCTATGACGCAACTATAGAAGATCGTATCGATAGGATCAAAACCCCTATATGATCGCGCTAATTGATAGAAAAAGTTTCGTGCCAAAATCGTCTCAAACGGGCTTATTATCGTGAAGTTGTTGATAACCCTGTTTAAAGGACGTTTGGTGAGGCTCCGGACCACAGCTACCTAGGTACCTAGTTATGCCGTCAATTTCGCGAATGGCCTCCAGTGCTGTTTGCTCTCGGCAAATGGCACTAAGCCGTACCTGTCACCGCCTATTCTTTTCTGCCGCCGAGGGACAGAGGTAAGGTAGGTAGGTACAGTGGTACCTTGGCTCTTGCAATTTCGAAAATGGGTTTTCGTTACTTACCGGCATCGTATACCGCGATGACACCCTGCCCTTAGAGGGACGGCCGTATTTACGCAAGTGCCAAGTCTCATGTACTGCCGATCTTGAATATTAGTAGTCGATAAGAGATGTCGGGACAGCCACCGAAGGCGTCATCGACTCGTGACACAATTGGGGGTGTAGGTACTTCGCAGTCGCGTACTAGCCCCAAAAAGCCGTCTTCCTCGAACCCTTTGTCAGGTCAGAACCGCATAGACGAAATCCTAGATACAGCAAGGCGGCGAAGCATTGCAATCAGGGAATCTGGGGTGGCAGATCCAATGTCGGCTTCCACACAACAATCGTTACAGCTCGAGCGGGATGACATACTCCCGGTAGAGGGCGGGGAGAGTAGTGCCGATGAGCAATCTGCAATAATTGGACGGGAAGGTGGGAATAGAATCGATTACCAGGGCACAAAAACCTTGGTGAAATCACGGAACGGTCGACCTACCGGTCGTCGTAGTGATGAACATTCTGCGGCTATACATGAGGCTGGGGATCCGATTGCAGTGGAGCATGAGACGTGGTGGAAGAAGCAGGTATCGAAATATGGCTCTATAGAACTCGAGAACAAGGGCAGCGTAGCAAGAGATCATTTGGCACTCGGTGAGTATCTAACTTCTGCTAATTTTGCTTCGGGTAGTAGGGCAAATGGCTGACTTTTGCCTGGCAGAACGAACATTCTTAGCATGGCTTCGGACTTCTCTAGCATTCGCATCTATCGGTATTGCTATCACGCAGCTCTTTCGTCTAAACACGTCCATCACTGGTGATTCCTCCGATCGATTTGAACACCTACGACAACTAGGAAAACCTCTTGGTGCCACATTTTTGGGTATTAGCATTCTGGTTCTTTTTGTTGGGTCCAATAGATACTTCGAGAGTCAGCACTGGATTATTCGAGGGAAATTTCCTGCTAGCAGAGGGAGCGTAGCTCTAATTGCGTTTATTGCATTCGCATTGATGGTAGCGAGTTTGATTGTGGTGCTGGTTGTAGAACCGTCAGCATTTGAAAAGAGGGAACTATGATAATGCGTTGTAATCTATTTGAGGAAGTTTGTCACTATATAACCATCAGACTGGGTATCAGGATGGATTTAGGATTTGAACGGGGAGTATTTGCGTTGTTTCAAGTCATGTGGACCAAAGCTACAATAGTGCAGCTTTATTCAAGCGGAGTATTCACATTATGAACCAGAAATAACAGGATAGAATACGACTCAGTTTGCTGTGGATAATTCTGAATTGGGGTTTTTTTTGAACAAATACAGCACTTAAACATAGCACTTATATCATGACGTTCGAATAGAGCCCATATATTTACACAAGCGAAACCAGCCAATCATCAGCATTCGCCGCACATGGCTGACCCTGAACGCTATCCATCTCAACTGCAATAGCATTTAAAGCATATAAGCACTTAGTGTATAAGAAGCCTGAGAGCGCTTAAAGAATACAAGCACTAGGAGTGTAAGAGTACTTGAAGCACTCGAAGCACTGGGAACCCTAGAAGTACTGGGAGTATACAAGTCCTAGTATCAAAAGAGTAGAGTTTAAAGCACTGGAGGCTTAAGAGTAGTTAGAGAACTGGAAGAAATAGGTTTATAGAATACTGGGAGTACTGAGAGACTCTTGGGAGCAGGGAGAGCACTTGCTTATTTTAAGGCATTAAGGCATAAAATTTACTCCCAACACTAGCAATTGATTTGTACCCGGCGTTGACAGCGTCGGAGAGAACCCCCCGTAACCCATAAAAGGCCATGGCACCTCTAAAACCAGTAGACATCCCATCTTTTGCTACAACGCAGCTCGCCCTCCTAGAACTCGAGCTGCAATCTGAGCTCGCCGAGACCAGTGCGCTTATAACACAAACCTCACCAGCAGCGCTACAGCGCGCCGGCGTAGCTATCACCAACCTTGTAATCAGTTCCCAGCGTACTGGATTAGGCGGGAAGACTGTACTTGAGCTTGCCTTGGACCCAGCTGTCGGTGGAGGAGAGCTGCCCGAACATGGAATTAGAACGGGAGATATTGTGTCGGTGGCAGAGCAACCGGCTGGGAGCGCAAGGAAGAAGGAGTTGAAGGATCTAGAAGCGAAAGGGGTGAGAGGCGTGGTTACGAAGGTAGGAAAGGAGGCATGCTTTGTTGCTCTAGATAGGGAAGAGGATGATGTTACGGCGAGTAAGCTGTGGGTTGTTAAGTTGGCGAATGACGTTACTTATAAGAGGTGGGAGTTGCTGTCCTTCAAAGTTGATATGAGGCCTGCTAATAACTATGATGTAGGATGAATCAGACCATTACAAGGTTGCAAAAGATGAAAGAGGATGAATATTCTAACTTTGTGAGAGTTCTTTTTGGGCTCTCATCCTCCTCTCCCTTGCCTGCAAATCTAGATGATGCGGAATCTGGCGTTGGAAAGCTAGAATGGATTGATGAGAGCCTAAATGCTTCACAAAAAGATGCAATCAAATTTGCATTGGCATCACGGGAAGTGGCATTGATCCATGGTCCACCGGGGGTATGTGACAATGTTTTTAATATGGAGTGCCGTGCTGACTTCTCTATAGACTGGCAAGACTCATACATTAATCGAGCTTATCCTTCAGATGCTTAAACAGAAGCTTCGTATTTTAGTCTGCGGGCCCTCGAACATATCTGTTGATAACATTGTTGAGCGACTTTCGCCTCATAAGGTACCTATATTACGTCTAGGTCATCCAGCAAGATTATTACCATCCGTGCTCAACCATTCTCTTGACGTCTTAACTCAGACCTCAGATGCAGCAGAAATCGTAAGGGATGTAAGGAAAGAAATGGACAGCAAGCAAGCTTCTATTCGCAAAACGAAAAGCGGAAAGGAACGCCGAGCTATCTACGGCGATTTGAAAGAACTGCGAAAAGAATTTCGAGAACGTGAAAAGAAATGCGTGGGCAACCTTATTGGCAGCAGTAAAGTAGTTTTGGCGACCTTACATGGTGCTGGTGGCTTTCAATTGAGGAACGAGAAGTTTGACGTGGTAATAATCGACGAGGCGAGTCAAGCACTAGAAGCACAATGCTGGGTACCGCTATTATCTGCCAAGAAGGTTGTTCTGGCTGGTGATCACTTGCAGTTACCTCCCACAATTAAGTCTCTAAACTCGAAAACCAAGATGAGGGCAAAGGACGGAGAAGGTATCATCAAAGGCATGACTTTAGAGACGACGTTATTTGACAGATTACTTGCACTACATGGCCCGTCAATCAAGAGAATGCTTACTACACAGTATCGTATGCACGAGAAGATTATGAGATTTCCTTCCGACGAACTTTATGAGTCTAAACTCATTGCGGCAGATGCAGTCAAAGAACGGTTACTGAAAGATTTGCTGTACGAAGTTCACGAGACCGAAGATACAACTGAGCCTGTGGTCTTCTGGGACACCCAAGGCGGTGATTTTCCGGAGAAGAGTGAGGAAGAAGAGGTAGGCAAGAAGGCAGGGAAGGGGCTGATGGGTGAGAGCAAGAGCAATGAGATGGAGGCGGCTCTGGTAAGACTACATGTTCGGAATCTTGTTGATGCAGGGGTAAAGCCAGAAGATATAGCTATTGTGACACCATATAATGCACAGGTTAGTCCCCTTCTTTAGATCATGGAGAAGGGGTTCCGTGATACTGATACACTAAAGCTCGCCTTGATGTCTCACTCGCTCAAAGAAGCCTTTCCGGGCATTGAGCTTGGAAGTGTTGATGGCTTCCAGGGCCGTGAGAAGGAGGCAATAATATTCAGCCTGGTGCGAAGCAATCCGGAGCACGAAATCGGGTTTCTCGGAGAGAAGAGGCGTTTGAACGGTAAGGCCAGATAAAGAGTGTACAACACACTTTTCATGGAACTCAGCACTGACCCGAGACAGTCGCTATGACTAGGCCGAAGCGTCATTTATGTGTGATCGGCGACTCAGAGACTTGCGGGAGGTGAGTTTACTCAATTTGTTAACCATCACCATTGCTCGGTCATTATGGCATGGCCACTTTTCTATTAAAAGTTCTAATGCTCTCTAGAGGAAGCAAATTTTTAAAGCGATGGATGGGATTCCTCGAAGAGCAGGCCGACTTGCGATATCCGGATGTAGCAACATTGAACGCGTCCTGAAAATGCCCCAGTCGGCTCCATGCAATTGACCTCTCTGCTAAGATCAGTTCAAGCAAGCTTGCGCCATTAGACTGACCGATGGCCACGAGGTACTGTACATATGCATGCTGCACATCAGACGAATGCCCGCGCCGTTTCAGTTTAACAGAGTCTGGAGGTTGCGGATAGGTGCCGCATGGTGTCCCATGGGTCTCGCACTGTAGTAAATTGATAAGGACTGAGCGACGAGGTCTGAGCGTGCCTTTGACGTTTGTGTGTACTGTACTTGCAAATTCATACAGTACCTACAGTAGCTATGAGCCTACTTCGAATGATGATAGATACGCCGGCACTAGCTATATGACAGCGCACTTATGCAACCCATTCGGATTCAGCAATCCCTGCAGTGGCTGACAGACAGAGGAGCTCGTTCTTGCCTCCGCAGAGGATCTCATGCCCTGCCATCCGTGCCTTGTACCCTTGATCGCATGGTCACTCATGGAAGGGTCATCCCGCATCATGGCGGAGTGCGTTGACGTGTGGGTAGCATCGCGTGAATTGCGTCGTCTACAGAGTTGCAAGAGTGTGTGCACTTGGTGCATTACTATTGACGGGCCTGCACGCACACCCGTTTCCCGTTTCTCAAGCTTTGGCCATACCGGTCCTGTCCTGCCCTGTACGTACCGTAAGCTACAAGTGCGGGTGTTTCATCGGCATTCCACCAGTCGCATTGACCGCCTCCAAGAAGCCCCTTCATACTTCACACAACCTCAGCAATCATGCGTATGCAGCTGATAGGAGGCATCTTTTTCCGTTTGTCCTGCTGTAGCCAGAGCCATGGCTGTGATTGGCCTGGACGATCTGTCCCGGGCCAATTTTCAGATGGTGCCGCGACAGCAGTGTATCGTACAGTGAGTGGGTGTCAAAGAGCACCGTGTCTGCTGTATCTCAGCGGCGTAGCATCCGCAGTGCCCGCAGTGACCGCCAGCGACCACCAGCGGCCAAGGCAGATGAGATGTACAGTATGTACTGTAGAGTCAGTCTGTGCTTTCCCTGTAGGCTCTCTTGGCGGAGCTGCTTCTTCAGTCGTCCTTGTACCGTATCTGTCCAGTCAGTTGGCCATGTGGCGGACCGCGAACCCCGCGACCGTCGAGCAGCTGCAATGATGTACGGATACTCTGCCATGCATTCCTCCCCTTTGTAAGAATACATACTCCAATAGAGGATATGTTATTTTTTGCCTCTCCTATCGACAATCGTGGCATTCTGGCATTCTGACAGATGGTGGGGTACGACGGGCGCCACCGAGCCGAAACTCCGCTTCCATGGAACGGTCTCGTACTGTTAAAGTCACCACTATTCTAGTGAGCAGCAGGGTTCTACGCGGGAGCGACGTAAGGACGCTATCATATCAGCGCGGTAAAGTTGATCAATTCGCAATGGATCTCCGACCTCCCTTGAATTCTATTTTAGCCTACACAGCTGTCCGTATGGTGGTTTCAAGGGCCATTCCTGGTCCAGCACTCGTCTACGGAATACTGGCTGCCGCAGAATATATGATACATGATGTTCCCGCTTCATCGCATGGACTGCTTTCCTGCAACTCCTGCTCCTTCGTTGATGGACTACAGTGACAGCCACTGATCTTTCTTGTATATACAGGAGAAGATGCAATACTTATAGTATAAGTGGCTTGTGGAGTAGTTACGCTCATGGTTCCATCCGTGGCCACCGTCTGTTTGATCCGTTGCTCGATTTGGGACATTCGACTCCCCCTTCTACGTTTGGACACATCTCAACACCATGCCATACTAAGGTCTCTGGATAAACATAAACATGTTCAAGACTGCCGGTAGGAAGGGCGTTGCAATGGCTCGGTCAAATACCTCAACGTCAATACGTGGCAAGATATCCTCGCCGATGCCTGTTCGCCATGATTCCGATGACGAGTTCCCTATAAGGAGGCCAGGAACTGGTATGGCAACACCGTTGGGCTACGAGGGCATAGAAAAACAACTTCGTTTACCGGAAGAAGATAAACAAGGAGAAGAAGTAGCAGAGGCTCGGCAGCCCTCTCAACCTGCGCCAACTGAACGACCTCAAAGCCGACTATCTTACGTGAATCCTGTGCACCAAAATCCGGCAACTCAAACTAGACAGCTGAGAGAGTCTAGCCTAGCCAGTCCGTCTCCAGTGAACGTAGAGAAGCCTCAGCGTAAGAGGTCATCCCTGAGGTCTGCTCTTGGCCGGTTATTTGGTAGGAAAGCAAAGACAGGATCATCTCCTCTGGGAAATGGACAGAAGAAGGGCTATGCGCGAGCAGGTCAACACCATAGTGTAAGTTCCCAGCTCGTAAAAATTGAAGCTTTTTAGGGTAAATTAATTTATGGTCATTTAGGACCCTGCGGCCCTTCGCAATGCGACAGATCGCGTCCTTTCCCCGCAAAGATCTGCATCCATGCCGATCAGTCACCTTGGTCGTGCCCTGAGTTCTCATGCGCCATTTGCAGAACATACACAGACCAACCCAGAAGAGGATAATCGTGCTTCTGCACAGTCAAATCGGATGCACCTACCGAGGCGTGCGACTACTAGTAGATTATATACACCTTCGAAAACTCCTGGATATTCTGATTGGAGCGGTTTGACACCTAGACCAGCCAGTAGCCACGCGCGTGAAAGTGGAGTGTTCAAAGAGGAAGAAGGAATAGGATATGCTGTGACCAGTGGTAGCCAGTCTAACAGAAGATCACGAAGTCTGGGGCATTTACGGCAAAGCTCCTTTGGGACACACCGTATAAGACGTCGTAGCGATGAGATTAGATTCTGGCGAGAGTCATATGAACCAGATGCGGCCTCTCCGATGTCGTCTCTGCGGCCACAAACAGGCATCCCGGGACAGCACGACGAGTCGCCTGCTGTTTTAGAAGAAGACTCCAAAGAAATTGAAGAAAAGCCACAACCATTCAATTTCGGGCCAATGGGTGAGATGGCTGGTATGAAGATCACACAAGCTGCAAGTCTCGAGAGTCGAGTCTCAACTCTCGAAGAGAAGTTGGAGAAAATGGAAAAAGCTATCACCCGCCTCCTTAATAGAACATCTGGGTCTACTATCCAGCTTCAAGAACCGCCAAAAGGCCACTATTCCCGTGAGCGCAGCTATTCACCCATAAGAGCAGGAATTGGGACATCTGAATTCTCTCTTCCTAAGCGTAACCCAGGCATGGCATATCAGCAGGGTGATAGCCCTCAAGATAATAGGTCTTTTGGCCCACAAGGTCACACAACCTCCCAAGATAGTAGTAGACCTTCAACAAACTCGACACTAAGCACTCGAAATCGCTCGTATGAAGAACTTTCCTTACCTCTGTCATTTTCATCACCGGATCAATCGCGGCTGGGACAATCGGACACTGAAAGTCTCGCTGTGTCTCACGCCGAATCATCCATGAACCGGCCGCTCTCAACCTCAACCACCATTCGCGGGATCCCATCTAGCTCACCAACCCAGGCTTTTCCGCTATCAAAACATGGAAGCTTGACTGCTCATCACTACAGTGCACTATTCAACTTAATCCAAGCCGAGCAAAACGCACGACATCATCTCGAAGAGCAGATCCTGACTCTCCAGCGTCAACTTCATACTGTATTGTCGGCGACTACTGTCGGGACGACAACATATCTGACGTCGAGTCCCGAACGGGTCAATAATTCAAGTCAGAGGGGACAAAACGGAATAGACGTCACCTCCAATTCCTTCTCGAGCTTCGAGCAAGGAGACAGCGACACGGGGAGTGAGGGTAGGTACGGCGCCGATGAAGTCTTCCAGACGCCGCAGCAAGAGCATGAGCACTGGGGAAGCATAGAGGAGTATGCTCGGGAACTGGATGCGCAGGACGCACCGAGAACACTGAGCCTAAGCCAGATGACCCTGGGAAGGGGGGCGACGCAGAGCGTGAATTTCTAACCACGAAGGCAGCCGACGAGGAGGTTCAGGATTGCACCCGCAGCATTGCGAAACCGGCTCCTTCCCTCTGCACGGCTGGGCGGGTTCTGGGTCCGGTACTCTGCGCGGCGCCGCGTGGACGGCGTATTCTGTATCAGCATTTTGGCGCGCGTGCCGGTGGCGCATCTGCTTTGATTTGCCCATGGCATACTGTGTTAGTAGCGAAGATACCCGATAGTCTATCAGCTCGCCTCCTGGCGTTGCGATTAATCCAATACGTGTTTTAATATGAGAATTGATCGGCACCGAAGCAAGAGTGCTCGAGCCGGCTGGAGTTCGAGTTACTGAAAGCTTTATAACTTCTCTACGACGGTGAGGTACTCTAGAGAGTCCATGTACCCAGTCTGGAAACAGCACGCTCTAGAAAGTGTAGTTCCCGTTCAGCAATCACGCATATGTTCTCACTCCGTGAGCAGGACGCCAGTCATGAGATAAGCTGAGCTAGCCCAGACCAGCACAGCTAGGTGCCGCACCTTCTATGTTATGCATCTATAATCTATTAAACATTACACCATTTCTGCCAGTGCAGTCCTCTGGTCCTAATCCTGCGCCAGCGGCATGCTTACCACGATTAATAAATAGTACACGGGATTCAGGCTCATGCCGAAACGGGCACGGTAAGCTTGCTGCTCGATCTCTTAGACAGCACTTTCGTAATTGCGTGTCGGATTATGATGCCCGCCTTCTCGATCTCCTTCTTAGACAACCCGGTGGTGATGCACACCTTCAGGGCGGGTTGTAGCTCCCAGTTTTGCGAATTTACAGTAGCGTTCAGGATGGGAGGCATGCTCTTCAGACGGCTTACGAGCACGCCATTTGACAGAGCCTGGGAATGGTTAGCTAGAGATTAGAGGAATAGGTTAAGAGTACTATACCTCATCGACACATTCTTGAATAATCTGCTCCTGTTCCGCGACACCCAGTCTGTGAGACTTGACAATCTCGGGTTTCATGACAAGTAGCTGGATCGGGTTCTCTATGGAGCTTGTAGAAGTCATGTAGTCGCTCTTTAGAAGCTGTGCCCTGATGGCTTTTGTATTCTCTCGAGCGGCGTTGAGAATCTCGGGGCGCGTGGAAAGCATGCCGATCGTTTCGCTCGCGATAGAGCATAGCATGGCCGGCATGGCGCAGGAGAACGTGTATGACGATGCGGATATGCGCTGGTGGTTCACGACGTCTTCGGAGCCGACGCAGAATCCTCCTCCCGCAGAGAGAGCGCCTGCTAAAGAACCAACGAGGATGTCCACTTGCGAAATATCCACATTTTGTGCCTCTGTAACTCCACGACCTGTTCGGCCGAGAACCCCAATCGACCAGGACTCATCCAGTATTAGGCGGAATTTATATCGTAATTTGAGATCAATCTGCTAAATGTTAGATAGCCTGCTCTAACACCAATGCGTGAGCACTTACAATCGAAGGAAGATCAATGCTATCCCCCGTATTTTCAAATAGGCCTTCGGTCACAATGAATCTTCGAGTCAATGACTTCTTCTCCTTAACAATCTTCTGCAAGACTCTCTCCAAGTCTTCCAAATCGTTGTGCTCGTACCATCGAATAGTACTTCTACTGAGCTGTAGTCCCTTCCGAATAGAGTAGTTGACGGCCTTATCCGCGACGATGATATCACCCCTCTTCGCAAAAGCCGGGATGGCATTGGTTATCGTGGAAAATGCGTGAGCGTAGACGATGCACGAGTCCGCCCCCAGAAACGAGGCAATATCCGCTTCCGTCCTTATGTGCACGTCTTGGGTTCCGTAGAATTGCGGAGCACTGCAAGGCCCGACTCCGTATTCACGCATCGTCTTGATAGCGTTCTCCTTGATCTGTTCATTGCCTGCGAAGTTGTAGAAATTGTACGAGGCGAGGTTCATCACCGTCCGACCACTGGCGAGCTTGCATTTCGGTCCTGTCGGCCTGGGCGATAGTCAGCTCGAACTCTATGGGACAGAAGATAAGATCGGAACGCCTCTCACCCAGCAATTACAGGCAGCTTTTCACTTGATACCTCCTCCAACGCTGTCAAGGGAGCAACAAGTGGTTCAGGGGTCCATTCTGCAACAAGATCATCGATTTCCTGCGCGCCCGATTAGCTCGAGCACATCCCTCCCATGCATCATCGAGCATACCTCTTCCGACAGTGGCAGCATATTCTGCTTCTTCGACGAGTACGACGGCGAGCACAGGTACCGTACGAAGAAGATCACCAGTACGAGCTCTAGGGCCGAGCGTACCGGGTCATTCTGATAGCTCGATCGTATATAGCGGATCAAGATTGCTGAGCCTGGCAGCTTATTGAAGGTGTCGGTTATGTCACTCATGCATTGATCCATCAGGCGCTGCGCGTCGTGGAGATCCATCTTTGTGGTGAGAGCTGGGAAGGAGGTTGCTTCTACTCTCCAAGACAGCGTAAATAAATCCTAAGGGGCTCGGCGCGCGCAATATCCGACGTCGCGGATCAGTACATGTCACGTGATCTATGCGAGAAAGTTAGCTTTCCGGGCATAGAAAGCTCAACCAATCGCGATGCTGCAGTTGCCACATCACACCCCAACAGCTCTTATCAAATTTCCCACAATTAGGACCAGGGATAGAACCGCTCCTTCTAAATCTGCTATGAAGATGATAGAACGCTGTACAGTCACATCGTGGTGCTGTCAAAAGCACATACATCTCTGGTGTTTGGAGGGTGTGCTGGCAGCTTCGAAACCCCGGTCCCGCCTACATTCCTCGGCCCGCATTGCGGGGTACGGCAACCAACTCCAGCATCCATCCATGCACGTGATCGTATCTGACATGAGGCCGTCTCCCTACCCTCCCACCCCCCACGACTACAAATACCCATACCTTCCCAGGTCTCTTGTCAAGATGTCCTTGAATCCACGCTCTTGACAGCCATTGCTATTGCTCCTGCCGTCCAGCTAATCACGATCTCGAGCTCTCCTCTATAACATCAAGCAGGCAGTGCAGAGCACAATAATGGATGACAAGAAGAAAACCTCAGACGCGAGGTACGCAGAGCCATCAAGTTCAGCAACTGGCTTCTTCCAAGCTCGTCCAAGGGTCCAGAACCAATTCCTCGAGGACGTCGCCCTGAGACGCATTTTTAGCCGTACAGCCTCCCGCTCCCTATCTTCCGGCCCCCGAGGCCCTCGCATGGTTGGCTTATAACTAACGCGCCAATCTAGTATACCTGCCCTCGGCCATCCAGCAAAGGATCGCGCCTGACCTCGCCCGGTTCGGGGATATAGTTCTTTCGAGGAGAGTCTTAACGTGGGTCGCGGATGCGGAGAGGAATGTGCCGTATCTGCGCACATGGGATACGTTTGGGCGGAGGAGGGATGAGTTGGTGACGAGCGAGGGGTGGAGGAACCTTCAGGATCTGGGGATCAGGGAGGGGATTGTAGCGATTCCGTATGAGAACCGCGAGGGCGAGTATAGCAGGGTCTATCAGTTTTTGAAGTATGTATATTTGTCTGCTTGAGTGTATAGCTTTGTTTGTGGTTGTACTAGGCGCTGATCGGTATAGATACCATATCTGGAACGGAAGTGCAGCATATGTTACATGCCCATCAGCCATGACTGACGGGGCAGCTGCTCTTCTATCAGCTCACATAAATTCCAAATCATTGAGTCCTGGTCTGTGCGGTATCCTACAACCTGCTTTCCGACGACTTACTTCCCGCAACCCTGCGGAAGCCTGGACATCAGGACAGTGGATGACGGAACGAAGTGGCGGTAGCGACGTATCTGGGACCGAAACACTGGCCATCAAGGCTAGAAGCCCGCTCGATAGTAAAGGCATAGATGGATCTCCTCTAGGCCCTTATAACATTTCGGGCTTCAAATGGTTCTCCAGCGCCACAGATGCAAACATGAGTATTCTCCTTGCGCGGACTGAAGATGGTAAGATCTCCACCTTTTACGCACCGATGCTTCGTACAGTCCCTGGGTCGACCGAAACAGAGCTAAACGGCGTCGCCATCCAGCGTCTCAAGAACAAACTCGGTACGCGTGCGCTCCCGACTGCCGAACTTGAGCTCAAGGATATGCGTGGCTATCTCCTCGGCACTTCTGGTCAGGGCATCAAGGAGATCTCAACTATACTCAACATCACACGCGTCCATACCGCGATCACTGCTATGGGGTTCTGGGGCCGTGGCCTTTCTATCACCAGGGCTTTTGCAAAAGTACGGCTTGTCGGTGGCAAGCCGCTGACAGAATTTCCGGCTCATCTCGCCACTATGGCAAAGCAAGAGGTCGAGTATAGAGGATATATGCATCTTGCCTTCTTCACAACCTTGTTGTTGGGCATTTCTGAACAGCAAAGTCCTGTTCTTGAGCGACAAGCAAACGGAGCTCTTGCTAAGATACTGCCGTCTCGTAAAGATACGCCGCTTCTCTTAAGAGTCCTGACACCAATCATCAAGGCTCTCGCCACAAAAGCCGCAACTGCCGGCTTGATCGAGTGCATGGAGTCTCTCGGCGGCGTCGGCTACCTCGAGAACGAAGAGATGGAGTTCAACATCGCGCGGCTAGTTCGCGACTGCGCGGTTCTGAGTATATGGGAAGGCACTACTGATATCATGGCTACGGATTTGCTCAAAGTCCTCAAAGGTCGGCTGAGTTCGGACGTCCTGGCAGCTCTGGAGAGGTGGCTAGATACCGCGGCTCCGGGCAACCCCCTGATCAAGACGCGGTGGTTAGCATGGCTGAAAACCGTAAAGGGTGGATCCTTGGAGGAACTCAAGCTTGACGGTAGGCAGATCGCGCTTCAGTTAGGACGGCTGATCTCCAGCGCATTGCTAGCACTAGATGCTGAAAGGGACGGGGACGAGGTTGCGCGCGAGGTGGAGAGGAGATGGGCTAGTGGATCAGCAGCACATAGCAGTGCAACGCTGCAGGAGAGAATAGCATTGGATAAGGAGATCGTCTTCAAGGATTCACTCCGGTTCAATCAAGCAAAGCTCTGAAGACTCCTGTCTAGATCATAGGTGCCAGCACAGACTCGCTGTGCGAGCTTTCAAAGATTTCCAACGTCCTGTGACATGCCGCCCCTACAAGTTCTCGAGTGCGGTATGGGATCCCGCTGCGTGATTCCCCTTCCCGACCGGAGCACCCGTCCATACTGCCCTGCTGCTGGACGCCGGCTCTCCCGCCTCCCCGTCCTGGCCCGGAGCGAGCGGTCGACGACGGACACGACGACGTCGCCGCGTGCAGGCCATCAGACACCCAGGGACAGCGAAGGGCCGCCAGCGACGGCATCCGGCCCCGGGAAGGATTGCGCCGTCGAGCACGACCCCGAACAGCCGCCGCTCGCGGAGCAGGATGCGTCAAGAGGAGGGTCGATGTCGGAACGCAACCCCCCTGCCAAGAATACATACCCGTGCCCGCGATTCCAAAAGACCGCATGCGGTGGCCCGATAGCGCATCAGGAGTCTGCTCGCTCGGCAGGGACTACACGCCGGACATATGGCTGTTCTGTTAGCTAGGAGGGAGGGGCGCGTCAGCCGGAGCAGGAGGGAGGAGGGGGCGCAGGAGATAGCCGTGCCCCGGTACCGGCCAGGGGCGTTCAGCAGAGCGAGACGAGCTGTGCCGCGGGCCTGCGTTCCGGAAACACGCACCTTGCCATCTCGAGGGAGCCGGGAGCTGTGGGGGGGAAAGGGGAACAGATCAGATCAAGTGGCGGCCCGCGACCTTTCGGATAGTCGAGGACAGGGAGGGCCGCTGCCGTGCACAATCTTCGGGAACACGGGGGGTTGTATCCCGCCGTTTGGGTTTAGCAGAGGACGGCTCCGGGTGCTGGATGGTGGTGGGGGGGGGGGAAGGTCTCCGCAGCCGTAGCGCTACAGTCGGTACTCGATGCAGCGGTTGCGACTACTAGTGTAGTGTGATGCGACAAGGTTGGAAAGGGAGATAGATATATATATATATATATATATATATATATATAAGGCTGCATTCAGAGACCGGCCGCGGTGTTCCGAGAGGTTGATCGGTGGGGAGGGGGAGAGGGGGGCAGAGGTGGGTATCGTCCGACTCGCAAGAGTCAGAGGACAGAGGACAGAGACAGAGACAGAGAAGACTAACAACCCCCCCCACCCCACCACCCCCGCCGCCGTACCCCCGTAACACAACTAGGGAGGGCATCGGCGAAAAAAACACCGACTGAGCTGAGGAAGGAAGGAAGGAAGGATGGTTATACAAGGCACATTTACAGGAGGTACTACTACTACTACTTTATTATGATGATAATACTACCACCAAGTCTTACCTCGTTGATCAGATGCAGCAATGAGATATTGCTAGCAGCAGCAGCCCCATCTTGAACTGGCCAGAGCCGCTTCGTCAGTTAGGTGATTTAAAGGATGTATGGCATAGATCTACTTTCCGGGACACTACCGATTCCCCCCCTCCTGTCGGTCTGCTCAGAGAGGAATTACGATTGAGAGAAGAGAGAGAGAGAGAGAGAGAGAGAGAGAGAGAGAGAGAGAGCCTTTGGGTCAATCAGTGATGGACGAGTGTTTTTTCCCCCACCGTTTGTTGACAAGGAGAGACATTGTTATGTTAAACCAAATTGCCGCATAGCAGCTGCAAAAGGTAGCTCAGCTCGCCCATCAACCCCATCTGCCGGCGAATCCAAAAAAAAAAATAAAAAAAAAAAAGGAAAAAAAGAGAAATCTGGAGATTCCTAGATCATTCCCCGGGGGAGGTATGGTACGGTACGGTTACAGGTACAGCGGAGCAGGAGCTTTTCCCCTAGTTGCATCTCAGGGAATATTGCTCGCCGTTGCTGCCAAAGTCCGTGGATGCCTTATCGAGGCTTTTAAATTCATCGCTGCGCCAAATCATTCCCTACCATCAGACGGCGCTGGTGTTTTCCTTTGGAATCATCGACATCATCAGGCGTGGTCTAGCTCCGCTGTGATCTAGATCATCTGCTTAAGCGGGGGGATCAGGGAAGGACTTTTTTTGCAGCGAGGCTGGGGGTAGGTTGCATTTCACAAAGGACACGGGAGCGGTATTTCGAGGCGAGATTAGTCCTCCTGGACCCGCAGGGCACGAAAGCGTCTTGCGCAGGACGGGGGCCTTGCCGGACAAGCCTGTGAAGCCATGCTCGCCACGAGTTGGCGGAGCAGTCACGCTGCCGCAAACCTGGGCTTCTGCTTCCTATACTGTTTTCCAGATATAGATGATCGGTCATGTTTCCTCTAGACCAGTAGAGTACTAGCCTATGGGAACTATCATGAAGACTGACCTGTCATACACACCAAGTCTAGTGCCACCCGGTCGAGTGCGGAGCACATCTTGTAAACGCTGCTGGGCCACGTCTAGCGATAAGTTCAGCAAACGTCGACGGTTCCAGCAGGTCAGGTCGGAAGGCGATATTTCGTCTGTAGACCCTGCAGCGGCAGCATACCTCGAGATCACGAATTTGGCTGTAGATCGTGTTTCCATCTCAGCGAGCATGTCGCGGTACCCGGAGCCAATACGATAGCAAAGTTCACTAAAGCTAGCTTTGCCATGAAGCCATGGAAGATCATAGCCCTATGAAGGCGTGTTATGCTTGAGGCCCCTGTAGGCTGCGCTCGATGTCGACAGCTGGAGCGGAACAAAAGATAAGGGGGCAACGGGAACGGGTAATGCTCTCGAGTCCGCATAATACCGAGGTTGACACACGCTGGCCATACCTACGATTTCAGCCAGGCCGAAATCCTCTCGTCGGCCAATGACACAAGGGAGGCCGGGAGTCCAAGAAGGCCCCCAGGAGTCTATCGTTGTTGTAGCGTAGATGCCATATACCTTGACAGCGTATTGTGGCAAGACCAATACGACCGGACCCGTATGCAGTACAAATGACAAGCCCAAGTAAGACGCCGCACATTCGCATGGGCAAATAAGAGATAGATGCCAAGGCGAAACTCTGCTGGCCGATTCCTAGCCCATCGGAAGACATGCTTGATACCTACTGAAAACTCGGACGGCGTCAAGGGCGTCGGGGAAAGGACGACATCGCTGGGCTGATCGATACTGGTAAAGAGTATCGTGACAGTCCAAATACGATTAGGAAAAAAAGGGAGAGAAAAACCCTTCGAGGCACGTGGATGAGAACAGAATTATCGCCACTGTCTCGTGATATATTCCAACTGAAATCTGGGGAAATCGAAAAACAGAAGAGCAACCTCGATCAAGGCAACTTCCAAAATTGAACGCACACTTGCAAACACTAGCAAAGGTAGTTCCATCTCTGTACCGATATTGGAAATTTCAACCAAAGCTGTTGCCGTGATATGACTGTCGCGCCACAGCAATTTGTTAAAAAGTCGTGGTTTTCGCGAATGGCCTCGTATTACGCAGGTAAAGGCGCAGCGAAAGTTTTGAGTGAAAATATATATCGATAGAACAGTGGACTATATTATACTGCTGTGTAACAATCAACGCAACGCAATACAATAATCAAAAAATAAAAAGATCTTTCCGTCAGCATTAGTCGACATGTGTAGAGCCCGCGACTAGATTTCAAAAGACCAGAAGGCACCCCTTTTGTGCAAGATGGATGGTCCGGACCTACTGCGTGTTAGATACATATATCCATATCGGCCCGTAAGGTGCTCTCGTCGCCTGTCGACAATCGGACTCAGCGGTATATCCTTACACCCGGTTGCACCCATGGATGCAGCAACAAGGATGCAGCAGTGTGCCACGGAACTCTCTGCTACGTCGTTGCATGTCTGCGTGTCTGAAGGCTGCAGGTCTACATGTGTGCATGTGTGGATGAAACGGCTTCTCTTCCATGCCCAGATTTGTGCCAATGCCAACCCATCAATCGTAGAATACATCTACAACCGTGGAAGCTGCGCGAAAACACGGCAGAATCACAGATGTCAGTGCAGTACGTACAGCGTCACGTGGGCGTGTAGAATACAAGGCTACACTATACTGCTAGAACAACACAGGCGGTAACAAAGGCGGTAAGCCCTTGTAATTACGGATTCAAACACGGGGAACAATACTGTAAGCGCTGTCGTCGTATTAGATCATCTCGCCAATACCGTACTGTAGTAGTGGATGCCGTCTCCAGCTTTCGCTGTCATGGGCACGATGCGATGCGATGCGAGGCAGTTCGTTCGGTACGAGGCAATAAATAAGATTGACATGATTGATATTGGCTTCTGTGGGCGTCGTTGGCTGTGTGCCTGATTATTGTGGCGTGATGTCGACGATGTGATGGCCGGCTCAGCCCGGTTAGTCCGGTTAGTCCGGCTCGCTTCTGAACCTCTGCTGCTCTTGGCGAGGAGCCGAGGCAGCAAGGCCGCAAGGCCGCCAGGCCGCAAGGCCGCCAGGCCGCAGGGCGCAGGACCGGCGGGCAGGACAGGCAGAGAAAACATGCAATTCCTCAAAATTCCATCGGGAGACAAATCCATCGGAAGATATTTCGACGGACGACGTCCTGATAGGGCGTCGGAACCACCTGTGCGCCCGTCGCAACCACTGCTGCCAATGCAGCCCTCGTACACGGTTCCCAGCCAGGCACTGCAGCAGCCTGCCGGGTCCCCGAGCGATCCGAACTTTCCGAGCAGACTCGCAGAATGGAGACCAAGGTGCTCACTTCGCACATTGGGATTCCGCACCCATTATTCGGAAGAGGGCATTTGGCGACCGGGCGTTCCGCGGAATGGGTTGCGCTTGCATGCGAACAGAGAAATGTTGCAAGCGTGGGCCACCAGCGGGATAATGGAGAAGACGCCCTTTGCGAAATGCACTGTGAACGTCGAGAAGTGTGGGAGGGAGGGAGCTCGGTTGGGGCTCAGGGCTCTGCAACTCTGCAACGCCCGCAGGCTACGGGCGGTGCTGGACGGTGCTGGACGGTGCTGGACGGCGCTGGACCGCACTGTCACTGCACTGCAACTGCACTGCAACTGCGCCGTACAGCAGAGATCTTCCACCGCTAATCGGCCACCGAGACCTCGCCCGCCACGGCCCTTAGCGAGAGAGCCGGTGCGTCGAGGCGCCGCGCACTTCAGACGGCAAAAGTCGCTGGGACAGCAGTCTTCGGGACTCTGCGCGGAGGCCAGGCCAAGGCCAGGCCAGACCAGACCAGACGAGACCAGACGAGCATAGAGGCTACCACAGCGCGGCCAGCGAGGTCAGTTAAGGTGGTCCTGCGCAGATCAGCACGCGGCCGGGCAGGGCACTGCGCTGCACTGCGCATCGCGCCCCGTCGCCGGGCGGCCACCGCTGTACAGGAGGTCGCAGTGCGTCGCCGCTCGTTTGCTGTGGTGTTTGTTTGGGCCGCTGTCTCGATCGGCGATGCGCTCGCTGCAGCGCGCGCCTTGGCCAGTGAATGGCATTGTGGGCTTGGCCTCGAACCTAGAATCTGAGTTCGGTGACGCACATTCCCCCTCCCCCGCCGCAGGCAGCCTAGCAGCTTGGAGCAGCTTGGAGCAGCTTTGGAGCAGGCCTCGCGCAGGCCTCGCGCAGCCCTCGCGCAGCCCTCGCGCCGCCTCTGCTACCGCCACGGACGCATCCGTGAGGCACGCGGCGACTCGATTGGCAGCAGTGCCAACGCCCACTGCGGGCGGCCACGCTGTCTGAAGCGCAGATGCGCAGAATGGCCTGATTGTCGAGCGCAGCTAGGGAGCTCTGGTCGTGGCTCCACAGTCCCCTTACTCGATGCCCGAGGAAGTAAAAGGCAAACGCAGGCAGGGTTGGGTGGCCAGCAAGGTAGGCCAGCAAGGTAGGCCAGCAGCGGCCAGCAGCGGCCAGCAGCCGGGCCAGCAGCCGGGCCAGCAGCCGGGCCACCAGCGCCCTCCAGCACCTTGGGCCACTGCGTCGCTCTTGTGCCGCCCTAGCGGTTCGCGGATCACCGTCTGTCACAGCCTGCAGTCCACCGTCCACCGTCCACCGTCCACCGTCCACCGTCACGCCCACGTCGAGCCTACCGCGAGCCGACCTCGAGCCTACCTTTCCGCTTGCGGGATGACGACGATGCAGAATCCCGCTGTTCCATATTGCTTGCCGTTGCTTGCTGTTGCTTGCAGTCGCTTGCAGTCGCAAATCTGCAATGGCCATTCCCGTACGGGCGCTGCGTTAAGCGGGCTTGCGTCGCCGCGTCGCCGCCTGCCCAATCAGCGGTGCCGCCCGTCGCCGCCCCATGCGTGGTGGACCCTGAAATCGACCCCTCCTCGTTCACCACCCACCTGCCCACACTGCCCTCGGCCGTCCTGCCTGTGATAAACAAATCCAGATGAAGCTTACTGTCCCAGGCGCTGCAATGGCGTTGCAGCGCCGCCTACCTATAGATAAGCCGGGTCTCCTGCCTAGCACACTTGTTGCCATCCCAAGTGCCCGATTCCCCGAGGAAGATCCTTTCGCCTTATAGTCACGTCAATTGATTCCGAATACCCGACTCTCTCTATACAACAACTCTATAGAACAGCCCGCCACCAGCATAGTACAGTACATACTATTCATTCATTCACAGTCGTCACGATGCCAGCACGGAACATGTATCTCCAGACAAACGGCGGCAGCTTGGAACAGACCCGCCTCGAACAGGTAACACAGCCCAGCTATGTTCTATGTTCTGCTCCGACCCATTGTTGCGAGCGCGTCTGAACCTGAAACCTGGAAATCGTATGGTTTCCAATTGAACGAGAGCTGATGCTTGAACAGTCAAAAGCGTCTTTTTTCCCGGACATGCTCGCCGACGGACCCGGTGAGAATGCTTTCAACGTTGATATCAGCGAGTGGGACGACTGGATGCGGTGGGACGGCACAACGGATCTCATGAACGCTTCCATCGAGCAGAGATCGAATCTGCAGAACAGCAGTTTAGAGACCCAGCAATGGCGAAATGGTCTCATCAGGCAGCCCAGCGATCTCAGTTTCGATGACATGCTTATCGAGGATGCACCCTTTGAGTTTGAGGAGCCAAGTCTATCTCCACCCACACCAAATGACGGGTTTCCTCGGCCTGAATTAAATAGCCCAGAGTCCACGTCAACAGACCTGTCCCAGGACAATGCACGGAGATCGTATCGTGGTTATTCATCGTTGAGTGTTGCTGAAGAACGTGATTTGCAAGACATCGCCATGCCATATAGGTTAGTTGCGGAGTCAACTGTAGAAGAGAGTTCGACTTCGCCAGAAGCACCACGTGCTGAGACCCGTGTCCGGAATAAGAGGCGGAAGCCAATGACGGATTCTGAAGGAGGCGACCAGTGTCAGTCAAGGAAACGAGGACATAATGCTATTGAGAAACGATATCGTACAAATCTAAACGATAAAATCATCGCTCTGCGACAGAGCATACCTAGCCTTCGGATTCTCCCGGATGGTCGGGCGGCTGATGATGACGGTGAGGATGGAGAAGACGGGGGCCTTGATAATTCGCAAAAATACGGCAAGGCCGCAATCCTTACAAGAGCCGTCGAGTATATCACGCATCTCGAGGACAGTACAAAGCGGCTTGGAAATGAGACATTGGCCCTCAAGGCTCGGGTATTGGCGTTTGAGAAGCTGGCAATGGCAGGTTCTCTCGTGATGAGCAAAGACGCGTACTCAAGGAAGCCAAAGGAAGAATCTTTAGAGAGTATCCAAGCCGGTAAGCGACGACTCCCTTTATCTGAGCCATGTCAGTATACTAACTAGTAGAAGAGTTCAAGCAGATCAAGGTTGAAAAAGCAAAGGAGGCAAAGGCTGCAGCAGCTATACCTACCAGACGGAGAGGTTCCAAGAAGAACTAATAGTAAAACGTCGTATATATTTAGAAAATATCCACTGGCGTTATGCTCTTGTTTGAGCTCCCTCAGAGGGAATCAGGATACCCTTCAATGGACGGCGGCGTATAGGTGATTTGCTGGTTTTGCAGGAGGTCAACGCCATAGGCGTTCCTAGTATTTTAGTTTTATACCTAATTCAAGATTTTGGTCTCCAAAGTATGCACTAATAAGAGAACTACTCGAAGTAGCCGAATGGAGAATAGGTTGTTACCTGCTGAAAGAAAGAGAGGAGTCTTCAAATAGGTGCTTGTATATGGCAGTTGATGCAATAGCAAGCCCACAATTTGATACTGGGATGGATGAGCGGAGAGAGCCTCCGTAGGATATCGTGGGTCTTATAGGGAAGCCCGGGCCTGCGACTCGCTAATTTCCAACATGACGTCGCCGGGCGCAATGATGGGGCCCCGTTGATCTTCCCCCGGAACCGCAGAAACCGTAGCCGCCCCGACCGCACTACTGCATCGCCGCCTACGAGAAGTCTTCCAACGTCCAGCCGTGACCGAGGACTACTCACCTCCGCGGCAGGTTCCTCTGCGCCCACGGCAGAGATTGTATGAATATCTACTTGCGGACGGCAAGGTTTGATTGATGCTGAGGTAGGCCCCCCCCCCCCAGGTAAATGATGGGGTAACTGTCATGCCCCCTTTTTTTCGAATTGCCTCAAATTTGGCAGCACGTTCTGGGGGATGAATTCCTCCATTGCTGCACCTCTTGCGCTCTTGCAGCCCTTCTGGAGTTCGCACAACGTGCTTTTAAAAAGCCGTTGTCGGTCTCCTGACATATCTGCTGATCCGCCAATGTCCGATGTGGCCCAGGCACCCCCTGTGAATGTAGAAGACCACTCGCATACAAAGTTGAATGCAAGCACCTGTGTAACTATCACCCTCGCACCAAAGCCTATGCTGCTATGCACGAGTGCTGCCACAATCCGATCACGGTTTGCTAGTTAATTGTGTAACAGGAACTACCTCCGTGCTTATCAATGCAGGTTTTCTGCGTAACACTCAAAAGCGGCTGGCTACTTCATGCCTGAAAACCTGTTTTCCTCCGTACCTAATGTCATTCTCATTCAATACCTTAAACCAATCTCATATCAGCGAGTCAACCAAGTCCTTTCGTGTGCGATACAGCGATGCTGCGGCACTAGAATTCGCACCAATGGCTCCATCAAGACTGCCGTACGCTCCCTCTGATTCTATATTCTGCCCGAAACCATCTACGTGAGTATCGTCAGCTCGCATGTCTAGGAATGGTAATACTGGCGAGACACCTACCGCTGTTATTGTGGATCACTAGAAGCCCCTCCTCAGTTCCTTCTAATGCAGAATAAGTCCCATTTCGTCCCATGAACAAGGCGCTTTTTGGAACTACTTTAATGTGCCCTTGCTTAATGAGAGCTTTTTTGAGCAACGGGACTGCATTCTCATCCGAATAGTCGTTGAAACCAAAGGCTCGCATATTTGAAAACCGGCTAGTAGATGAGAGGTGCTTTAGGCCAGCGAATTGTATTCGATTCAGTAATGTAGCATCGATCTCTCTGGAAAATATGACCGGCGGATCAGAAGTATAGATATAGCCCTGTGGACTTAGCCTCTCCAACGCGGAGATCTCATTGCGTAATTGGTGCACAGCAACATTGAATAACAACTCCAGAGCAACGATAAAGCCATTATCGAGACGAACATATTGATTTCGTAAATCAGTAGACTTTGATGATGACGAGTAAATATGCTTCTCAATGAAACCTATTGCTTCCAGGAGATTCATTGTTAAGTTAGCGACGTCGTACATATTAGGCAGGCGTCCGTCTTCTGTCAAATGTGCCACCATATGCCGTCGCAATTCATCATCATATTTAGCTCTCTCCGTCGGGCTCTGCTTTGCCTCAACGTCCAATATCTGAAAGTCCTCCGGCAGTGACTTCCCCACGACAGCGTCCTCCTGCAGGGCACAGACACGGAGCATAACGCTCCTAAACTCGAAATCCGGCTGAATCGAAGCCGAGATGATGACCAAGCGTGCCTGTTGCTTGGAATCCTTTGCCTGGAATGGTGTCACTCCGTGACTACCTTTGTAGATGTAATCCCCGTGCATGGCACCGAGCACCACAGGTGTCACGAACGTATGCATTGCTCCTTCCATATTCGTGATTTGATCAGGCGGCCTGTTCTCGGACTCAAACTTCACGCCGATTGCACTGTCTTTCTTCCGGCGCATTAGATGTACAATCAGGCCGTCAGGAACGAATGAACTGCTACTGATAATCGGTGGCTTGACTTGATAAACGTCTTGTAGGTAGAAGTCACGTGGATTGACTCCTGCTGGAACTGAGGTCTGAATGTGTCTATCCGAACGTCCGGAGACTGGCATTATGTTGACGGTATTAGGTTTCAAGCCCAAGGCCGTTTTGCCCGTTGACAGACTTGCCATGGTGTTGTCCACTGCGCTGCTGAGTTGCGCAGTCATCGAATTCGGTGGGGTAGAAAGTTAGATGTCTGGTGGTCCGTGCCCATGGTTGCTCTCCTCTTATAGGTGTCCACGTGATATCGATGAGAGACAATTAGCTTTATAATTCTTAATTCAGGATTATATATTCAAAGTAACAAACTGTGAAAATAATCCTACTTATGATACAATTCTTCTGTTTTGACGAGACCATTGAGTGAAGAATGTTGTCCTACGAGGAGGCAAGAATGTGATCGGGATTTTGTCTTGTAGCACAACCACGTGAACGTGTTATGTAGATGCGCCATTGCCTCACTTAGTCCAAGTTGTATTTCCACACCTAATATTACAATTGGTAGATATATGACTGTTTTAATGATTTTTTATAAAACAAAACTACAAATAGCATTTTCTCCATCTTTCTCCAACCGCACCTATTACGGTGACCTATATGATATTAGTGAGGTCCACCTAAGACTTGTTCTGCAAGGGCAGTCTCTAACAACTATAATGGTAAAGTTAAAATAGATATTATCATATTATATATAATTCTATATAAATAGTAGTTTCGACAGCTGTTTATTTACCAAATAGTTAGCATTACAACTATTAATAATATAATCCCTTCTGCCACCATGTACATCTATCATTTGCAGCTGTATCCGTAACCTGGACTCCAAGGTTCGTAATTCCAATATTTTGCGAGCTCGAATTCGTCCCATACAGCGGGAAAAACGGCACCCCCTCCTCATTCGGACTACCCGTAATCGCGAAGCTCGTGATGTAATCCTGTAACACTTTAGCTACAGTAGCGTTTACAGGGAACCCGTCATTAAGAGTCGTCGTGTCGCCGTTGAAATAGGTATATGCTACATCCTCGCCATGCAGGCCGATCGGGACGGAGAAAGTGTATGAGTACGTCTTGTTCTGGTATGCGAGATCGAGATAGCGCGTGTTACAGGTGAAGCTGGTTTCGGTGACCAGCAGATCTGTACGTCCGATTTGGGATGTGTAGCCGTAGGTGCCGTTGAAGATTGGTGGATAAAGGACCTCGCTAATGTAGTTGATGGTGGTGGTGGTAGCAGAAGGTATGGAAGTGCGTAGGTAGGAAACGAAGGCGGTGTCGTTTTGGATAAATGGAGATGTGAAGATGAGACCTTCATTAGAATTGTGTCCAACCATAACCTTGAGAGTTTTGTCATACTGTCCATGCAGGAGGAGCTCTCCTGGAAGTTTTGGGACGAAGTCTCCATCAACGGCAGGTCCGTATGTATAGCCTCCGTATGTAGAGAATGCCACAACAGCGTAGTTGGTATAGTAAAGTTCTAGAGACGACAGATTACGTAGTTGCTGGACTGTAGTTACGCTCTTATTGCTGATGAGAGAAGCATAGTACAGTGTCTTGAGGAAAATAGTCTCCTGTTCATTGTTGCTAGGAATTGGTTGGAAACCGGGGCTTTGTGTAATTGCCTGCTGGAATGGTACCCTGCCCTTATTACCGCCGTATGCTGTTATTTGATGCAAAATTGAACTTGCACCAGCCGATTCACCAATTACTGTAACACGGTTCTTGTCGCCGCCGAAGAGATGGATGTATTTTTGTACCCAGTCTAGACCAAGGCGTTGGTCGTAGAGGCCAGCATTACCGGTAGCATTCGACTGGAAAGATGGCCCTGACAGCCATCCCTGGGAGATTTTAGATTTTTTGTGATCTTGAGTAGATGAGACTTACATATAATCCTAAACGGTAGTTGATGGAAACGTATATAATGCCTGTGCCGTTGTTGTTCCTGCTACGTGCAAGAAGAGTGGCAGGATTACCACTACCAGCCTTACTACCAGCAACAAAGCCTCCACCATACAACCATACCAAGACGGGTGCTAGGAGAATTTTAGTACTCTATCAAGGTAGTTATCTGTATAGACGTACCTCCACCACTAGAAGTTGTTGACTTGTTTTCTCTACTGCGTGTTGCGTTGGTTGCATTGTAGATTGACTGAGGCACGATTACATCGAGAAATAGACAGTCCTCTGAAGTTTGAGGGCTGGGAGCTGGAATACTTGAGATACTAAGGTTGGCTGTGCTTGTTTCATTTTCGAGCGACGCTATAGAGGCACCACTAAGCCACTTTACAGCCGTCGATTCCCAGGCTAATCAAATTAGATCGTTGCATGCTGAATTCCAAGATTTACACACCTGGAGTGGCTTGAGGACATATAACATTCTGCTGGCCGGTGTTGACTGTGCGATTGACCGTCGTTGGTGGAAGGGGAGCAGCAAAGCGCAGGTTGCCAGCGGGAGCAGCACCGAACCTTATGTTGCTGAAATTATAGTATGGGTACCCAGAAGCCTTGAAGCATGTCAGAGTTGGAATAATAGCAGGCACATGCTGTGCGGTGGGGAAGGCAGGAAAAGCTATCGCCTTGCAGCAATAAAATCGGTCGTAATAGTATTGACCGTGGTATATCAAAAGCGTCCTCAACTCCCAATCCTCGACACTAACACTAAGGTATCGTACTTACATTGATTGTAGCTTGATGTACGGCATATCCAAGATCAATTGTCGGAAGAGGAGCAATCGAAGAAGCCGATGCCTGTGCTGCTGCCGCAGATGACACGGACAACGTGGAAAGAACAACTGCCCGGAGGCTCACCATGACTTGTATAGGGCAAACACCCCAAAAACTGCGAGCGAAATAGGTGGGAGAGTGGGAAAGAAGAAGGAGTAACTGGGCCGGCGATGGGCACGTACTAATACTTCTTACAGCTGCTGGTCTCTGGTCTTCTCAGCACTGCCAACGGAGAGTGCAGAATTCGCAGTCCAGATACAACATACACGGCACAGGATACAGCTCTCAGGACCTACGTCATTGGTTGTCCAATCAACGCCAACATCTAATCCCAATGGAGACAGCAATGCCGACGGAGCTTCTAGACAACGAGGTAAGGTGTATCTGTGTGCATATATACGGGATATACTCCATATCCACCGTCCGAGGTCCCAAGTACACGCATGCAGAACTCGGGCGGGCCATGCGATGTGACTGGGTAGGCGGCCCACTCTACTGTGCTGTAGGCAAGGCGCGGCAGGCACGAGGCGGGGAACATCCAGGTGTCCCACGGGGTAGACACGGCTCGGCTAATGCCCTATTTCTCCACACTATTGATCAACAAGCTATGTACGGATTACAAGCATCTCGGTTCCTGTATTGTATATATATCCTTGCCTTATAGACGAGTTCTAGATGCTGGGGCTGCTAAATTCGGCAGGTAACAGGTTTGGTCGTATAAATACCTAGTTCCTCTCCTCTATTGGCCCTCTTACAAAACAATAAAGTCAAAGTGAAGGTGATTCCCAGGTCTGTCCTTCTGTCTGTCTGGCAACCAACGTAACAACCAGTTCAGTTAGCATTTGTACCGATAGTGATGGTGATTATAGCAGTAGACTGTTACAGTAGCAAGAGGTCGATCGGTAGCAAAAGGGCAATCGGTAACGAGGGCAAACAATAGCAGCAGATTTGTAAACGACAGTGTTCGCTTATTTATCCGTCGTTATTGAATGGTGGAGATTTATAAAAGTATTTCTACAGTAGACTATTGCTTCTTCCTTCTCTTGTCATTGAATAGTGTAGATTTATATATACATTTCTACAATAGACTCTATTGCTTGTTACTTTTCTTGTCACTAAATGATATAAGTATCTTGAGAGTAAATTCTATCGATAGAAATTGTTATATTAGCAAGAGGATAGTTGGTAACAAGGAGGAACAACAGCAGTCAGCAGCCAGCAGCAGATTTGTATAAACGGCAGTGCTCGCTTGTTTTGCTCTCGTTGTTGAATGGTATCGATTTACAGTTTAGTATATTTGTTTGAATTTCTACAGCAGACTGCATCAAGAATAGTTGCAGAAGAACTGGTGTTGTCTACAAGAAGAGTCGTTGAGCCAGTATACATTATCCCCCAGGTGCTGAGAAAACAAGAAAAGCAATTAGACCTTGATCTATTTTTATATTTTGCAACAAAGGCCATATATAGCATACATATATATGCTCTAATAGATGCAATTCCGATTACACGTGATATACACCGACAACGAGCAAGGGGTTAGCTCGGCTCATGGGCCAATGAGTGTGCTTTGATGAAACCTGTCTCAGAAAATGATGGTTCCTGAGCTAAAGATGGCGCGTCGGGCGCAGCACACTACACTGCTTTTAGCTTAAAGAGGTGAAAGACACTGTGAAGCCCCTGTACACCTCCAGCAATGGCAAGCAATCACTAGCAATCAAGGGACCATCTTTCAGCGTCGCGGCCACTCCTTTGCCTGTTATAGCACTCTGGCCCTCTACCCCCCTTAACAAGACCTAGCTATCTACAGTACATACCTACCTTACTTCCGCTCTCTAGCTCTGCCTCTGAGGCCCCACGTTGTCCCATTCCCGCATCTAACACCGCCGGACACTGGCCACTGGACAGACCCTCGGGCACTACTACCGGCGATATTAGAGAGAAATTCCCTCGTCTTCACCGCTTCTATACTCTTCAGCCTTATCATCACCTGCGACATCAATAATCTCATAATAAAGGCACGTCCTGCTGTGCGTATACAGCGTCTAAATTTAACCCCCCTATTGAGACACTGCATGACATCCAACACAAGCTGCTCCAGCGACCTGGCGTTTCAGTAGTCTTTTCTTCGTCGCCGCAGATGGACACTAGTGCAGCATAGGAGGCTGCCAGGTACTGTACTTGACATCGTATCGCTGCGCTACGCGGTACACCTCTATTTCGGTCGATTCGCGATACGACAGCACGAACCCCCTCCGGCAAAACGATTCACAGCTGCAATAGCCAGTCATTGTGCCCATGCTCTTCTGTTCGCATCTGCTGAATACAGAACATCAATCGCCAAGCTCGGGATTGTCAATTAGCTAGATACCTGGGTTCGCCTGCAACACATGAGACGTCAGGCACCTCATCCGCATCGCTCGAACCAGATCGTCCGCTATATTCCCCCCCGCCGTTGACGATGGCACGGAAACCGACTCTTCAAGCGCTGGCACTTCCTCCAGGAATGACTAGCAATGAGAACGTCAGTGATGTTCCAAAGTCAGCTTCGAGTTTAAAGTCCCCGAGATCTCCTCGATCGCCATTCCGATTCAGCACCAAGCCGGAACGGCCTATTGGCGAGAAGCCATCGATGCAGGCACCCGAGGAACAACAGTTTCGAAAAGACCCGGGACTGCCTTCATCCTCCACAACCCCATCATTGCCACTATTACAACAGTTTGGCTCTTCGGGCTGGCAGGAAGGGACAGAGTGGGAGAGGACCCAGACTTCACCCGTTAGAAGTGGGTTCCTTTCAAACTATAAGGCTTCGAAGTCATCAAGCCGCTCGCAATCCAAGGCCACAATACGACAGGTACCGGAAGATACCATGTCCATAGACACAGACCATCCCGCCGTGTCTGGAAAAGTCTTAGGTGCTGAAGAGACATCCAATAGTATGGCTGAGCATACCTTTTCACAATGCCTCAGACAAATGCTAACATATGTCATTCAAATAGAGCCAGGCACTGACAAATCCACAATTCGAAGACCGGTTCCCATTCACTCGAAATCCGATGCTTCGTTGGCTGACTCCGGCACGTCTATCTCGTCAGGAGTGACTGCGACAGCTGCGTCAACATCAAAGAAGAACAAACCCAAACCATTTAGTCTACTGGGAAGAACAAAGTCGATTCGAGACGGACAAGATGGCCATAATCCCAACAACCTCAACCCTACTACCATCTCTGAACCTGAGCGAGGTCAGATATATAATGGCATAAAAACGGCTCCTCTCCGAGCCGACCAAGACAAATCATTTAAAGAAGTGATGAACTCCTCCGCACGAAATCGATCTGCCGACCGTCAACCCGTTGCCAGCAGAGATATGTCTACAGGAAGGGACCAGAAGGATCACAACAGAAGCCAAGCTTCTTTTTCGACTTCGATTCGAGAGACAGGCGGCAATATGTTTTTTAACGGCTTAAAGAATGGCTCTTCAAGGGCTGTTAATATAGGAAGAGGTTTCTTAGGCAAGGTCACCCGGAGTGGTAGCACAAACGAAAAGGAGGCCGTAGTAGATGACGAGCATTATGCTTTGAAGGTCATAAATCTCCCGCTTGTGGAGCAGACTCGTCTTACCCGCATATCAAAGAAGCTTGAAGAGTCCCGGGACAAGACCGAGTTCTGGATGCCAGCTTTCCCATGGCGGGCAATCGATTACCTCAATTACAAAGGCACGGAAACAGAGGGCCTATACAGAGTACCTGGCAGTGGCCCTCAGATAAAGAAATGGCAGAGACGGTTTGATGAAGGTACGTTTGTACAAGATCTGGACATGCGGACACTGCTAATTTTCTATAGAACTCGACATCGACCTATTTGAACAGGAAGATCTTTATGACATCAATATTGTAGGCTCAATGCTGAAAGCATGGCTGCGTGAACTACCGGATGAACTGTTTCCAAAGGTCTCACAAGATAGAGTTGCTAGGGAGTGTGCCGGTGCCGAAACCGTCCCACAGTTGCTGATCGATGAGCTATCTAACCTTTCACCCTTCAATTATTACCTCCTTTTCGCTATTACCTGTCACCTCAGCCTTCTTCTGGAACACTCAGACAAGAACAAAATGGACTTCCGGAATTTGTGCATCTGCTTTCAGCCATGTATGAAAATTGATGCGTTCTCCTTTAAGTTCTTGGTGGTGGATTGGAAGGACTGTTGGAAAGGATGCAACACAGAAGATGAGTGGATGACACGAGAGTATCAAACTAGCGATTTGGTTCCGCCTCCTTCTAGCGGCGAAGGCCGAAGCAGTATAGCTGTCGAATCTCATGACGAAAGAACCGTCTCTTCATCAGACAGCAGCAAGCCGTCAAGTGTTAGCATTGACAATTCCGTGCCAAAGACGACAAAACCACAGTCAAAATACACACCACTCGTGCTTTCGGAATCGCTGTCTGGCGGATTATCGGGTGATGCCATCTCAACCACGCTCACTGTCAGCGATGAGCAGAGGACACCACGAATAGCTGGCCCCTTGCAACCACTATCGCCTATAGCACCGCTATCACCTATGAGATTGTGAAAGCGAGAAAGACCTCGAATCGGATGCTTTTACATTACTAGCAAGTCTAGTAAAACAAAATTGAGAGCTGGCCGTCTTGCTTTCTGTATGGAACAACCGGAGTTACGATTCCAGAGTATACTCTTGGGATTTTACATCACGGCCGTCATACGGATCTCCTTCAGGTGGAACACCCGAACTAGCTCGAGAATGCATTTCACGACTTTCACACGTCTAACTACACGCACTGTCACACCAGAATTTTCATGGCATACTTGCTTCGTATTGCATCACTGATTTCACTAGTGTTTTCAATGGCTATATCACCCCCCTCGAGAATAAGATTGAATACCCCTTCTAGTACATATTAGCGTTGCAGTTGAGCTTTTTTACGGTGCTAGCACAGCGTTTCCTTGGGTAGGAGTCCAGCCAAGAGGGCATAGGCGGTATTACATGTTTGCAGCTCGAATTATGAGCCTATACAGGAATGGTGATGAAAAAAGGTCAGAGAGTGCATGGAAATAGTGTAAGATAGTGAACAGGTTGAGAAACAATCAACCATTTAAGAAATCATTGATATTCTGTGCAAAGTGCGGTGCGGTAGATGCATGACCTGCTTTCTCCGCCCTTTCTAAACGCCAAAACCCTCATAAACGCCAAATGCAAAGCTATCTCCATCCGTCTGATGTAAATTTTACTTTGAGCCTCCACCTCCAGCTTTCCTTCCTTTCCTCTCGTTTGATCTCTGTAGCCTCTCGTTTCTCCTAACCTTCTCCTTGCGTTCTCGTCTTCCATCACCTTGCCTCTCCGTGCCCTCCTTACGCTCACGCTCCTTCTTCGCATCCACCTCGACAATCCAGTCATTCTCTCCAGCCTTGTTG
The DNA here is from genome assembly GCA_015345905.1 of Aotearoamyces nothofagi. Classification (NCBI taxonomy): domain Eukaryota; kingdom Fungi; phylum Ascomycota; class Leotiomycetes; order Leotiales; family Tympanidaceae; genus Aotearoamyces; species Aotearoamyces nothofagi. The sequence goes on along the minus strand of JADDTR010000003.1, from coordinate 15,214 downwards.
GAGCCCTTGTATCCCCACTTGGGAACCCATTCGCCGGTCGCTTCATCATATTGCATCTTCTGTCTCTCGGCGCTTGTCTTGGCCTTGATGCCCTTCTTGCGCGCGAACCGTTGCCAGGTTGTCTCTGCCTTGGGAGGTGGAAGTGGCTACAGAACGTTAGTATATATACAGGGGCGGAGGAGAGACCGAGCAGGAATCTCTGCAGCATGCAGCGGAAGAGGCCATACCTTTTCTCTGGGCAGGTGCGTAGATGGAGCGGGGAGAGTGAGCAGCACGCCCGCTGGTGTAGAGGTGATAGGGCATGTGCTCAAGAGCTGATTTAACAAGACCTGCGCGCCATCTCTTGCTGTCGCAGCAAGGCTAGCCTCAAGATCTTCCTTCAACTCGAGCGGATTCGGGTCGTTTGCCAATAAGTAGCCCAGATCAAAAACATAAGGAGTAGATTTTGACACCGTGACTGGTAGTCTGGATCTGACTTTGGTTTCAGCCATCGTGCCTATAAATTTCAGTATAGACTTGTTGGAAGGCGGTTAAATAAAGTTGCTGGGCGCAAAAGATTGGGATTCTGAAATTCGCTGCAAAAGCAAAAACCCCGTTTAAGCTTTGGGGATGCTAACGAACTTTTGGGCGGCCGCATTTTAGCGTCGAGCTTGACTTCGAGGGCCGTAGCACCGTAGACAGCTCGCGAGTTTCGGATATCTACCACGACTGCACAACCAATTGCGCAGGCCATGGCGACAAGTAGTTGCTGGAAGTGCCTGTTAAGGCCTTCTGTCTCGCCTGCGGCTTATGCTCTCAGCAATGCATCATCACGCCTCCCTGCTCTGGCAGCGTTTTCGACATCCGCGGCGCTAGAAGCTACGGCGAGACCTCCTGCCCCGAAGAAGGTTGTGGCGAAGGGCAACCCTAAGAATATGAGGGCGGGGAAGACGCTGAAGATTAAGAAGAAGGCGTACGTGAAGACGGGACGACCGCCGGCGCCTGGAGAGCGAAAGGCGTTGCGGAAACGGATCGTGCTGAGCAATACGAATGCTCTGGAGGTCGAGGGACTAGAGGATATCACGGAAGAATCTGCGTTGGATTCTGGGAAGATTGGGAAGGTTCTTGGAATCTCTGGTCCGGTGGTTGATCAATTGAGAGCTGTTGAGGCTTTTAAGACGACGCAGGGATGGGGCATGTTTAGGAGGCCGGGGATGCTTATCAGGACCGAGAGTGTGGAGGTCTCGAAGATATTGGATGCTGCGGGTAAGAGCAAGAAGACTAGTATCACTGTTATTGATGGTGAAAGAGGGGCCGGGAAGAGCATGGTTCTGTTGCAGGCTTTGACAACTGCGTTTGTCAAGGGCTGGATTGTGCTCAATATACCAGAAGGTAAATCGCCTTTTACTGCTTCTAATTCAAGAAATACTGACTCAACTGGATCGTAGCTCAAGAACTGACAACGGCTGCTACGGATTACTCCCCAATCCAAGGAACAACTCCGCCTGAGTACTCCCAGAACACATACACTGCAACATGGCTCGGACAAATCGCCAAAGCAAACAACGCTGTCCTGAGCCAGCTCCAAGTGACACAGCAACACACCCTCCCAATCACAGTTCATTCAAATACCTCTCTAGCCAGACTCGCTGAGCTTGGTGCACGAGACGCTGAAGTCGCCTGGCCAGTTTTCCAAGCCTTCTGGACAGAAATCACATCCAAAGGCCGTCCGCCCATCCTCCTAACCCTTGATGGGCTCAGCCACATCATGAAGTACAGCGCCTACCGTGACCCCGACTTTAAGCTCGTGCACTCCCACGACTTGTCCATTGTCAAACACTTCATCGAGCACCTATCAGGTGCAAAGCAGCTACCAAACGGCGGTTCCGTGATTGCTGCAACGTCGAAAGGCAATGCACCGCTCTCATACGCCATGTCTTTGGCCATTAAGCAGCAGGAGGAGCGCCAGGCTGGTCAAGATATCACGAAGGCTGATCCGTTCACTGACATTGATCTGCGCTCGCATAAGAGCCTGCAATCTGCAGGCGTCATGAAGTTGAAAGGCCTCAGCAAGGCTGAAGCCAGAGGGTTGATGGAATATTGGGCCGCGTCTGGTGTCTTACGCCAACGTGTTGATGAGAAGACTGTTGCAGAGAAGTGGGCCCTAGCCGGGAATGGCATTGTGGGCGAAATCGAGAGAGGCTCTCTGAGAATGCGGATATAAGAGAGATTTTGTACGAGAGCGAGAGTGATAAACTGGTGTACTATAAATTTAGCATTTGTAATGCAATATCAAAGACATATTGTATCACTGTCTGTCTAAACTACCTATGATCAGAGATATTGTGACATGAACTTTATTTCCATGCTCTCTACTCAACAGCTCCTTCCAAAGACAAGAAACTGCCACGCCATATATAATAAAAAACGCCGTCACGGACCCCACAGTCGCAAATCAACGCCCCTCAACCATGCCAGATTCCACTTTATAGCATCTCTTCAAAATCGTCGTCTCTAGCCATATGGCCCGCCACCGACTCGATGAACACCAATCTCGTGCCGTTTCCAGCAGTTTGCCAGATCTGGAAAGTATCGCGTCAGCAAGAAAGATCGCAGTATGATAGTTGATTAAAATAGAGAGTCATAGAAGACTAGCGAAGGGGTGAGGGAGGGGGAAGAAAGGGGGGATCTTACATCAAGCTGGGTATACTCTTCAATCGCCTTCTGGAACTGATCAATCGTGAAGCCCTTTGCAATAACACGCTCCTGGACTTTGCGGATGCTCAATTCGCCTCCGACATCCTCGTCAGCGTTGCACGTTCCAGCCTCGGCGAGGGCGCGGATGAGATTGTAGATCTTGCTTGAGGGGCTCATGTCCTTCTTGAAGCCGTTCTGCTCAGAGTAGAGACTCTGTTTCGAGGCGTCCGTCAAGCGCAGCGCCTCGTCGACGTCTTCTTGCACGACCGTCTCGCTGAAACGCAGACGAGCGAGGGCTTGCGAGAGGCGGACGATGCCGAGAAGGGTTCTGGGCGAGGTGTGTGAGAACTGCTTGCGGGCTTTCTCGTCGCGGCTTTGTTGGTCGCGCATCGTAACGTAGGCTTTGACCATGTATTCCGAGACTTCGCTTGGGACAGTTGGACTGTAGGTGCGGGCTTGGGCTACGTACTGGCGCACCTCATGAGGAGAGAACACCACGCCGTCGGTGTCGGGGTGGCGGTTGTTCATGTGCACAAAGGTAACGTGCTTGGCGAGCATTTCATCCGTTTCCCGTGTTGGCTTGTCCAGAATAAGGAAGAGGACATCGAAACGAGAGAGAAGAGCGGCGGGAAGATTGATGTTCTCGACTGGTGAGATTCGAGGATTGTAACGCCCATACAAAGGATTGGCGGCTGCGAGAATCGATGTACGTGCGTTCAAGGTTGTGGATATTCCTGCCTTTGAGATAGAGATCGTCTGTTGTTCCATGACTTCGTGAATGGCTGTCCGGTCATTGTCGTCCATCTTGTCGAATTCATCAATACAGCAGATACCGTTGTCTGCTAATACCAAAGCACCACCTTCAAGAATCATTTCATCCGTTACCGGGTCTTTCATAACAGCTGCGGTGAGACCGACACCACTGCTTCCTCGGCCGGTAGTATATACACCTCGAGGAGCAACCTTTGTAATGTACTTGAGTAGTTGAGATTTGGCCACACCAGGGTCACCCATCAAGCAGATATTGATGTCACCCCTGATTCGCATACCATCACCCATTACCTTGGTTACACCGCCTACGAGTAGCAATAATAACGCCTTCTTGACATCGACATGGCCGTAAATCTCAGGTGCAATGGACTTTGCGAGGTATTCGTAGATATGTCCAGAGTCCCGATACTGCTCAATGCGCTTGAAAACACGTGCGTCAACTGCTAGGTCTTCATAAGCCTTCTTATGCTGCGTTACATATTGCGCTTCAAGATATGTATCCGTCAAAAGACCAGCTCGGATGGCCTTGAAACCAGTATATGGCGTTGGTAGAAATATGCCAGCAACGTCGACAAGATCACCTGGATTGATCCTTCGAACAAGCGCACCATGACATAGGATTGTGAGAGTTCTAGGAATATGTCCAACTGGTACTTGATCTGCGTTCTCTTGGATCTTGACTTCTTGAAATGACAAGAATTTTGAGGCTCGAGTTGACGGGAAGAGCTGACCCTTTGCTTGATTGGTTTTACAATCTTCTGAAGGACACTCAGACATTGGCCCAAACGTCTTGGTTCCGACCGGCTGAAAGATTTCACATCCGCACCGATCACAACTGTATGCGTTTACAGATATGGATGGCTTAACGTCCGAAACTCTTGTGGCAATACCGCGCACAGTAATGAGGTGACCCAGGTGCTCTCCTCGCACTTCTCTCACCGCTAGAGCCTTCATGGGTTGATCATCAGCACTTGTGCGTGGCTTGAAGTTGAGGGTATATCGTCGCGTGAGCTCAGCAGGGAAAATTGACGGTGTTGCTGTCGGGTCATTTTCATTTTCTGCAGCAAGGGTCATCGCAACATTTCGCTGACTTCGTTGGGACATGATAATATCAAGAACATCATCCTTGAAGCTATAGTTTGTTAGGATTCGAGCCCTAAAATATATGCCTAGTCCACTTACTTGATATCTCTTGTAGGTTCAGGCATCACATTATCGATCGCCCTTGACATTATATCGATGTAGTGTGAAGTATTCGTCTCAATTGAACGAACCAAGTCAATCTGGACCCCTTCTTGTACAAGTATCTTCTCATACTGTAAAGTCCAATGTCAGTTGATTTAAATTGTGCCAGATCGGGATGCTCACATCTGTTAGATCGTCCAAGTCTATTGTGATTTCATCCTCTTGCCGATTTGCGACTTTCTGCAATATGTCCATGTATTTATGTTGTGGTTTTTGGGCCTGTAGTCTTGCGGCTCTCCGGATTTCTTGCGCTTCATCATCGCTGTCCAACATATCATACTCGTCGCTGAAATCGTCATCGTCGAGATGCATGTTAAGCAAGGCATTTTCTGTGGATTTTGTTTTGGACGTCTTGAAAGCTTCTAAAAAGCCTTCAAAAGCAGCTACGCAGAATCACAGTTAGCAAGACGACTCTAGAAAGTTTTAAATCAAGGCCACGAACTTTGATGCTCAGCATAGTCCACTGGTGTTTTGAAAGTAAGGAGCGCCATTTTGCGCAATTCCCATTAACCTGACGTTAAAGTACGTTATTCGTAGAATTGCAGGATCCGAAGAAGATAAGAGGCCCGTAAATATGTTCTTCGTGTATGTAAATGTCGAGGTTCTTGTAAAGGGACTTTCAAGAGAAGTCGGGGCTTTGTTAGAGTGGTTGGTGCGCGCAATTGCTTCCTTAGATGAGGCTGGGTTTGATAATGCTGCGACGCGTCGGTAGCCTGTAGCGCCTTCTTGACGCGACGAACGCGATTTCGCGTAAAGTGCTTGAAGAGAACCCCATCATCCGCTAAAGCACGTGTGGCGCGAGCCTCGGCTTCAACTCCAGCCGGGCGTACAGGCACAGCTACGTCTAGTTCTTGGATGTAAGCTTTGCTTGTATTTGCTTGTATTGTTGAATTTGTTACCAAAAAAGGCTTCGAATGCCTGAATGATAAGACAAATTGGTATGCATCCTCCATAATGGTGCCGGCTTCACGACGAAGCAATGGTCAGACGACCCAGGCCGAGCTGTCTCTGGTCCCTTTGAAGAGCTGCTTTGTCAACCTGCCTGCAGCGTTGGAGACGTTACTTGTGAACGTGAATACTGTGAGTAGTACCAATCCATAAGACTTGAATAGTTGCTGATATAATAAAGCCCGCGCAGAATGTCATAGTTGAACTCGTTTACCGGCTACCCCCTCTACCAAATGCGACCAGCACAACCAATGGCACCGCCTCTCCGAAATCACTCTATGTGGGATGGACTGGTATGCAGAGCAGGCGCAAGCTCTCACCCATCGTCGGCAAAGATGGAATCAGCGGAACCAGAGGAAGCACTGCCGGAAAAGAGCAGGAAGTACCTTTAGTAGAGATTGATGCCACATTCGCGCATACTATGGGGCTATCCGATGGCCAGAAGGTCACAGTAATACTGCACCTCGATCCTCCATTGGCGCATACGGTCAATATCGAACCTCTGACTTCTTCGGACTGGGAAATTATAGAACTGCATGCGACATTTCTCGAGTTGAACCTATTAGCGCAGATAAGAGCATTGCCCAATCCGACATATGCCCCTCCCAACGGCTCTGCCATCTCGCCGCACCCACTCACGCTTCATTTATCTCCTACCTCGACTGCGAACATAATAGTTACCTCTCTCGTACCTCCTCCCCCATCTTCCTCTCCTTTTGCGAAATTAGCACCAGATGTAGAGGTTATAGTGGCACCCAAAACAAGGACAAGGTCTGCGCGAAGTTCGGGTCGAGAGAATCGTAGTGTCGCAAGTACCTCGAAGAAAAGTGCCGGTGCCAGAAGTGGCGCAAGCACTGTACGTCAGAAGTCTTCAAGAGACGCGGAAGCACGCCCAGCCATGTTCTTCAGAAGCCTGGACCGGCGTGTCTGTAGTGAATGGTTCGACGAAGGCGAAGACGAGACTATACAAGAACTTGTGGTATGGGTAGATCGAGATATCATGCTTTCCAAAAGCTTACGCGGAGTGACCTGGGTTTGCGTTACTATAGTTAAGCCTGCTGGGCTGGAGGTACCTGTGGATCCTCAACGGCAACAACAGGAGACTGATGCTAGAGGTGAAGCTGGTAAGCATGCATCGAAAGTCGTTGCCCGGTTACTAGCATGGGATGATGCACCAGATAGCCGACATATAGCTTTGTCTTCGACACTGTGCGCCTCCTTTGGCTCTGAAGGCATTGTTGGCGGTATAGTCAAGGTCGAGGCCGCTCCTCCGCAAGCATCAAGAAACGCTATTCAAAAACTTAAAGTTTACCCTTTTATATCCGGTACAGCCAAACAGATCGAAGGCATCAAGTTTGGCGGTGAGTCCAAAGCTGAACGAGAAGAAGCAGCCAAGCTTATCATAAGCATTTATGGCAAGCAGTCACACGGGAATGGTCTGCTTGACGGACCTGTTATAGACGGGCTGGTGCTCGCCATGCCATCAGATTCAAATCGATATCCGGGTTGGGAAGGTGGCCTATTACGATTTGATCCAGCAACTGCGCCATCGGACTCAGGAAAGCAGCCTTGGAGCTGGTTAATCGGCTCAGAACGAAACTTGAGTATCGAGGTTCAGAGTGCTATACCTCGACCGCCGCCTCTTTCAGGCGCCAACATTGTTGGGGAGGCTCTTCCTAGAGTAAGCCCAACTCTTGTGGGGATCGACTCCCTAATTGCTCAATTGCAGTCACATTTATCGCACATGTCGTCGGTACTTCTTACTGGGGCACTTGGAGCCGGAAAGAGCTCTGCCGCACAATTGCTAGCACACCGCCTTCAGGATCAAACCCTTTTCCACACGGCATACTTTTCATGCCGTAAATTGGTCACAGATGAAACACGCATCTCAACCATCAAGGAGAATCTAACCCGGCTGTTCATGGATGCTGCGTGGGGTGCGCGGCTTGGCGGCCAATCCCTAGTTATACTCGATGACCTGGATAAGTTATGTCCAGCCGAGACAGAACTGCAGGTTGGCGGCGAGAACGGTCGAAGCAGACAAATCAGTGAAGGGGTCTGCTCTATAGTTAGACAATATTGCGGCAAAGATAGTGGTGTCGTGCTCCTTGCAACTGCACAAGCAAAAGAAGCATTGAATAATATTATTGTTGGGGGTCACGTGGTGCGTGAGATTGTAAGTCTCAAGGCGCCTGATAAAGAAGGAAGAAGAAGGGTCATGGAGACGGTAGTTATGGCCAATGTTGTGGATGCTCACGAGAACGTGCCCAGCAATGTCGATAGCCGTCCAAGTACTGCTGATGGCAGCGGAAGAGATGACGACGGGGCAGCATGGATGGACGGATCGAGCTCCAGGAGCCGGCTACAATCGTCAGGAACCTCGGATGGTTTTGTCGTTGACCGTGACGTTGATTTCTTAGATCTCGCAGGGCAGACCGATGGTTACATGCCAGGCGATCTAGTCCTTCTCGTCTCTCGTGCTCGAAGCGAAGCTCTCATTCGCTCCGTGGCTCAGATATCTCACTCGCCGACAATACAGCTCAGCACGGTGGATTTTGACAGTGCCTTGAAAGGGTTTACACCTGCTTCCCTAAGGAATGTCACTCTACAGACATCAACCACTACCTTTGACTCTATCGGAGGTCTGCATGAAACGCGCAAGATTTTGCTCGAGACTCTGCAATATCCGACGACCTATGCACCCATATTTGCACAGTGTCCTCTACGGCTCCGGTCGGGTCTTTTGCTATACGGCTATCCTGGGTGTGGAAAAACATTACTAGCAAGCGCCGTTGCAGGCGAATGCGGCCTAAATTTCATCAGCGTTAAAGGACCAGAGATTCTTAACAAATATATCGGCGCCTCCGAGAAGAGCGTACGAGATCTGTTCGACCGTGCCGAGGCTGCACGACCGTGCGTTCTCTTCTTTGATGAATTTGACTCGATCGCACCCAAACGTGGACATGATTCCACTGGTGTAACGGACCGAGTTGTCAACCAACTGCTCACTCAAATGGACGGTGCTGAAGGTCTCTCAGGTGTCTACGTTCTTGCTGCAACATCACGTCCTGATCTCATTGATCCTGCATTGCTGCGGCCAGGGCGCTTGGATAAGTCTCTTATCTGTGATTTGCCCAATAACGAAGACCGTATCGACATATTGCGGGCATTGGGCAAGAAACTTAAATTAAGCCACGAAGTCCAAGATGGGCCGGAAGGTGGTCTGCCAGAGATTGCCCGGCGGACAGAAGGCTATTCTGGAGCTGATTTGCAAGCATTGGTATATAATGCTCATCTGGAAGCCATACACGACGTCCTGGGCGATCAAAACCATTCGCAGGCGAGTGTCAAGCGCAGCACAGCTGCAACGAACCGAAGGAGCGATCCTTCATCTCGAGATTTTGTCCAGTTCCGGTTCGGGGAGGAAGAGGACAAGGTGGATATCGAGGCCCGTGGGAAAAACGGGCACAACCGATCGAAACAGCTGGCAGAGCGTGCTGCCATAGCTGCTAAGCTGGAGGGAATCAAGCTTGCCAAGAAGCAACAGAAGCTGGCGCGGCGAGGAGAGCTCAGCAATGACAAGGCAGGCCAAAAGGAGGAGAAGGAGCACCACGAAGTGACAATCGAATGGAAGCATATCATCAAGAGTCTGGCTACGACCAGGGCTAGTATCAGCCCCGATGAAAGAATCAGGCTGGAGAGAATCTACAGGGAGTTTGTAGTGGGTAGGAACGGAGAGATGCCCAACGGTCAGGGACCTACCGAGGTTGGAGGACGGAGTAGCCTGATGTGATGATGTAATATCCTTCCTACCCGGCCGTGGGAAAAAACTTATATATCTAGCTGCAGTCTGTAGATAAATGCTTGTAACCGTTCCAAATATATATATATATATATCTATCTATCTATAACTATATGAGAACTGTTAAGTGTAGAACGTCGATTCAGTATCAAGCCTACTCTACCCTGCTCTCCAGCTATCTAGCCTAACCTATCCCATCTACCCATCCCATCTAGCTCCCTCCCTCTTACTCTCGTAGCTGACGTAGACAATTGCAGACGCTCCGCTGGCCCTCCGGGAGCCGCTGCCGCGGAGGCCGACCAGAGTCGAGACGGAGGCGTAGTATATATATCTCCTTCGCGAGCGCAGCGAGGACCGGGGGTTTGGGGGAGAATCCCCCATGAAATCCCACATCCCCATCCNAACCTATCCCATCTACCCATCCCATCTAGCTCCCTCCCTCTTACTCTCGTAGCTGACGTAGACAATTGCAGACGCTCCGCTGGCCCTCCGGGAGCCGCTGCCGCGGAGGCCGACCAGAGTCGAGACGGAGGCGTAGTATATATATCTCCTTCGCGAGCGCAGCGAGGACCGGGGGTTTGGGGGAGAATCCCCCATGAAATCCCACATCCCCATCCTCCCCTGTCCGATGCCGCTCCGCGATCTGTGCGACAGCCGACCCAACCTCCGCCCTCTCGCATCGCATCGCAGCCACCGCAAGCAACCACAGGCCTCGACTCGCTGTGCAAATAAATGGCAAGCAACCCAACATACATCTACAAGATCCACGGGCCGACGGCGCCGCCGTCGCCGCTGCCGTCGGCGCTGCCCGTCAGCGCACTCGACGCCCGCGACGGCTTCATCCACGCCTCGACGGCAGCGCAGCTGCCCGCGACGCTGGCGCGCTTCTTCGCGACCGCCGCGCGCGTCTACATCCTGCGCATCCCGCGCGCGCGCGTCGCCGCCGTGCTGCGCTGGGAGGACGCCGAGGGCAGCCAACAGCCGTCGGGCGGCCGCGGCGACGCCTTCTTTCCCCATCTCTATAATGGCCTGAGGCTCGGCTGCGCGGAGGTCGATGCCGTGGCGGTCTGGGAGAGGGGCGAGGCGTGGAGCCTGCTTGGCTGGCCGTTTGGAGACGTGGATTGCCCGGGTGCGAGCGAGGCTTGAGGGTTTGGGATGGGGAGGTGGAGAGGGGTGGGAGGGAGGCTTGGTCGGTATGGAACTTCTTGGGTTTATAGAGGGGCTCTTTTATACGGTCTTTGGTTGCTGTTGTTGTCTCTTTGTGCTATTCGTTATGCTATATATATATGACCTTGTATACAGCCAGCCAGCTATCCAGTCAATCAATCATCTAGCTAGTCAGTCAGTCAGTCAGTCAGCCAAATCCAATTCCTCTTCCATCCTCTTCTATCCTATTCTATCATATCCAAAGCTATCCTATCTGAAACTATTATATCCTATTCTATCTTTTTCTATTTTACCTTCTTCTATCCTGTCTTATCCCATCTACCCATCTCATCTAGCTCTCTCTCTCCCTCTTACTCTTATAGCTTATGTAGACAATTGCAGACGCTCCGCTGGCCCTCCGGGAGCCGCTGCCGCGGAGGCCGAGAGGCTTGGAACCAGGGCTGTAGGATGGAACTGGCTCTGCTCTTTTTGTTCGTACAGTTGTTTGGTATACTGCTATGTATGTATACTTTGGGTGCTTTGGGCGGTGCTGTTTTCTTAGAAGATGCTATTTTCTTAGAAGATGCTGTTTTCTTAGAAGATGCTATCTTCTCAAATGATGCACATTTCGTGCAAGGGATATATAAAACAAAAAGCCCGTCCACTCTCAGAGCCCGACAAACATTGGCCTTGGTCTAGTAGCCGACGGGCGCCCTCTTAGCGGGGTTCAACGCTCCGTAACGTGACGGCGCGCAGTCCTAGCCTGAGGCAGACAGACAGGCAGACGGGCTGCAGCAGCGCTGACCTTAAGGGCGTTAAGGTATTGGGTTTGGGTGGAGACGGGGCGGGCGAAATAAGGATTGGCGATAAGCGTAATTCCAGGGCCGGGCAGGGCAGGGCAGGGCACTTAGGCCCTTGATGCGCCTGGAGGATGTTGTATATTGTGATATATATTTTGATATATTTTTGATATATATTTCTATATGTTTTGATATATATATCTCTATATATCTCTATATATATATATCTCTCGGCAGCTGCACACACACAGCTCCGCTCTACACAACACGAGCGCCTCGTCTTGCTCGGCTGCGTGATTGGGACTCCGGCGCCAGGGAGGGCCTAGTGCCGGCATGGATCGCCCGGCTGGTCTGTGAGAGGAGCGGGAGAGGGAGATTGCGAGGGAGATTTGGGGGGAGGGGGAAGGGAGGCTGGGATCGCGGATGGAGGGCGCGATCGGGGGGTGGAGGAGGGAGGATGGAGGGGATGGGGCTGCGGAGGGTGCTGTGTGCTGTGCTGTGCTGTGCTGTGCTGGAATTAGGGATTGGGTGCTGTAGTGTAGTGTGCTGTAGTTAGGGATTAGTTAGGGATTGGGCACTGTACTGTGCTATGCTGGAATTAGAGATTAGGCACTGTAGTGTGTGTAAGCAGGCACTGTAACTACGCACTGTAACTGGACTGTACTGTAATTAGGGATTAGGCACTTTAGTGTGCTGGACTGTACTGTAATTAGGGATTAAGTTGGCCAGATTAGGTACTTTAGTGTGCTGGACTGCACTGTAATTAGGAATTAGGTACTGTAGCGTACCGCAACTAGGTCCTGCAACTGTAATCACGCACCGTAGTCAGGCTGGCCAGGGCGTGACTCGTCTTACATGCCAGAATCCTGCCCGTTCCCACCGATCCAACCGAGCCGGATCGCCAGACGCCAACGTCCCCCTCACCTCTGCTTCTTCTTCTTCTCCTTCTTATCTTCTTCTTCTTCTTCTTCTTCTCCTCCTTCTTTTCTTCTCCTCCTCTTCCTCCTCCCTCTGCACTCCCCTTGCTACTACCCAGATACACTCGTTTCGCTCGCGGCTTCGGCGTCAATGATATTTGCCGTCTCTGTCGCTGGCTCTGCTTCTCGCCCCGTAGCCGCACTGCTTTGGATACCGCACAATTGGCTGGCGCACAAGGCAGACCTGTCGCTATTGACAAGACGCATTCTTCCCAGGACCCTCCCGCCCGGACTTCGACCGTGTCGCCCTCTTACCGTGCGTGGAGAAGGCCCGGAGTCCGCTGGACACGGCTCAATTGATGCTTCGAGCGTAACTGCCCTGCTCGTCCTTCATGATTGAAGCCTCTGGACCGCCTGGCAACGACGACCCACCCAGGTTTACTATACGGGCCTCGCGACCGTCTCGGACCTTGATTTTCCATACTCCCACAGCCACCAGAAGGGGTCCGCCTCGCCAAGACCAGTCATGCGTGCGGCTCTCTCGTTTCTCGCCGTGGCGCTCTCTCTCCCCCTCTCGGTCCTCTCTCAGACAACGACCACGACCTCTGCCTCTTCCCTCCCCACAGACATTGTCCCCTTCTCCACCCTCCCGACCTGCGCCCAGGACTGCGGACCTCTCTACGATGCCCAAGGAGCCTGTACACCGCCGACCTACGCGTCGATATCCGTATCTTGCTTCTGCGCCTACTCGACCCTGCAGCCATTCTACACCACGACGGCGGGCGTCTGCGACAGCGCGTGTACTAGCGACAGCAGCGGTCTGACGGATATCCAAGAGTGGTTTGTGAACCTATGCGACTCGTCGTCGACATCAACGGCTGCGACTGGCACGAAGACTGCTGGGTCGACGGCCACCGGAACAGATGCAGCTAGCTCGACTGGTGACTCGAGCTCGGGTTCTGATTCATCTTCCAGTGAATCAACCAATAAAACTTGGTTTGTCGTGTAGTCGTAATGTTCTAGGGACGATTACTGATATTTTCCCAGGCTTCAATCGCATACGAGGTGGGTGATAATGGCCGTCATCCTTTTCGTCGGTATTATCGGCGCATGGATCGGCGCATGTCTGCTCCGCCGTCGATACATCAGGAAGCGCGAGCTTCAGTACGAGCTCCGGCCACCTGCCTTACCGTGGGCCCAGAACTCGGCAGCCGGTGCGGGACCATACAAGTACGGAGACGGCGTCGTGGCGACTGCGAAAGGGAAGAGCAAGGAGGCTAGCGACATGCGAGTCACACCTGCGGATGCAAAGGCAGCCAAGAACGAGAAGAAGAAATGGGTTGTTAAAGAGAGGACATGAGCTCAAAGCCAGCTAGTTTTTGATATGGGTTATACGGCATGTGGAGATGGGACGGAATGGAAGAACTGTGCATAGGGATTTGATAATACGAGAGACGGGGCGTTTCTTGGTGGAGATGGCGGAGATGGCGCAAATATAGGCAGGGCATGAGGCGTCGTATGGTCTTGCTGCTTACCATGGGATGTTTACAGCAAAGTACTAGACTATTAGTTGAGAGCTAATAAAGGGTCTTCGTCCAAGCCCCTGATTTCAGTGAAGGGAGCTTTATATTGTCCTGGATCAAGACTTGTCTTTTCTTTCCTCTCTTTTCTTCCTCCCCTTTCTTTTTTTTCGTTCTTTCGAATTAATGATACCACAGATGGGGAGATACCATAGACGGAGAGATGGATGGCTCTTTTGGTCGACTCGCTTCTCTCACCACTCCCTCTTCTCAAGACTTGTGCTCTATTTTATTATATTTTTATCTGATTTTCTCTATCTGGACCCCGACCAACCCAACCACGTTGTGCGAGCCGTGTCACTCTATGCTTCTCGATATGTATATATGTAGAGATAGATGTATATATATATATCTTATTCTGTCTTTCTTCTCTTTCCCTCTTTCTCTTTCTCTTTCCTTTCTTCTCCCATCTCCCATGTCGCCTCTCGAGGATTTTCTTTTCTTTTGCTTTTTGCTTTGCTTTTCGTTTGATCGCGATGCCGGATGTGGGAATCGGGATTGGGGACTGCGGATTGCAATGTTCCCTCCGGGGGCTGCTGCCGCAGAGGCCGTCTGGGTTAGGGTGGGAGGTGGGAGGTGGGAGATTGTGCCGGTTGGGGAGGGGATGGAGGGAGAGGAGAAGACAAGACAAGAGAAGAAGGTTAAAAAGGTAAGGTAACGATGACGCAGTTGGGGATCGGAGATCGGTAGAGACGGAGATGGAGACGGAGCCTTGCTTGCTTGCTTGCTTGCTTGCCCGGTTCTCTTTTTCTCTTTTTTCCCTTTCTTTCCTCTTTCTTTCGGGGGGCCGCGTCTGGGGTCGCGCTTCTGTCGTCGTTCGAGATCCTCGCTCGCCATCTGTGTCCTCGCCGCCGTACCGAGTCCCCTGTCGTCGTTCGAGTCAAAATACCAACCCATCCGACGTCGCCAAAAAAAAATAAAAAATAAAAAACCTTCGGTCTGGATTGCTGCTGCTGCATTTTAGGGACTGCTTTTTGGTTTTTTTGGCGTTTTTTGGTGTTGGGGTGGCGGTTAGGTCGTGTCGTTGCTGCTGCTATTCCCCCCCCTTTTCTCTCTCTCTCTCTCGTGACGCTGCGTCTCTCTCTTACAACGCTGCGTCGACACCGTGCCTGTCGACTCCCCCCCGGATATCGGAACCCTGTCTGGATGTGCACTCCAGGGGCTGCTTCGCCGGCTTGGTGTTTTGGAATTACCGAGGTCTTCTTCTTGTCGCGATGGTTGGCGTGGCTGTCGTCGTCTAGGTCGTCGCTGTCGTGGGGGGGGGGGGGGGGGGGGGGGGGGGGGGGGGGGGGGGGGGGGGGGGGGGGGGGGGGGGGGGGGGGGGGGGGG